>OV884024.1:32378750-33121875 GCA_930367265.1 Catocala fraxini | reverse complement strand
AAACTAGTAATACTATCACTGAGCTTTGCTCAGTAAGTAAGAGTTCCGGAAACTCACATACCTGCCTCTCTCAGATCTTACTTTCCGTCTCATATTTAAGTCTTGCTAGCGATCTGCTTATCATTCAACGGGCTGGAAACTTGTTAGCCGTTTTTGTTGTTGAAAATAATTTCCCTTAGACACCGTAGTATCATTGCTTCATTGGCATGTTTCTACAGAATATACAACGGGGAGTGCTCTGAAGAGTTATTCCACCTTATCCCGCCATCCCCTTTCCTATCCAGAACAACGCGTGCTGGGCTCAGATGCCATCCTTACACGGTAAAGTAGACTAGAGTGCGTACCAACAAGTTTGGGTCCTCATACCTCTGCTGAACGATCAAGGCATGGAATTCTCTGCCAAGGCACGTGTATCCTTCTTCCTTCAATCCTGGGTCCTTTAAGCGGGGCGTAAAAAGCACCTTCTCAGGCCGCCAAAGTAGAGTCCTCAACATCGCCTCGGCTGGTATGAGGACGGTGTGGTGGCCACTGCTCTTAGACCACACGACTGCTTACCATCACGCGGTGATGAGCAAAATAAAAAAATAAAAACTCTACAATCTAAGATTCAAGTATGTCGCTTATTTTTGCCGACTTTTGTATTTCATTCCAAAAATGATATGACAGAACAAAACTTATATAATTCTAGATCTTTGTTTAACAATGATTAAAAACTGAGCTGCCAACTGGTTTTAGCGCGTGTTATTATGAGATGCCGATCAGTTGGAATATGTTGCCGTTAATGGTTGTAATATAGGTGATAATGGTTGGTGGTGGAACAAACAACGATGTATTGTGAGCGCGGGTGGGTTCGGCAGGTGAAGGCGTGCGCGCGCACGAGCGCAGGCACCCCGCTGGGCTTGGCGGCGACCCGACACTCAAGCGCACACACTGAGACTTACTCTTCACACTGCGACCATATTAGTTGACCGACGGTATCATATTGGCGCCAAATTATCGATCAAATATAGCTGTTAGGCAATAAACGTCTGAGTGGTGGTCGCAATAACATGGCGATCATTTTGGTTATATCCTTACATATGTATGTTAAAACAAATATATTAATTTGATAGTACTAGTAGCGAATCGTAAGGTGGTGTGTCCTTATCAATTTATTTTACAAATTTCATGAAACCCCAAAAGGTGTTTATAATTAATAACTTTTACATTATATCATTGTATGTACCTATATTATACGTAACGGGTATTATAGGTACGCGATCATGCATTGTGTTTACCTATTCATAATGCTTGATGTTTCGACCAAGTTAAACCGGCCGTGGTCATACGCTGACTCTGAGTCTGAGCTGAGTTTATAATTAATGTGAAGAATAGTGACATATTACCCTGTTTTTGTGCATAAGAGCTCGGGTTCGATTTCCAGATTGGGTAAAGAGTTATTGGTTTTTATGTTAAGAAATTCTTAGTAGCCACACGCAATCTGAATCTCGCGACCTATTACGTACTTGAGATCATAAAACTTAGATGGCGAAGTATAAGTGTTATAGAGACCTGCCAATCTCTGTGTGTGTGTGGATGTGTGTGTTATTCTCAAAACTAAACGATAAATAATAATATACTCGGCTAACGTTAATTAATTATCGCAGCGTTACAATTCTAGAGTTATTATTCGCGCATTAAGTCATACCATCATATGCAATAGCATTTTTTTTGTCCGGGCGAATGAGACAGTTTTTCATAGAGTATATCGCTTTGTCTCGTTCTCGCGTAAGCAATGACAATGTTACAGCTGATGATGATGCTGCTTTAGGTCGCCAAAACAAAACTAAAATCTCTTAATCTATCACAGGCATATGAAACAGCAGTGCCCTCTCAAATTATATTACTTATCTTTCAATTAAATTACTATCGGCATTTCGGCACCGAATGGTTTTCCATACTTAAGCCGCATATCCATTAAGATAGCCTGTTCTCGCGATAGCGCAATATAAATGTCAACGCATTGATAAACGAAATGTGTTCACAGGTTAATATATAAACAAACATGATCAGGAAATAGCAAATTAGCCATTCGATATTTACATAATTCATGAACATTTACTTGGTGTGTTATCGTACTTAATGTATGAGCGTGTCACATCACATCGAACGGTTATCGATGTCTCGATCGGTGCGTCTGCGCAGCGGCGCGCGCGCATCTACGCCTCGCTATCAAGATGACACGAGGAGTCAACACCTGCCGGCCACCGTCCGCGTCACCACATCTACGCTATTGTTCATCTCGCGACACAACACTTTTTTATTGACTTCTGTGAACGCTAAATACGTCTCGTGGCTGTTATACTGTTAACCGTTATTTCTCTCCAGTCCTACCGTCAAACACTATTCAAACTGGAAGTATACTCTTTTAAACATACTTACTTGGACAGCTGTAGCCTAGTGGGAGGCCGATGTACTGCCACGCAGAAGTCCCGAGTTTGATACGATTGCCACGCACCTATGACTGTTCGAAGTTATAGGCGTATATCAATTAGTTATATAATTATAATAAATATATAATTATTTCTTCCGTTAAAGCTACCAAAAAATGTATGTTTGAGAGTTTCCATAATGTTCTCAAAGATAATTATGTGATGTCTGCCAACTAACACTAGGCCATCGTGGTGGACTATGGCGTGACCAATTACACACTGAGAAGAGGCCCGTGCCCAGCTGTGGGACAGTTTATATACAGGGCAGATATTATTATTATACATTAAAACAAAAAAAGTTCTTAATACATCTATTATTATTTATGTTTAGGGATAGAATAGGCAATTTAACATATTATAACACATTGGTAGAGTTTATAGAGCACGAAAGACGCTTTGTTCTATCAGAAGTTCTTCGTGACAAAAGCAACTACACATGCCATTCAAATATGTCACTAATATTGTCAAACTGACGATACTGCCTGCATTCGGCGCCGTCTAACAATCGGCATGAATAATTATTACCTTCGCCTTTTTAAGAATCGCGGTGTGCTGTATTCCATGTCGTTGGTACGTATTTATGGTATTCACAATAGAAATCATTACACTTTAATATTGTATTCACGTACAAGACTTCATAGCATATAAAAACAAAAATAAATTGATTTTAGTTAGTTTTTATATCTGTAATATTACCAGTAAATTTTTTGCGACAAACAGAGTTAACCCAAAAAGTAAATGGAACTTATAAATAAGATACTGATTTTAATAACTAAAGGCTTCCCAGAAGAGTAATGTATAGAGCTACAACTGTCGGTACGTAAGCAATTTCCTGCCGCGCACCAGAATGCAAACAAATCGAACATATCGCTTCGGGCGTTCTTATTCATAACCACGGAATTATTAAAACAACTTTTAATTAGTTTAAAATTTTGTTTGATAACGCTATGAATATTAAAAGAGGCTCGCCGACCGTTTAATTTACTACTTTCCACCCATCGGGCCGGTAACACCGCCTGGACGTAATTAAAGCCGAAAAACTGAACTAGCATAGTATTATTAATATCGAGAAACAACTGGCGCCTTCGGTCGTTCGGACGAGAGTGAAAAAAAAACTCGGAATTTATACGTCAATAAGAGTTTGTTGGGCATTGGGCATTATCGTAAAATGTGAATAGTATTTAATAGTTGGCACAAGGAAAGCCGCTCCTATTAACGAATGAGTTATACGACAGTTGTAATGTGCCGGCACGGAGTAGTGAGCGGAGACCGTGAGCCGCGAGACGAACTTGCCGCTTGGTGCCTTCCTACTTACCGTTTCAACAACACGAACAAGCCACCTCGATTCGGCTTCACTGCGCTAATATTCAGCTATAGTATTTATTAGTCTTATGATTGCGGTTACGCTTATTGTCGATAATGTGGTCCCAGGTTTAAGAGGCGCGTCAGGCAGTGTGTATAGGTTTTTTGTAAGAATCAATCCTAACTAACAAAGCATGAAGCTATGTTTGGTAGATTAAAAGCATTTAAGTACAGGCGAAATGTAGGTATTATATAGCTTTTGTAAATCCTTTAGTAAATAATGACGTATGGTGCTATATAGAAAAAAAATATCTACACAGTTAATTCAGTGTTTATCACTTCTAGGAATAGCGTAACACTAAAATCTAATTAGTGACGTCTCATATGTCGTAGGAAATGTTACTGTTTAATATAGGCAGAACGATCACTCACTCTGACATAAAACGACTATCCGAGGATGAAATTGATTTTTTTACCGTATTGGATCGCACTGCAACGTTCGGCGAATTGACATTGGCATGACGATACAGCCATTGCGCCATCCGTGTCCAATATTGATGTGTGTATTATGTATCTAAAAAAGTATTCTTATTATTATTAATATAGGTTATTATTTTTAATTAGTTATTATTAACAACGACTTTCAAATGATTGTGTAATATTTCTTTATGACCAAAATAAGCTTATGATGTCATATAAGGATAATTCTTAGACAGATGAATTTTAATTTCGATAAGGATATCATTTCTACTAAAAGGATCAAGCGATATACCGATATTATTATATGTGAAAGTAATAAATCTCACATATATTTTCTGACTAGATTAACCCGCGAGTTCGTAAGTTTTGAAAAAAAATTACTAACCACAGCACCGTATTTTTTCGAGATGAATGCGTACTCTTCGGCTCATAAAATCATGTAGGTACTGCTATGTTAAATATGGACAAACTAGCAATAGTATTTATAATATTAGTAAATCAGGAGATTGAGCAGCGATAGCTCAGTGGGGAGACCAACATACTGCAATACAAAGGGTCTCGGATTTGAACCGATGTCGCGGACCTCTCTTTACACATAAGATATGATAAGTTAGGAGATTTAGAAGAGGATGATTAATGATTAGTAATTATACTTGAAATATTGATGGGTAGAATGTTACTATCTTATAGTTCCCAATTATTCCGATATTCTTTATTTAAAAAGATACTGCTTGGGTTATTAAAATTCTAAAGGCAATCAAAGCAAGCAGAAGGGAAAACAGATTGTATACACCCAAAGTCAGCACAAATAAAATTAACATTTAAATAAATTTGTTCAAAATATTTCTGGGCCATGTCAATATTAAAATTACATAGTATGTTTATAATAATATAAACAGGAGATAATAATTAAGTATTGATATAACCAGTTCATGAAAGGAATTAAAATACAGGTTATTGTCACTATTTTCACATAATAGTACAATCCTACAATTCTATTACTTTTATTAAAATATCCAGCGTAATAAAATTGGAAGGTTCAGAATAATCTTACAATCATAATATTATAACAGTAATATTGTAAGTCACAGCAGTAGAAACCCATATAGCCTGTGGATGAGACCTATACAATACTGAGCGTAAGTACTTCTGTATCTTTTCAGGCACACATTGTATGTTATTTAAATGTATTAATATTTAACCTGTCAAATGTTGGAATGCCAAACATAATTGAAAACCAATTGTCTGGCAGCCGGTGTGTTTTGACTCAACTATTAATTATACAATATTTTCTCACGTCACACGCAAAATGCCCATATAGACCTACTAACCATTGCTCCACTTGTGCATCCTCAATCGTATTTAATGGCTACATAAGGTATCTTATTGTACCTTATTCTCTCAAACGGTTAAGATGATCAACAAATTTATTCAGATATCCCGCTCAAGACTAATTATAGAATATACGTATATTATTATAAAAAGGCCCATAAATTGGGCGCCGATGGAAAATTTATTTAGATCGATACGAGCATAAGGACATTAAATAATTCCATAGCCATCTAACTAGACTAAACTTGTAAGCTGAGACGTTTTCATAACAACACAAAACTAATTAATACAGCCGAAAGAAAAGACGAATCGATTCGGCGCATAAATAAAAATTAATGAGATCATAATAAAATGGAACGATTGATGGAAAAAAAGCTGATGGTCGCGAGCGCAGTTTGACTAGACGATCGTCACAAACGAGCTTCAGATATTAAGCTAAAAACTATAATAGTTTTGGGCGATGATGTTTTTTGTTTCCAATATGTAATAAATAGGGTAATAACGAGATGCGCGCGCGCCGCCGCCGCGCCGCGGCGGGGTGCGGCAGTATGGCGTCTAATTGTTTGTAATTACCGCCGTGCGAGGAGTGCGCGCGGCGAGGCTTTATTCACTGTTTATTACTTAATATGTTGTGATAGCGGCCGCCATTGGCGAGGCCGGCCCGCGGCCCGCTAACGCTGATTGAGCTATGTGGGAACGTTTCATATTTGTAATAGATACCATGTTGTCGGCCTGGCGCCTATAGATTTTATGCTCCTTCTACGAGTCATTAACGATGAGCGCTGTTGTATAGCTCGCGACACGCACTCGCTTCGCTTGTCAGTGTCGAAATTCTCAACAGTAGGTAGTTGGTGGGTACGATGTCTACATTTCTCTTCGTGGCATGCATGTAAGAAAATTAAAACCGACGGTTCTGATTACATACATACATACATACATTCACGCCTGTTTCCCAGAGGGGTAGACAGAGACTACGGATTTCCATTTGCTACGATCCTGACACACTTCTCTGGCTTCATTCACTTTCATCACATTCCTGGTTCTGATTATTACCAATTTTAATGGATATTAAGATTATGTAAACATATAATATATTAGCGACTATTTAGTCTATGTACTACGGGATGCTTAAAAAATCTGACACTAAATATCTATTAGTGTATATGGTAGATATCTATTAGTCACGTGAAAACAAGCTTGTTAAGGCATAAATCAATAATTCTATATTAAACATTGTACCGTGTTGCTTGTAAAATTTCCGTCCGTGTTAATTATAAAGCAAGTGCAGGACAACTTTATAAAATCATGAACGGCTCTTATAAAGCGATTACATAGTATAGTATAGTACATTAAACACTTAGAAGGACATCGTAAATAACAATGTTGCCATTATGAGAAGTAGAGGCACTTATTCTACTTATGCTTGTAACGGTGACGTCACAATGCAAACACTAGAGCGCACGCACACACGTTTAAAAGTGTGGTGGCATCGATGACGTCAGGATCCGTGTAGAGGCGAGCGCTCGCCACGCCCAGCCCCGCCCCGCTGTCGGCGGGCGCTGCCGCTTGCGCCGCGACACTACGCGCGCGCCTCGACTTCGTGCCTTAAAACAATGGACTAGAGTCTACGACGCCGTAGCTATCGTAGCGCCGTAGCTGACTCTGCGACTGAGCAAACATCCGCAATGCTACAATGTCGGCTCATGACAAGTACGATCAACTGTGTCTGTAAATGTACTCGCACGTTCGTACAGAGCCTGTTTGCGGCAGTCGTCTAGATGCTCGTCCCGATAAGGCAACATTTACATTTGCATACCTATATTTCTTGGTGGGTGTCTGGCCCATGACGGATGGCCCATGTGACCCCCGTCACAGTGAAAAAACTCGAGGGCGATACGTGAATGGTGTGAAACTCTCTCCATTATACCACGAAGGCCCCTGCTGCGCCATTCTTGCCGCCGCTTTGTGCGCCCACCAGATATCTCCGAGATACAGCTCGCATCGCTGACGTGCACACATAATTCATTTCCAATGATTTTTTGTTAGCCAGTTGGTTTTTGAACGCACTTTTGAGCTTTGACTTTTGATGATCGATGAAAAAAGTTTAGGAAATCGGAAACCCTCCTGCGATGCTTCGAGCAAAACAAATAAGTATCTTTGAGAAGGCTCGTCGAGATTCACGTCTCCCTACAAAGAGTTGTTGGCACAAATATTTTGAATAAATCGCGTCCAATTTCCGCGTGATTTGGACCGCGCGGCTCACTAAATTGCTTCCTCTTTGAATATGAAACGAACCGCCTAAAGAATATCTATTCAAAAAACGTAACGATTGAATACCCACTGTTATGGAAAACGACGATATTTTATTTTTGCAATTGACTTTCTTATGTTAGTACGTGCAGCGTTACTAAATACCCCTCAAATAAAGTAACGAAATTATCCTTTGCAGTCTGATAATATGTTCGGGATAATCCTTATATATCTAAGAAATTAAGTAACACCAACTCGATAAACCTAGGCTTGACTTGCATAAGTCGTTCCGAGATCCACACTGCCATAAGTAATTTATTCATATATATTGCATTGGCGCACAAAAGCACAAGATTGAAAGATCCGCTGTCAGGCTCAACCATCACTTCGTGCTTTAATATGTTTGAATACATGATCGCGCCCATACCGTCGAAGCACAAGGTCCACAGCGCACCCACCCACAACACTTAATCTCCCAAATACATTTATCATGTTCAACCGATAAAAATGCCATTGAGATCAGCCGAATACAATGATACACGCTCTTGTACCTGATACGGGGCCGAAAGTCAATTATATTCAAATATAAATCGGATTTGCAAACGTAAGCTTGTAACAATAGGGTAGGCAGGCGCCGCAACGAGCCCGTGATGCCACCTTTAGGCCTCTCATTCCTGGATAATAGTCGGAAGCGGGACAATAGCGGGACAGTTTGGCCTCGCCGGGACAATGTGAATGTCCGCGATCACGCCTGTCACGCTGTCACCCTGCAGCACACCTTTATATTTTGTGGATTATAAACCCACTATTGTGGTGCCTATTATATTCTATTTTTGCGTTTATTGACCGTGGTTGGCAGCGTAGTACAAAAAATGTGCTGTTCGGATTTTGTCGTGACGTTGTAAGTGATACTTTTGCTGTTATAGATAGCTTAATCCTTATCTAAATGCATGCGTATTGTATTTGTTAACCTGTAATCCGATTATCATTATTTGGTACATGATTATTATAAGTGTATTAGATATATGGACGCTGTTTTTTGCGAGGATAGGCTATATCGGGTGTTTGAAAACGAACCAGAGAATTGCTGTGGTCGAAGCATAGTCTGCATAGTTTAAATGTGTTACGTTTGTAGTACGGAACTAGCTGTAAGATTTCAAATGCATTATTTATTCTATACGATTATATCTATAACTTTTGCCACCGCGCCCGGGTTGCTTTAAAATACACCTAAATATAGCTGTTCTGGAAGGTACACATGAATACTTCGTTTGATTGATGATTTCTATAATATAGACGTATGTTTTTATTTAAAACATGACACTCGTCAGTATATTATTATATATTGCCAGTGTACGTGCGATCAATGATAACTTCAACGACTATTTGTCGAATTCTGACTGCACGGGTCACGCCCGCCGAATCATCGCACAATACACGTTCGCGACGCTTCTCATGCTGTCAAACGCCACTCAACTCATGAACTTCGTACAACACGCTTTGTTTGCTCCAACCACAACCCTTTGTCAACCTTTGTCGAGTATCACGTCGGTTATGAATGTGCAACATTAAATAACATCAGAAACCTTCATCCGAACCTCTCCGGGTGACAAAACGGAACATCTCATTTACATAATTTCAAGTAAAAGGCAGAACAAACAAACCCTCTTAAATGACGCGTTAAATGCAATCAAACAACGTCATTATATTCAAGTAGCTCGCTCGCTCTGGGTCGACAGAAAAACTGTCATAAAAACCGTATCGTTCAACTGAAGTCGCTACGTCGACAATGCGGCCACCGGAGTCTATTCTACATTGTCGTCAATGGGACCCTTAAGAAATTTGTTACGAACACTTTTGATAGGTGGTAGGAGCTATTGTTTGGTGCGGGAACAGATTACATATGTGCGGTAGTCAGGGAGCGGCTGTTACGATCGGTGTGTTTATTGCAGTCGATTTGTTGTGGGGTGCGTCTGCGCCGCTAAACGCCGATGCTCTATTCATTGTTTGTTATTACACGACGCGATGGCCGGCTGCGCTCCCGCCACTAGACTAAGGGCTCCATACAGTTCATATCTATCATAACGACAGGGGTGTAAATGAACACGATTTTATGAAGTCGAGTGCTATTAACTCTGCAGAAAATTTATGTTGCAAGGTTTGATAGCCGAGGCATTATGATGAGGACGCCGTTTGTGAGTTGTTATTTTTTTTTTCAATGTAGGTACATGGCAGTTACCAGCCCGAAACGCTTAAGTTGTAAATTTGGGGTGTAACCGTATCTATACATACCTTTATTGGGATTTAGACAATTGTTTATTAAACCAGATATTATAATAAAACTGCTATTAAGCTATGAGCGTTGATCGCGTAATACTTTAACCATGTAAAGCTGGTATCGTATGTACAAAAACCTTTTAACATAAGCCAGAAAATATTTTAAGGAGCGAATGACACATTATTTGGATAGTGATAGTCTACAATTTAAAATATGAGTGAACATGATAATATTATACTAGATTTATAATTAAGATGTCACGTTGGAATTGTGCGTCAAATCTAGTCCAGAAAGGCCATTTAAACTAAGTAGCTATGATTAAATTTTATAGGTAACTCTATAATAATTTCAGACATAGACTATTATTTAAACAAAATATATAAAGTTACGTGCCATATTGCCGATTTCAAAACTCTGAAAACAAATACCTAAAGAAATATGGTCGCTTTCTTTTAAGACGATCTTACACATAGTTGACTAAATATGGCCAGGTATATGTGGGTGGATGTGATACCATAACTCTGCTGCTGGCTTTATGCAATATCGGTATAACCGTTTAAGTATAGCCAAGTAAAGCGATATTAACTAACATTAAAAGCCGAGAAATTATATAAGGCAAATGTGAATGGGGCAGCCGGTAGAGTAAGACCTCGGCGAACGTTCTCTGACCACATAATAATAATAATAATAATTTATTCAACAAATAATTTTACAAATTTCTCTTAAACTGATTCTAAATAAAACTGAACAATGGTACATTAGTTAAGAGGTTGCCGTTGACGACCGTGCTAGTAATAAATTGTGTTACAGTCGTCAGCGAATTCCGCCCAGAAAGAGAATATTTCTTGGTATTTGTTTTACAATGCAAAACATATTCCAAAAATCATTAAAACAATAAATCGCAGTGCATTGGAGACTTTCTATCAAATGGCTAGGTTAAGGGTATGCTAAACCGACAGCGTGCATAAAGAATATGATAAAACTAAACGAAGCAAGATAGGTATGCTAGGTTTATACTGAGACGTCATTAGTAGACACTGCCTACAACTTTGGGTAACAGAATACAAATGAAAGTCTATGCTAAATTAGGGTAATTAATAACGGGTAGTATTTAACTGCTCCTCAATTTTTTGCCTTTGTTCCACCATAAATACTAATTGCACATCAAAATATGCTTACTAAAATATTTTAAAGAGATCAAACTAAGTCGATGGAGCCCCGCAGAGCAGGGCTCCTATTTTTGGGTGGGTTTAAGAAGGAATCTAACATAACTTAACCCTTACGAGACGGAATGCTGTGATTTGAGGCGTATAGGTGCTCGTTATGATATATTTTAATAAGCATATTTTGCTATGAAATTAGTATTTTTGGTGGTCATTATATTTAATCCCATTAATAACTAGAGGTACTATAACTAGCTAAGCTAAATAGGTATATATAAAGCGATCATTGGACTGACACTCGGAAGACTCAAATTCGATGTCAAAGCGCGCAACTCAAATTTAATAGTTAAATATATAATTATTGCTCGTTTTTGACAGCGAAGAAAAACATGGTAAGAATACCTGCATTTCTCAGATTTCTCAATCAAGTTCTCGAGGATGAGAAACTGCTAACCGGCACTGGATCAGCGTAGCAGTTAACTATTTTAACTTTAGCCGAACGCCTCGATGGCGTAGCGGTGAATGTAACCGACTGCCATGCCTGAGGTCGGGGATCGATTCCCGCACAAGTCAAACATTTGTGTGCATAAAAATGGATGTTTGTCTTGGTCTGGGTGTTTCTATGTATAATATGCATGTATTTACATAAAAAAAGTATAAATGTATGTTTATCTATTGTCTAGTACCCATAGTACAAGATCTGCTTATTTTAGGCTAGATGGTGTTGTGTGTACCTATGTGATAGAATATTATTATTATATTATATTATTATATATTATACGAGAATTTTATATATAAGATTATATTAAGAAGAGTTCTGTATCTAGCAATGGGTCAGTTTATAAACATGGCTGATATTATTATTTTTACTTTAATTTAAGATTACAGGCACTAGCAAGAGCCTTTGTAGAAGAATTAATAGCACTTAATTGTATTATAACATAAGACATACATATAGACATATTTTGTAAGTAGTAGAGCCTCGTTGATTTCAGCATGAATGGGCCGGCTCGACCGGGGAAGGACAACCCTCTCACAAAATATCGACGTGAAATACCAGTATTCCTACTGTTGTGTTTCGTTCGGTAAGTGAGAGTGCTGGATAACCAATCAGCCTCATTCCCCCTTCTCGCTCCTTCTCCTTTCTACTTACTTTCCTAAAGGGTCGGCAACGCGCAAGTGATGCCTCTGGTGTTGCAGGCGTCTATAGGCTATGGTGACCACTTACCATCAGGTGGGCTGCAAGCTTGATTGCCACCTTAGTTGTATAAAAAGAAAAACGTACAGTATTAAATGTATTTGGTTGTAAAACTAAGTAGTGAATGTTGTATGTGTTCAGTTTTGAATAATTAGGCAACCAAATGGTCAGTTTATATACATTGTATGGATATTCCACATGACATAGAACACACTTTCCTTTAAAAACTACAATTTTGTGCCTTCAATAGTAGCCTAAGTAAATATCTATTATTGACAAGATACCTGTGGAAACTCTTGTTATAGCCGACTACGAAAAAGCAAATGATGTACCTGAGATTCATTCATTTCATAGGACATTATTCTTTCACAGCTGGCTCGGACGTATGTGAATACCGATTACAGGTCACAGGATAGGTCTTACTAAAACGAAACTTACCAATTTATCGCATATAATATCTTTAATATAATATAATATATTATAATACCTTTAAGGGCAACGTGGATTACTCCTACATTCTGTCCGCTATACTTTAATTCTAGTGGCATGCCAGCCCATTGCTGACTACCGAACATATTCTAGACTCTATGCCGCTTAGAATTCCTAACAATATAACCCAATGACACTGTAAATTAAAATCTTACCCAGAACCTCCGCATTCGCCAAGAAAAAGAGTGTAGTCTAATGCCATTTTAAAATCATTAAATACGTATAATTACGTACTTATGCTAAAGCCGCCCGAAAATGTATAATGTAATACCGCTAACGGACCTTTACCATTTAGTAATTAGAATTAAAAGGAGTAATAAGTAACTAAATAACTTCGCAAAAACTAATTTAATTTCGTATACAAACGTTGTAAGATTTTGTATATTTTATTATTAGGTACATAATGTGTTTTTCAAAAACTTGTTTTATAAAGAGCGGTAGCGGCGGTGATATTGTGGAATAACAATGTATTTTAATGAATAAAACAACAGAGTAATGTATGAAATCATTTGCAATATTTGACGAAAACATAATACAAAAAAGCAATTATATTATACTGAATGATAAAATATGCTTTTTCGGTTTGCTTAGTTTAATAATTGCCAGACACTTTTGAGTGTATTTGTCTGGCCTGCTTCCGTCAAGACGTTAAAATTTATTTTACACCTAAATTAAGTAAAACATGAATTGCCCAATTAAATTCAAACACCAAGACTTTAAGTTATGCTGAGCTCATTCTGCATGAATAAGAAAAATAGAACAATGAGGGATGACTGATATACTTTAAACATTTAACACTTGAGTTCTCTCGTTGGTCGTTCGGTCCTCTCTTATATATTATAATTGGACGTTGTGTTATGAGAATATGTAGAAAGATCTACATAGTTCATGACCATAAGGTACGAAATCGTGCACAAACACCTTAAATATAAAATTATTTTACGGTTCTTGGGCACGTTGTGAGGTCGGGATGTTTGCAGATGAACATTTAAATAATTATTTTACATGCATATGAAAAGTGCATCCCTGATGCGTCGGATGCGAGACAACGCCAATCGTCAGCTAGCTGTTATAGCCGATGACTTAAACGACAGTGTATGGAGACACTGGCTATGTATTCAAAAGACTTCATATAATATTATATGTTCTGTAAAGTTCAAAATAATCGTTAATTGTTACAGTTATTAAAAGGTGTATGTGTCCAGACACATAGCTTTTCAAAGTGCTGATTTTATTCGTAAAATTGATTGAAATCTCACAAATGTGTATCGATCTAGGTTACTATACAGATTGTGTCTACAAAAGTAGACAATGCACATGTAGACGCGAGGGTTCAAGGTCCGGGTTAGAATGGAAAGCGCTGGTTTGATAGGAGACAAGCGGTGGGATCATGTATTAATTAGAGTTTTGTGCTTAATTCTGATGCCAAACGGCGGTGCCTAAAATACACAGTATAGTGGTACCGACATTTTGTCTATTACATATCTTATTTTCTATATTTCTCCCTGTACCGCTCTAAATCTTTCTTGTATACAAGCAGCGGCTGGCTGTATTTTACCTGGATCGTCTGCTAAACTTACCTTGCTGGGATAGCGTTAGTACGTTCGACTGCCGTGCATGAGATCTCTGGTTCGATTCCGACATCGGGCATTGTGTTACTGAGGTTTACTGCCAAAAAAATCGCATTAAAAGCGCGGAGACTGGAACTGTCCACGGTAAACGGCAATATACTCTCCGCCAATTAAGTGGGTTCTAAAACTAGCGAAATGTGGTTATTAAACACTGCCTATCCCGTCGGTAAGACTGTGTATACATGTCATTTTCAAGTCAAACACATTTCTAATCATAACAACATCCCATTGTTTGGCTAATAAGCAAAACAAACAAAATTCGTTGTATTCACAATGTGTTCTTTGTAACATAGCTTAAACTTTACACATGGTTCATTCAATCAAAGCGGAATACGAAACTAACTTAAAACGTTTGATTAGAACTCGCCGTATGCAGCAGAGGGTGTAATGTTTGTGCTACAATTCTATTAGATTATGCGGCACGCCTGTGCGACATCTGTGCGGTATTCGGTACACTACATATTTTGTCCAACACGTCAATATAATGACGTAACTCAATTTTAAAGTATGCAATTAGTTTATGTTTTGCGGCGAGGGTGATAATAACTGCGAAGTGTTTCATTGTGATTGCTGTCACGGTACTGTTTAGGTGATAAAGCGGAGGAGGGTGAAATTTGAATAAACCGGAATATCTAACTTATTAATAAGACGTGGGGAAATTATATCATCATGTTATTTTAAAGTGTGAATTTAATAGACCATTTTAGTTTATTTGATGTTACTTTTTCTATTGCTCATGTCAGCTTAACTATATCGAGATATAATGATAAAAGCTTTATGTAGGTATATGTCGACACCGGGGACCAGGCGTCTACATGTTGTTTAATGAGTTAATATTGGCATGGACTTCTTCATCTAAGATATGTTTCTCGTCCATGCAGTGTCATATGACCATTTTAAGCGCTTCTGTACTTTACTTAATCCTTGTGTAATAGCAAACATTACAAATGTTTAAAAAACGGACACAAAGAACACGTGGCCTTGTATTAATTGTTTATCACACTCGTACGCTCATAGGCAGTTGCACTCACTGATCGGTAAACGATTAGCTCGGTTAAGTAACGTTGAGTGCGCTCAGTCTATAGATGGGTGACCGCTTAGTGGTATTGCATCTGAGCGTCTCTGTGCTTTGGAGGACAAGTAAAAAGTCAGTCCCGGTTGTTGTCAAATTGACAGCAGTCGTTAAGCCATGTCAGAGGCCTACGGGCGGCTTGAACAACTCTTGACAACAGGTTGGCCACAAACCTCACGAAAAGGAAAGAAGAAAGATCACACAATTTTCTCCCGTGTAGGTATCAAACCACAATACTTAGCACACTGGGAGTGACGAGGCCATTACGTAAACCACTGCGCTATACGTGCAGTCGCCATCGCCACGATTCTTCGATTGTTGTTAACCGATATTTTGATGTGTTACAGACAGAGCACCGCACGTGCTGCGCGTGCGGCGAGCCGATCGCGGACCGCTTCCTCCTCGAGGTGGGCGGCGGTGCGTGGCACACCGGCTGCCTCCGCTGCTGCGTCTGCGCAGTACAGCTCGACCGACACCCCTCCTGCTTCCTCAGGGACCGCCAGGTCTACTGCAAGCAGGATTATGCCAAGTGAGTGTAACACGCGAACATTTTGTAGCTTGCGACTTTTTTCTTGTATTTCTTTTTTTAATTCTCATTATATTCTATACTATAATGGGTTTTAATGATGTGGCATCAGAATTCTATTTGTTATGTTATATGGGTATATTTAATGCACAATTATATGACAACTGTTCCCGTTGAGAGTTGATGTCCAGAGCCCACTGTCTCATTGGATGGAACTATATATAATATAGTTATAATAAATATATATATAGATAGCAATGATTTTTACTACATTGCTAACAACTCTTAGATAAACCTATGCATGACGTTTAAAAATGCTATGATATGTCAACCACAGATGTCAACATTGGTTGACAAGCCAAGTGTTTTTATTCCAAGGAATCAATAGGTAATAAAGATTGTACGTAAGTAGTTATCGATGCCATGATGACATCTAATCATCTATAATTTTACAAACATGGGAACGATTAATAAATCGTGATTTGTCATTCTGGTTCGCGACGTCTAAATGTAAATCTCCAAAACCTATTAAGATACAGACAAAAAGTAACATTTTCCTTAGGCTGACTATTATATACCATAACTGTAGTAGCTTTTATTGGAAATATAAAACTAGATAAGATCGCCATAGGATCGCCATAGGAGAGATTATTCGATTAAACTCCAGTAAACTCACCAACCAGTACCTAATAAATTAAAAATGAACACTTATAAACTTTGACATTTATAAGTGTTACTTTATTACCTAAATAAATAATTGATTTTCGACTTTGAATGCTTCTGTAATAGGAATTTAATATATTTTTCATTCTATCGACGTGAAATAATTACCGGATATAGCAAGACGAACACATGTCAAGAATAATTAGTGCTTTTCATTATAAATTGTCCTTCCAGTACATATGTATGTTTTTTAATTATAGTAAATAAATAAAGCGATTCCTTTGCATTATAGTTACTAGAATGATATGTTTAAATATTTATTAAATATATCCATCATACCAGTGTCTGTCAGGCAAGGCTCAAGTAAGTTAGTATTTGTTGGACAAGTGTACATAGTGAAAGTAAAAGTCAAAAATCATTTATTCACTTAGGTCACAAAGTAACACTTATGAACGTCAAAGGGGTTAGTGAGTGTATAACATTTACTGAATTTAGATTTATGTTAGTTGCAAGGTTCAGGCAAAAGGTTGAGCCTATGAGAAGATACATACATCGGTCACCGCATTTAAAAACCAAAACCGGCTTTATTGAAATATTAATCAAACTATGACGTTTTTATTACTGTATTTGTTTTGCATCCATATTAATATGAAAAAGAAGTATGTATTTGTATTTTGGCTTATAATGAATAAACTTTAAAACTATGGGACCGCTTTTAAATATTCTTTCACCAATAGGAAGCAACTATATAGCAACGCCAGCTGACCCGCGAAACTTCGTCTGCTTCACATAAGAGATTTTTTTTGCCATTTGCCATTGATAATCCGCTTCTTTTAGTCGTAGCATGATGTTTTATAGCCTATAGCCTTCCTCGATAAATAGGCTATGCGAAACTAACAGAATTTTCCAATTCGAATCAGTAGTTCTTGAGATTAGCGCGTTCAACCAAACAAACTCTTCAGCTTTATAATATTAGCATAGATGTGCCAAGGCAGCAGACCACTAATCATGAACGTGGGTGAAATTGTAGGCGATACCTAGATTTATATGAATAGTGAAACAACCAATACAGCAAAGACTCAATATAAATATTTGTGGATCTCACAAGTATTTTCACTTCCAGCTTACTTCTTTAGTTTGCTTCTGACAGATGTTTGTGAGTTAACGAAAATACAATATATTTTTAAAAGACATAATATAATTCATAGTAGTGAAACCAACAATCATAATTTACAACTTAACTAATATTAACAAAACTAAACACTTATAAATACAACAAAATGAAGAGTAACAAAATATGGGACTGTAAAAATTAATAAAAAAGGATGGCCGGTTTAGGCAGCGTCGTAAAATTCCTCAGCATCGCTGTCGACCGGGAGTGTGCCCAGAAGACTGGCAGCATTGCCACGCTGAATGGCAATGCTTATTCTTTGAGCCAAAAAAAGTCCAGCCTTCTGGTCACGCGAAGCGTCGATTAGCCGCTTAGATATATCTCTAAAAAGCGCACGAGCGCCCGGACCCCATGAACCCAGCGTCTCTACCCCATACGCCTCGAAAACGAAAATTAAATTAAGCTTCTATTACAATTTACCCAAACTAAAATTTACAAAAGGGCTGAATAGTATAAATTTTAAAAACTGTTGATAATTAACAGAGCAAATTGACAAGACACTCTAATAAAAAAAAGAACATGTGTAAAACAGGCAAGAGTATAATAAAATCCGTAAAAGATACACATATTTTTATTACACAACGATATGTCTCAGAGACCTTCTGTAAAAGTGCTGCCCTTTTTTACTCTCTTTAGGTCTTCAGACCCATTTTGGTCTGACAGTCCAGTTGTACCGAAATCGGGTGACGGTGACAGGTGATATTATATCGCATAGGTGTACGTGGAAACCGAGTGTACTCTCTATTCCTTAACTCCCATGTTCTGATATGAAGACACTCTGTCACTAGAGATCAAGCCCAGGACCAAAGGCTAAGCACTCTTATCGAGGCACGAAGGTTGTAAAATTCTTAATAGCAGCCCGCAGTTAAGCAGCTGGCGTTACCGCCGACACAAAGATGATTCACAAAATAATTAAAAATAGAAAATTGCTTGAAATGTTGTCTTGTCACTTAATTATACATCTATAAGCTAAAGATGACAGATGCTTATCAAATACAAAGCGATAACTTGTTAAAAAGATACATGATGGCGGCACTATTAGCTGAATACGTGTATCGCCGACATTAGTCGCAATAAAATTTGTTTAAATCAAAGATTTATAGTTTGTCGGATAATTTTATATTCAATTCAATATTTTATATTTAAATTGAATTTTCTTTCTTCCATTTCAATAAGAGTATACGATACAAATACAAATGTGATATTGATAAATTAGCATTTTTATATAGGTACTCGGGTAATAATCTTATCTTGTATTAAATGGAACAGCTATGTATCCAATGCTTTATCTTCTTCTTTTGAATTGCGATATACATGTGAGAGAGTAAGAAAACACTTAGATACACCATTGATAAGCAGTGATGCGTCATAATATATCATAGACAGATTACATAATAATCCAAAATAAAATGTTTAATTACACTTAAAATTTGATCACCTAATCTATACTAATATTATAAAGCTGAAGTTTGTTTGTTTGTTTGGTTCGTTGAACGCACTAATCTCAGGAACTACTGGCTCGAATTGAAAAAATATTTTAGTGTTGGTTAGCCTATTAATCGAGGAAGGCTATAGGCTATATAACATCATGCTACAATCCACGGGAGCCGTGCAGTAACCATAAACGCGAGTGAAACCGCGGGTACATCTATTGCTATACAGGGTGTGACGTAAATAATGGATAACCCGAAATCTGTGACTGGCCAGACTATCATCTATCATTTACACCACTTATATTACCATATGCCCATGGATGACATTTTAAATAAAAATCGTACTTACTCATACAAAATCAGCTGCATTTCTACAATGGCGACATTTTCTCGTTCTGTTTTTTTTATATCACTCCTGAGTACTTGTATCATCATACCAGTATCAAGATTTTTTGTTACAATCTAAGACAACTTCGCAAAAAATACTTATTCTCAAATTTTAACATGTTTTCTAAGGAATTATGCATTTTTGAACCCTGTATCGAAAATAAATGTCATATGGGCATATGGTGATATAAGTGGGGTAAATTATAGATGATAATTTGGCCAGTCGACAGTTCCAGAGTTATCCATTATTTACGCCACAACCTGTATATGGATAGAAGCAATTGCATTGCGTTGCTTTGCATTGTACCATTTGCAATAACACAGGTGGCAAAGTGGTTTATAACGACCATACAGCCCTATAAAAAAGGTTTGTTGCATGGAATTAATTACTACTTACAGTTGAACGTAAGTACTTATTAACTCCACGGATCGTTGCAATACAACCATAGAAGTAATACTTGAGTTTTTAATTTTGAGAACTGTGAATTTTTAAACTGTTGTTTTCATTTCCTCGGAATATATAATCATGTTCTGTTTTGTTTTTGATTCGCATAAAAGTCCAAAAATATCTTGCAATGTTTATAACATTTCTATCGCTTATGTGGTTTAATCTTATTATTAAGAAAGGTAGATAGAAATATATATATTATTATTTAGATTCTAGCGTTTAATATTTTCTAGAAAGCTAGTTTTTGTGAAGCCTTAACTTAACATCTGTTATTCTGAAAGGTCTGTATTTAAGACAGATATTATAGTAGTAGAATGGGGTGCTTAGTGTGTGGTCTACAAGGTGCATGTAGTCGTGGAGCTCCTTGCCTAATTTCAATAAACGTTGGATTGTCCAGCTCGCCCGCACCGCTTCGTCGTTTATTGCGCCGCGGCCGCGACTGCGCCGGCTCTCGGCCCGCACTCTACATGTTAATGATATTGGTTTTAATTAACCTGTTTAACTTTTTATAAAATTTCATTTAGCTTAAATTAAACAGAGTATAAAAATGTCACCGTTAATGTATGTGAATAGGAACACGGCCGACAACCCAACTCGTCTTTGGCGGCTCCACCAGAGTGGAGATATCTACACAATTTATTGATACATTGTTCTAGAAACTAGTTTACTTGTAGTTTTTAAGCGGTTTAATCTCAAGATTAGATAAGATGTTGACATCATTATTTTTTATTATTATAATAACACTACGTATTGTGAAAAAGTTAGATCTCATGAAAACGGATACTCGTCTCTCCATGTCTTAGGTACACTTTATGTACGGTGCAAGAACTTTTAATAGGTACTATAGGAGTGACCAAGGCGATCAGATTCGATTATTATACAAACCGTGATGCCAAAATCTTAAATAATATGAAAATTTAACACAGAATTAATAGCTTTATTTCTGTAGAAGTGGCCGGCACCACATTCAAGTAAAACTTTCTTGTTGAAAATATTTGGCGCGGTCATTTCAATTAGTTCTGTCATTTAAACACTATAATATTCGAGCAGAATGGCCGCCCGTCGCTCCGCAGAGTCAACGGAGCACTGTTATACAACATAATTGAGCCATTAAATATTTTTTGTGCATTGCGGAATTGATTTCGCCATGTAATGAAAATTGATAAAATTATTTCCACAAAATTGTTATGAAAAGAGATAAAAAAAATATTACGAGTACATATAGATTCATTTAGTATAGCTGCGGGTTAATTCTTTTACAATACACTGCCTACGTCCAATTAACCTTCGACGTATTAGAAATATACAGAGTCATCATTATCCGAGTCATTCGTGAAGGGTATAATGCGGTCGAGTGAGATGGTGTTTGTTTGTTGGGCCCGGGTAAGCGGTTCGTCGCGTTCTTACCGCGGTCGGGTTGGTGTTGGCATGCATGAAGGAATGCGCGCAGGGTAGGCGGTCTAGTGTGCAGGCGACCTGTGACCTGGCGGCCTGCCCGCGCGCTGTGTGGCGTGATGACGCACTATCGCACACTCGTCGCATGCGTCGACGTCCCTTCCCGATACTTGTACAATGCGAGCGCCTATCGACACATGATATTGATACCTTTCTAATTGTTTGTACCTGTAAATATTATGAAATTGTTCTTATTTCATAATATTTAAAGCTCATACCGATAATATCGTAGACATGCTAAAAGATTAGCACAAATGGTGTAGTCTTGTTTATTCACTTCACTGCTACCAATGTGCCGAGGTTTACAGGTTCGATAATACAAATATTTTGTAACTTGCGAATAGTTATTTTGAGGATAGATGTAGATCTAGACGTACTGTATATACAGTACAGTTTTGTGATATACAGAACTGTACTGTATATACAGAACGTCCCTTTTCTTATTACCTACCATTGGTATATTCCAATGGTAATAAGAAAAGGGCACAGGCAGAAAATAGTCTTTAAATTATTTACACTTTTAATAAACAAAGTCATGTCAATCCAAAAGGGGTAAAGTTGACAGATTTATTTCAAATACAAGACAATGACGTCACGTAGGAATAAATCTGAACTAATATAATCATAATATAGAAATGAAAGAGGACAACAGGTGCGTGAGAACTTATTCTTACAAGACAAAATAGAAAAAAGAGGCCAATGTCCCTAAGAGTGGTTTTATTGAAAATCCGTCGGTTGAGTGTGGAACAACAAAGCGGCGACGGGGAATGTTGCCAGCGATGAAAAAATACATCGGGCGGGTCGTGACTTGCAACACTGTGGTTTTCATTTGTCATTTATTTTGATTGTGATAACTGGGTGCGTCGGTGACGTGGAATCATATATTTTAATCGGGACATCTTGGTATTGCGCGTGTGTGATGCTGGCTCGGCTATCACGCGGCGCGATTCGTTTGTTCTCTAATATATAGATTTCAACTCTGTCAAGTCTTAGGTGGTCCTCTGTGAGCCGCTCAAACAGTGGGAATGGTTGTTAATACTATTATCATCCTTTTATCCACTGCCTCACAGTTCTCACCGTATAATTTTCAATTCACAAGTTGTTCAAGTGTTATTACGTTTATCTGTTAATAAAATCTCATTACCAGCAATAGGCAATAGGATCACTTTTTATTTGATCGGACCAGTAACACAGCTGAAATGGGGATGCCTCTGTCTACCTTTTCAAGGATGTACAGGCTTGCGTTTTTGTATATTAACCGATCGTTGATCCTTTGCGCAACTCTCTGTTGTAATCCCTTTTCATTGCTACTCGGGATTGTGCTGCTGGGTTTTCTAAGATACTTTTTTTTGTATTAGCTACATAGTCTGGTTGATCCTTCTATACCATCCCTCAAAGCGTATGAAAATCAGCAGGAATTAACAGTTATAAACGTCTTTGACTGTCGATATGAATATTCAGTAGCCTTTCTAATATAAGTTTTCTCTATCCTCCTATTAATTCAAAAGGCGACTTGAAAACTTTGACACAAAGATAGCCTCAAATAAATATGATTGACCCAAAGTTTTGTCTAATTCTATTGCCAATCGCACTTGAGAGGTGGTTCAATGTGGGCTAATGTAACATTGTCGCTTAAAGCCAAACGTGTGTATGTAAGAAATAACAAAAGTGACATAAGGTCACACGTCACTCGAGAGTGTTGGTGCGCCTGCGCAGGAGAGCGTGCGAACACACCGCCTTGACATTAGGCACCGAGTGACGTCACACCAACGATGTTGTGCAATTACAACAGTAGGCAGTAGTAGTATGTAGTAATAGTATAATTGGATTCTTTGTAGCCATTTGATTGATAGATAGTTTCATGCCAAACAAATATGACGGCCAACATGATATTGCGAATATTGAATAATGAAACGCTGTGTTTGAATATAGCTGGGATGTTTATAAAGGGTATAGAATTGAGATACTTGTATTGGAAATTGTATCTGAAACTAGTAATACATATATGTATATAACCAATGATTTTGCTGGTGTACTCTGCTTCACTTATATTCTTGAGACTGGAAAAGGAAAACTGGAAAAGAAATTAGACTGAAGCTTCATAATAGTTATGTCAAATATCTATCTCTGGTAGGCCAACCATTCGAAAGATCTGTTGTTAGGTTTGGCCTTTAAACAGGAGCTCGATTATCGAGAAGCTCGACTGCCTCGACGATCACCTGATAATGAAGCCTCTATTCGTACGGTTCTGCACATTTCTTTACTACAATATCTCTACCTTCATCTGTATATATCCATGTTAAGGCTCCAATTTCTAATGTACCAGGGCATGTTGAAAAGACCTCTAAGTCCATTATATAAGTCTTCTCTAGGTATATTATTTTCGAATTGTTAGATAGCTTGACAATAGCTTAAATATATGTTTGTATAACAAGCTATAGAATACATCAGATGTATCAAGATTATTTTATATGAGAACAACATTTTATTTACTCTTTGTAACGTAATTAATGAATTTATTTATTTATATAAATTATGTTTCACGTGATTTATTGGAGTGCATTCACATGTATACACTAGAGCATAAAATTCTATGTTTATTGTATTTATGAGAACACGAAACACGGCAACAGATGATTTTACAACTTTTCACGTCTTTGGCATGCCAAATTTACATAAACGACCATACATAAAACAAGTGAGAATCGGCAATGAATTGCCGTAAATCTTAGAAATTTGAAAAAATGGTTCAAGTAATATGCAAAGGTCACGTGATACCACATAACCTTGAGGTCAGAGGTGAAAGGTCATATACATTTCAGGGGTATACCGACTATGCTGAGTCGAATGGCGTTGACCGCGAGTCTCTAGCTCTTACGGTTCTTGAGTTAAAAGTTGTATAACAGACAGACGGACGGACAAAGCTGTGTTGTATAAGAGTTTTATGGAACTCTAAAATACTAAATTATACTCGCGTGCGATGTAGATAATTATATCGTATTGTTTATTATACGATATCTATTTTATAAGCATAACGTTCTTTTATTCAGGAAGCTAGACGGAGAGCAAAGAGTTTCACTTTTGATTGTACATTTGGCACAGTGGTTGATATATTCGCCTCGTTACTGCGTTAAGTGTTGGAGGTTCGATCCCCACGCGGTACACAAATTTAGGTAATCCATGTATGTATATTGTTCCTCGTGATATAAGAATTATTCCAATTCCTAGAGATTTCTTTATCAATTTGTCGCTACAATTATAAACATAATTTGATTTATTTACTTTATGCGTACGTACTCGTTTGCGTACTGTAATTTTAATGTGACCTTTATGCAGAACATGTATTATTAGGAGTGATAACGTCAAATTATGAACAATCTGGATACCTGGAGATACTTAAGGCAAAAAATATTAACTAAATTAGTTTTTAGCGTGCAGCGGTCCCATTAAATATATCAAACAATTTTCTTTATTGTTAAAAAGGTATCATACTGCCCTTGAATCCAAAGGTCAACAAATTTATTATCAACTAGTAACTACCCGAGGCTACGCTCGCGTGAAAAGAGGCGACACCTATAAATAAGTTAAATATAGTGATAGATGTTAGAATAACATTAAATATGACTTGTCTAGCAGTGGACTGCGATGTGATATTTGACCTTTATAAATAGGCAAGTGACACTGACCATTTGTTACATTTTACTACGATATATGAAATATGACAATGTACTGAGGATAAAAAGTTAGTAAAGCAGTCAATCATACGCCCTATAAGGTTACAGTTACATTACCCAAACTCTAAAACATAAAGTTTTTTAAATTTATGCACCATAAATAACGGGTAGTATTTAACTGCACAGCAAAAAAATATTAATTGCTCAGTAAAATATGCTTACCAAAAATACTAATTGCACAGCAAAATATATTTAAAGAGATCAAACTAAGTCGACGGAGACGGCTCCTATGTTTGGGTGGGTTTAAGAAGGAACCTAACATAACCTAACCCATCCGAGACGGAATGCAGTGATTTTAGGCGTATAGGTGCTCGTTATGATATATTTTAGTAAGCATATTTTGCGGTGCAATTAGTATTTTTGATGATCATTATATTTAGTCCCTTAAATAACTTACAGGGATGATTTTCAAATGACAGAAAAATTATGCACGATACAAACTATAACTGATATTTAACCGCAGCTATGCAAGGGAGATAACGAGACCTGTCCACTACGACCCCACTTTTTCTTATAACCAAATCCTGAGTATAGATATTTGTTACTCTTTCACGTAAAATGTACTAAACTGATTGCGATGAAACTTGGTATGTAGATAGCTGGAGACCTAGATCCACACATAGGCTACTTTTTATCCCGATGTTCTCACGGCAAAGGGACTTACGCGGGTGAAACCGCGGGGAAAAACTAATTAAAAATATTAATTACTTCTCTATTTTGCAACTAATTATGATACAGTTAACACAAATATATTTCTTTTGATTAATTTTTGCTCTTGTTTATCCCCCTTTGGAAATTAACCGCTTATACGTAGAATTCACATGAGTAAAGGCATGGCAGAAACTTGTCACGTAATTATGACCCACGCGAACATCAAAACTGCATCACTATTCACAATGTTCATTCCGAGTCCCCCACATTAAATTGGTGTAGATGCAGCATGGTGTATTGGATACACCATGTTGCAACCGGCTAACCAATTTAAGTTACCCATTAGCGCGCAGCCGCGCGAAATGTTGCCAACGTGAAAAAATCAAGTCTGGTCGCTCGTTAAACCTGAGTAGTGTCACAGTTTAAATAATATTTGTGTTGTGGTTATAACGAGCCGTGTTCTGCGGTTTAAATCGAAGTCCGCCGCCGGCCATCGCGGTAATTGCTTTCGTTGATGTATCATGTTCATTGTTTATTTAGCAAACCTTTTTAAGCAGTAGCTGTTTTGTGAAACCTCATGCTACTTTTGTTTTCTTCGGAGTTATCGTTTATGCATTTAATATGTATAATTTTCCAAATCCAAATACATAAAGGATAGGATATAATTACAGTATACATAGGACAGAATGTCACGCCTACCTCACACCCTCCACACCTAGGTATATTACAGCTACATATTACTTGCTATATTTAAAAATCTCACGTTATAGACGTCGTGGTTCTTGACGTCTATCTGACTCCTAGACTTCATTCTGCTATTGACTAAGATTTTGTCATGAGAACCAGGTAACACTTTGTCTGATTCGATATCGAACCCGAGACTTTGCGCACAGCGGTTGCATACAATACTGCGGAGTCAGAGAGGCAGTCTATTAACAAGTTGGCTGTAGATAACTTCATTTAAGATTGTGAAAAGTCTAAAATAATAAGGCTAGAAAGAAGAAGAAGAGTATTCTTCACACACAAATGGCGCAATACATACAGTCAACGTGGTTTGGCGCCCACACGGGACACAAATATAATGTTACCACCATAATAGCAAGCAAACGTACAGCCCGTCTGGTGGCAAGCAATTAATGGCAAGAGTATAGTTGTTTAAACCATCATAGTGGCAAACAACTGTATCAATGGTAAGCGATTACAAAAAGTTTTTAATGTGTGTACCACAGGAGCTATTACTCTTACCAAGTAGCAAAACAGTAACACCCTTTTAATAGACACACTTTTAAAAAAGCCATGTGTGATCCACAAACATTTGTTCCAAGTCTGTGTGTGATGTATTCATTGTTTCAATATACTTTTATAACCTGAACGGGTGGAAAAGATTTCACCGATCCAGGCCTTTTAAAAGCAAGTGAGAAACGGCAATGAATTGCCGTAAATCTTAGAGTTCGAAAAAATTGTTCAAGTTATATGCAAAGGTCACGTGATACCACGTGACCTTGAGGTCAAAGGTCATAGTCTAGATAGTATATCGACTATGCTGAGTCAAATGGCGTTGACCGCGAGTCTCTAGCTCTTACAGTTCTTGAGTTGAAAGTTGTATAACAGACAGACGGACGGACGGACAAAGCTGTTGTATAAGAGTTTTTCGAATACTAAAAAAAGTAATTCATGGTCTTGTAACCTTTTTAAAAACGACAGCTGCCGTTTAAATGGTCAAGTCGGGTGCCACGGGGGACTTTACAAACACACAATTAAAGTAAACCAAGTACTATGCGAATACTACAAGTAACGGTCCCGTTCGGGATTCGAACCCGAAACACTCAGCAAGACGATATCGTCGCTTGGCCGCCCACCACCTGCGCAGTTAAGTCAAGTTTGCCAAAACATTTTTTTAAAAGGCAGTTTGGAATTTTGGTTTCCAATTTACTAGTATATCATTAGCTAAGCTATAATTCTTGTGTTAGCAGTGGGTTTACGTCGCTGGTGTAATAACTGGGATTCGAACTTTAAAGCTCTCGTTTACAAGTCCAACGCCTTATCCATTGAGTTACCGGCGACACAAAACTACATTAGTGTGTGTGTTCAAAGTCTGTATTTACGATCTTTTGTTTCTACCGCCAGTGTTAACAATGAGACAGTGGCGCCAAGCCTTAGCGGATGTCATTTAATTTTAATTGAGCCTTCAGGCCTGTATTTTAATACTAATAGTAATTGTTAACGTTGGTTATTAACTTATTTACATTTAACCCATTTCATCGTAGTAAAGGCGATTTTGCGTACACGTAAATACTCAAACTAGCGGTGAAGAAAAACATCGTGACGAAACCTGCATGTCTGAGAGTTTCTTCATAATGTTCTCGAAGATATGAGAAGTCTGCCAACCCGCACGGGGCCAGCGTGGTGGACTATGGCCCAACCCTTATTGTGATAAGGCCTCTACTGTGGCAGAGGCCCGGGCCCAGCAGTGGGACAGTTTAATACAGGGCTGATATTATCATTTAATTTTAATATATTATTATTAATTCTTGAAGCTTTACTGTGTTTAGTATCGCATCAAAATAATGCCAGAAATCTACGAATGCGCCGTAGTTTCTTAGTTTAAAACCTCGAAATGAACGAAGATCGGCATCAACTTACTTACCCCATTGATTCACGAAGCTATTTTACATTTCTATCTGTCTAATGTAAAATAGTTATATAATCGTACATAACAGATATTTTAAAGATTTAATGGTGGTTTACTATTTAATTGTTTCTTAAACAGAACACAATATAAAATTGGACTATAAATTCATATAATTATACCAGTCCTGTATTAAACAGTCCTACTGCTATGCACATATCCCATTATGAGAAGGGCTAGGCAACACTATAACTATATGATAACAACATTCTCTTCATCGCAGTTATAGCGTTTATTATATATAAATATTATTACTATAAAAAAAGAACATGTTGTGCATGGCCTACTGACGACGTCGTTCGCGCTGCCGACAGTAGCCGTGTCCTTAGCGGTGATTTTATCAGTAGCACTTGATAAGTGTCAACTGGATATTCGGCACGCATAATTATCTCAATTTCATATCCGTAAGTCGCACATCAGCGCGGGCGCGTAGGCGGCGGCGGTCGCGGGCGCGGGCAAACGCACGCGATGTCCCGCCCACGCGTCGCCCGCCGCAAATGCGCGCGCCGTGTCTTATGTAAATGTACCTTGTCCACTCTTGCCTTTAATTAATCTCTAGCCGCATAAATAAGCTCTGCCTTAGATCGATCCGTTTACAATAAACAATTGGAAGTTCGAACTGGATACGGCCCTGTGCTACTCATAACTCTAACGGTCGATGGGCACATGATTACTTCTTTGATTGGATTTTCGATGTTGGCTTTAGTATGATATCAAATCAAATCATTTCTTCATATAAGTCACAAAGTTACACTCATCGACTTCAAAATTTACTGAGAAGTTATGGTTCTAAGTTGCAAAGCAAGGTCATTAAGTTTATGTAATAATTTAATCCGTCAGTTTAATCATATCGAGGCATAATGATAAAAGCATTGTGCTTGGATGTAAGCGTCTGAACAATGCTAATGAGTTAAGGAATCGCTTTTTATAGAACACTTCATCTTCTCCCTAGCTTTTATTATTCCCAAGTCACTTGAGGTCGGCTTTTTCTAGTCTAACCGGATTTGGCTGGATATCAGTTTTTACACGGAGCCGCTGCCACCTGAACTCCGCAACCCGAAGGCTAACGATACCCTAAGGCTAGACCAGTGTCAGGATATTAGAGGGTACTGACTTCCCAATACTACGACTGCCATAGATGTTCATGGCAGCGGGGACCGACGGCTTAACGTGCTTTCAGAGGCACAGAGCAGACGATAATTGTCAATCAATACGCACATAATTTAGAAAAGTCATATAACTTTCGAAAGTCAGAGGTGCGCTACGTGGGTTCGAACCTGAGACCCTCTGCATTGCAGTCGGTTGGTCTCCCCATTGAGCTATCGCTGCTCTTTCTTTTATAGAACACTTAAAATTACAAATATACAAAACAATTCATATATGCCAATATATGAGTTGTTTTGTAAATTTGTAATTGTGGCAAAAGTGTTTAGTGGTGTAAAAGTTGTAACACGCCAATGTTACAACTTTTACACTAATGAACCACCGGATAGATTCCGATAGTAATTCTATTAAACTCAAACATACTGTTGGCTCCCGTTTGCACTTGAGGGTATACAATATAACATACCTATAGCTTAGCATCCGAATATTTCAACTCCATCTTATTAGCTGCCATTATGTCCTACACTACTTTTAAATTTGGATATGCTGCCTATAAAGACCTGTCTCCGCAAGACCTGGCAGCATAGATAAGAACCCAAATTTGTTGTCAAAGACCAAATAAAAACGAAAACATATTTAATCAAAATAATTTATACAGACTATTGTTTATTTAACAGATTATTGCTACGCACTAAAGCTGAACGATAGCTCAGTAGGTACACCTCTTCAATCGCACACTATATTAATTTGCCTAATATTTCATTTGAAACTTATTTACCGCTTTCTAAATAAAGTAAATTTAATTCTATAGCAACTAGAATTAAAATCTATTTATCACAATAGCTTTCGAATGCTGAAAATATGGCAACCTAGCTATATTTGAAAGATGTGTGGTGGAAAGTCAAGCTATGCTCTATCATTCGTAATAAGTACGCCATACCAGCATCTACACTCAAGAATGTCAAAGTTTATGAGTATAGAGAAGTTTCGTCTGACAACATGTTCTCACTTACAGCTTAGGGAATCAGGTTCCCTCTCTCTCATTATCTGTCTCCATGTGGGATATGAAGAATTGTAATGATTTGTTGATATCCGATTATGGATATTAGTTTTATAAGTAACCATAAGTAATTTGTTAATTGCTATTACCAATAGATACCGTTATTAAAAATACTTGCACTTTACGAGGACCTGTCAACAAATTCTGTCATACTGTCATGCTGCCATACTGTCAGGAAATAGATTCATTTTTAGGTACAACAAGATATATAGCTATTATCAAAAAAATATTACTCTTACCAGTATAATAGACAGTATAATAGATAGATAAAATTCTCTAAATTTGACGCCAGCGGCGAAAGAGCAGTATGTAAACAATAGACGACATTTATCTATATATTCCTTGTGTCGTAAGAAACTGGCAGGCAATACTTGTAGGTCATAGTTATAATTTCACATTAAGCCTTACAAATAAGTAATTCTACGTAAAATATGAGCGGTTTATGTAATAGCATATAATATAACATAATTACGAATCTATTCGAAAACTATAACCGGGTTGGACATCGGTTTCTAAAACTTTTGTTGATGACAGCAACTCACCTTATGTTTTGACGGTACCAGTACTCTCGCTTCGATTTAGTCTTGACTTTAAGTTTATCATACATATATGTCGTATATGTAAACTAAATCTCTTATAGTCTTTCTACTAAGTTTATGATACCATAGTCACATGTCATTTGTTTTCAAAGTTTGATTTCGAGTTAAATACTCATAAGGTTTTATGGCGTCTATGTCACTTAGAATAATAGCCCTGATTAATGTTTAACTTGTTTTATTTGAAATAGTGTCTGATCTGACTATAGTTAAAACAGACAGCTGTATCAGAATATTCTGAACTAAACTCAATCAATGACACAAATTGCTAATCATGCTTGTCAACAGAGATAGGACGTATGCTGCTTGTATCACATAATTCCTGCAATTGATTACTATAAATATAAAGAAACACAATTATAGTCTTGCCTAGGTATATCAAGTTATAAAGCCCAATAGATTATACTAGAGCTGTACGTTTAATAAAATACATAATAATCATAAAGTATAGGAAACGTTTTGGTTTCAATCAATTGTCGAATTATAGAACAAGTCTGGCGCTATAACACTCACCGCCGTTGGCAATTTCATTGACACAAGTCATTCAACTTGTTGGCATTTATAGCGCATTAGCACTAAAATATGTCTGTAATTAAGCTTGAACACAATATCTTGTTGCAGATATATGCATAGATTCACATTTACATACACTAGATTGATTTAATTTGGAACTGTATTTATCCACACATTGCCAACTATGTTTTACGGGTGTAAGTAGGTACTATTGCAGTCTACCAGTCAAAAGGCTACAAGCAGCTAGAATTGCTAAATTGCAGATGCGTACCAAGGCATGACACTGAGAAGCGTACGCTGCATTCACATTCATTTGTTTCTCAAAAAAGTACTGTGATATCTCTATAAACCAGGTTTTTGAGATAGCGCCTATATAGATATATTTATCTCTTATTCATACATGGAGCCTCTTTACCGGAGTGGTAGAAGGAGAGACATGATTTTGCACCTGCTGCAATCTGCAATCTGCTGCAATATCTCTCTCACTAACATTATATTCTTAATGCACTCGCGTCAGTTTAAGGTACTCTTAACATTGCATATCTTCAGAATGCCCAGATAACTTTCGCCGAAGCCGCCTTTCCGGCTGTACCTGAAACATCTTCGTATATTCGTACTTATTTATTCTCATTAAGTAGAAGCATTTATTTATATTTTGAAATATTAGGTTTTTGTAGCCAATAACTATTTCTTACATACTTTTGCTAGTTAAATATATAGTTTAGCGCAGCAGTATATTTAATGCTAATGCATGCAGTAGAAAGAAAGTACCAGCTAATCAAGCGGTTAGTCAGTATTTTTTTCATCCGTCTTTCTTTCACGGGTGATTGATAATATATTACAATATTTAGTATATTATGTAACTAGGGCTCTTGAGTAAAATAAAGGACACAAACGTCCACTCATGTGTCAGAAAGTGTAAGAAAATTAATATGAGTTTGACTGCACGGATGGCTTCGTGGTTTTAGTGGTCACCTCGCCGCTGCCATTGCGCCGAATACTGTGGTTTCGAATCCCACAGGGGACATAAAGTTGTGTAATCCACAAATGGCTGTCTCGAGTCTCTATGTTCTTTGTGTCCGTTGTTTGAATGTTTGTAAAATCCGCCGCGACACAAGCATTACAACGGGTGCGATAGTCGTTTATCAAAAACACTGATAACATGTACCAGCTTTATCAGAAGAATTGGTATTCTGTCCTTCTAGGTATACCGTGATACTAGGTGTCACAGTGACTGAAATATACCCGTAATAAATACCAGTAACAAAATACAAGGTAGAGCTACTAATTTATATTGCGCGCGTATCGCATCGCGTATAAGTATATCGATACTGGAAAGACCTATTAGCATATGAGTGGCACTAATGACGTACATTAACATGTCATTCACACTTAGACAGTCAGACAGTAATTAGCTTTATTCATCTGTAGTTATAGCCGATATTTGGAAAATTTAAGTTTATAGTTATTATTAAGTTTGTTTTTCCCATGAAACATAATATGCCGAAGATTTCGAGTCATTGTCCATGCTTTTCATATCCCCTCGTACATTGAAACGCATGAGGTACGTTAGTGCTCGTCTTAAGCTCTAGCTATGAAGTGCTCCGAATAATGGAGCTCTGTCATTTGTGATTTAACACATCCTTTGTTGTTTAATAAATTAGCAATTTATAGTTTAAATAATTAGCGACTTATTAATACGATGATATATTCTGTGATCGCACTACAATTATTTATTTATTTCGTTCCTTTTTTAATGGATTCGAGATGGCATTCATAGGTCCTCTAACTTAGTCTTATGCGGTTAGAAGGTATGGAAATTATTTTATTAACAGTAGAACTTTATGCTTTGAGTAAATTTAATAATACATAAACGTTATTAATATGTATTATTCTAGTTAAGTATGTTGTTTTACATAATAATAATAATAATATCAGCCCTGTATTAAACTGTCCCACTGCTGGGCATGGGTCTCTTCCCAGTGTGAGAAGGGTTAGGCCACCACTCTGGCCCAGTGCGGGTTGGCAGACTTCACATATCTTTGCGAACATTATTGAGAACTCTTGCAGGTTTCCTCACGATTTTTTCCGTCACCGTTAAAGCAAGTGATAATTAATAATTTTTACATGGTTGGTTTAATTTCATATAAGCAGAAAACAAGTCGTCGAGCATAATCAGAGTAAATAAACAAATGTAGAAATAACAGAAGCATGCCGTCAAAACAATTTCTCGAGATAGGTACCTACATATCAAATGTCAGATATTTTAATCTATTGAGTCACAGCGGCACATAAGTGACGAACGTGGCAACACTATAATTTTTATAATGATGTCTCGTATTCTTAGGTTTTTATAGATTATAAGCTACCCATATCAATGCAGCTTGCTTCATTGCTCCAATAGCGTAAAAGTAAACACGATTATAGGGCTTCTAGTTGCCTGGGATGGCAAAAAGTAATAAAAGCTTTTTCTGTCAAAAAATATTTAGTAAATTGTCTCTGAATATGCTTAATATATGCTAATAGGCTTGCACCCAATTATGACTGTGGCCGATGCGAAATTGCCGTAATTTGGGTACTGTACCTACACAGTCAACCTTCGAGCATTACAGGTATGATATAAGATAAGATAAGAAGAAACCAATTTGTGATAACTTTTATCTAGTCTCACATCATACGTACGCTACAGTTTTACAAACGTGCCTGCTTACGATCGACTAAAACTTACATAAATACATATAACAAAAAGCGTTGCATGGATATATGTATATGTATTTAAGGTAGCCCAATGGAAACGGCATTGGAATGGCGATAGAGAGATAGCGAGTTCGAATCTCACTCATTGCACTGCCGATGTGAATCCACTCCTAACAAAAGCATTCTAGTTTAGCTGGGATTTACAAGAATACAAGAAATTTATAATCCAAATTGAAGTAATCTTAAAAAAAATAGTCAATGTCAAAAATCATTTATTCATTTAGGTCACAATATAACACTTATGAACGTCAAAATATGGACATAGGTTAGTTAGCTTACTAAGTTACTGAAGCTTCATTTAAGTTAGTTGCTAGGTTCAGGCAAGGTTGACCCTGTTAATAAACTATTTAAGACATTAAGTTGTGTCATATCTCACAATTCCAAACATTGCCGTAATTGGGTTAACAGGTTCACAAGCGTTCTTTCAACGAGTAATAGAAACGTACAGAAACGAGATCACCGCGTCCTCCTACGTCCGCACCTCGCGCTCGAGATCACAGTGAAATTTATTTATGTCATTAACTTTTATAAAAGAGAAGTAATTAAAAAAGTTATAGTAACAAATCAGTCGTCTATATTCATAAACATTATATTATTGCTATGGCATTGTATCGGCGCGCGGCCATCGGTCAGCGCGTCGCCCGCAGCGGTAAGAGTACCTCGAAATTGTTAAAACAAACTGAACAGTATAATACGGCCATGTATCTGGTATTGTATCTAAAACAAATAAGTTAAATGATGTGCTCGCTGAGACGAGGCTCGGTCTGAATGGATATTAAAATGTGAGGGTGGCAGGGCGGGCGGACGGCAGCGCCGCGGAAAGCAATCAACGAGCGACGATTTATGGCGAGAGCCGCGGGCTGTTCGCGATGCGCCCGCGCACTACACGCACCCGATTTTGTCAAACGCCCCCGGGACACACAGTTTTGGTCATCCGCTTAATAAACAGAAATACCAAACTGTTTACACTGTAAATCAGATAGCAGCGGCGGCGAGGCGACCAAGCGACGCACCGGCGCGGGCGGCACGGATGGCTCGGTGGCGTATAGATTTAGACCCCCCGATACACATTAATAGTGAACGCGCTTATCTGCGGCCGGTACGCGACATCTTCATTATCGCCGAGTGTTAAAACTTGTTAATCTGTCACTTAGTTAATTATTATGCGAGGACCGCAGTTAATTGATTCAGCGGACGACAAAATGTTAATAAGCGGTGATAGCGCTGGTGAAACGGTGCTTCTGTCCTCGGACGCAACGTTTTTGAAATGCAAATCGTGCTTTTCGAATATTGGTGTGGATAGCACCGATAAGAGACGCGACTGACTGAATTAATATACATGTAACACGCGATTTTGCACTTTGTGGACAGCGGTGTTATCGTCGCGTCGATGTGTGCGCCGGCTGCGGTACACCGGCGTACGCGCACCGCTTTGTGCACTTCGCCTTCCATTAATCGAACAAATATATTTTTATACGGTAATGGAGCATACTTTATTTCTTCACTTATTACGCAATTGTATATTTTCAATCGAGAACTAACAACTATGGTGATTTTTATTTACTTGCCTTTTAAAATGTAAACTCAATCAGTCATAAACAGATAATTAAATAAATAACTCTCAGATTAGTGTTAATATGCGTTTATTAGCGATGGCATAGTGATTAGTGTAACCGACTGCCACGCCTGAGGTCGAGCGTTCGATTCCCGCAAAACATTTGTGTGCATGAACATCGATGTTTGTCTTGGTCTGGGTGTTTCTATGTATAATATGTAGGTATTTATAAAAAAAATTGTATATGAGTATGTTTATCCATTGTCTAGTATTCATAGTACAAGCTCTGCTTAGTTTGGGCTAGATGGTGTTGTGTGTATGTAGAATATTATTATTATTTTACCGTAGAGGTCAATATTTCAATATTAGCAGCGATAGCTCAGTGGGGAGATTAACAGACTGCAATGCAGAGGGTCTCGGGTTCGTACCCACGTCGCACACCTCTGACTTTCGGAAGTTATATGACTTTTCGAAATTATGTGCTTATTGATTGACAATTATCGCCTGTTTCGTGCCTCGGAGAGCACGTTAAGCTGTCGATCCCGGCTGCCATGAACATCTATGGCAGTCGTTATTGGGAAGCCAATGTCCTATATTATCCTGACACTTGTCTAGTCTTAGGGTATCGTTAGCCTTCGGGTTGCGGAGGTCAGGTGGCAGCCGCTCCGTGTAAAAACTGATATCCAGTCAAATCCGGTTAGACCAGAAAAGCCGAACCCAAGTGACTTGGGAATATTAAAGGCTAGGGAGAAGAAGAGGTCAATATTTTATCTCTTTGTGGTATCGTACCGAAGTTGATTTACATTCGACATTTAAGGACTACACCTACTAATGATTAACTCCTCTTTCCTGTTGCATGCCCAGAATACTAATAAAGAGTTTTTATGGTTATTCTAGATATTAATGGCTACAACAGTGTTGGACTGCACGGATCGCGTAAAGGTTTAAGTGGTCGTCTTACAACTGTGACCACGCGAGGGTCGTGGGTTCCCACACGGTACAAATATATGTGTGATCCACAAATCGTTGTTCCAAGTCTGGCTGTTCTTTGTTTCCGTTGTTTGAATGTTCGTTTCCTGCGACAGAAGAATAATTCCAAGCGCGCGAGTTGTCTTTGTAAAAAGAGAAAGAGAGATTGTGGATAATTTTTTATCTTACTGTAATTTTAATAAGAGGTCACGTTGTGGCTCTATTCCATTTCATTTTAGTTCAAAACAAAAATCTGATACAATCGGTCTACACAAATTATTTATTAGTACATTAATTAATCACAAATAAAATATAATTATGATTACGTACTGTACCTCTAGCTTTTAAATTGTAAAGAGGTAATACTAATTAAAGGTATTATTTTGTATGGAATACAAATTGATAGGCGATAATATAATTTTATGTCGACAACATAGGCTATACAGGACAGTCATATAACCTTAACAAGCGAGAAACGACAATGAATTGCTGTAAATCTTAGAGTTCGAAAAAATAGTTCAAGTAATATGCAAAGGTCACGTAATATCACGTGAGGTCTGAGGTTAAAGGTCATAGTCATTTCGGAGGTATATCGACTACGCTGAGTCGAATGGCGTTGACCGCGAGTCTAGCTCTTACGGTTCTTGAGTTGAAAGTTGTATAACAGACGGACGGACGGACGGACAAAGCTGTTGTATAAGAGTTTTTCCGAACTCTAATTAAAATGAAATTGGAAATTTTGATTAAAAGCGAAAGAAAGTATTTGTGAGTTTACTTTATGGCAGGTTTGGGAATATTGAGTCGAAGCCAGCCATCAATGGACAACTGAAACCGTGAACTTAGAGCCTGAGTTACCTTCTAGCTTGAGTATTTGCCAGTAAGGAAAGGCGGGCTCATCAGTGTGCTTTACTTATTTTTTTAGTATTTTTATGCTGGTACTGATAGGATCCATAATTTCGATCACTGCATAATGTTTGATTAAAGATCATTTCTCCGTCTCGATGATCAGCCGAGAACATAAGCCGATTGTCAAGTGCTGAATTTGACTCAAAGGTATTTTACGCTATACAAGAATTGCACGAAATTCTATGTCCCCGGTATATGACAATAAACATAGGTACTCACACATATACATATAGTTTCACGACCACATTTTTGAGGGGGTAAACAGAGTTAGGTAATTTACATATTTCTCCAGGTATGATTTTAATAATAGGACATATAAAATGTAGACGCCATAATAGGACAAGCCTACGGGCATAATTCAGATTCCGTAATAACCCCAATAAAACTTCACTTGACCGGGCATCGACCCTAACACCTTACGCACATCAGTCGCATTCACTACCACTGCGCCATCAAGGCAGGCGGAGAAATAAAACTTTTAATAAGTCCATATGATAAATTATAGCTTCGTTACAACATTAGCGGTAATGCAATCGTCCATTTTCTCCGAGCGGCCGGCCGGTGTCAGACGGGCTTACGCGAAATGTATAAAAAAACAAACAAGACAATTTTAATGTTCGCGTTAAGTGATATGATAGCCTGTTAATGGTGTGTTGGATGCGTTTATTTAATTAATTAAATATGAACACTTGCGAAACGGGAATGAGGTGGCGAGACCCGAAGCAAATGATAACATGCGGAGATGTGTGATGCCGCGATGTTTAAATTGTAGGTACCCCAGGCACATATAGAACTGGTCCATATATCTTCAAAAGGTTAAACAAAGGCTTTGTCTTGTATGTACGTATTATTGTCATAGTTACATTTACAAGTTAGTGAATTGCCTGGATTCCGCATTAGTCAGAGCTATATTGCATAAGCCAGTTTTCCTCATTTAGGGCCGGTCCCTATATCAAGAAACTTTCAAATCGTTTTAGCTACGGATAGTTAATTATGACATATTGTTCATAGTATAATATTTATGCATCAAAAATTAATTGTCTGCGTGTAAAACGACTCGTTTTTTCATATTGGCACCAGGCCCTAATCGAATACATATTGAATTTGTGTGTGCTACCGCTGGACAAAGAGACCCTTAGACTTCTCCTCGGACACTCTCATTTCCACTGCTTTTATCCTACTTTTATATCTGTTATGTATATGTATATTGTACCGCTGTCACTTATAGCATTGTTATTGCATGTGACAAAAAGAGACAATGCTATTCATTCTGTAACGCGCTCTCTCGTTCCGTCATATGCAATAAAAGATAATATTTTTTGAAAACTACTAGCAATTCGTTTCCATGTGAATAGCATTTTTATAAACCCCTCGAGCTAAATGCTTATATTATAAATGGGCTCACGTTAGCATTGTCTGTAGTGTAATGGATGGGATTGAACCTACGACCTCTCGATCGCCAGTCCAATGCTTTATTAATTAGGTTAACGCCGCTTAATAATGTTAAGAGAAATAGTGGTATCTGGTTTAATGGTATCTTGGCACAATCATTTATTAGCGACTGACTGCAGTGACGGCGTAGCGGTTTAAGTGGTCGTCTCGCCACTGCCACTGCGCCGACTGTTGTGGGTTTGAATCTCACACGGGACAAATAAATTTCTAATTGCCAAATCGTTGTCTCCGTTGTTTTAATGTTTGTAAATTCTCCGTGACACAGGCATGATTCCTAATGCGGGAGTTGTCTTTCTAACTATTTAATATTTAAGTCGTTGCGACAAAATACGAAGTTTTCTTTTTTTAAATAAAAATATTCGTGATATTGAATTCGTTAGATGGCGAATATTTCGTCAGAATATTTATTTCGCCAGAATTCAGCAGGTAATAACCTGCTGAACTTTTCTGTATTTCGAAAAGTGCCACACATTACTGTAGCAAGACTTTAAAAATAAAATATGAGATATACTTGGCTGCCTTCAACAGAAGCCACCGACCCGCTCGAAGGTGTCGTATAGCTCCGTCTCTCTCTCCCAATAATTATGGAGTAAGTTAAAGGTGTAACTAATTTGAAGTCTAATTACTCAATCGGCTACAAGAAATATGGTCGTCATTATTAACTTACATCATAAATGCGAGTATGCTTATTTGTTGTTTTCTTCACGTTGAAAAGGTGCATCGGAACGACAGGGGTCATTTAACGTAGCGTTTGAAGAAAATAAGAGTGGATTTAGAATTTACGGAATATAGGTAGACATGTATGTATCTTATGTGGGAGCCAGTCAGTGCAGACCGGCGACACTTCGACCCAGTAGGATCTTTTGTGTCGACACTCTCCCAATAACGACCGCCATAGATGTTCATGGCAGCCGGGACCTACGGCTTAACGTGCTCTCCGAGGCACGGAGCAGGCGATAATTGTCAATCAATACGCACATCAATTCGAAAAGTCATATAACTTCCGAAAGTCAGAGGTGCGCGACGTGGGTTCGAACCCGAGACCCTCTGCATTGCAGTCTGTTGGTCTCCCCACTGAGCTATCGCTGCTCTTAGGTAGACATAATAGTTAGGTAAAGATTAAATATGCTTATCTTTCTGGGTGCTCAGTTGTCATCTGACACATAATGCCAAAATGATATCTGATTTATAATAGGAATATGACAATTACTCTATTGAATATTGTACATTACCGTCCTCTATCATTTAAATGTAATGTGTGAGCTTACTCTTCGTAGTGTGGAGTTGTTTTCGAGCAATCATATCTAGTCTATCTATGTAGTTAGGTACTTACATTTATAAATCTACTAAATTCTGTTGTGCTATTTTACTAAAATCTCATTCCGAACTCGATTATCGCCTTGCTAGTGCCACCTTAGTAAACAATTGTTCTTACCATGGCTACTGAAATCCTCATATATAAGAGCCGAATCGTATGCGAGTTTGGTAGTGACATTTTCCAGTACTGCACAGCTGTTCATTGAACGAAATGTATTGTACGCACTTTTTCGATTAACAATTATCCGGGATTGGAAAGAATCACTGTGTCGCTGTGAAATTCACAACAACGGACTGAAAGAACAAATAGGTAGGTATTGAATTGTCACGTGTGTGGATCGAACCCACAACATTCGGAACAGTGGTAGTGGCTTAGCGATCTAAGAACCACCCCGTCATTCAAGCAATTCATATTTACCAGCCATGTTTTATTTGCAAAGTACATGCGGCATACCATGCTACTGTGTATTTTATAAATGACTACTATTAAATGTTTAATAGGAACCTGAATTGTTCCATTTGATTAATACTAAGTATTGAATACTTATTGTTTTGTAGATTTATATAGGTAGTCATTTAAAAAAACTTCATTAATAAGAGTCTTTTCTCATAGGCTGAATCCCAAAGGATTAGATCCAAGAGAAGGCAAACCTTAACATAACATCGATTAAAACGAAACTTTAATAAATTCACTAACAAATAAAATTTGCCAAGTTCATAATTTTTACTTTGTGATCTAAATTTGTTGCAATTGTATTATATTTTTTACGAGTAATATAATATAATTTATGAAATTACGGTTAGCTTAATGTAGAAAATACAGTCGGCAAAGTCGTTAAACAATCATAAGTTGGAAGCATACGTCTAGAAACAGTTTACTCGGTGGCAACTGACATGGAATAAAAACTAGGGAGTCTTTGTACAACCGAGCTTGGCTACAGACTTCTTTGCCTGTTTGTATTTTAGGGCTCGGCGTTCGCAAAATTTCCGATGTTTAAAGGTGTTCCTGTCCTCGGTTTATAGCACAGATGAATTAACCAGGAAAATTATAGCACCCATAGTGGTTAATTCAGAATTGCTGTACAAAACTGACGCTATGAACGCCTGGAAAATGGCTTGTCCGAGTTCTGTTTTGCCAACCAACCTACTCTCCCAGTGGCAGTGGGTCGGGCCGCTTAGCAACTCTGTAAGAGAAAAGCTTTTTTCTACATCTTCCAATGTTGCTGAGCGTGCTCGATTACTGGCTGTGGGAGAATCGGATTCTGGTATTTGGCTTCAGGCGCTTCCATCGTCCAATATAGGTACCATGTTGGACGATACCACTTTTCGCCTCGCCACTTGCCTTCGTGTAGGTGTTTCGTGTGTTTCGCCGCATGTTGTCACTGTGTAGAAGCTGTCAACAGTCTCGGACGCCATGGACTCACTTGTAGTAGAAGCGCTGGTCGAATTTCTCGCTACGTTAATCTTACGACATAATACGTCGTGCTCTTGCCACTGCTGGCGTTCCAGCTGTACTTAAACCCAATGGCTTGGTACGCGACGATGGAAAGAGGCCGGAAGAAATGTAATTGGACGCAACCTACGTTGACACCCTTGCGTCATCACATCTTCTAAGCACCGCGGGATGTGCCGGCGCTGCTGCTGCAACCGCGACAACCCTCAAACGGCGTAAATATAATAATTTAGTCGGAAATTACATTTTTGAGCCGTTTGAGGTAGAAACCTTAGGTTCATGAGATCCGAGTGCTCGTATTTTGTACAGAGAGATCGCAAAACGGCTGATCGACAATTCGCGTGATCAGAAGGCTGGTCTTTTCTTGGCCCAAAGAATCAGCATTGCCATTCAACGTGGCAATGCTGCCAGTCTTCTGGGCACGTTACCGGTTGACAGCAATGCTGACGAATTCTACGATGCCATAACCATTTTGGTAAATATTTATTATTATAATTAATAGTTTTTTTGTAATTATGTTATCTTTTTAAATAAGTTTCTAAATATATATATTAAATTAATTAGTTTTAAAATTAATAACGTAAATATATTATAAAGATTGTAACAAAAAAGAAACTAGGGAGCTATGTTATTTGTAAGAAGATGGACTAGAAACCTAAAGGTTTTTTACTATGAGTTTCAAAGCTCTTAACCTCAATACCTTAATATTTTATCCCATATAATTATATATGTGTCTGTAATAAAGAAATTGATGTACTAGTTAATCAAAATGTATGGAAAGAAATGTCAACATTCAGAAGTGTTAAGATGCTTTGACTACAACAAAAACTCTCTGAAATAATTAAGAGTATTAGGTACACACCATGTTCAATTAGTGTGATTTGGTTTCGTGCTCTGACATACGGTCGTTTTTGATTTAGTTCCAACCTTCACTTCGCCATAGTGTTCTTATAAAAGTAGCGTCTAAGGCCACGTTTGTTTATGCCTTTTTAATGCCAACATAACAATCTAATTCTTATTGAAGAGTAAGAAAGGCACGTATCACATCTACAAAGTTAATCAATCTATCATGAAAATACCGATGCAAATGCCGTGTCCTGTATTCTAATTCATAAACTTACAGTTAGGTAAGCACACGCTTACGCTAATAGACGACCGATCCTGATCCTGAAACATAATTGTATTGGCCCAACGCGCATGCGCGGTGGCCTTACACATAATCTATTGTTATTTTATTTAGTTGAACGGTATGCAATGCACACGCGCTCTGCGAGAACATTACATTTGCTACGCGAACGTTTTTGTGTTGGCTGGCGAAATTTTATATAATTGTTCGTACTTCAATGATACCGACAAGGCCTCGCTAACATCTACCTATTGGCTCAACATCAAAATATACCGTTTAAGTTCCATTAATGCGTGAGCGCCGATTAAAAACAAACTTTTTAGAAATAAATATTGGTGTCGGTTTTTTAGCTAACGAACATTGAAAAAATATACAACAAAAAATGTAGGCATAACTTGTAGCGTCCGATGATCTGATATACTTCGAAAATCATAGCGTGGAAGGTTTCACAACGCTCGTATTATCTTTTACATATTTGATTGCGCTTTATGGTTGAACAACTATAAATAACACCGTCTTACTTTCTCTCAACAAAAGTCAATCATAATCCAAAACGTTTTCTCAGTCCAGGACCCTGTTATACGGTTTTAATTGGCGATGTTAATTAAAATTCCGCACCAAAAAGGTCACTAAAATATTTTAGCAATTATTTTTGTGTTCTTTTTTTAACGAATAATAAATAGTCTGCAATTTCCAGTATTGTAATTTGTCGGGTTTAATAGCTGTCGAATGATAAATATTCCTTTTATATTGCCCGCGCCCATTCTGTCATTATTACTACAATAACCAGTACAGTTAGGCAGGCGGCTCTAACTATATTCAATAATAGCTCATATATACCATTGCATGTCTAATAACTCATGATGTTAGTTAGCCTTGTCGGTGTACATGATAAACTACGCAATATTCTCGAAATAAGAATCCTTCCTTAAAGCACCTTGCACGCCATATATAAAGCTTTCTGTAGCTGTATTAAACAGCAGTTTAACAGCAGGCAGTATGCTTTTGACTTCAATAGCATACTGTCTATATCAAACGCACGGTCCATTTACTGCATTTTACATATTGTAACGCTGAAATCTCTACTCAATCTATGGCGGTCAAAGTGCTTTAGGACCAATGTACATCTAGTATAGAAGCGTGAGTACGCAAGTTAATAGTGCGACAACTTGGCGTTCGGGCGCTTCACACCTAAACCATCATGAACCTATTCTGCACCACGCCTCCCCAGACACACGCCAGCCTTTAGTCAGTCAGTTACCGCTAGCGTGTCTGCGCATGCTTGCAGCAGACTGGTCATGACGTCTGAGGTTGTCCGCAGGAGCTTCGGCGCGAAGTGTTCAAAATGTTGCCGAGGGATCTCCTCGTCCGACTGGGTGCGGAAGGCGAGGGAGCAGGTTTACCACCTGGCTTGCTTCGCGTGCGACGCCTGCGGCCGCCAGCTGTCCACTGGCGAGCAATTCGCGTTGCATGAAGACCGGGTGCTCTGCAAGCCACATTATCTAGAGACGCTTGACGGAGGATCTATCTCGTCTGATGGTGAGTGAGCAACTACTACTGTATTGTAATAGTTTCTGAGCGACTAAACCTCCAATTTATCATCTTCCATGACATATTAAAGAGAACTGATTATAAAGATACGTAGCATTATTTATGGGAAAAAATATTCGGAGAAGTATCTTGAAAATAGTCTATTAGAGTCCGTTTTGTCAGCCCATTACGTTCAAAGGCTTAGACTTGATTCAGTAACAAGCAACCAGACATCCGATTATTATAAACTCACTCAAGCGCATCACAAATAAAAATCTTAATAAGCTATTATTAGATAGACTAAGCTATTCTCCAAAAACAACATTTTATACTTCAGATGGCTGTGACTCAGAAGGCTATCACAAGAGCAAGGCGAAGCGCGTCCGCACCACGTTCACGGAGGAGCAGCTCCAGGTCCTTCAGGCAAACTTCCAGTTAGACTCCAACCCTGACGGACAAGACTTGGAGCGCATCGCACAGGTCACCGGGCTAAGCAAGAGAGTCACTCAAGTCTGGTTCCAGAACAGTCGCGCCAGGCAGAAGAAACACCAGCATACCGGCAAGGGGAAACAGAACCAATGTTAGTGTTCATCCTTTAGGGACCGGGAATAGGAATAAATATACTTCTATCTTTATATCGAAATATGGCAAATTAATTAATTATTACGTATTTTAATTGATTAAGATTAATTCCGAGATGAAAGATGTAGATTTATTCCCGCTCTGAACATACGATATCTTGCTTTTTCGAAGCGCTTTCAGCGAAATATTTGCATCAACTGTTTGCTTTGCGATGGTTCATTAGATATGCGAAATGTATGGAAGATGATTGGTGAATAACATGTCATGTTTATATGTCAATTAATATGTTGTGCAGTGGTGTCTCGTGATGCGGATCCGGCGGGGTTTGGACGCCCCATCAACCTGCACCTCACGTATTCGTTCCAGAACAAACCGCCTTTTGTGCCGATAGGTAAGAAAAACAGATAATAGCCAAATATTGGGGCCATCAAACACTCAGTAAACTAATAAATATAATGTAAATCAGAAAAATATACCTCACTTTAGCTCAACAATGAATCTAGATAGTATATTATTATTGTAATACTTGATGAATTAAGTATAAAATTAGGTATGTGGGGCGTAACTATCTTCTCCATAAACATTGTTTTTGCATGCGCGAATGAGACAGCGCTTCGCAGAGTGTATAGCGTTGTCTTTTTCTTGCGCATGTAAGGACAATGCTTTGAGAGATGATGATACCTCTTGGGTGGCCTGTAAAATAACATAAATACGGATACACCTTTTTATTTATAATTGTATTTTATCGTTAAATCCATTTGTTCTTTCAACATATATTTGGAGTTAATGTTAACTGTATGGTTTGTAAATAATAGCTTGGGTCCTATGACAGCTATTAAAGAAATATGCCGAAAGCTGTGACGATATTAATCATATTTGATTTTAAAATTATAGATCAATAAAATTGATCTCATTGATGTATGAATTATTAAAATGCCTGAATTTTTTCTAAATTGTTTTTCCCTTCAGACATTATATATAAAACATTTATCTTGTTTATATTATATTATTTCAATACTAATAATTAATCAAATGGAAACTCGATTTGTAATTTTAGTAATTGTGACTTTGATTTATCAAGTTAGTGTGACGTTAGGAACGACACTATTTGTGCACTTCTACCAATAAAGTATGATTTGTTTTGCTAAAATTTTACTTCATTTTAATAACATGATTTAAATAACCTCTGTGACCCAAGCTATATATTACGGAATTTAAATAAAGTTTACCAGTTATGAAGTTGGGAGTAAATTCGTAAAAGTCAAGCTTGGCATATTTGAAAGACGCGATGACTATGCTATTTTCGTGACAGCAATAAACTTTTTCTCAGCATCCAAATATATAATAATATTATAAACTAACATTTCGTTGTTAGTCTGAGTGCGTTTATTTCCAACATTAATAAACCATGCTAGGTGAAGTTTCGGTATTAAATATCGAGATTGTCTTAAGTTAAAAAGGTAAAAATCTGCTAATCCTTTAATTTAAATTTGTTGATAAACATAAAAGATAAATTAATGTCAATTTTATAGCGCGTTAATGTTCTTGGTAATATATGACATTCAATAGGCGTATATCCTCTTTTTAGAATAGAGGATTCGATGCATAATAATAGAACGTTTCTATGTTGCTCAAATTACGTACATAAGCTACACAGACTGACTGACCAGATACCCTCTCACTCAACTTATTACATATGTGTGTGCATATTAACGTGTGTATGTGCTAACACTCCACAAATACTGCTGCGAAGTTGCTAATTATTACAGACTTCAATTTATGGATACTTTAGTTAAGCAACATTGATTGTTGGTTTCAGATGGAACGTCTTTCACGGATTCTTCAATGGATGAATTGTCAGAGGACTCGTCGATCCATTGCATGCAGAGCGAGGTCTAATGGAGCTGCAGAGCCACAACAGCGCACACCTTCCTGTACATACTTGCCATATCTAATAATAAACATTCTCTTCGCATGTAACAAGTTGCTGGCTACAGCTGCGTAGAACGAAATTGGGGCTATCAAGTTGTACTGAAACGTTTCTACATTTACACTGTATAGTATGCTTGGAACTAATTTAACAAGTTAATTATCATAGTACGGAAAAGGCTGGCCGCACTCTTTCGAAAGTGTATACTCAGAAAAGACATAGACGCGCGCGGTTGAAGTCTAATGAAGTTGTGAATAAAAATGTGCGGCCAACCTTACTTATTGTAAACGAATAACCAATTCTCGTCATAAAAACTGTTCAAAATAGATTACCGATCTCGTCTTTGTATCACAAACATCATGAATGGTTTCCTCTTAAATAAGAATAAATGTCAAATGTAAACTTAAAACTCGATTGGAATATTATTTTGAACATTTTTTAAATCAGGAATTGCGCCTCAAATCTGGATCAGCCGATCAATTCTTTTGATACGAATGTTAACTGCCATTAAGTAAAACATTTCATAATAATATAATTCCGCATCCATTAAGGGACTTGTAAAATCCCTATAAAATCCAGTAATTGATATTATGTCGTCTATAATCACGGATAGCTGAATAGAAAATGTAACTTTAAATACTAGACAACGATAATTTAAGTAAGTATTTCTGCGGACATTGTATTTAAATATTTATTGTAAAAAGTTATATTTATTTATTTATTTCTAGTAACTGTGATACGTTCTCTGTCGTAGTTGTTCTGTACTCGGTTGGTATACACTTTTTAATATAACAAGTATATAAAATATCTGTATATGCAATTTTATACATTCCTAGTGAGTAATATACGTCTTAATATAGTGCCAAAATATACATGTAAGAAGTTCATTCAAGAGGAAACATATTAGGACATCGCTGCAAGCTAGACTTATCATATCAATGAATTAAAACAGCGGCCGTAGTATCAGCACATCTGAAATCACTATAGAAAGTTTAAACTGTCTATAGCGTAAGTAGATTGAACTCTTATCAAAGTTTAAACTCTGAATGATATAATTTTCTGAAGAGAGTTCATACTACTGATGATAAAACTGTTAACAATTTTTATATTTTAAACTTTGTACTTTTATTTGATGATTTATATTTTGCATTGCGTGCATTGAAGCGATATGATTAAAATAATAATACTAAATAAGGCAAACGTTGCGTACATTTGCCTAATTTAGAAGAAACTCAAAATTAAGAATATATATTTCACCCTGTAGACTTTGCAATCTGATAACGTACCTATGTATGTAAAAACAAATTCGTCGGTAGCTATGATGTTAAACATACCTTTTGCCGTCAGATAGTTTGGCAATCCTTTGATTTCAAAAGTGTCCGGCCTTTAGCATATCGCTCAGCCGAAGCGGAATTCTCGTAATACCTCATCACAAGTGTTCTTGTAAAACAATAGCAATACAAGAAATTCTCACAATTTTTCTATATATTAGTAGCTAAAATCAGCAGCAATAAAAGGACACATGTACCTAACCCAGTGATTGTCATCTTTTTCTAGTTAGCCATACTCGTCCGTCTGATATGAAATAGCTATAGTTATTTAACGTATCTTCTACTAAAATATAAGTAGTATTTTATATATTGGAGCATTCTGTTTCAAAATTTAGTATTTAATTTAGTTTATCTATTGTAAAAAGTAGCACTTTAAGTTTTGCAATTCTAGTTCTTGTATGTCAATTACATACTGTAGCGCCTATGTGAAAGGAATATTAGATTTGTTCAGTATTGTAAATAAAATTTATGTATGTACTTAAATGACCTATTTGTTGTAGTCTAAGTATAAGATATTTATTACGTAAATGTAAAGCTAACATTTCCATGAAAAAAAAAAAATATTTGTATATTTTTAACAATGCTCGACTTTGTCGCTCCTTGTCGATCGTTGTCGATAGAAAGGCAGTACTAAAATAACCTGGCGTCGTGAAAATAAACATAGTATGTAACTTCATATTAAATATTCAGAATTAAAAAGGTCCTGGCATATCGCAAATAACTCTGTAATAGTATGACATTTACATTCTAAATAACGAATGCTAAGATATTATGAAACAAAGCTGATTCGCTAGGACCTTGTTATGATAACAAGCTTGTAACTCGCTCGTAGCTGTCATTTGAATGATTTTGACAGATGACAGAAACTAACGCGTTACAGTTACGTAGCGTGGTTATATCGAATCTTAGGTCTTGATTATTGTAAATAAGATGTGAAAACATAGGCAATGTTTTGGTTCGTGTGGCATATGATAAACACAGAGCCATAGACTAATGACCTGTATTAGAAAAACAAATGTGTTTTAACTGTTTTAGGGAAAGGCGTGGCAATATACAAAAATAATAAAAATACACTAATATAATTTGTAATTGCATAATACGGAGTTATTCACTATTCAAATAAATATGTGAATACCTCCTGAAATTTATAAATTTTACTCTCACATTCACATAATGTCTCATCATACATATTAGGTATATTGATGTGAGAGGCATGCCCAATGAATATGAAAATTATGAATCAATACCAGAAGCTGATTGTAAGTCAATGTGGTAAATACGATTTTAAAGGACAAATAGATGGGAACTGATAGCAAATCGCATGCTTTGGTAACAAACTAATTCAAGTTTTATCAAACGCTTGTCGGTTGATCATTTTTGTAAGTTGCCAACCAATCATTAAGGCCTATCCAGTCTATGATGACTTTAAGATACGAAATTAAATCTCCATCTCGCTCCAACCTACACATTTCGTATGTTTTCACAGTATAGGGGATATTAATTTATGATCGTAGATGTTTAAGTGACCTGTAGAGCGTCATCTCGTCATTTTATTGTAATTAATTAGTTGCTACAAGTACTAGGTACTTAATTATATTCTGTACAAATTTTAAATATATTATGTTGGTTAACATTTGTTTTATTTGCTTTTGCTAAACGTAATCTCTGGCTAAGAATAGCGTGATGTTCTAAACCAGAAACGAGAGAGGCGACTGACTGCGCGGATGGGTTAATGGGTTAAGTGTTCGCCTGCCTACTGCCATTGCGTCGAGTGTTGTGGGTTCGAATCCCAGACGGGACAAAACTTTGTGTGATCCACAAATGGTTGTGCCGAGTATGGGTGTTCTGTGTGTCCGTTATTTGATTGCTTGTAAAGTCAATTCTAGAACTAATCCTAATGCGGGAGTTGTCTCTAAAAAAGGTACCTAGGTACTCATAGAAAATGGCGTCACACTTTATGAGTATGGGAACGAGTCTTGTTAAATTATAGCGATAAACTTTTTAACATTGGTATTTGATGGATATATTCTTATTTTAAACTACATTTGCTGCATTCCTACATGTTGGCCACAAAACATACGCTCTGATTATGCAGCTTAGAGAGGCAAAGCTGAATGAGAGTTTAAATACTAATGTAATGCATCGCATCAAGCGTCTGAGCTTGGAGCATATATTTCGTTGCCCTTGGGAGCGCTAGTGTAGTCAGGTTTAGCTATGCTGACGATTGAAACAAAGAACATGACGATTTATACTACTATAACTCATCATGTTCTTGAGAAATTTGAGCAGTCTTTAAACGTACATGATTCGTATAGTAACCAACTCCAGAAGTGATATTATGTAAGTTAAATGCATTACTGGCGAATATTCAAATGCATTAAACTTTGACATTAATTGATTACACATTGGCTTTCGCCAGTGCGAACTGCGAATGTGACCGCCACGCCAGTTGATTATTCACACAGCATAGAGCATTGAAGACGGCAGATCAAAAAAGAACATTGTTATCTGAAGATATACGAAACGTCGTCCGGAAAACATGATATTTAACTCGACTCACTTATGTGAGCTAGCTCTTCAGCTTTATAATATTAGTTTATTTATTTCTTTGTTTGTTTGTTTGAACGCGCTAATCTCGGAAACGACAGGTCCGAATTAAAAAAAATTCAGTGTAGGATAGCCCATTTGTCAAGGAAGGTTATAGGCTATATAACATCACGCTACGGCTAATACGAGCGGAGCAGCAATGAAAAATGTTGCAAGAACGGGGGAAATTCTCTTATATGAAGCAGACGCAGTTGCGCGGGTCAGCTAGTTATCTAATATTGATCTACTTATAGGCCATAAGTAGTCAAATATTAGATTATGTGTCGAGTTAATTATTGTCAGTGACAACGGATTGTTCAATATTAGAAAGTCGCCATATTACGTTTATTTTTATTGCAATTGTCGATCGCTAAATGGGATACGTACCTACAATTCTACAACTACATAATTACCGATGGAAACGCTGAGTTATAGACAGTTCATAGTAGCAGTACCTACCTGCTAGATATAGTAGAATAAATACCATATTACCATATGGTTTCGCATATTATCTACCACGTCTTTCCGAAACCGCCTTATTACCAGCCCGGTCAAAACTAAATACGCCATCGGATTAACCGACGGCTCACTTGGTCTCGAACTTAACTTTACTAAATTAATTGAAGTGCCAGCCATATGAGCAAAAGGTGGACAGTTTATATGTTTGTCTGTTCTTCTTCTCTCTTTGCCTTTATTATTCCCAATCCCAAGTTACTTGGGGTCGGCTTTCCTAGTCTAACTGGATTTGAATGTATATCAGTTATTACACGGAGCGGCTGCCACCTGACCTAGGCAACCCGAAGACTAACGATACCCTAAGGCTAGACCAGTGTCAGGATATTAGAGGGTATTGACTTTCCCAATAACGACTGCCATAGATGTTCATAGCAGCCGGGAGCGACGGCTTACCGTGCTCTCCGAGGCACGGAGCAGGCGATAATTGTCAATCAATATGCACATAATTTCGAAAAGTCATATATCTTCCGAAAGTCAGAGGTGCGCGACGTGGGTTCGAATCCGAGACCCTCTGCATTGCAGTCTGTTGGTCTCACCACTGAGCTATAGCTGCTTTGTGCGTTATTATGTCTAATAAAAATTTACACATATCCTAACATCTCACGTTTTTTACTAGAATTAAATTTTTCAGTCGTTTATACGAACAGAGCCATCTGCATCCAACATAATAAACTAAATAGCATTTATCTCATTCATCACTCGCTCAGAAGACGTTAGTTGCTCACGTAATGGATAGATGGCACTGTTAGCAATTCCTGTATTGCGGGGGATTTTACGGACATGCAATGCAAATAACAGACACCAAGAACACACAGAACCCTGGAACAACTATTTGGGGATCACACACATTTTTGTCAAATGAGGGACACTCATATGGTGACCGCTTAAATCACGACGCCATCTGTGCAGTCTAATTTTGGTTTTAGGTAGCACATACAATATGCTGCTTGATGCTCGGACATTAAACATTTGGATACAACCACAGTTTAAAACTAGATGGAACATGAAGACCGTCGCGTCGTACACACAGCGACGCATCAACCTAGACTGTTTGGACTTTGAACTATTAGAAGTTCAACGTAAACGAAATCGTGCGAGAGAGTGCGTTATATTTTTGTTACGCTCTATCCTTACCGTTACATCGAGACCACTATTCACTGTCCCTAGTTATCAGTTATCATACAGTTCAGCTAACTAACATAATATATATTAACCGTAACTAGTGTTCGCCTAGTGATCGAAAATAACCATTATCTTTCTTGAAAATTTGAGGAATACTTACTTACATAACATACTTGTTTACATAGATAAATAAAACTGACACCAATTTTTTTAAATTATAACACTTAAGCTTATCAATATATTATCAAGTATGCAAAATAAAATCGGTTGACACCGCGTAAGGAGCAGAAGGTAGATTCTGAACTTTTTTACCTTTGCCAGTTTTTATATATAAAATGTAGACGTTATCTAAATAGGTGTGGGATGGCTCACATCAGTGACGATCATTCTACAGCTCTAAGCTCAGGTTTGTATCTATCATTTGTACACAGATGATATCGCTTTGGCAATCATTTAAAGGTAAATACTAATACCCAAGTAGTAGTAAATGAGACATACTAAGCGTATGCCATATTTTAAGAAATATAATATACTTTCCCATTGCCTAGTCTTTACATATACGAGGTAGCTGTTTATGTCAAAAATAATTTACACTTATTTAAGCTAGCTTCTAAAACTTTTAATCGCCAGCAAAGAGATAAAAGCAGACTCTGTATGCGTCAGACAAAGACTACTTTAATGCATAATAGTGTCTTCGCAATAGGTCCAAAAATTTATAACAAAATACCAATAATTTTAGGGAAACAAATGTAGTCATATTTAGGCAAAGGTTGAATAAGTTATTAAATGAGCAATGTTACTATAGTGTCACAGACTTCTTGTCAGATAAATTTTAATCTTCTTCTCCCTTTGCCTTTATTATTCCCAAGTCACTTGGGGTCGGCTTTTCTAGTCTAACCGAATTTGACTGGATATCAGTTTTTACACGGAGCGGCTGCCACCTGACCTCCGCAACCCGAAGGCTAACGATAGCCCTTAGGCTAAATTTTGGCTCAGATAAATTTTAATCGTTTTATAAATATAACTTAGACATTTTTTTTACTTTTTATATTTGGTTTCATTATTCCATTTAGTCAATACTCGTCTTTATGACATAACATTATTATTTTCTATTATTTGACATTTCTATTATTTCACAATTTGACACTTATTAATATTTTCGACATTAATACTAATTATTTAACCTTGTGACATTAATTTTGATTATTAATTTTATATTGTATCAACCAATTTTATATGCAAACTGTTTGTTATTTACTGATAAGTACTTTTACCTATTACAATGCTTATATTTATTATTCGACACTTTTAATGGATTACACAAATAAGATTTTGATGTTGCATGTACTTAATATATAATATTTGGACACTTCTTTTGAGGTTATAATTCAGCATGTTCTATAATATATACCTATCGACTATGTACCAAGTTTATGTACCTGAGTTATGCAAATAAATGTTTGATTTGATTTGATAAGTCTTGTTCGACTGGGGAATCGGACGGGTAATTCGGTGCTTATAATAGCATCTTACCGAGATATGATAATTAAAACAAAACAGTACAGTACAACAAATTTTATTATTTTGTTCAATATTCATTAAAAATATTGTACAAGAACTTAACACAGCTAATGCATATTATAAATTATTTACTTACATTACTATAATCTTAACAATGTTTTAATACTTAAACTAATATTCGTCTTAAGTGCGAATTATATTTTCAATTAAAAAAACCGAGTAACTTTGATAAAAGTTTCTACAATTATTTCCTATGATTTTCTATACTTAATAAAGTATTTATATAATTAAACTACTCTTAAAATTCGACACTCAGATCGAAATTTATATTTGACGACAACAGCATTATTATCTAAACGTTTAAAGTAAGAATATAATTAATTATGTTCAGATTTTTTAGTACATTAGTAGTAAGGTCAACCGGGGTAATTAAGAAAATTAATTGGAGCAATTGCATCCATAGATATTTTTGCTCTGTAGTTGTACTTATCTTATATTTCTGGGTCACTACATGACAGAATTTATGGTATAATCTTAAAAAATATAAACAGGGGCAAATGCCACATAAGCGCAATAACCCCAGCCTGATAGAACTCGTGCACGCATTATCGTTGTTGGTCCAGCCAAACGACAATCGCCTATCCGTGCTTCGATTCCAAATAACTATCGGTAGATGTGACAATGTGACCTCCTACTACAGCTTGTCCATAGCGTTGAGAAGTAGGTTCATTTCCTGGTGCACTTCACGGAGTAAGTCTTTCATCTGTCGTGGCGAATCCAGGATGTCAACACTCTGGGTGTATGGGTTATACCGGACGCCGAAGTCACGAGGTATTGTTTGGGCAAACTTACTGTAAAATAAACAAGAGTATATTTAAAACATGAAACTTAGATGATACGGCATGTAATAAAAAAATGGTTATGGGTAATGAACCCTATGTTAACATAACTAGCAATTTGAAAAGTCATTATTTTTATTGACATCATAGACCGCGTTAAACCCCGGGTAATGTATACAAAGAATAAAACTGAGTCTACGTGGTAATCTAGGGCATGGTCTATTTTTCGTCGCAAATGACATCCAATCAGTTTGACGATTAACGCGTGAACGAGACAAATATCCGAACAATCTAACAAAAATCCGAGTCGTAGGTATAAATATATTCTATTTATTGATTGATTTATGATTCAAAATACATATTTCTAAGTACTTAAAGTACATATTAACCATTTTTTTATATTTTCGCGTGACTCTTATTATAAAAATATATTTCAAAGCCATCAATTTCTACACCTGTTATTGTGTTGCAATCGATAATTTAACAGTTGACTGGCTATCTCACAACGTAAATTTTTCTATTTTATTCCCTGTAATTAACCAGACAGCTCAAATACACTATCAGTAATAATGAAACCAGTTATAATTTATTTATGATTTGTGTTGTTTGTTAGTAACGATTGAACAATTTTAGACTCTATTTTTAAAAGTATAAGGTTCATTATAATTATATCAGTAAGGTTTTAGTAATTATTACTATCAAATAAACATCACAGATATTACTTCTATACATTTTAACATTTGAACATGCGAATTAATGCCACTCTTGGTAAAATTGTTACCTATAATAGCTTCAAGAGTTAGACGAAGACTTACATCATTCTCTCTTTAGCATCCTCAAAGCTGTTGGCCACGAAATAGACGGGCTGGTACTCAGTAATGGGGTATTTGGTGGCCCCCGTAGTCTCGGGGTCAAACTCGCGTAACTCGGGCTCGTCGGATAGGCAGTACTGCAGCTCACCGAACGATGACAGGAGACCGGCGCCGAAAGCTTTCACCTTGCCCTCTTGCCGGCAAAGACCGAACTCCACGGTGAACCAGAAACACTGCAGAGAATCGTATTATACATAAGTTTAAAAAGTTCTCATAAAATGTTTCAGTACCATAAGTGTACGAAGGATCCAATTATTATTTAAAATGTGCCGCCTCACACAGTTTTACCTACGTTTATGATTACTGCGACGCCCCTGTTGCTATAGCGGAATGTTATAAAGCCTCAAACCTTCCACAGGAATATCAACTGCAAAAATCGTTTTTCAAATTGTGCTGGTAGTTCCAGAGAATAACGCACTCAAACAAAAATCAAGCAAGCTCTTCAGCTTTATTATATTAGTCTAGGTGACTGCCTCCGTGGCGCAGCGGTAGTGAACGCGACTGCTGTGCATGAGGTCTCGGGTTCGAATCCCGGGTCGGGCCAACAATAAATTATTGGGTTTTTCTGTTAAGAAATCTCAATATGAGCCCGGAGTTAGGAAGTTGGCGGTGTTAGACACCCCTGTGCCTCGGAAAGCACGTAAAGCCGTTGGTCCTGCGCCTGATCTCTCTCCGGTCGTGTCGGATTATCCGTCCCATCGGATCATGAGAGTTAGGGAACAGAGAGTGCGCTTGTGTTTGTGCACATACTTGTGCACTATAATATCTCCTGTGTAGATCGCTAATCTCCGTTAAGATTGGCCGCCATGACCGAAATTCGCTCAGGAGGACATTATTAGTCTAGGCGGTAACTTACGGTGGCAAGCTTTTCAATATAGTCATCGGGGGCTCCAAGAGACGCTAGGCCAATCTCTTGTGAAAACTGTGCGAAGGCGGGATCGGCGAAGAGCGGTGCGTGTCCGAGGAGTTCGTGGCATACATCGGGCTCCGGTGTATAGAGAGGCCGTGAGTGGTGTCGGATGTACTGGGTGCTGTGGAACACACGGAATGCGAGGCCAGCCAGGAAGTCACGAGATGACAGCAGACCAGCTACCGGTCGAAGAGTGAATCCTGTGCAGTCTGGAAAGAAATGTTTTACTCATTAGCCGAAAACGCCACGAAAGATTACAATAGTATTTTAACGTACACAATTAACTTATTAAATTGCTTTTTCTAGCATTAACACCCGGGTTCGATTCGATTGATTCACAAATTTCTAGTTAGAAAAGCATCGTTGAGATTTTTATCAAGAAATTCATAGTAGTAGCATGAAGTCTGCAATTATGCACATGACACCAGGCTTGCTTCCTATAACGTGGAATATAAAAACCGTTGTGGATGTAATACTTTCTTCTAGAATATGGACGTAATACTTCGTTATAGTTCGATTTTAAGTGTGAGTAATGTCTCAAGTTTTTTAATTTAAATAAATTTAAATAATTTATTTAAATAATTTGCTTTAAATAATTACCAATTACTTACCTTTTAAGAAGTTGGAGACATCTTCCAGCTGAGGAATGTTGTCCTCTCTGTAGCCGCAGTTTTCAATCAAGAGCGGGAACACGTGATTATGCTCCTTGCAAGCGTGTGTGGGATATAGATCAGTAAGTTTTCTGAAGACCATTCCCCAAGTAGCGGTCTCTTCCTTAGTGTAATCCACGTGAGGGAGTGGCTGGCCATACTTGTAATTGTACGCGATGTCGGCAAAGTACTTGCGACGGGCGCGGTAGGTCTGGTCGGTAAAACCAGGATGGTCGGAATCCAGTTCCGCACCGTATGAAAGAATCTGGTTCGCGAATCTGTCCAAGTCACGAATACGGCGTGGGAACCAGGGTACAGCGTCTGAAGCAATCAGATTTGTTTATTATAGCATTCAAACAATGCTAGTCATTTTAAAATCCTCGTTAGCGAGTTTTACTTCACAGACAGCGTAGATATTTCTACAACATTCAGGTATAGATCTTTCACTTATACCTAATTCATTCATTACATAAAATAATCGTATTAATTAATTACATTGACCGACAAATTACAAAGATTTAAATCATAGATGTGCTGTCACTCAACTTTGATCGCTTGAAAAGTGTTCACACTAAGAGTGAGCTGACACATCTTGCATATCGTTATTTATCTATATAATAGACATCGATAGTGTACAGCTATAAGTATACTATAGTAATCGGTATATATTTTAATTATAGAAATCATAAACTTACATCTGTTATCTTTATAATTCCTAGAGATAATGTTGAGATACCCAACATTGTTTTTAAGTTCATCAAGAGCGGCTCCGAAGTCTCCCACTCCGTGCTCACATTCCACCATGAACTCGTACCCTGGCCTTCTGGCAGATGACCTGGATTCTATGTGACTGAGGTTGACTCCATGCGAGCAGAAGACACTTAAGAACTTGGCCAAAGCGCCGGCCTCATCAGGAGTGGGAGGGGAGAACAGTAGCCATGTCGACTTGCTGGAGTCGCGACCCTCCTTAATGTAGTTGCCGCCTTCCATCAGTTTTGGCTGGAAAGAACAATAGAACATTATTATAATACTGGACTATGGATTATACTAATTGGACTATGGTTCAAACCTTCTCACACTGAGAAGAGGCCAATGCTTGCTTGCTGAAGAGCTTTGCCTGGCAGTGAGGCAGTTTATATACAGGGCTGATATTATAGTACAACGAACCCGATAGACGTTCTCCTGCTCGAACGAACAGCACTATTCTAGACCCTGATCGCAGCGCCATCAAAACAGGGGTCTAATTCTAAATCTTGACCATCCAGGATCCCAACATAGAGCAAATATTTCATCAAAATCCGTCCAGACGTTTAGAACAAGTTCAGTGGTATATACATTTACAGAAGTCGTGTATGTATAAAGATAGTGAAGGAAAATATTGCATTATCTTAAAATATAGCCGTGAAAAAGGCTATTGCACTTCTATCACATCATCAGCTGACCACATTATTTCCCTAAAGAGTGTGATAAAACTATAAAGCATAATACGGTCTTTACTTAATACATGTATATATATTTATTTATTTAGGTCTACCAACAGTGATGTATGATAAATGCGTCTAGAAATGTGCTAATTGTAATACTCCACAACCAATTACAGGCAAACACAGCATGCAACTTGCTTACTTTTGCAAGGAGACAATAATATGACAGCTGTAACTCGTGAATTTATTCTCTTTTAATATGATAATAAACCTTGAGGCAGGTTCAAATTATTTCTATAACAAATGTCAAGAAAACCTGTTAAGACGTTTAACCATTAAACGTAACAAATAGGTCGTGTTTCTTTCGAATTTAATATATTAGAATTGATTACTATTGCTGGTTTGTTATTATTACAATATATGTATGTATACCTAACGCATTATATGACAACAAGATCCCGTATTCCTGCGTCGCAAGAGTTTAACAAAGATTCAAACTAGCGTCGTATAGAACACCCAGACACGGGACAACTATATCTGAATAACACAATTTTTTGTCCCGTGTGAGGATTGAATACACAACTCTCGGCTTAGTGGCAGTGGCGAAGGGACTACTTAAATCACCGCCGTCCCTGTGTCCTCAAAACTCATATATTAGTGTTCTGTTCACTATTGCCATCATCATTCATGTCATTACCATCGAAACACGTAAACAAGCAACAAACAAATTTACTGTCCTGCTTATCATTGAATTATCAATACAGTCATTCATATTATTGATTGCATGTATATAACATGACGAGTATACTGGTTGCACTATCTCGTTTGCATCATAGACTGGTAGCACAAGCCACGATAACGAGACCCACTTAGCCACATTCAGTTTGCGTGGTGAATTGATGTGATAACCCGGGGGCGCCGCGCCGGCGCAAGTCGATGTCCGTCCGCCCGTCACGGCATGTACGCCGAAATGACATTCGATAAACGCTATCGCGGCATTTTAGCTTAGTAACAGGGTTCTAAGTGTATACGCTATCGTGAATTCAGAGTTGTACTTTTTTTAAACTTCCTTAATAGGTACTAGTTTAGCCGAAAGTGTCAACTTAACAGTCCTTTTTGGGCATTTGGGTGGGTAATTTGGAGTAAGTGATCTACCAGATCGTGATATGTTAAGGGCTAGTGTTACCTGTTGTTTACAGCCAACTCTACTCTGTTTGTTCGTATACAGACGCCATGTTGCCAATTCAAACAGGAATAGCGTGAAATTTAATGTAGCCCATTTAGTTTAGAGAGACAGGGTCAAATTGAGTATTGAAAAATAACTAGTTGTTTAGTAAATTTATAGCTCGAAGTCTTCTTTGGATCCTCAATGATCAACGTACTTAAAAGCCCCGCGACACATAGACAAAAATTGGTTCTTGAAAAAAAAATCAGTGTTTTATGATATAAGTAAGCTAATTTTATTTATGCATAAATATATGATGTTCGGTTTGGCCTGAAAATATGATGATGATGTTTCTGAGATATGAAGGTGATAGGCTCGCTTCCTATAACGTGGGATGTCAAACAGCTAGTGGAATGAGGGTTTATGTGCCATATTGTTGTATATATGTTTACATAACATACAAGTGCGAGACTATGTATGCATGTAAAATATTTAATGTATCCCTCCTATTATTCAGACACTAAGCTACTAATACAGTTAATTGAATAAAGTCATCAATTATTAGATTGTCGACGATGATACTTCATTTCATATTGATAATATTTTATATTTAATTGATTAAACATATTAAAAACAATTGTCTTATCAGTTTTATATGAATGTTTATATTATGACACTAACGTATAAAAAATTAATATTTTCGTGATAACCTCGGCTTACTGTGGGTGGTGAGTAACATATAACGTACAATGAAATTTAAAATCTAGAAAATTGAATTATTATGTAATAGATAAGTTTTATTAATGATAAGTTGTTGGACGCGAATAAAAATGTAGATATTTTGTACCTTTATTTCTTTATTGATATGATCTTTTGCACTAGGTATTGAGTTCTGTGTCGCGAGGAATATAAAAACAATCAGCTGACAAAACGCCTCGTCACGGCCACAGCGCTGTTTGAATGTTTGTAAAAACCCCCGCGACACAGAAATAAGACCTGTCGCAGAAATAGTAATTTTAAAGAGAAACTTGAAAATTATCTAACGATTTTTGGATCATACAAATAATTGACCATTGTCGGAATAAAATCTACTTCTTACTCAAATCACTTGCTCCTTTCTCATTTCGTTCAGTCAGATATTATGCTGTTAGTATAATTACTACTGCTAAATCTCAGCATAGACCTTTTTATTTTTATTTTAACTTGTGGGAATGCATGACGCATACCCCTCCGCGGGGGCGGGCGGAGGGGTTATGTCGGACTCGCCGGGGTAAAAGAAAGATGTTAAATGATAATGTACCTCCCGGAATACCGACTAAACCTACCACGGTGTTCCTCGACAAAACCACTATCGACGGGGCCGCGCGAATCATTTGCACATGCGGTCGCGACCCCGCCGAGGTTTTGGCCCGCCGTATAAAACGACAGGCCACTACCCGATAAGACCTACCCTATAGGCACTTCTCATAAATAATCCCTACTGTCCCCCCTAGAGGGGAGACGGACTCGGCACAGGGGCGCGCGTGGGAACACGCACACCGCCTCTCGGACCTGGTGCTGAACGGATGGTGGGCAGGCCCACGAAGCCCACCACCCCCAGGTCATTCCTCAGGGTGGCTGGAGGTCATCTCGCGCCCTCCGGCGCCCGGTTCTGCGGTTGGGGATGCATAGACCTAAGCTGCCCTTAGGTCTATGCTAATGTCCACCAGTTAACTAGTTTTCGAGCCAAAAGAACTCTGAGAACGTTTGAAACATTTTACATTAACTGTTCCTCATAGACCTCTGTTTGTATATGATAGCTAACCCTATCGTATAATATTCATAAATAGATTAACGCCTGAATCAAAGTGATAGGCACAGGTGTATGCCACCCCCATATTACGAGCTCTGCTTTAGGTCTCTCGTAGTTCTAATAGCCGGCAAGCCTAATGCCAACTTACAGATTGAAAGTTGCAAAAAAAGGAAAGCAATTGGACTGGAACGTAAATGTAAGCGGATATGTTAATATAGCAGTATATAAAAATACCTTATTTTATATGTTAAGTAATTGATACTGGGGTCATTCTATATACTCTTATTTTTTGTGGGTGTGACAAATGTTAGTGAATGTACGCCGAGGTCATTTCCTATATATCGCCTCATTGACACTTCCCCGTACTACTTAGAATGTAAGAAATAAGAAGGTAGTAGCATGCAATCCAATATCCTAATCTAACTAATATTATAAATACGAATGTTAATTTGTTTGTGACGCTTTAATGCCTTAACTACTCGATTGTTCGTCATGAAATTTCGCGTACAGGTTGCTAGGGGTGTACCACTGACAACGTGGCTAGGTCCATCGTAGAAAAGGACATATAGTAACCTTCATCAAGAATAAAATACTGCTCCCCAGTGTACTTCCAACATTTGATTGGCCCGACCCACAGTGTCTTGAGAAACCTATTTTTCGGACACCTCATTTTTATTAGAAAAATTGCTATATATAATCATTTAAATGCAAGATTTCGAATCCCCATTTAGATAGCATGAATAGAGTTTGAGATAAAAATTTGAAATATATAATATTTTTAGCAGGATATTTAGGGAAAAAAAGCTCTGAAACTTAGCAATATACATCCCGATAGTCGATCCCGAGACAGCAGTTGCGGGAATGGGACTACTGTCCGCCGCTGCACTACGGAGGCAGTCAAATTAATATTGATTTTACTAATTGACAAAGTGTTTAAAATTACATAAAATACATTTAAAACGCTATCCTATACGTGTTGCATAATAAGTTATTTATTGCAATCTAGTCCTTCTGTACCTTATTCAATATCAAATAAAACATGTTATCTTATAAGCAATCATAAGCACCAATCGTGTAAAAGAAATACAATATACCTACGCAAACATACCATGAAATAATTATATAGTTACCTATATAATTCTGTTGAAATCGAATTTTGGTAGCGTTTTTTATTTACTTAATTTTATACAGAGGGACCTGTTTTGTGAATATTTAATAAATAAGAAACGTGTTTTTAAATACAAACAAGTCTCGCCTACTTTATAATAAAAGTATATCAAAATAGATTTTTTTAATTTTAAATAGACATCGGTTAATCAGATTCTTAGAATCAGGATGAAATGGTAAATAATTGGGATATGCTAAAACTAAAGTTCGCATACAGATTTTGCGAATTGCGAACTATATTCAGATCAAACTAGTTAATAAAAAAATAATTAAATTGTATCTATTGTTCTGCATATTCTTCAATTTTTTTCTTTTTTTTTCACACACAACACCGTCTAGCCCAAACTAAGCAGAGCTTGTACTATGGGTACTAGACAATGGATAAACATTTTTTTGTAAGTACATCCATATTATACATAGAAACACCCAGACCAAGACATCCATGTTCATGCACACAAATGTTTGACTTGTGCGGGAATCGAACCCGCGACCTCAGGCGTGGCAGTCAGTTACACTAACCACTACACCATCGAGGCCGACAGATTATTCAATTATTTATTATGGTAAAATGTTGATGTAATATAACACTTGTAGTACTTAATATGTGTGTCTCCCCGTGACCATGGCTGCTGAAAAGCAACCGAAACGTCGGGGAAAGTGTAAAAATAAATTAAATCTAAATAGTTTAATAATAATTTAATTAGCTTAAAAATTAGTAAAGTTTAATAGTAGTACTTAGTAGTGTAAAAATTTTCAAAATTTTGTTATAAAGTGTCAAATAAACAACGCGATAAAATCCGTATATAGCAGTTTAATTTCAATGAATAATATTCGCGTAAATAGAAGACAATATTATGTATAAGATCTCTATTATATAGGGTCTACTATAAGGGTCCTATAAACCGCAATAGAGTGTACCGTATACCGTCTATCGGTCACAATGCCAGACCTCGTGCTGATACATAGTTTCGTGAAACTCAATACCATTGCTTGAAATGGATTCGGAGATCACAAGTCCAACAATCGTATTCACTACTGTTTGTCTTCATGGCTAGATTAAAGATAAGAAGTTATTCAGCAAGGCTACCCGGGCTTATATGAGGATACCGTTCATGTTGCCACAAGTGTTCGCTGCTGAGCTTCGTTTTTTTACTCAGTGTATTTCGAGAAACACACACGTAAGCCAATGTTGAGATTGATGATTGATTGATGATTACAGTAGATATATATGTTATTAAACATATTAGAGTAATGGCTGTCATCAATACTGCTATATTGTTTATATTGCATCACATTAATATAATCATAAATAACTGTGAGAGCCTTTTTTAATAAATACTGGCGGTTCTTGCGAATACTCATAATAAGCAGTTCATGAACACGGCTGATATTTTATTTTAAATTATTGTTTCTGTGGCGCGTGGTTGTCATTGCGATTGCTGTGCATTCACTAGCGCTGTCTAAGTCTCATGATCCATTGCTTTAGTGGTGATGGTTTTCTGATAATACACTATCAGTAATAGCCTTAGTCTACCAGACACAGTGATCGGTAGACGGCGACAATTTCAGTGACAAAATGTATCCACTGTCTTATCCTTTAGCAGCGTACTGCGTACGTAGCGTGAGCTATTTTATGTTATAAGAAAAAATGTATTGCGTTAAAGAATGTTGTCCTAATTAAAGTTCAAGCCGTCCGGCTTTATGCAATTTGAACAATTCAAACACAAGGTTAGTTAATAACCACATTGCAAATATAAAGTATGGAACAAAAATTCGCCAATCAAGATAAATTACCCTTAATTTGAAGGCGCATCTTCGTGCAATTCGATGCAGTGATTCACACAATTATTTCGCTGCTGCATTATTATTTATTTACGATTGTTGTTTTTCAATTCATGATCAATCTGACAAAACATATTTATCATCCTGCGTAAATATACTTCAGTCAAAAAATAAATAGTGTATTTAAATAGAAGGAATATTTGAACATGGAAGAGTCAATTTCGCCAGCTAGTAAATAGGTACCTTTTGATCATATTTTGAGCAATTATTTTTCTGATTTCTCATAAATTTTAATAAATGCGGAAACACATTTGCAGTAGTGATAGTATAATTATTACTTTCCTGCACGTAAGTTGATATTGATATAATGATTATAAAACAATTATTCAGCAGAATTACTACAGTCGGTTTACTATTTGTTATGATCACTAACCTTGTCGGGAGGCGATGAAGACAGAAGTTGGTCCTCGTTTCCTGAGTGAACGCTCATCATCTTGATACAGTTTTTTTTATACGTGTTAAGTTATAATGTTAAGTTTGTGGTGAGCACTTGAGGCGCCGGCAACGATGTGCTCATGTAAACAAACGCGAGCTGCGCGCACGCAGCTTTTATGTGTCGTCGTGTGTGACGTATGCTCGCCATTGACACCCGCATACTAGAATGCGGCATTTTAAAATATTGAAGCAAATTGCGCGTTTATGTTTACCGATATTTTATTATTTCAATTAACGAATTATTTATTTAATTTAAAAGAATTGATTTCAATCAGCAGCACATAAAGTAGAAGAATGCTTTGAGAGTCCGAATTTTAAGTTGAATTGAAAGATCAAAGTTTTTAATCGTATTATTGTTGTTTAAAACAACTACTAAAACAGAAGTTTTCTTAAATTGACTGGTCAACAATAAAAATGCACAAATCACAATACAAATAGGTAACAATTTTATCGAAATTTATAAACATGGATTTCTGCGAGGAAATTTTGTTAAATACTTACTGTGTTTATAGTCGCTAACTCGTTGTAATGAATTTCTCAAAATACTCCAAAACTCACCTAGCTTTATAAAATATAATAACCGCTTGAATCTGAGTAGCCTAATGCGAGTATGAATTGCTGTTGAATATCTGAGCTCTACGTTTAGATCGAAGTCGTTCAATCGTATCAAGGTAATTTATTAATTAGCAAAGTATACATTCAAAGTAATTGTATCGATTCTGTTGGTACAACTACTTTGACAATTACTCGAATGAAGCTAAATACTTGTGATAGAACTAAGTAGATTACCGATAATACGGAAATCTTCAACCATTTGAACGAAAATACGATGCCTTATATGTACCATTAGAATAATGAAGAAGAATCATTTCGATAACGAAGTTACATAATATTATGATATTATAACGTAAACTACATTGTTTTGGTCTATACTGTTATGTTGTGTTCCATAAAATACTGTGGCTAAATAACTTGATCTCTAGATACACATACATAACGCACTCTTAATAAACCAGAGATTTAACTAAAAATTTGGCAGTTAGGCATTTTCAACTCTAAAAGTGTGTAAGTTGGTGTTTAAATTGCCTTACTTCCAAAATTCCTGTTATGTCGCTGTTACATTAAGAGTGCGATAAACTTATGCAATTATATCTCCTAATGTCCCCGGTAAAGTAGAACGTGTAAGTATGAGACGTGAAAAATATATTACACCCATATTTTGAATATCAGTACCAGGCGTAGCGTAAATCTCACATAATAGAGAGCCTTATTCGCATGTAATATGAGGTACGCGTTTATTTTGCAATTCAGTACGGACTCAAACACTAAACTAATACGTGGCAGTGTTGCTATGCCGTGCATGTGAATGCCGCATCCAAATATTTAATAAGAGCAAACACTTCTTAATAATTTAAGCGACTGATAAAAGTTTGTTTATGCAATAATAGCGCGGTGTTGCGTTCGGGCTTTTTACTACTTTACTCATAATATGAAGGTCGATAGTTTTTCAATTAATACTGCGCAGCTACTGGTATTATACGCAACAACACACATTTTGTATTTGATAATGAATACATACGTTGTTTATAATACCTACTTGATCGGACTATATTTCATGTATTGCTTTATGTCGTGTAGAAGTCTATCCGAGAAGTGCGTCTCGAGCAATCTTCAAGGCCTAATTAATATAGATAAAAAATCTAAAGACTCTCAAATCACTGTGTGTTACGCGCAGCATGAACCATATTTAGTAAAGCAGAGTCTCGAGAGGTTCTTTATGTTATTGCCATTTTATTAAAGTCAATTATAATAATAATCGAGATCCTTTAACATACACTAACACGAATATAATTTGCTAGATAATCACGGCAGCATGCAAAATTGATTAAAAGAAGAAAAATAAACAATACCATAATTGTTTTGTTTATGTGATTGAAAGATTGCATAATAACAAGACTAAACCGACTGACACTAAAACGTTTATCACATAAATTATTGATCCCTCGATATAACCAGACAGACACGCAGCATCTAACTAACATTTCAAGATTCGTTCTTTTCTAGCAATTTCTTAATCAAATTTTATTTAAACAGTAAATTGGAGTTAAACACCCTTTTTTACTTGTTGAATGCTTTGACTCTTACCTACCTCTCCGTGGGGTGAAGGAGAGGTTATGTTGGGTTCACTGGAGAAAAGATACCCTGGTAATACCGAATAAACTCACCACGGTGTTCCTCGACATAACCATAGACAGCAAGGCCGCACGAATCGCTTTCACATGCATTCGCGACCCCGTCGTGGTTTCGGCCTGCCATGTGAAACGGCAGGCCACTACACAACAAATACTTCCTCCACCGTCCCCCTGAGGGAGAGGCAAAGACACGACACAGAGGCGCACGTGGGATAACACACGCCGCCTCTCGGACCTGGTGCTCATCGGGTGGCGAGCAAGCCCACGCAGCCCACCACCCCCAGGTCAAACTTCAGGGTAGCTGGAAGTCATCTCGCGCCCTCCGGCGCCAGGTTCTGCAGTTGGGGAGAGGGTTTAAGCGCTCCCTCTCCCGCTCCGCCGCTTCCTTAATGGAAATCACTTCCTCACAGAAGGAGGCGACGGCGTTCCACGATCTCTCGCTCCGGACCATAGACTGAACCACGGTCGTGAGTGAGAGGGCAAGGGGTCTACGAAAATGTATTTGCTTTCGATAGGAAAAACTAAAACTTGCATATTCCATATTCAGTACTAGTGGTCTCAAAAGTAGCGAATTTAAAAGAATAACAACAATAAACATCAGCCCGCACGGATTTGATCAAGTTTTTTAATATATAAATACGAATGCCAAGGAAAATAGTAGAAATGTAGCTGCAGGGGATCCACCAGATCCTGCTAAATTTTTAAAGTGGTCTATGAGATAAAACTTCTGGGAGCCTCTGATTTAGGTAGATATTATAACCAAATAATATCTGATACCTGAGACCTAATAATATCTGATAGGCTTGACGTAACATAACAACATGGGGGCAGATAAGTTTTCTCATAGTTAGCTTAAATAAAGATGAACATTTAGTTTATTCTGAAAAGGCAAATACTTAGTATTTTTGACGTTTCTCTAATGAGCCTCTATCTGCAACAAAGATAGAGGCACTAATTACGGGTCCGACCGTTAAGATCCCAATCCGGTACGCACTCCAATCCTTAATCCCAAATTACCCCCATTTTACCGTTTTTAAAACTACTTGGATAAACCATCTGCAACATATAAATTGCTGTATGTGTCTTTTTGTAATAAGCCAAAGCATATTTACTTTAGAATTTCTGACACTTTACAATCATTGGGATGGATGAGCTTGATTGACTGAGTCTCAATACAGTTATTTGTGAAACACACTAATTGTCCCGTGTGTAAATTGAACTCACAAAACTGGACACAGTGACTGTGGCGAGACGACCACTTAAACCACTAAATCGTCCATACAGACGCGCAGAAGGTTTTGCATGGCTGTTTGTCTGCCTTCAAGTATCATCTAATTGTACGGTTTAATCGCTCGCTTCGTGACGAAACTATTCACAGATCAGGTTCTAACCAGTTACTGTCATACCGGTTTCAACTATAATATGTATGATAACAAATTAATTAAATAATGACTCGACAAAGTAAATGTCAGGTGTTGAATAACTATCCCGACTTTTCGGTTCAACTACTTACTGCTTATAGTCGCCCTGGCAATTTGATTAGATACTTTTGAACGAAATCGAATGCTTTATGCACAAATACATATATGCTACACTATGGTATAATTTCATCAAACTCGCAGTTTTAAAGTTAACCTTCGTAAAGCCTAGCTGCAATGTGTTTGCGGATAAATAGAGGACAATTTTCACAGTGCGTCTGGCGTATTGTGAGACGGGTACATGAATCTTTAACTGTGTTTAATTTTTATTATTATGATTTACTTATCTTTCCTTCGTTTGATGTAATTGACATATATACCTATGTACGTCCTTTGAACGTAAATCCTAACTAATATTTTAATCGTGCAAATGTTAGTGCGAGCCACTGGGACGTCGAAAACACGCACTCTCCGAACCTGCCGCAGCCTGGTGTTTGGAACGAGCAGCCTCAGCGAGTCTAATATATCGAGGTTATTTAGTCTACCGCGGAACACTTCAAACACATATTTCGCTAACGCTAAGGTATGCCTTATCCAACCATCCCTATATTAACCATCCCTATATTAATATCCAACCATCCCAATAATAAAGAGGGTTGGATACATAAGTGGATAATAAGGGTAAACTCCATAATGCTTCAGATAAAGATACTGGGTAAATTTATTCTGCATCTTTTGCACCATGAGACTATATTTAGTCTCATGGCGGTTAAAAGGTAAACGTTAAGCACAGTTTTTTTAATATAAAGTTTCAATGTCAAGGTAATTCGGTTATTCCAATTGAATAAATAATTTAATCATAATCAGATCAGGCGTTCAATATGTAGGTATATTTGAAATTTATACGCAATGTTTATTAGCATTACGAAGTGATTAGGTTTATTTTTACATCGATTTAGTTAAAGCCCGTTTTTTTTTAATTACACCTCATTTGTGACACCTGTCACAAATGTGGATCTCTTTGGACGCGAAAGGCGTGAGAAAGAGGTATTACCAAAGGAGGGCCTACGCCGCAAAGATTACTACTACCAACATGCAGTCATATTATTATCAAAACATAATAATAGATTACATATATTTATCATAACTAGCGGTCGCCTAGAGGTCAAAATACAACCATAATTGAATAAAATTTTATGTTTGATCGTTATTAAGGTTATATTGTCTATAACTTAACCCTTATAATCACATTTAATGTAGATTTCGCCAAGGCTACACAGGTTAATTTACTTATATTTTTCAAACAAATTAATTATTATTTACTTAACTATACTCTTTCATTGACGATATTCCTAAGCTTGCTACTCTGTTTTCTTTTTTCTTTATTACATATGTATAAATAAGGTATATGTAACTATAGTTATGAAGATGTACGACGTGAGACGAACAATACCGAAATACTACGAACGCGATTTGACTGCGTGTGTCAAATGCATGATTGTGTGCGTGTAGTGTTTTTCATTAATTTAATGTATTTCTAATGCATATTTTTTTTAAATATTAGGATTCGCCACTCCTTCTCTATATAAACTTCAACTGTGCCAAATTTCATACTCACGCAATTTTCGTAAAAGGGGGTACAAAAGTTTTTGCTTTACGTTTACGCGAACAAAGTCGCGGGTAATCTCTATATTAATATATATTACTAGCGACTTCGACCGCGTAAAATTTAACAAAAGAATTTTGATTACGGTACCCTACTATTATACTAGTGAAAGTCCTGTCTAAATCGGTCGAGTCATTTCACATATTAGATGTAAGAAAAACAATAATTTTCAAAATTGTTTTTTTGATGTTCGTACCATATATACTTTCTTACGCGTTTAATAACAAGTGAGAAACGGCCATGAATTGCCGTAAATCTTAGAGTTCAAAAAAAGTTTTCATATGATCTTGAGATCAGAGGTCAAATGTCATAGTCATTTCGGGGTATATCGACTATGATGAGTCGAATGGTGTTGACCGCGAGTCTCTAGCTCTTACGATTCTTGAGTTGAAAGTTGTATAACAGACGGACGGACGGACGGACGGACAAAGCTGATGTATAAGAGTTTTTCCGAAGTCTAAAAAACTGTTATTTTGACATTACAAACAGATACTTAAATTTTATTTATTTGTATAGATAACATTATTGTAATGTAAGTTAAGTTCTCATACAAAGTTGTAGTGGCAGGCAAGTTTTATTTATTAACTACATCACAAATAAGAAACTTCAAGTGAGTTTCTAGTGATCTCTCAAAAATGCAACTGTCACTTCGTGGAGGAGTGGTCGAGGTCTAGGTTGATCGATAAAATGCAATGATATCACTTTATCACGTTCTCTCTGAGGTCATAGAAGGAGCACTGTAATAATTGTTTCTCATCCACGATAACGTATCAACAAAATATCTATTATATAGGCATAATTGTTTATTTAATTTACAATAATAATTATTAATATAAGAGTTATTTAATAACTTGTTTTTCTTAAACAACGCAGATAACACTTTAGATTGTAAGCCATATTTTCAAGCAGTCAGGTGTCTTAGTGTCAGCTGGTATGACACGTGACGAGTTTTAGTTGATTTTTAGCTAAAGTGGGTTAAATATTCACAAGTTACTACAACTGTAGGTCTACTGTCAGATAAAAATCCTAATTAGTCTGTCTGAAAATACCTCGTACGTGCATTTAAATATCGAATGCATTTCAAACGCAAATGCAAATTTCGGCATGTTCTTGAATAATATCTGGCTAATGTTCTCTCTGTCTGACGTCCTAACAGTTTAGTATTCTCAATCTTTTCTTGTTGAGATCGCAAATTCTAAAGAATAGAGGCAGTAGCTCTTTCCAACCATTATATTAGGTTTTAAACTATGAAATAGCCGTTTATGTCCTACATTTAATTTCGTGGTTTCTGTACGAAAAATCTTTCATGTACATATCAAGAATGTTATATATATATTATCTTATATATATAAAAATCAATTGCTGTTCGTTTGTCTCACTATAACTCGAGAACGGCTGGGCCGATTTAGCTGATTTTGGTTTTGAAATGTTTGACGTACCCCAGGGAAGGTTTAAACGGTGAGAAAATATAGAAAAATTCATTAGGATAGGTGATACGAAGTACACCGGGTCATCTAGCTAATAATAAATATCCATAATGTTTTACAATTTGTAGGTATTTAGAGTTATCTGCCCGTATTCGTTGTTTAAAGTTGCCATGATGGTTGATGTTTTTTTTAATTTAAGACAAACCTTAGTAGCCTAAATACAAATAACACAATTATACATAAAAATAAAATTTCGTATTGGCCACTCAAAAAATAGTATGAAAGCCGCAACGTAACCGATTTTCTTTGTACAAAGTGGCAAATTCTTATTTGAACCCTATTAGATTTTTATTTCCTTTTAGTACAAGATCCATTTTCAACTTTTAAGAAGACGACGATTCTGTTCAGTTACGATGACGTGCCACACGTGTCTTGATATCACCACGTGAGAGAAGTAATATACACGCCCGCCTTTATGGTCTTGAACTTATTCAAATGTCACAAGTATAGAATTTTATTAATCATGTTGTTGTTTTATTATTTAATATATAATATAATATTATTTATTATTGTATTTTTTTTTGAAGTGAAAACTTTTGTAGGAGCTTTGAGCACTTTTTGGGTGAACAAATATCATGGAAATCGCGTCATCGTCACCGAACGCGTTTAAAATTCAAAAATAATAATCTATTAGCTAGAATTGTATCGTAGACGATACAATTCACAAGTTACTTAGTTTTCACTTCTATCGGCAGTCCCCAAAGACTGCCCCGCGTGTTTTTTTTCTCAGGCTTCTTTTGAGTCCCACTGTTGGGCAAAGGCTCTCAATCTCCACTGCTCTTGCACACCACCACCTCTCCATAAACTTTTCTATTTCGTCCCACCATCTCCTTCGTGGTCTTCGTTGTTTTCATGATTTAGATAATTCTGACGCAGACAAAGAGTGAGACAACGTTGTACCTTAACGGGAATTAGCACCTGGATTTGTCAGAAGAGCGGCAAAAGCTAAGGTTTTCCACTCGATATAATCATTATCCTTAGGATGTCATAATATCAGATGTAATATAAATAAGGGAAGGGAAAAAGAGAGAGATTATGATAAGCCATCATAACTATATGCGTGAAATTAAATATGAGATCATATTGGAGGCCCAAAACTTACTTATTTTCGTTTTTTATGGGGCTCACTACAAGACCATTAAATATATACCACTTCATATTATTGTGTAATTTTCTTATTAAATATTGTGTTTACACCTGCAATTACTTCTTTTTACTTGTAGCAAGAAAGTGAGCCGCGCTTCACTTTTCATTTCATTACTGCGGCTTATATTTCATAATTATCTGAATAAATATAATATAATATGTTTATTATTATATCACCAGGTTAAAAGGGCCCGCTGGTGCATCTTTAAAGGCATGCAATCACAAAAAAACAAAAGGATCTTGAAGAAGAAGCTATGATCTTGTGCACTTGCCTATCGGGCTGCACTAGGATGAGTGGGAAAAAAAAAGATCCCGTGTTTAAGTAGGTATTGAATAATAAAAATAATAATAATTCTTTATCGTAACAAAAAGTTGGTAACTGTTAATGTGTGAGCCCTGATTCCCAAACTAGCGTGAGCTGTGTGTTGGGAATCAGTTCCGTCCCAGAAATAATTATACAAAAATAGTTACAATGCAGTTTGTAGGTAAGTACAAATATAATTTTAAATTATTTAAGAACTTTGCTGTACGAAATAAATTTGATTTCTTTCTTCTTTCTTCTTTCTTACATATTACAGTAATAATTATGTGTGAGTTAATGTAACGCGCATTTATTACTGAGTGTGTGTATGCATATGCAAATGTACATACATACAAACATGCATACATAGATTCACGCCTGTTTTCCAGAGGGGTAGGCAGAGACTACGGATTTCACACACTTCTCTGGCTTCATTCACTTTCATCACATTCCTCATACACGCCCGTCGGTTCAAGGTGCTCTTAACCTGGCCTTTATCCAGAACGCCTCCGATCTGATTGAGAAACGTTTGCCTAGGTCTTCCTCTTGCGACTGTTCCATTCATACTAGCCTAATAAACTTTCTTAGTCAGTCTTTCCTCGTCCATTCTTTCTACATTCCCAAACCAAATTAACTATTTCTATTCTTGTCACTATATCCACTTTCATGCCGCATCTCTCTCTAATCACACTATTCCTTATTCTACCATTCAGAGTCACACCACATATGCTTCTCAGCGCTCTCATTTCAATATATATACCATACATACATTTGCATATATTCATATGTACATGTATGCAAATTTAATGAGCCCTACCTTTGTAATATATTAACCGGTCGTATACCGCCGGCTCGCATACCAGCCGGCAGATTTGTACCCGTCGGTACAAATCTGCCGGCTGGTATGCGAGCCGGCGGTATACGACCGGTTAATTGATTTAATAAAATGGTACTTAATGATAAGTAAGAGCAGCGATAGCTCCGTGGGGAGACCAACAGACTGCAATGCAGAGGGTCTTGGGTTCGAACCCACGTCGCGAACCTCTGACTTTCGGAAGTTATATGACTTTTCGAAATGATGTGCGTATTAATTGACAATTATCGTCTGCTTCGTGCCTCGGAGAGCACGTTAAGCCGTCGGTCCCGGCTGCCATGAACATCTATGGCAGTCGTTATTGGGAGAGTGTCGACACAAAAGATCCCACTGAGTCGAAGTGTCGCCGGTCTGCACCGACTGGCCCCCACATAAGATCCTTAATGATAAGGAAGGTAAAGTCGCATTTTAGTTACTCCATTATAAGCCTGATAAGGTTTTCTGAAAGTGGAAAGACAGTTTGCCCGACCTAGGGGTCGGGCAAACTGTCTTTGGAGTTTTTGCCCAAATCTACAGTAGGAACAGTTGTAACCAGTAGACGACAGTGAGCTAACTTTCTATTGCGTAGAACCTAAAACCATTACAAGCGAAATGTCATGGTATGGTATAAACAGCTTTCCATACCCCGTTAGGAATATGAACGTAAGACTATGCAACATGTAACATTATAAACGCACATCCTAAAAGTAGTTTCTTCAAAATCGGCTACTGAGTCAATTCCAGCAATTGTTAATATAGGCAATTTTTATCCCTAAAATAATTAAAACTAATTAAATTATAGTCACCCATTTATTAAACAGCTGAAATATACAAAAATGTATCTTAGTTCAAGGCAATAAGGTTTTTGATGTAATAAAGGCGCATAGTAAGGGGAACTAATTTGTTAAATCAAAATATTTAAGTACATAAAAGTAACATTTTAGTGATTATATTATTATTAAGTACGATTTAATAATCTTCTTCTGGACAGTTAATTACACTTTAATTTACACATTGGTAAGATTACTGCCAAAGCGTATCAAATGTTTAGTTTTGTTATGAGAGCTACATCTGATTTCAAACGGGCTGTGACCTACATCTACCTTCTTGACTCATTAGTTCGACCCCAAATTGAATACGCCTGCACAATATGGGACCCATATCATTCTAAATATAAATGTTACCTAAATCATTTATCATCAGATAATCGTTGGATAAAATTAAATATAACCTACTAACCTTAAAATCTAGACGCCTGTTACTATATGCTATGTTCCTCTACGGTCTAATACATAATAGCTACGATTGTCCAGATATTGTATGCAATATTTATTACATAGTGCCAAGTACGGTCTTGAGGCGAGAGGCGCGCGCTTACCCGCTCTTTGCCACGACTTCTAATCGCACAATTAATGCCGGCGAGCGGGCGGCGCGGGCACCCTTCCAACATTTAGTTTAGGTATACAATTAGAACTTTAATGATATTGATATATTCGCATTAGTTCGACCTGTATTTAAGAAAAATACTGTAAATAGTCTCAAAGCAATCGAAACATAAGAGTAAGCTAGTAAAAATTGTTATATTACGCTTATTTAAAGTCCTATATATAAATATAATATTATTATAATATGTAAGTTGGCATACACAGCATTATAGTTAAGATTATACTTGTAGATTACGGTTCATAACCCTATTGTAATGAGTGAAAACGTTGTGGATTGTACGTTTAGTTAATCTTTTATATTGCTCAACTTTTTTGTAATGCTTAATGTACAAATGTTTGTTTACCGAATAAATAAAATAAAATTATTGGGGTGTTTTTTTTTATTTTTTTTATTGCCTTCAGTGGCAGACGAGCAAGTGGTCCACCTGATGGAAAGTGGTAACCGCTGCTCATGGACTTCAGCAATGTCAGGACACAGCAAAGCCGCTGCCTACCGTGAAAGAAGAACTCTCTTTAAACCTCGTTTGAAGAACGACATATCATAGCGCTCGGGAAACACCGAAGCAGGCAGTTCATTCCAGAGCTTGCACGTACGTGGGAGAAATGATCGCTGGAAGCGTACCGTCCTGGATTTGAACGCTTCCAGGTGATATGGATGAACCCTGCTTCGTTGTCGAGTGGTACGATGATAGAAAGGGGCTGCTGGTACCAAATCAAACAGTTCTTCAGAGCACTCTCCGTGAAAGAGTCGGTAGAACACGCAGAGAGACCCAAAGTCTCTCCGTTGCTCCAACGACTCCAATCTATCCGTGAGATTGGGATCATCGACGATTCGAACTGCCCGTCTTTGTAGGGAGTCAAGTGGGTCGAGCTGGTATTTGGGGGCCCCTGCCCAGAGATGTGAGCAGTACTCCACGTGCGGCCGGACCTGTGCTTTGTAAAGCACAAGACGTTGACCGGGTGTGAAGTACCGCCTCGCCCTGTTCAGTACACCCACCTTTTTGCTCGCTAATTTAGCTTTGTCCTCCAAGTGACTCCCAAACTGGACTTTACTCGAGATTTCCACGCCGAGGATCCCAATACTTTCGGAGATACGGAGAGTAACTCCTTGGAACTGTGGCGCCATGATAAAAGGGTCCTTCTTAGCAGTAAACGCGCACACTTGTGTCTTCGAGGGGTTGAATCGAACTAAATTCTGTGTTTGAGGTTGTGCCTTATATCTGTAACATGTTGTATATGCTGTCATATAAAGGTGTGCTACCATATCGTTTTTACTTTTAATTTTGGTATAAAACTGATTGGAGTACTAACCGGTTACCGTGACGAAGTCACGTAGTTAGGTAACATTTAGAGGTCCATAGTTGTGTTAAATTTTCCTCGACCACGTCCAAGTGCAAATTATCTTGAACCCAAGATAAAAACATACGTGAGATCATTCAAAGTTTATTGCTTTGTTGACAACAAATGAATTATCTTCGTCCGCACGAATCGCCATGTGCGCGAACGCACTCCGATCGTGAATCGTTTCGTAAACTAATAAAGTGCGCGCTTGCAAAATATAGGTCGGGGCCTACCAGTGACGTTGAACCAACTTAACCCCAATTTTGGATTAATCTTAATTTATATGGTCTTAATATCCTTGAAATTGTTATAATTTGAGGTTAACAAGAGAGTTATCTCCATTACACGCTAACACAATAAAAACTGCAATCGAACGATATTCTGTACATCAAATCTAAAAAGTTTTCATGCAACTTTTGTTGAGGTCGCAACATACGGCGTTGCAACTTGCTTTTGGCGTTGTTGCTTGCTTTGCTAAGAACGCTTGTAGCTCTAAAGAATCGTTTGTACGGACTCTACTTCTACTCTCATAAACATCTTTCATAATGTCACCATAACAAGTCATGAAATTCTACTCACTATAAAAACCGAAGACAAAACCCTGTGCTCGCCCTTATTATAGTACAGCCAGCGACATAAATAGCATAACATTTTTACACATTTATACTACATAAAGAAAATTTACTTATTTATTTTCTATGGTAATGAATTATATTAAAAGTTAAATCCCTTTCATCGTTACTGTAGTAATAGAAAAGAAATTAGTATTATGGTGTATGATAAAGCAATTCAAAATCTAGCGAATGTTAATCGACTTATGTATGTCGTTGACTGTACCTTGTCGGGCTTATCCAAGTATAAAAGCAATAATATGCCTCTCCCCACTACCCTTAAAACTACACATCAATACTACGAGTGCTACCGAGTTTAAGTTGGCTCTGCAGCTCCAGAATCTATAATTGTAATCGTGATTCAGAATAGAAAAATAAAATTAAATATAATTAATAGTATGCCACTAATATATATAATATAAAAATAATAATCTGAAAGTAAATCTATATTTGAGCCAATAAGATAATTATTGTTCAAACATATCACTCAAATACCCATACAAAAAATACCAAAATTATTTCGTCTGATTCAAGAAAGAAGTCCAGGTCATGGCTCAAGCTCGTTACACTGGACCAGAGAGCACGTAGCACGCTAGGTCACCCCGATTGCCATATTCCATCCACATCCGAGTGTTTCAGTGAGTCGATACTCACTTACGACAGAACAGAGACAGATGCGATACACTTCAATTGCCCAACTGACAGTGCTGGCTGCGCTCGGCGCTTTCCATCATTCAACAAGATAATTAATATTACTTTTGACTCTAAAACAAGTGACACACAGCACTCCGTGCTCTGTGCATCCTACGAGTAACGTAAACTCATAGATTCATTATCTAAGTATCATCGATCCAAAAATGTTAGATGGAATAAACTCACCTCTATTAAATATTTTTCCTTACTCGTGCGCACAGGACCAGAGGTACAGTAACAAAGCGAAATAATCACGACAGAAACCACTTTATATAAATGTATCGGGTTTTCCCCGACCAATACCGTGCCACAAATGAATGCAATGTATTGCATCAGGACGAGGAAACGCTTAAAATATCCGTTTCCGCAAATGCGAATACCAAATTTGCCTTGGCTTAAGAAAAAGTTTAATTGTACATTATCTTTATAAAACGCTTCAGATATTATATTCTTAGCTGTATATGGTTGTTACAATTTTATTTATGTTAAGGTCAATGCTACGAATTTGTTTACTACATTATGCAAATATTTTGTTTTAATAATATCTGCTTGTCCTACACTGCAATTTTTAAAGTTCTCGCTGTGTGCAAAGAATTGTCATTCTTGCTAGTCCCTATAATACCTGGTGCAATAGTCATTAGTAAGTTCAGCCTAAACCAGACTACTGCTAGACATAGATTAGACTGCTGCATCAGCGGATACGCTAAAACGGCGCAATTATCGGGACCATGGGATCCAAGTGCTGTGTGTATGTGTACACTAGCTATGAGACTGGTCGAATCCTCGCGTGACTAGATAGCTAGTATTTTCTTTGCGCAAAGAATAAATATTGCTATCCAACTTTTCATTCCACTGATTATTTTACTGAAATATTACCAATGTACAATGGTACAGTTATAAGATCACTAAAATTCCAATCTCAAAGTAACACTACTTGACCTTGAAGACGGACCTCGATATTATAAGTACACAGTAGTTACATTCATATATTCACAAGCACTGAGTTACTAAGTTTGTCCCAAAGAGGTCTACATACATATAATATCCTTCTTAGAATAAAAAATGGTATAATCTACCTTTTTGATTTCATGATTCGCTTTATGTTTCTATGGCGACCATTCAAATATAATTAAAATATGACAACATCAAAATCGACGCTTTCATTTTACTGATATTACATCTTGTGTACAATAATCTAAATTATAATATACTCGGCATGGTCCAGTTAAAACAGGTTTTAATACGACTGAAATCGATCACGAACATTCAAAAGATCACAAAAACTATGAAGATGGTTTCAGCCAGCAAGTAATCAATTTTTTTTATTTTACTCACCTAATTTTTTTACTTCTCGATCAAACTGATCAAGATGAAAGTGTGGTTATTAAGTTAAGACATAACAACATTTCATAAGCTTTGTGTACTCGTGGCATTGCCTCTTAGGCCCGAACCAACCTATCTGTAACCAAAAACTTAGGATATTTTCACTACACTTTGTAACACATGCCTCATTTCATTTTAAGTTTCAGCCTCGTCATCTACGCCACAGTGACGAGTGACGATTCTCAACTAACCTAAATAATCAAAAACAATCTTACAAACAACTAAAGCCTATATATACACTAGGGCTTCTATAGCACAAAGACATTTAAATGTATAATATAATCGCACGTATAACATAGCCTGCCAGGATGTTGATAGCGTCATTTTCACAACCGGTGTATCGAAAATAAGCAGGAACTTTTAGTGATACTTTTTTCAGTGACTATCGTGACAAACGCTTGCTCTATATGTATATGTTTCCTCATTGTTAAGTTACCTAAATGCTATGTTAGTTATTTAGTCAAAATATATGATAAAATTGGCCATATCTATTAATACAACCTCTGTACTTAATAGCTGTAATTTTTCCTTAAATAAAGAAATGAAATAAACATGATAACGAATCGGCTATTTTCGTTTACCAAGCACAAGACTCCATGCTGCATCTAAAATATCCTAAGAGTTAAATTTAACACTTGGCTGGTGCAATATTGAACTTGGAATCCCACGATAAGTAGATGTACACTCTTACAGATTTACGAGAGCTGAGCGTGAGTTACATGCCGCGCGACCGTTCGGTTACGGACCTCGCAAGTTCTACGAGTCGTCGCAATTAGTTAAGGGCTCTGTGGATGAACCAACTGACAAAAAGAAAGGAGCCAAGGCAGCGCCGCCACCGAAACCTGCAGACCTAGTATTAGACGCAAAGCCCGATGACAAAGATGCTGAAAAAAACCTTAAAAGGCTTTACATTGCGATGACGTCAGATAGAGGTTAGAATTGTACTTATTCCAAGAGAGAGAGAGAGAGATGAAGATGTTAGGTCTAGACTACCATAATATTTTTATGCGTACAAGCTGGCTGCGAGTCTGCGACACACAGATTATCCCTACTAATATAGTTTCTTTATAAATAAATATTTATTTATTTACCAAAGCAAGATATATAAATCACATTATAGATACCTACAGTATATACATTAAAACAATCAGTGAAAAAGTTTCTGAAAAATATTACTTTATACAAAGCAAAATTTTTCAGGAAATGTGGAATTTCCAATACCCTGCACACTAAACTAGACCGTTCCCGCTGATGTTATACATATATATACGAGTATGTTTATTCCAACAAATGCGATTTGTCTTAACAGATCACATAACCGGCTGGTTGCCGAAACTGATCTAGTTCACTATTTATGCTAGCAACGAAATAGCGATGTTTTAATTTTATCATTATGTTGCTTATGTTACAAATGTTGCTGATATCGCTTACTAATAGAAAAGTCTTTTGCATGTTGGCAATCTTATAAAAATATGCAGATAAGAAGCTACTTTTCCAAATGTCATAGATTTTTTAAGTGTTTGAAATCAGTGTAAATATTTTTGGATCCGACAGAATCCTAATAGATAAGATAATAGAATACTCGAGGCGAGCAGCGTGCGACGCCGATACACTTATTTCGATAGCTAAGGGTTATCGACAGTTCGCGGACGGCACGCGGCGCATGTAAAACGCCTGCGTTGCTCTATAAGTCGTTTTAGTTTTTAAATACGTTAGCCATCCGGCCACATATAACAATTTTTGTATGTAACCCCTGGTTTATTTAACTCAGTAGGATATTGTAAAATTGGTCGTATTTTGTAAAAAATTAGCTATTGCCTCCGACTCTATTCACGTGGACAAAATCAAAAGTGTTTATTTTCATAACCCAGCAGAATATAATAGTAATGATATATTCCAGGCAAGTATTAACAAAACGCTCTGTATTACTAGTCTTGTGGGATTTATGCTGAACCAGCCCTTATCATGATGCATAATTTCTGGTTCCTAAGAGTTTGGACTAGGCACTGATAATTACGTCAGAGATCGAGTATGAACTATTCGCCTTATGAAAATTGCTGATGATTAATGATAAGTATACAGCGAAGTATTGAATACCAACTATTATTTTCTTCGGTGTAAGATAATATCTTATTATGAGATCTTGAAATCACGAAAATCTGAAAGATATCTTAAGCTCATCGCGCTCTATGACTCATTTATAACATTTCAAGGGAAATATTATAAATATGCTTTAAATTTAACACTTGGCTGGTGCAATATTGAACTTGGAATCCCACGATAAGTAGATGTACACTCAAACAGATTTACGAGAGCTGAGCGTGAGTTACATGCCGCACGACCGTTCAGTTACGGACCTCGCAAGTTCTACGAGTCGTCGCATTTCAGCGGTTTTTTTGCAGTTGTCATTTATAACATTTCAAGGGAAATGTTATAAATAAGTCACATAATAGCGCCTATTGCAAATGAGGATACAAGTTACGACGGCTCAAGTCTAAGCGTTAGTGTGTAAGTTATTTAATGACCTGAAGCATTAGGTTGTCACAAATTCGAGCACTTTTAATCTACCTTCAGACGTTCATTTTGTATGTCCATCCATTAACAAATTATGAGTTTTGAGGATATACAGGATGTCCCAGAATATATGAATCAAATTGTAACGGGAGATTCCTTAGGTAATGATCTATTAAATGGGCAGAATAAAAAAATTATGGCATTGGTTTAAAAATAAAAATCTAAGATTTGGCGCAAAAAAATACATTAAAATAATGCAGCAATTTCAAAACAAGGTCAGTTTTAAAAAAAATCGGTTTAGCTTGACGAATCAGTCCTTCACAAATAATTATAGTGACAAAAATCAAGAATTAGCCGTAAACGAAGTATCTGTAGTTTGAAAGTCTAAAATTCTTTTTTTTATTTTCACTCAAAGGCCATAATTTTTTTTAGCACCTTCGTATGTTCCTTATCTAAAGAATCTCCCGTTACAATTTGATTCACATATTCTGGGAGATCCTGTATGTAGATAGCGTAGTTAAGGTGGTCGGCAAGCCACTGCCACTGCGCCGACTGTAAGAATCCCACACTGGATAAACATATATGTATGTGATCCACGAATTGGAGGTTCGGCGTTAAACGTTTGTAAAGACCTGCGCAATAAAGATTTTTTTCAAGTAAGAGAGATTTCTTTAATAGATTTTGTTAGAGATTAATTGCCTCAGCGTCCGCATGTTACCCGAATCATGACCAAGCCGTATACCTACTACGCTTTCGTGTAGAACGAAAACTTTATGACGATAGCTCGGTATAAATAAGAGTAAGTTATGTAATGCGAGGCCTTAGTTCAATGTAACAAAATCTATTTGCTGTTATTGTTGTAGTAGTTACGTCAAGTCCGTCGATAACGTGCCACAGAATCAGCTACATTCGCAAACACGTCATCTGCTCACATGTTTAAGACGCACAAATGACATTTGTTTTTTATACATTGCCGATTGTAAATGATGACCGTAGTTCCATAACGCTGCAGAAACTAGTAGGGGTATCACACTTGATGTCATTTAAAACACTGTCAGGTGCTACGCCGTCAGCTTATTGAAATCCACCTAAGTATACCACATAGCAAAGTTAAGGGGCTCTGGTCTTTCTACTGATCGCATGCACACAACATAAGATTATTTGTCTAAAATGTTCTATTGATGCATAGCTTAATGGGTTAACTTGGATACCGCTGCGCAGATAGTACAGCGGTGTACATGCCGAATACCGCTTTGCCACTTCATCACAGTGAAAAACTTATTTTATTGATGCAATAAGCTTCTTTGGATTGTACCTGTCCTATATGAGGGATATTTCATACAAGGGTCAACGTAACAATATATTCCTTCTTATTCTGAATTAAAATAAGTTTGTTGGTTCTATCATGCCGCAAGTTGGGGTACATTATAACGTAAGTTCAAAGAAACATTTTATCAAATTTCGTTACGCGGAACTAACGTTGTGTGTGTTTTAAGCGTCGTTGAAGGTAAACTATTGTCTACACAGACGACGTGGGTATGTTTAAGGATTTTTTGAATTATAATAAATAATAACAATAATAAATTTATTTGTTCCCAAAAATATACTGCTGGCTCTTAATCTAGCATATAAAGTAATTTGCGATGCGCACAAACGAGATCCAAACTACAACCGGATACAATCACATACCTATATAATTTAAGCTATTTAGTAGTGTTGTTATTGGGTTCGCCTGAATGCATCCGTGCACATCGCTAAACACAACCATGAAAATGATATTATACAAAGAGTAAGATGTCGTCGTTGGCTGCTATACTAGGTACATAGTATAAACTGTGTCACAGCAGCCAGAAATAAAATTGATTATTTCATAAGATTTGTTAGTAGCATTCTTTCTCGGCATTCTTATTCGGATTGTAATATCGCTACCTTTCGTCATACCGTTGCCACTTTGTCACATTTATAGAATGAGGTATATTTAGAGTTTCTTAGTTAAAAAAGAAATCGTCCGCGCTAATATTATATACTAAATTATTCTATACATATCGCGCGATGTAAACAAACTCAAAAAACCTATGTTTGACAAATAAATGATTATAAAAATAATAATAATATTCTACCACATACACACAACAATGTAATATATAATTATGATTATGATTATATGATTATGATTAAAAATAACAGCTAATTATACTCGTGTAGGAATCGAACCCATTAATCCGGAAGCAGTGTGTTTTTGTTTTCCATTTATTGCGCATTGTTTACACCGACACTTAAACATGGGCGGCTGTTGCAATAGAAGTCGAGTTTTCATCAATAGTTTGTTACTAAATAAGCGTGGTAAGACGTAATTACTGCTCCGTATTAGGGTGTGGTCAGAGTGATACCTTTAAGTTGAAAGCTAGTAATTATACAATATTATGTGTACAATGAACCCTTCGATAAGTGAATTTAAGTAGTCGGCTTGCCATTAACACTGCGTCAAACGTTGTGGGTTTGACCTTTACACGGGACGAGCATGGTCCACAAATACCTAGTTGTTCCAAGTCTGGGTGTTCGTTGCTTGAATGATGGCAAGATCTCAGCGGCCGGGCCCAGGACGTATACACAGACAGTGTGGACCTGGCTTTTAAAAATTAATTAAAGATAAAGTGCGTAATAAATTCCATAGCAGAATGGAAGGAATTATAAATATTGTCTCAATTTTGTAGGTTGTATTAAAACGCAATCGAAATATGGCATGACACGTAATATCATATAAAGAAATAATGTATAAGTATACCTTTCGTGACGGTTCAATAACGTTTGAGTAATGTTTGTGTAAATATAAACTTATCAAAGCCAAATATCGTGGATCAATTGAAATGCTACGAGGAAGTCTGTTTTAGTTATACTATTTCGTATTCATCGAGTTTGGATAAAGACCGTCAAACTACGAATGTTAATCTTTCATTTGCTATTCGGATTTATTCTGGACGGGTCTGGCTAGTAGGTACAATTTTTACGAAATGCCTTTCATATCCAGTAACGTAAATACACTTGATTTTTACAATCCTCATTTCAAGAAACGCTATGACTTGTCCTTCTGTAAACTAGGTTTAAAGAAAGTACTGCTATCACGATAGGCTGCGGTTTGGCTGTGTGTACCCTTAACATTGACGAAATCCATAAGCGGTGGTTGACACTTACCAGGCCGTACCGTGAGCCGTCAGCAACTACGGGCAAAAGTATAATTGAAAATAATATACCCCGTCAAGAAAATATTAGTTTATTTTACACTTAGGTACTTATGTATACGTATAGTGTTGTGTAATTCGTATGCGCCAGACTATGACACACCCCTGTCTTTCCCATTTAAATATACAGGCGTGATAATATGCTATGTATTATAATTCTATCTAGTCACTACAAAATAGGCTAACTATTTATTAGTAAATATCTTGGCAGTCTGACGCGCGCAATTATTGTTGCCCGCATATAATCTTAAACATGCGGAAAATACATAGTACCGTATTACGCAGTATATCCCTTAAAATTGTGACAAGATTCATAGCATATTAGTCACTATACCGCGCTTCATAAAGTACCACAGATGACACATTAATTAGGAAATCCATCGGTTTAATTATTAAAATTATAATTCACAGTAATTAGCATCGCCTCTAGCGGCAATTAGATGAACTAATCAATATGTATGGAAGCAACAAAGACTGCGCCGAGCGTAAGACAGATAATAACAGAGCTCGTGCGGCGCATATTCAAATCGGCGCGCGGCCGCCATAGTAAAATTGTATGGAAGATTTAAAGTGCTTTTTTGAAAAATATATCTTTATTGTCAACCAATAACTTAAATATTTGGGACGTACAAATTGTAATATAACTATTTAGGTTTCGTTTAAGCTGTAAAATAGGATAGATTGCAAATTTACGTAATTTTGTAGGCGAAAATATTAATTATTTCAAGTTTTTTACACAGAGTAATTGTTAACACATTCATTGTTTTGGTTAATGTATATTTTATATTTGTATTAAACAAAAAGTGTTGATTTTATTCACTTAACTGTGACCATCTGTTTTGGCACATTTTGCTCGGCGCAGCAAGTTTATCGTAACTATGAAATGATGTAGGTATTATTGCTACAAATAAAAATTGAATTGAACGATATCAAATAAATAAATCTACCATCAAATGAACTTATGTACGTACGTGTGTCACTCTACTTATAAAAGGCTGGATGAAATTTTGTGTGTGTCTGTTTGAGTGGTTATCGGGTTTTAAATTGCAGTAGGAGAATGTAAGATATTAAATATTTTAGTGGTATGAGCTGTTGTATCATAAAATGTTTGTATTATTTTGTGTCTAAAAACCTACGTTGTAATCGGCCCGAAATATTAATAAAAGTTAATACGTAAATTATACGTTTTATGAACATTTTACACAAACATGATTTATCCTGTTTAATCAACTTATTTCTCAAAAGGTAATATTTATTGGTTTATTTTTGTGTTTATAGGTAGTTAAGCGTTTCCCATGTAGCTTCTAATAACCGAGGTCGCTGATTTCAGACTTCAGAGATTTTGACTTGTCTGGGGAAAGACTACCCTCTCACAGGATGTCGACGTGAAATAGCAGTATTCCTACTGTTGTTTTGTTCGGTGAGAGAGAGTGCCAGAGGTCCAATCACCCTCGTTCCCACTTTCTGCTCCTTCTCCTTCCCATTTCCTTTCCTAAAGGGTCGGCAACGCGTAATTGATGCCTCTGGTGTTGCAGGCGTCCATAGGCTACGGTGACCAGTTACCATCAGGTGGGCCGTAAACTTGTTTGCCACCTTAGTGGTATAAAAAACAACTGAAAGTCATAGCCTGTAACTTTTGAATGAGCTTTCGAGCCACACTTACTTATTCATTACTTTTTCTTTACAAATTCCCTTTAAAAGGTAGCAAACACAGTCACGAGAATCAAACTGTGTACTTACCTTCATTCGCCCTTTGGTTTTCCTGTTAGGTTCAGTTGTTTTTTTCTTTACTTGTGTAATATATATTATCATGCGTCATTCAAAATAATTTGTGGCTAACAGGGTTTTAATAAGCCTATTACACTGTCGTTACATACCTACCTATTTGTGTGGTGGACAGTGGGATTCAAGTAGCTGGAATGGGCAGTGGGTAACGCACTACTTCTACTCAAGTAGTGGTGCCTTTATAGAACCCAAAAGGTACCCTAAAAGTTGCCTCATAATATAAGTTAATTACGCCATTTTTAAAGCATTATAGGTAGTATTAACTTAATAGCTTTGACATATTTTACAATAGCAAAAAGTTAATAGTATTGTATTGAGTTAAGTTTTATAAAGACTTCAACATCATAAAAATATTGGTGTCTGTTATCCTGACTAGTTTAATATTATAAATGTGGATGTGTTTGTTTATTTGTTACGCTTGCACGCCTTATATATCTTATGTGGGTGCCAGTCAGTGCAGACTGGCGACACTTCGACCCAGTGGGATCTTTTGTGCCGACACTCTCCCAATAACGACTGCCATAGATGTTCATGGCAGCCGGGACCGACGCCTTAACGTGCTCTCCGAGGCACGGAGCAGGCGATAATTGTCAATCAATACGCACATAATTTCGAAAAGTCATATAACTTCCGAAAGTCAGAGGTGCGCGACGTGGGTTCGAGCCCGAGACCCTCTGCATTGCAGTCTGTTGGTCTCCCCACTGAGCAGTTGCACGCCTTAAGTAGTCGACCATTTGAAATTTCGCACACACATTGTCAGTGGTAAAGTAAAGGACAGGGTATCCAGAAAGAGGTACTATTTCTATATAATAATAATAAATATCAGAGGAATATAAAGGTTGTAGACAAAACCATATCGGATGCAAAGAACAATTAATAATAGATGCGGTAATATACAAACATGCACACACAAAGAAAATTAATTTGCGTAACACGTATATAGATTATCGTAAAGCGTTTGACAGTATCCCGCACACTTTTGTAAATACATTAAGTATTTACAAAATTAATCAGACTTTGATATTGTCTTCTGTTTACGCGAATATTATCCATTGGAATTAAACTACTATATACGGATTTTATCGCGTTGTTTATTTGACACTTTATTACATAATTTTGAAAACTGTTACACTACTACTACTATTAAACTTTACTAATTTTAAGCTAATAAAATGATTATTTAAACTATTAAGACTATTTAGATTTAATTTAATTTTACACTTTCCCCGACGTTTCGGTTGCTTTTCAACAGCCATGGTCTTTAGTCTCCCCGTGACCATCCCATCATGTCCTCTTATTCCTTTCCTATAACCTTAAACAACCCAAACCCTGTCCTAAAATTCTGCACAGGTGTTTTTTGGGCGGATGCACGTGGACAAGCTAAGTAAGGATGCTTCTGCTTTTAACTAAGAACCTCTGGAGATAGCTTCCACGGTGGACCAAAAGGTTGGTATTTTCAATAACGTCGTCGTGAACCTTTTTAATGTCCACATGTAAAGCGCCCGCCCGCCCCTTGGATGTCGAGTGGTATTCGGATGGCGGTGCGGCGCAGGGATCGTTGCAAGGAATCGGTGTAATCAGATGATAGGTAATGCAAAACGCCGCCATATTATTATGATATCTGGCGGTTTCTTCGAACCCTAGGCATTGGTAACAAACAACAAAGTGATCCGCGTACGACGATTGATTTATAATAATAATAATAACGTTTATTCCAATAATGAGATTGTACAGTGAACAAATGTTGCTTACATGGTTTGTTAATTTAAGTAGGTACAATAAATATGGGTGAAGTACTGATTCTCCTAGATAGGCTACAAGTTAGCCTGTGTTAAGGAGAAATTGATTGAGAAAGATTTGGATGAGATCAATCAACATTTCACCTCTTTTATTTTGCTGGATCAACAAATTAAGCGTCGTACCTACTGTGGATTATTTAGCTAACGTACCCAAGCCCAACATCGATCCTTTTCTGTTTTCTGTGGAACCGGGTGAGATCAAAAAGATAATCCTGTCAATCAAGTCTAAGGCCGTGGGCTGTGATGGTATTAGTCGTCCTATGATCACACCAATTCTTGATCAACTCAATCTTTCTTTTAACACTGGCATTTTTCCATCCTTGTGGCGTAATGCCTTTGTCATCCCTCTTCCCAAACTAGTCCTTCCCTTCCAAACCACTACCGACCTATATCCATTCTCCCTTTCCTATCTAAAGTGCTCGAGGCCTGTGTACACAAACAAATTGCAGTTTGTGAATCTGAACAATCTATTCAGTCCTCTACAATCTAGTTTCAGGCCCGGGCACAGTACTACTCCCGAAGTGACTGGCGATATCAGGGCGGGCATGGAGGATACCAAAGTTACTGTATTTGGCTTTGGTTGACTTCTCGGACGCCTTCAATACCGTCAGTTACGACATCCTACTTGCGATCCTATCCCATGTTAATATCTCACCTGGTGTACTTGAATGGTTCTCGATATATCTTCAAGGGCGCCAGCAGTCGGTTCGCATCGATGACACATGCCTGAGTCATATGGTAATAACTATTGATTGATTCTAATGTAATGATTAACGAACCAATCTAAACGGATATCATTAAATTAGAAAGTAGGAATAAACAAAAGCATCACGTGCATATTTTCAAAAAATATTTGTACCCGTCGGCTATTCCAAATATAATTCTTCCAATACCCAATTGCAAAATATTACTGTGTATTCTATAATTATTTCTGGGCAGTATATTGCAGCTACACCTTATTCTATTTATTATTTAATATCTAGCAGTCCTAATAATATTGTAAACTAGCTGCAGCCTGCGGCTTCGACTGTCGCGTACTCTGTCCATCCTAGCCAAAAGCGTTTAAAACTGCATATAAGAATATATGCGCAATATTTGCCTTCAAACACATCCACGAGGTTTTAAATTAAATTTTAGCTATATAACAAACTATAAACCTCTATTTCGCTCCCACTATCTTTCACTTTCGCACTCTTACTTAATTCACGGTTTTATTCAAATCACGATAAATTTTGATGCAGTGGACGGATTTAATGACTCTTCAATCTCACTTTTATTATATGTATAGATATAATTATTTAAGTTTGTAAAATTGCTCGGGATTGTTCAAGAACCGGTGAACACATTATTAGGACATGTCCTAACTGTTGAATTTAAATTATCTTTTGTGTTAACATAAGAAAATTTGGATAGTATGCGTTCCCGTGTGATTAATGCTGGCGAAGTTGGACAAAACTATTAATAAAGAAGGCGAGAGAGTTTACGTAGGAAATGATATACAAAAACTAACGTGCCTGAATGACAATAGGTTTGTGCGGTGGAGTACATACGGGCATTGCGCGGCGGATTCGGCGAACACTCACGGATCGACAAGCTGATGGCAAGTCTCACAAGATCGTGTGTGTTGGGGACAAATCCCGTTCGATGATGCGACGGTTGTATTCGTCACACATACTACTCAGTTTCAAAGATGTAAGTATTTTATTATGTCAAGTAGGGTAGTGTTGATTTTGTGTCTGTGTTATTCCCGACATATCCAACCTTATGCTGCTATGAACGGATTTCACACATGATTATTAGCGTCAAGGATGTCAGTAGTCTCTTGCAGAAAAATTGATAAAGATTTGGCAGATGATGACGTCATCACGCTCGACTGAGTCTACAACAAAGATATTGTATAAATAGGCACCAACGATAACGTTGGTCTATAACAAAAATCGCCCTAACCGACGTTGTAACAGACATGTTCGTCTTATATGATCATCAGTATCTAAAAAGTACGAAAGAATAAAACTAGGTTAATAAGTTCTAGAATCGATTATTACAATGAAAATAAAGGAATGTATTCTATATTCGTATCTGTCATGCATAAATATTCGGTTCCAAGAGAGTTAATAAAATAACTGTCTCCGATATTTCTTTGGCGTTTTATTTGACGGTCAAATTGTGTATGTTTGGTGACCGCATAAATAGCGCAATGGTTTCAGTGACCGCCTGGCAGTGAGTCGAGTGTTGTGGGTTCGATTTCAAAGAGAAGAAAATTGTATGATTCACACATTGGCCCAAGTATATTCTTCTGTCGGTTGAGTGTAAATTTCTTCGCGATACGCAGTAAACCAGTTTTGCTGTGCTGTGAAACAAAAGCTTATTTCTAGAAGTTGCGTTTGTTTTGTATTGTATTAGCAAAGGTACAAAAATATATGACCGTTCTAAACAACGAATACAAGCAAATAATATTGATGGACAAGGCATTATAAAGGTTTCACATAATGCCATGGACGCGCGCTTATTTTGGAGTTTGTGCATCGCTAGTATTAACACTCATAGTACATTATTTTATAGATATTATAGTAGAAAACGTTTCCCGCTAATGTTCTAGATAGGACGCATAGCGCCAACCTTCCAAGACGCTGCACAGGTGGCCGCGGCTCTTGCCGACACAGGCTTTGTTTATGACATTGGCGAGGTCTACTACAACAAGTTCTATTCAGCTGTCAAGTATGAGCTCACCGTGATTCCATTCTTCAACCGGACGCGGATCGAGGTACTACACTTTATACATATCAGATTTTATTATAACGACATTACATTGATTACTGCAGGGTTTTAGTGGAAACAGATTTTTGCAGGAACTATAAATTTTTAGAAAAAAAACAAAATCCGACTTCATAACTATATCTGCACGCAAAAAATCCTATAAGCACAAAAATTTTTAAAATAATACTAAGTCTAATAAGTCAAAAGTGTTAAATAATTAACCTATATAACCTAAACTATCATTAGCCTATAACAAAATTTTTAAATTTTTGGAATCAGTGCTTATGCTGGGCCGTAACTGTCCACAAACTGCAGGGTACAACCCTTCGGGCACGCCACGATCGTGGCGGTAAGTCCCGTGTTTGAGGAGTGGCTGGAGAGGCGCCATGGCGCCCTCACCTTCCGGCTGACACAGGTAATGACTGGCCACGGTTGTTTTGGCCAGTTCCTGTGTCGTATACGCCGGCAAGAGACGCCCGGTTGTCACCACTGCGGCGACTGCCGCGACGTTGTTGAGGACACGGCGCTGCACACTTTGGCGGTTTGCCCCGCCTGGGCATCGCAGCGCCGTGAGTTGATCGCGGCAGTCGGATTGGTTGCCCTCTCGCTCCCGGCCGTAGTTCAGTCTATGGTCCGGAGTGAGAGGTCGTGGAACGCCGTCGCCTCCTTTTGTGAGGAAGTCATTTCCATCAAGGAGGCGGCGGAGCGGGAGAGGGAGTGTTTGAACCCTCTCCCCAACCGCAGAGCCGGGCCCCGGAGGGCGCGAGACGACCTCCAGCCACCCTGAGGTTTGACCTGGGGGTGGCGGGCTTTGTGGGCCTGCCCGCCATCCGTTCAGCACCAGGTCCGAGAGGCGGCGTGCGTGTTCTCACGCGCGCCTCTGTTGTTTCGAGTCCGTCTCCCCTCTAGGGGGGACAGTAGGGATAATTTGTGAGGAGTGCCTTTGGGTAGGTCTTTTGTGTAGTGGCCTGCCGTTTCATACGGCGGGCCGAAACCTCGGCGGGGTCGCGATCGCATGCGAAAGTGATTCGCGCGGCCCCGTCGATAGTGGTTTTGTCGAGGAACACCGTGGTAGGTTTAGTCGGTATTCCGGGAGGTACTTTAACATCTTTACCATCTTTCTTTTACCCCGGCGAGTCCGACATAACCCCTCCGCCCGCCCCCGCGGAGGGGTATGCATCAAGCATTCCCCCACGTTAAAAAAATAAAAAAGGGTACACCCCTTGTTAACCTCTGGTATGCCGGAACGTGGATCTGCGCGAGACACAATGCTTTTTCTATTATGTCTGGTATTCCGGCATACAAGAGGTTAAAGCAGTGATTGATTTAGGAAAGAAGAATTTTGCAAATGGTCAGATTTATGTAGCCCTCAGTCGCGTCAAAACCTTAGAAGGCATTGCCTTGTCTGATTTGGATGCAAATAAGCTTTTAAATCGACCCCACGATGAGAAAGCTTTAACAGAAATGACACGGTTGCGTAATCTTTTCAACAACTAGGTAGTTTTCTATAAGATTATGTATTAATGTATATTTATTATGACGACTCCTCAACAAAAATGCATACAATTTTCTTTGTTCTTGGCTAATGTTTCTGTTTTGACAGTTAAAACAGAGATTGAAAGTCCTCATCAAAACTTTTGCTAAAGGGAACCACAAACCAAAACGTCATCAACGTATTTTTTTTTTGTTGATTTTTGTTTTTTTAACAAGCGCTGTATCAATGTCGGTAAAATTTATATGGGACCACCTCTGAAGTATAACCTACCAAAAAAAAAAAGAATCATCCAAATCAACTGATAATTGGCGGAGTAATCGAGTAACAAACATTTAAAAAAATCATACTGCCGAATTGAGAACCTCCTCCTTTTTGAAGTCGGTTAAAAACTCGCGAGTATTACAAACATACTCTAGTTAGTTAGTTGGACGTGTGTTATCCACACTTAGCTCCACAATTGGGCCATTGTGCGTAAGTGACCGACGTGAAAAATTGTTCGGTTACTCATACCACCTCAGCTTCGTCCAGAAAGATAATAGGGGACCGGTGTTTCGCAGTACATCCTGCATCGTTTCTGGATTGTTTAGAAGTTTCGCCCGTTGTTTCTTCACGCTCTTACGATGTAGGAGCACGCGAGCCGGTGTCTCCTCGGTCACCATGCAGCCTCTACATAAGGGACTGCCAGTGATGCCGATGTTGAATAGGTGTTTATTGAGTGAGCAGTGGCCTGTTATTATACCCACTAGGTGGCGTAGGTTTTTCCTTGTGGTACGTAGGAGTTTGCGCGACAGATGTTTGTCTAAGAATAGGACTTCTTCTTTCGTCTGTCTAAATTCCTTTGTTTCTGCCCACTGTTTTTCGTATAGTTTCGTGGTTCTGTCGCATAACAATGTTTTGAGTTGGCAGAAGGGTATCGGGACAATTGGTTCAGGTCCTACCATTTTAGTGTCCGATCCTCTCTTTGCCAGTTGGTCTGCGGCATCATTGCCAGAAGAGTTGCTATCGCCGCGTATCCACTGCAGCGTTAACTGATTTTTGTTTTAATCCCTTGCAACTAACAGTGACTCTCCAGGATGAGTCCACTGTTGAAGCAGTTGCTTCTAAGAGCTTTTAGTATCGCGGCACTATCCGAGATATTGCGTATCGACTTATCGCTTATATCCCTTGATGAGACCGCTGTTGCAGCCCGGGTGATTCCAATAACTTCTGCCTGGAAGATAGTATAGATAGTATAGATTTCCCAGGGTCGTTGAGTAATTGTTAATGTTTAGGTCGTTGGAGAAGACTCAGACTCCTGTTCCTGATTTTGTTTTAGATCCATCCGTATATATTCTCACTTCATGTATGCCAGAGCTGTCTTTATGTTCTTCATGAAGTTGGACATGGTATTTTTTGTCGAAAACAAAAGCTTTTGGGATGATATCACACGTTACTTCTAACAATATATATATAATTTCGTTGCATAGTAACTCCTTTAGGCGCGCATGAGTTATTCTACTGTCCCGTTTCTAGAGTCCTACCTTTTCGAGCCGTATGGCAGCTGTGAAAGCTTCCTGTTATATGATGAGGTGTAGGGGTCTGAGGCTAGTTACGGCCTCCTGCGCAGCCGTGGAGGTCTTTCTCATACACCCTATCGTCGTCAGGTAGGCGAGTCGTTGTAGGCTTTGTAGTTTGTGTATGACTGTGCTTAGAAGATTGCGGGGCCACCAAACTATGACGCCATATATTATCATGGGGCGTATTATGGTCGTATAGAGCCATAGGGTTATAGATGGTTTGAGGCTCCCTTTTCTGCCTATTAATCTTCTACATTGCCAGAATGTTGTATATGCTTTAGTTATTTTCGTGTTAAGGTGCTTTCCCCAGTTCAGCTTGTGGTCGAGAACTACGCCTGAATACTTGGCTTCTTGCGATAGGGTGAGGTGAATAGAAGGTAAAAGGACCTGTTCTGTCTTAGTCGGGTTCATGATGGTTACACCATTGTTCCATAATTCTGAGGGCTGATTGCATGCGATTACAGATTATTTTTTCTGAGTCGCCTTTGATCAGAATAGTTATGTCGTCCGCATATCCAACCGTGTAGTAACATCTACTGTTAAGGCGTTTCAACAGGTCATCTACCACGATGTTTCACTGTAGCGGTGAGAGTACTCCTCCTTGGGGACAGCCCTTCGCCACTATGCCTCTCGCGGTAGAGTTGGGTTTTCCGTCACTTCGCACCCGTGGAAGTGTGTTTCGAGTAGTACTTGACTTATTTAATTGTCTGAAATCGCATAGGTACCGTCTTGTTTTCTAATGAAGCCTAGGTTTCTGTTGTTATCTTGCGAGAGGACCTTTTTCACCTTGGCTGCTTCATTAGTTGTGTTAATGTTGCTACAGAAACGCCGCCTGAAATGTCTTTAAGACAGATTTTATCTACCTTGTGTTGAAGAAGGGTGTGTGTGTGTGTGTGTGCGTGCGTGCGTGCGTATTGGAGTCTTTGTTTACATCTGTTTCTTATGGAACCAGACCAATAACAGGCGACAACCTCGGGAAGGATAGTCCACCATCCTTGCCTTAGGGATCTACACAACTAGCGCCTGAGGTCGCGGGTTCGATTCCCGCACAAGTCAAACATTTATGTGCATGAACATGGATGTTTATCTTGGTCTGGGTGTTTCTATGTATAATATGTATGTATTTACAAAAAATAAAGTACGTAAGTAGTAATATGTTTATCCATTGTCTAGTACTCATGGTACAAGCTCTGCTTAGTTTGGGCTAGATGGTGTTGTGTGTATGTGGTAGAATATTATTCCTCAGAAGCTGGCACGTGTGCAATCAATTAATATAAGATCAATCTTATTTTTAAAACTAAAGCACAACTTAGATTTGTTTATGTCTTTAACTACAAAATCCATTTTCAGAGACAGTCCAAACTATAGGTTCGTGCGTACCTATGTATGATTGGGAATACGAATCTGGTGAAGGTATAATTATTATAAGCAATTAGTTTAGGCGTATTTATATATTTACTTAGCTTGTAATTTCGTATAAAGACATACTATATACAAAATTAGATTTTATTATTTCCAGTCGTGATTAATTTACGTCACAGTTTTAATTTGAAAGTGCCATGATATGCACATCGAAATAAACAGTAGTGTCCAGTTGACAAGATAGTATAACGTAGGAATATAGTAGGGTAACGGTATATAAAGGTAGTCTCAGTGGCGCAGTGGTAATGCGATGATGTACATGAGGTTTCGGGTTCGCATCCCAGGTCGGGCCAAAAATAGTTATTGGATTTTTCTGTTAAGAAATCTCAATACGAGCCCAGAGTTAGGAAATTGGCGGTCTTAGACACTCCCGTGCCTCGGAAAGCACGGCGTTGGTCCTGCGCCTGATCTCTCTCCGGTCGTGTCGATTTATCTGTCCCATCGAATCATGAGGGTTAGGGAACAGAGACGACCATGAGTTTCTTGCCCGTTCTTCTCATGAGCTCTACATCCTTGCTTTGCTGAACGAGGCAGTAAATGTAAATGGACAGAATTTTTTTTGTGTATCTTTGACATTCATAAGTTTTACCTTGTAACCTAATCTGAATAAATTTATTTTGAATTTGAATTTGAATTGAATTTGAGAGTGCACTTGTATTTGCGCACATACTTGTGCACTTTAACTCTCGTGCGCAGATAGCCAGTCTCCGTTAATATTGGCCGCCGTGACCGAAATTCGGTCTGGAGGACATTAGTAATGATCGATACTGAAAAATATATGATATTAAAACTATTAGGAATGAGTATATTATAATTAGCTCATATCGCTTAAAGCACTGTCATTAAATGCGCGAGATAGAAATAAAGCTACACAATTTGTGACGCGCTGTTTCATTCTCATTTCGACAATGCTTTAAGAGATGGTTCTCATAATGCATTATCAAAATGAGAGAATTAGTACCAGGTGAGGGCCGGGGCCAGCCGCGCCGTATATCAAGATATGTAGCAGTAACACGACTGTCACTAACACTCTTCTTCTCATCTTGTTCACTTTGCCTATCAAATCCTCTAGCATGCGTTAAGCAGCTAGACCAATAAGATCAGTTTGGTGTAAGAATACATCCTATCACCCTTTACATAATGACACGACTACTCAATCATGCATCTAAAAATTGAATAATATACAAATAATTGAATTATATATCATGTTGAACGCTACCATCCAAATCCAGTATCCAGTATGGGTTTTCTATTAAATAATGAAAATAATTGATTGATAGAACCGGCATACAAGAAATCACGGCGTTTCATCGTCGTTTGAATTAATTATTTTCTATTTTCAGCCTACTGCTTTGCTTTGCTCAACATTCAAACGTTACTGATGACATCAAACTGTTACAGGCAGCCCCTAACATGGTGGCATTCGACGACGTGGATGCGGAGGTGCTGGCGAGCTACAGCGAGTGGACACTAACGGCGATCCTGTATTACGTGCTAAAGGAAGGCGCTGCATCAGAGCAGTCTGCCCGCATGTCTGCCATGGACAACGCTACTAAGAACGCTGGTGAGATGATTAAGAGACTTACACTGCTCTTCAACAGAACCAGACAGTCTGTTATCACCAGAGAACTCATTGAAATCATATCGGGTGCAGCAGCTCTTGAGTAGGCGAATGCTCACAACATACAAGACAGTTTATTAGTATTGTTTGAAAGGGATATCAGTAATTTTTGTGATTAAATTATTTAATTTTTCCATCAACATCTTCTCTCAACTGCTTCTTAGACGTAGGCGTAACCACGTCAAATTGTCATCAACTTAGCTTGTCGTTGGATTTCCAGTTAAACTTTTAACGAGGCGTTTGACAATCAAATGAGTTATTTTCATTGTTATACAGAGGACATAGGAAATAGGAATGCAGCTTCATAAGTCTTTGTCAAAATAATATTAATTATTATTGGCCCAGTGCGTGTTTGCAGACTTCACATATCTTTGAGAACATTATAGAGAAGTTGTGTCAGACATGCAGGTTTTCTCGCGATGTTTTACCCACCGTTACAGCGAGCGATAACTATTTGCTACACATAACTTCAAAAACTCAGAGATACGCGCCTTGGGATCGAACTCGAGACCTCTGTGTGGCAGTTCAACGGTGACCCACTAGGCTATCGCTGCTTGTCAAGATACTCGATATTATAACTAGTTAGTTAATAATAATCAGTTAATCAGTTGGTATTTCAAACTTTATATTAGTTAATGTAATGTTGTGTGAATTGCTAAATCGCCCTTCACGTAGTATCAGAAATATGATCTTGGCCGCTCAACTTTTTGTGCGCTTTATAGTGCTCGGTTCATTTGTGTTTCATACGGTGTGTAAGACGCATGCGGCAAAGACACTCAAAAACAACTAAACGGATTTTCACGCGGCTTTCTCCAATAGACAAAGTGATTTATGAGGAAGTTTAGATGTATAATTTGTTAAGGCTTTGTATTACGCTTGCGAAGCATATACGCGGGCGGGTCGGTAGTATATACTAGCGACCATCACAAAAATTGTTGTGATTGACCACCGAAAGACAGCAGCTGCTCAAGCAATTTAGATACCATAAACAGTGCAAACAACAATATCTTAAGTTGCCAAGAACTTTTACTACAATTATTATGATGCTCGATGAAGCACATATCCCAGGAAAAGGGTGGATTAAACTACAAATATAATAATGAATTAAGCAGACGCAGAAATAACGGTTTAATTAATTATCACATTATATAACAAAATAACGGTATCTATTCAATAGTGAAAGAACCTTAGCTATTTCATATTGCTTCTCAAATAATTATTTATTTAATAATTATTATTTCAGAAATGTGTGCGTAGTAGAAAGTAGCTAATAATTCTGTATTTTTGAAACAGTGATCATTTTTCTAGATGGGAATTGTTGAGAGGGCACTTAAGATTCAGGTTAAAAAGTCAAGCATCACAACGGTAAACTCACTTACTGAATAACAAAGTAAAATATAAAACAAACAACGATATAAATATAATCCTAAGTCTAAGCATATGCGTGTCAGTGGTCCTCAACGAACTTGTCGTAGGTCGCTTGGTCCATCAGCTGCTTGACCTCGTCCATGTTCGACAGTTGCACACGGAACAGCCAACCCTCGTCGTAGCAGGATTTGTTGATCAACGCCGGCTTTGACTCTAGTATTGTGTTCTTTACTGTGATCTGGAAAACAAAATATTTTGTATCGAATAAATCTGATCTATTTAAACCTAGAAAATCAGGGTCATATTAGACTGGGTTAAACTTCCAAAAAGGCACTAGCTTTTTTGAAGCATTTTATGTTTTTCAAACAAATTTCTGTACAAGGTTCGTGGCAAACAACTTTGGTGAGTTCTAGGCTCTTTGAGGGGGAGCTTAGAGCCTGTCTGACCCGAAAATGGAATCCTTGACCTCTTGCGCAGCAGTCATATTTCCTGCCGCTGTGTCACTGTGGCAGCTTTAGCTAAATATGGTTAAATTCAGTAATAATCTTTGGTAACAAACAAAATAAAAATTAGTTCGCATCTAACTTGGAACCAAATCCCAGGTGTGAGGTGATCTCTATGAAGGTGGAGCTACTAGTAGGTTGTTTAATTAAAACCAAACTGTAACTTGATCTAATTTTATATTGACCTCAATCCTCAAACATATCTCCTCGGCTATATATACGTGGAGCGGTAACGAAACCATAGCACGATTCAGGAAAGAGTAACAACGCCATCTATCGAGCTCTCGGGTAGTTTATTTTGTCAACAATAAATTTATTATTACAATGACATGTTCCTAAATCGCACTATGGTTCTGAGCTTATACATCGTGAACACGGCGGTAACTCAATAGATAAGGCTTGGCTTTAGATAAGGTCTTGCGATCGAGAGGTCGTGGAGTTCGGTTTTACCTATTACACTATCGATGTAAACCCATTCGTAACACTAGCATTTTGCTTAAATAGTGGATGACCCCACAAGCTACATAAATAAATTGAGGCTAATGCAATTAATAAAATAAATTTTTAACTGATTCTCTCTTAGCCTTTATTATTCCCAAGTCACTTGGGGTCGGCTTTTCTGGTCTAACCGGATTTGACTGGATATCAGTTTTTACACGGAGCGGCTGTCACCTGACCTCCGCAACCCGAAGGCTAACGATACCCTAAGGCTAGACCAGTGTCAGGATATTAGAGGGCACTGACTTCCCAATAACGACTGCCATAGATGTTCATGGCAGCCGGGACCAACAGCTTAACGTGCTCTCCGAGGCACGAAACAGACGATAATTGTCAATGAATACGCACATAATTTCGAAAAGTCATATAACTTCCGAAAGTCAAACGTGCGCGACGTGGGTTCGAACCCGAGACCCTCTGCATTGCAGTCTGTTAGTCTCCCCACTGAGCTATGCAAATTTTTAATTGCTATAGTACGATATTCAAAAGGCACGCCTTTGTAGGAAGTCATGTAGATTGAGCTGGTACTTGGAGATCCTAGAAATATGTATGTAGTACATTGCATTTGGCCGGAGCTTTGCAAGACCATTGAACTTTAAACTCTTATGAAGCACCGTTTGGCTCTGTTAAGAATGGCTACCTTTTTATTGTTTGCCAATTTAAATTATGTCTTCCAAATAGCTCCCAGTTAGACCTAGCTGGTGATTTTCACAGCAAAGACCTCAACACTCATGGCAATACGATGACGAAAGGGTTCTTATGCAAAAAATTTAAGTACAATCTTCGTGGGGTTAAATCAAATGAAGTGATTTTGCTTTCCCATACCGTGGTCCGAGGGAATTTCTAATGGCCAGTATAACTATAGGTGGTGTGTCTCCTTCATCATCCAAAATTAAGTTCGAGCTATAAACATAGACGAATGATTGGGCTTTTTTTTTATCTTTTCATCGGGTTTTTACAGTGGTAGTAGATTGAGCTAAAATAAATTAGTTTATGTAGCCTCTGCAAGCTCCCAAAAAGTACAACTGCCAGAGAGATGGGTGCTCGCTAGTTCTGGCAATGTGTACCATCTTGCCCTCGCCAATAGTCATCTTGCTGAATCTAGAAACAGCATTAAATTTCCACTTTACCTTCCTGACATTAGAGTCGTAAACCTTCAGTACTGCTCCAGGTCATATATCCTAACTGCTTCATGTGCGCAGCGTTCTTATAGGAAATGTTAGGCCAATGGTGACTGCGGGCACACACTAGTATTTTGACTATGGGAATAAGTAATGCCTGAGTCTCTATATTGCAGCTGAACAAGCAATATTTAAAGAGAGGTTCTGACTTAATTTGGCCTTACTCAAGTTGGCCGAACCTTTGTACTCAGTTCACCAGTGTTGGCCGATTTTTTGTGCCACTCAGCTCTATAATGTCACGCCTGTATGTATTACCAAAGCTATTGGCAATGGTGTATTACAACATCATTTAGTAGACAATGATTTTGAGCCCATGTAATAGGGAACGAGCCCATTGTAGTCTGTCCAGCATAGACTATAAAACTTTGCCGAACCTGAGACTTGAATCTGAGACCCCATGCACAGCACTTATCTGATCCACTACCACTACGCCATTGAGTCAGTATATTCATTACAGTTTATCAAAAAATACTCACGGTTCCTGAGACAGGACTATAAACTTCTCCGGCCGCTTTAACACTCTCTATGGCACCACATTCATCTCCAGCCGCAATCTCTTGACCCACTTCTGGCAACTGGACATATACTACCTCTCCTAATGCTTCCTGAAATATTACAATGTTACATATCATTAAGTGTTCCGTTACTAAATTTTAAATGTTTTAAAACTTCTAAGGTGGATTAGTGATGCATGGCAATCTTCTACCGTCACACGCAATAATGGACCCACATGATTGACTATATGGATTCTAGACTCCTTTACCAAAAAAGCTTTATTGTGGCATAATGTGCCAGTTCAATATTAATCGTATAATCGTAAAGTCGTAAAAGATGATTAGTAGATCTGTTTGTTATGTAGATACATTTGGATTTCAAATTATTATTTAGGTCCTACCAAACAGTTGAACAGTTGAGAAAGGAAATTAGTTGATCTCATTCATTTGATCAGTACCTTCCACTCCTAATGTTCAGCAAATTGAGACAGCAATAAGAGACAGAGATTTGCGTATTATAACGCAACAAATTTCTTCAAGGATTCCTGAACTCAATTTGGATTCACCTCTAATCTTATGACGATGTGTGTTTATAACATTTAATCTGTATGTATAATAGGTACATATATGTATGTGCATTAAATTAAAAATAATCTGTTATTTTAATAAACTTTTTAGTTTGTTGAGATTCAAGTCGCAGAAATTTTCATAAACATTAGAACAACAATACATTATGTCAAACAATCATCAGTTGCTCTTTTTTTTATACAACAATGGTGGCAAACAAGCATACGGTCCACCTGATGGTAAGTGGTTACCGTAGCCTATGGACGCCTGCAACACCAGAGGCATCACTTGCGCGTTGCCGACCCTTTAGGTAAGGAAGTGGGAAGGAGAAGGAGCGGGAAGGGGGAAAGGGGGTGATCGGGCTTCCGCCACTCTCACTCACCGAACGAAACACAACAATAAGAATACTGCTATTTCAGGTCGATATTCTGTGAGAGGGTAGTTCTTCCCCGGTCGAGCCGGCCCATTCATGCTGAAATCAGCGGGGCTCTACTACTCTAAAAGTCTGTTTACAAAGACTAATCTCGTGAGGAAATATAATCCAAAAACATTTACAATTATTATTACCAAACATTTAATTAATACGTAATTACTTTTAATGACGTAAACAAATTATTATGGATGCGTCATTACGAGTACAAAAGCGACAGCAGTAATCAAGATAACAGCCCAATTAGTTCAAGATAATTTTCTCTCTAAGTAATTGTAAAGATTGATACATATTTTTTACGAAGGAAAATAAATATTGCTATAGTAGTAATAAATCCACATGGAGTATTTTCAAAGCCTACTTAGTTCACAATACATTACTTATGCAGTAGTGTATTAATGGGTATATTGGTAATCAATATACATATATATATATATATATATATATATATATATATATATATATATATATATATATATATATATATATATATATATATATATATATATTTCAACTTACTTATGATTAATTTATAATTTTGATTGATTACTATTAAATATATTATAGTTTTTAATAAACATTGAAATGCATGCTGTATTCACCTATTATTAGTTATGCAATTAGTTTTAAACCTATAAATTGTATTATACTGTGTAAATGAATTTATGTGTATGTGTATAACTGTTGGTGAATCAAATAAATAAATATGGTCAAGAATCTTATTACAAACAGTGGATATTATCTCAATACCGTTTAACGCTGATTTTAATGTGGCCATAAACTCTTATGTAGGAACCTAGTTATTTTCTATCTAATGTAATGAGATTCGCTACAAATCCTATACCTTGCTTATTTTGTCCACAAAGTGCTTTCACGTACATAGAATGTATATAGCCAGTCTTATCACGTAGTACTTCTATAATATGACATATCAATTTATGGTAATTATGTAGTAGATTGTAAGTGTATCGACATACGTTAATAAATAAGTAAAGTTTTGCATTTAAAGTAAATATTTTTAAATATTAACTAACATAAAATTAAGATTGGAAAATAATTGTTATTGCTTATACATCATACCTATTGTATGTGTGTATAACTAGTAGATAATAACGTATTAAAGATAAGGTTTAATGTTTGTTAACCCTGACCTGTACTATACAGTCTATTATTACTAGCTGAGATCGGTTAAAGTCAATGATCATACCATGGCCATCTCATCACAAGTATCTCACAGATACTTTGTTCTTTCACGTAATCTTAGAAATTTATTCGATAGCATCAGATGGTGAAAGAAACGTTTATGGTTTTATTAATTGATGTCCAGCCATTTAGCTCCACATTTTAGCTCCATGAAAACGTTTTCGTCCCGCATGATTGATACGCTTTCAGCGAATATTGCTTTCATGTATGGCTCTGCAAGGAACTATCTTACATTTTACTACGTTCTTCGGTCCTGGTGTACTGTGGTACTGGTCACCATATCAAGGCTTTTGAAAAAAAAAGCCCTAATAAAATACTGTCACGGTAGCAGTTCGGTTTGTATACCCCTAACACAATGACACAAAAGCGGTGTTTACAACAAGTTACGAAGTTTTGCCTTAAGTAATTTTTGCATTAACAACGAATTTATGCCTGCACGCTAGAGTTAAATACATATGTCTGCTAATGATTGCGCTAAATCAGACGATCTATAGGAATATCAACTTACTACATAAAGAGCAGGTACTTTCTGTCACATGTGAACTATCGCTAATGTCGACCAAACAAGTAATTACCAGACTGTATAGATGTGCTATGCACAGAAAGCCGTTCTATGACGACCTTGTTGCCAATATATTGTTTAGACGGCAGGGCCCACGTCATCATCAAAAGACAGAAACCGTCAGAATGCTGGGCTTTATCGCTACTGACCTGTGCATAATTGGAGATCCCGACAGTGCCGACATTGTCGTTAACTGACACCCATTCGTGTTTCTTTGTGTAGAATCGTGCTGAAACAAAAAAACATCACGCTTATAAACCAGCTATGGATAATATTGACAGCGGTTCAACTACATACGCCTAATAATAACAATATGAGGCGTATTTTATACATGAGCCTTTAGTTGACTTATAAGGTACTAATACGTTTGAATCAACTTAGTTCTACTAACAACAGGAATATTGCTACCGGCAATACTTAATACTGCAAATTTGTTTTATTTCAACATTACATTATTGGTTTAAGAATATATAAAAGTGACATCTATAATATCAGCCCTGTATTAAAGTGTCCCACTGCTGGGCACGGGACTCTTCTAACTGTGAGAATGGTTAGGCCATAGTCCACCACGCTGGCCTAGTGCGGGTGGCAGACTTCACATAACTTCGAGAACATTATGAAGAACGCTCAGACATGCAGGATTCCTTACGATGTTTTCCTTCACCCTTAATAAAATCCTTAAATAGTCTTCATAACTGGTATAATATTATAATAAGGATAGTAGATTGCATGCACTAAGTATGATAAATGCGGGGAACAGAATTGCTTTGCCACCCAAGGGAAATATCAAGGAGAGCTTATTAAGGCTACTTAATTTGTCTCACACCCAGTGTCTAAACCTGGCGAAGTGGCGATAGACTTGTTACGTTTGCTTGTAATGTATCATACATTACAAGCAAACGAGGCGATCTTAAGACTGCGCCGAGCGTAAGACATAATGACAGAGCTTGAGCGTCGCATATACAAATCGGCGCGCGGCCGCCATAGTAGCGATAATTAACTATTTAATACGTATATAACATCGAAAAGCCAGAGATGCGCGCCTTGGATTAGAACTTGAGACCTCTGCGTGGCAGTCGAACGGTTTCCCATTAGAATAACGCTGCTTGACATCTATAGATAAGTGCAATTTCTAGCTTCGGTGAACATGTTCCAAATGCCTAAACATGAACTTGGATCTGTAAGTATCTGTCACCATTGCGCTGGATATGTAGTTTCTTATTAAAGCTATCTACGTGCAATACAACATCTAACATAAGGCGTTTTATGCTTGTAAAATATTAGTGATAAAGGCATAGTAAACAGACCGCAATATTTGTGGATAGTTATCAACAAAAATATATTTTTAATACACAATACATTATTTTTCTATGTTCGAATCATATACATTTTATGAATTTGCATTTTAGAGTTATACATTAGTCGCAGGTCTATAATGGATATTATATAGGAACCATAAGAATGTCACGCCTTATTGTTACACGCTGTATAATTTATGACGGGCAGCGAATCCTTGTATTTGTTATTTATATTAACATACGTAGGTAGTGTGTATGAAATCAGCTTATGTTTAAATTACACTAACTAAGCCCGCGATTTCACCCGCGTTTATAGTTACTGCACCGCCCCCGTGGGTCATAGCGTGATGTTATATAGCGTATAGCCTATCTCGATAAATAAGCTATCCAACGCTAAAATAATTATTCAATTCGAACAAGTAGTTCCTGAGATAACCGCGTTCAACAAAAAACAAACTCTTCAGCTTTATGAAACATTGAAATTAAACTACTATATACGGATTTTATCGCGTTGTTTATTTGACACTTTATTACATAATTTTCAAAATTGTTACACTGCTACTACTATTAAACTTTAATAATTTTTAAGCTAATTAAATTACTATTAAAACTATTTAGATTTAATTTAATTTTACACTTTCTCAGACGTTTCGGTTGCTTTTCAGCAGCCATGGTCACGGGGAGACTAAGATCCGTATATAGTAGTTTAATTTCAATGAATAATATTCGCGTAAACAGAAGACAATCTTTTATAATACATATTAGTCTAGATTAATATTTCCTTTGTATTCAAAACTATTTGAAAGCCGCGTATGCTGTCGACTTTCTTTTTAAATTGTCTATTGCTACCCATGGTATAAAAGTAACTAAATTAAATTTAATTGGCTTGTATATTAATTTGGAAATGTATTTAAGGTATATTATTTTTATTTCTGCATTTTCTTTGGTACTTATTCGCTACACAATAAGAAACTACTATGGACATTTCACACAACCTCTTTGAAGTGTTGTATTTGAAGATTGGCACGGCTATATCTCGTTGCGATTTTATAGCCACAATTGTCTGTTCTTGAGTCAATAAGTCTGATTACATATATTTATCAGCTCAACAACAAATAAAAATAAAATATTAATATTCTATTTGAGGCGCTCATAGCTAGTTGCACTCACTGATCGGTAAACGATTAGCGAGGTTAAGCAACGTTGGGTGCGGTCAGTCTATAGATAGATGACCCGAGAGGCGGCGTGCGTGTTCCCACGCGCGCCTCTATGTCGAGTCCGTCTCCCCTCTAGGGGGGACAGTAGGGAGTTTTAGAAGTGCCTATAGGGTAGGTCTTTCGTGTAGTGGCCTGCCGTTTCATACGGCGGGCCGAAACCTCGGCGGGGTCGCGACCGCATGCGAAAGTGATTCGTGCGGCCCCGTCGATAGTGGTTTTGTCGAAGAACACCGTGGTAGGTTTAGTCGGTATTCCGGGAGGTACTTTATCATCTTAACATCTTCTTTTACCCCGGCGAGTCCGACATAACCCCTCCGCCCGCCCGCGCGGAGGGGTACGAGTCATGCATTATCCCACGTAAAAAAAAAAAATAGATAGATGACCACTTCGGGCACGCCACGATCGTGGCGGTAAGTCCCGTGTTTGAGGAGTGGCTGGAGAGGCGGCATGGCGCCCTCACCTTCCGGTTGACACAGTAACGACTGGCCACGGTTGTATTGGCCAGTTCCTGTGTCGTATACGCCGGCAAGAGTCGCCCGGTTGTCACCACTGCGGCGACAGCCGTGACGTTGTTGAGGACACGGCGCTGCACACTTTGGCGGTTTGTCCCGCCTGGGCATCGCAGCGCCGTGAGTTGATCGCGGCAGTCGGATTGGTTGCCCTCTCGCTCCCGACCGTAGTTCAGTCTATGGTCCGGAGTGAGAGGTCGTGGAACGCCGTCGCCTCCTTTTGTGAGGAAGTCATTTCCATCAAGGAGGCGGCGGAGCGGGACAGGGAGCGTTTAAACCCTCTCCCCAACCGCAGAACCGGGCGCCGGAGGACGCGAGATGACCTCCAGCCACCCTGAGGATTGACCTGGGCGTGGTGGGCTTTGTGGGCCTGCCCGCCATCCGTTCAGCACCAGGTCCGAGAGGCGGCGTGCGTGTTCCCACGCGCGCCTCTGTGTCGAGTCCATCTCCCCTCTAGGGGGGACAGTAGGGATTATTTTTGCTAAGTGCCTATAGGGTAGGTCTTATCGGGTAGTGGCCTGCCGTTTCATACGGCGGGCCGAAACCTCGGCGGGGTCGCGACTGCATGCGCAAGTGTTTCGCGCGGCCCCGTCGATAGCGGTTTTGTCGAGGAACACCGTGGTAGGTTTAGTCGGTATTCCGGGAGGTACATTATTCTTATTCCATCTTTCTTTCACCCCGGCGAGTCCGACATAACCCCTCCGCCCGCCCCCGCGGAGGGGTATGAGTCATGCAATCCCCAAAGGTAAAAAAAAAATATATAGGTGTATGACCACTTAGTGGTATTTCATCTGAGCGTCTCCGTGCTTCGGAGGGCACGTAAAAAGTCGGTCCTGGTTGTTGTCAAATTGACAGCAGTCGTTAAGCCATGTCAGAGGCCCGTAGGCTTGAACAACTTTTGACAACAGGTTGGCCGCTAACCACACGAAAAAGTAAAGTAAAGTAAAGTATTAATATTCGCTTAGCAACAGCTAGTAGAAACGAATTTGCAAAAGCGGTAACAGGTCGTTGTTGTCTGGTGACAGTACATGTGAACATTACATTAATGTTATTTAACTATTGGCGATAGTAAATAGCTACTTAATTACATCTCCCAGTTACGTCAGTTTACGAAACAACTATCTAATCTGTGTATTCTATAGTTTAGTTGTTGTCTCCGCACTGGGCTTCTATTCATAACATATTTTAGTATCCAGTGTGGGCCGACAAAGACGCAATGTACAGACGTATTTACATGATCGATACTTCATGTAGAATAAACAGCTACGCGAGGCGATTATTGCGTAATTTTGTAGCCCGACATCTCAAAGCGACGCTGATAACGACACTGGTCATGAACTATTAAAACTTTTAATATCTACGCACAATCAGTTCGTGAAATGAGGTCGCCGTTCTTAAAACTTAACTACCTATCCAAATGAAGGTCGCTTGAAAACGAAATTATCAGTGAAGTGGTAGTTTTAAGACACGTGACTTTGTAGATAATTAGTTACAATGTAAAATCACTGATAGGTATGTTCAGTGATCACTAATTTTGTTTGGTATACTAATAGCTTAGTAACAATCTCATGACTTCATTTATGTTCTAGAAAGTATAAAGAAAGCACTGGTGACAAAGCTGTACTTGTGAATTGATAAATATACAAATCGTAAATATATATTAGATTATTTCGTTTTAGAATTAATTATGTAAATATATTATAAATAAATATAATATAATAAATATCGGTAGATATTGTAATTTTAAAATTGCAGTAACCATATAGATATGCCTGTTTGAAGTATATTTATGTGTTATTTAGGATACTTTTGTGACATTTCTTTTTACTGAATTTAAGGTGAACCTAAATTCACGAGAGCTTTGTTTCTACTTACGCTTATATTGGCTACTCAGCTTCAGTAAGAACGGATCTCCGATTTTCTGAGAATGAGGTAGAGTCTCAGTGTTACGCTTGAGTAAATGGAATCCTAACTTATACTTTCTACGGAGGCAAAATATTATACATTGATTACGAAAAACATTGCAAAGCAGCTCAGCACTGATACATGTAAAATAAAATACGTACTTTTGTTCTGTGTGCTGTAGAGTGCGCGCTGGCAGCACTGCGCGCTGAGACCGCTGCGCGTGATTCTCGAAGTCACCCTCAATACGGTGCACATCACCATTCTGATATAATTCTATTACCTGAAGTATTACCAAAACAGTCAGCAAAAAAATTTACTACACATTTTATAAAAATCCATATTATACAAAATTAAAAATGTCTATCGAATTAAATAGAAGAAATTAGAGGAGGTTCTTACAGGTTTCTTTTCTATTTTATTTGTTTGTATAATAATGTAGACGTACCTAATGTTACGTGGAGTGTGTAGTGCGTCGTACGCGCAGGTCGAACTGCGGTCCCGTAGTGCGGCGCGGCGGCAAGGCGAGGGCTCGCTGTCTCGCGCGCACAGCGTGCACAAACTTTATCAACATTATCTTAGCGTTGTTGCCTTCTGGAGCCATGTGCTCACAAACGCCAATTGCTTAGATTTTTTACCTACTTCTTAAATATTACTACATATAGTAATATTTTATCTTATTGTCACGTGAATGATCTCTCTTGAATGTCAATTTCTCAGTATTACAGTTTTATAAATACATTTAGCTTGGATAAATAAGTACGGTAATGATTTAATATAAGTTAATACGAGCATCTGGCGTAACTTCGCTCGCATAAATCAGCGTACATAAATGTAAGTATTTATGTGTTATTCCAGGACATGATCGATTTGTCTACAGAGTTTCACACAAAATCTTCCCGCGGTTACAAATAACGAACATCCAAATATCTAAACAAATGATCACATAACAAAAGTTAATAATAATAGAATTAGCTGTGCTCTACGTTAATGATTAATTTTTATACTACTTTATTACATTGCATGTTACGTTAAACAACTTAATATTCCTTAATAAAGAGGATGTAAAACATAAAATATTTTTAAGTCAGCCTAGAAGTGCCTGAGATTATTGATTTTAAATACCTAAAGAAACACTTCAATATTTTAATATTACAAGATTTTGCCCGCAGCTTTGCTCGCGTATAGGTATAGGTTAGGTGTGTGACAGTACTTTTTGCTGGATTAAATGTATCCTATGTCCTTTGCTGTTCCCTGACAAAGTGTATGCGAAATTTCATGATGACAGTCGAGTAGTTAAGGCGTGTAAGGTGAAAGCATCACAAACAAACTCACTCACGGATGAATAATAATAATTTAAAATTAATATTAGCAAGACGCAAATGATGCATTTTGGCTTGGGCCACAACTTTGCAAGACAACAAACCTTGCATTAAGTACAATGATGTAGAGCACGCCACGATCGTGGCGGTAAGTCCCGTGTTTGAGGAGTGGCTGGAGAGGCGGCATGGCGCCCTCACCTTCCGGCTGACACAGATAATGACTGGCCACGGTTGTTTTGGCCAGTTCTTGTGTCGTATACGCCGGCAAGAGATGCCCGGTTGTCACCACTGCGGCGACAGCCGCGACGTTGTTGAGGACACGGCGCTGCACACTTTGGCGGATTGCCCCGCCAGGGCATCGCAACGCCGTGAATTGATCGCGGCAGTCGGATTGGTTGCCCTCTCGCTCCCGGCCGTAGTTCAGTTTATGGTCCGGAGTGAGAGGTCGTGGAACGCCGGCGCCTCCATTTGTGAGGAAGTCATTTCCATCAAGGAGGCGGCGTAGCGGGAGAGGGAGCGTTTAAACCCTCTCCGCAACCGCAGAGCTCGGCCCGAGGCCCGAGACGACCTTCAGCCACCCTGAGGTTTGACCTGGGGGTGGTGGGCTTTGTGGGCCTGCTCGCCATCCGTTCAGCACCAGGTCCGAGAGGCGACGTGCGTGTTCCCACGCGCGCCTCTGTGTCGAGTCCGTCTCCCGTCTAGGGGAAGACAGTAGGGTTTGGGGGCAGTTTTGCCTAATAGATAGGCCTCTTCGTGTAGTGGCCTGCCGTTTCATACGGCAGGCCGAAACCTCGGCGGGGTCGCGACCGCATGTGCAAGTGATTCGCGCGGCCCCGTCGTTAGTGGTTTTGTCAAGGAACACCGTAGTAGGATTAGTCGGTATTCCGGGAGGTACATTACTATCTTTACCGTCTTTCTTTTACCCCGGCGAGTCCGACATAACCCCTCCGCCCGCCCCCGCGGAGGGATATGCGTCATGCATGCGCCCAAGTAAAAAAAAGAGTACAATGATGTAAATATACATGATGTTGATAACGCTAAGTTTCTTGGTCTTATTTCTAATTAATTCTAATTATTAAGTCTAACAAATTAAATTGGAACGCGCATATCTCACACTTATCTACAAAAATAAGTAGTCGAACCTATGCTCTATATAAGTTTGCTTCAGTAGTTAATACAACTGCATTACTTACATCATGGCCTTGTTGAATCCATACTTAGATATGGGCTCATATTCTGGGGAAACTAGTTGATAAGGATGTAACGTTCAAACTCCAAAAGCGCTGCATTAGAGCAATGTTTGGTGTACAAGTCACAGACAGTTGCAGATCGTACTTCGTAAAATATAAAATGTTAATGCTTACATCATTATATGTATATCTACGAAACAGCTGTATTTGTGAAAACCAATCCACAACTATTTAGTAAACTATCAGATGTCTCTATTCGCAACCGACGTGATAATCATAAACTGTCCATGCAAACTGCAAAAACAGCGCTTTTGGGCAAGAGCATTTTCTGTATGGCAGCCAAAATATACAATGAAGTACCAAATAAAGTTATGGACCCTAATATTAATGTATTTAAACGTAATTTAAGAAATATTTTCTTTAATATTATATTAATAAAAAAAAAAATTATATATGTGATAACCTTATATAATTTTTTCATTGTTTTTGTAATTTATCAGGGTTTAATTTAATTTGACATATTCTTAATTATTGACTTCTTATCTATTATTATTCTATTATTGGAAATGACTTATTAATTAATTATTTTTATATTTATTGTACGGATTTGAACGGACCTATTTATCATGTATCTCACTTCATTGTTATGAGACGCTTAATTGACACGTTAATTATTGTATAAGATGCAGCATAATTTTAAAATTCTTATTAATTACAAAGCACATACATTTGCATGCTTGACCAGACAGAGCATGTTGAGACAAAAAAATATCTGTAACACCTGATTGTACACATGTTGAGTCAAATAAATTTATCTTTATCTTTATCACACTCGCATTTATAATATTAGTTAGGATAGGATTAGGATTATAAATGTAACCTATCATGTCTTACTTAAAAATCCAGATAATTAGAAACCTATTGTAACTGACCACCGGGAGTCACTGCGAAGGTTCAGAAGATGATGTAATGATGAAATAAGCTTATAGCAACTCTGAACTTAAATTTTATATAACGCTACGATGGCAAACAGTTTTGCACAATTTTGCTAAAATGGCTCGCTCCTAGCAGCTAGTGTCCTCATGCTATAGTGATCAGAGAATACCTTAGTTTGTAGTTGCTTCCAGAGTATGCCCCTATGTGGGTGAGATGATGACAAGAAACATTTTAGTGATATTTTTGTTTCGTTAATTATGTAGAAGGGTGAACCCTACTGCAGTATCGATAGGTATGGTAATAAAAGGAATATGCATTGTCCTATAATAATATCGTCTCTGTATATAAGCTGTCCCATTGCTGGGCACGAGCTCTCTCATTGTGATAAGAGTTACGCTGGCCCAGTGCGGGTTGGCAGACTTCACATATCTTTGAAAACATAATGTAAAGCTCTAAAACGTGCGGATTTTCTCACGATGTCTCCCTTCGCCATTAAAGCAAGCAAAAATTATTTATTTGATACGACACATAACTTCGGCAATTCAGAGCCTTGGGATCAACTCTAGACCTCTGCGTGACAGTGCAACGGTCTCCCACTAGGCTATCGCAGTAATATTCAAAGTCTTTGAAATTGGTTCAAAACACCGAACAACGAATAGCGTTAAGACGCTATTCGTTGACCATTGAAGACCAATCTCATAAAAAGACAGTCTTCTTCTCCTTTAACCTTTATTATTCCCAAGTCACTTGGGGTCGGCTTAAAAAAGACAGTAGATCACGAGAATCATCATCTTTGCTATTAATGCATGTTTTCATTGACGAGCGATGTCGGGGTGGGAGTATTCCAATATGTTCTATGATTTTTGTTCTACTAATAGAACAAACTGGATTTTTGTTCTACAATGCTCTACTGAAAATTTTAGTAGAACAAAATGGCATTTAAATTCCTTATTGTTCTACTATCGATTGTAACCATTTGTTCTCAGTTGTTCCTTTGGTGAGTTCCTTTGGACGAACTACTGAGACAAAAAAGACTCTGTAGTTCCTTCAGAGGTACTAAAGGAACTAGTGACACCAATTGTTCTCAGTTGTTCCTTTGGTGAGTTCCTTTGGAGGAACTTACCAAAGGAACAACTGAGAACAAATGATTGTAACAATAGAAGAAACTGGAATTTTCAATTCCATAATGTTCTACTGTCTCTATCAGCAGAACAAACTGGAATTCAATTCTATAATGTTATACTTTTAACTATACATAATTATCGCAATTTATCCATCTATCTCTCTTGATACACTGGCTAGAAGTAAAACATAATTTGCCATTAAGAAAATTGTCCCAATGTCATTTCAATATTTATTCGTGTTTACTTTTGTTATGACTTTTATAACAAAAGTCAATACGAATAAATCAACGCAAATATTGAATAGTAACAATGGAAGGATTTTCTATTATAAAAAAAGGAAGAGGACTGTTAGCTTTTTACGCCTAAACCACTGAACCGATTTTGATGAAATTTGGCATAGAATGCTTTTTACCGCTATACCCAATACATCCATACCTAATTAAAATAAGTACCAGTTTGTTGTACTGATAGAGACAGTAGAACATTATAGAATGAAAATTCCAGTTAATTAATGTTAAATTAATGTTACAATCGATAGTAGAACAATAAGAAATTTCAATGCCATTTTGTTCTATTAAAATTTTGAGTAGAACATTGCAGGAAAAACCAGTTTGTTCTATTAGTAGAACAAAAATCATAGAACATATTGGAATACTCCGTCGGAGTGCGCCTTGTAGAGCTTTACCATTTACTGTTTTGGTTTTATGACAGGCACAGGCAGACAAATGCAACCATCTAAAACGCTGGCGATCTTTATAAAACGTATTACATTTGTAACTTGACTATAATAATAACCTTGTGTATAATAATAACCTACTAATGAATAGGTAAATACTATAAAAACTTCAAAAATCGCCATCCTTTTGATGGCAATTGGCGATTTATTTATTATATATTATTATTTATTATATATGGTATCCCTCTTATCTCACGGTGAAGGAAATCATCATATGGAAAGCATATCTGAGTGTTCTCCATAAAGTTCTTGAAGATATCTGCCTACCCATAACACTGAGATCATGTACCATGGCCTAATCTACTCGGGTCCGTGCCAGTCCGTGCAGTGGGACAGGTAATATACTGGTCTGATATGATATTTTATCAACGGTCTTATGTCCAGCGGCTATGTAAGCATTGCTCTATGAGTTATTGTTTCTCACCAGACTATGACAGGTAAAGAAGATTTGGACGTATGAAATATGGAGTCAATCGAAATTGTTGGATTGCATGTCATTGTATAGTCAGTTCTTTGATTCTTTTGAGCATACTTACGTTGACTGTTCAGTCTATCCTACTAAGATCGACATTTACCAGGAATGGACACACTGATATATCTCTAGTTTACAAGAGGAGGAGGTCATCGTTAGCAGTTATTTGGTGACGATATGAGCTCGCCCCGGGGAGTATCGCCTAATAGTCTTACTCATAAATTTTAACGCCGGTATGAGAATACTATTACAACGTTTTGCTTATCATACCTAAGTGTTCCAAAAGTTCACATACCTTGCCTACGTTTCTCTTTTTGTCATATCTTTAATACCTTTTCCTTATAGCCAGTAATACATAAGTATTAGAATAACAAGCGATCATAGGCTACGATAACCACTAGGCGGGCTATATGCTTGTTCGGCAGTATAAAAACATTGGTAAAGTGTATAAATGTGCTTTCTGTCTTAAAAAATATTGGGAAGAGAGGAACCACACACCCTCGGATTGCTGACCCCAACTATTGCAATAGGAAAAGGTTGACAATACCAAACTCCTCTGAATAGGGACAGTCACGGCGTGGGACCTGGGCATACTCCAACTTGCAGTATTCCGCTTCGAGCACAAAATATGCGTCGTCAGATGATTCGCCTCAGCACGAGGCATCTTTAGGTGCTTTCTGTCGTTTAACTTTAGTAAACACCTATTTGCCGCTCGCCTTAAAAATATGGACGACAACATGATTTTTTTAAATCAATCTTACAGTGGAATCCTTACAATACTGCGTATACCCGTTGCCTTATTTATGCGCATCTTAGACGTAATGCGCCAGTGCAGTGCCACGATATGGAATAATATGTATTAAACAATAAAATAAAGTATGTAACTACATCGGCTGATAAGTTATCAGTTGACGACACTCCGCTGGGGGTCGCGGTGTAATGCTGTGTATACACATCATGTACAATGATAAAGCATATACTCATTATTTTCTCAATGACTTTGATAACACAGTGGCTTTGAACTATCATGATGTAATTTGCCTAGTATAATTTTGAGCCAGTACTGGCCGTCGCAAATATTCTAAAATTTAGCAAACTTGAAGCTGACGAAGCACTTATGAACGTCGAAGTTTTTAGTAGGTTAACTGATACCTATAACATTTATAATTGCTAAGTTAAAAGGAATAGTCTTCTAGTACATCATCTTCTTACGGACCTTTAGACAGATACGACTTTGTAATAGACTCATGCAAAACTCTTTTTTAAGTACTCTTCGTCGGAGATATGGGTCTATGTAATGTTAGCCGAATCTTTACTGCTGTTGGCCCAATATCTGTATTTTGCAGATCTATAAAGCTGCCAATTAGAATTTTCGCAACTACATACTGAACTTCCTTTTTATTTAATGTCAACTAGGAATAATTCCTGTGTTGCGTGGGACTTTATAAACATTCAAACAACGGACACAAGGAACATCAAAACTCGGAAGAACCATTTGTGGACCGCACAAAATTTTGTTCTTGTGGGATTCGAAATCGCAATAGTCGGCGCAATAGCAGTGGCTAGACGACCTCTTAAACCACTACGCCAGCCGTGCAGTCTAGTCTTTCGAGGATATACATCTTTTGTAGAGTAGAAGTCCTTCCTATTCAGTTTCGACTAGAGATTTACCTTGACCGTACAGAAGCCGTGATGATCGCAATCAAACAAATCGTGTTCTGTAAGGTTGTGTTGTTGGCACAAAGCAAAGGAACAGCCTGATCTATGACCCATGAGCTGGCAACAGATTTAATTTTCTAATTTCGAAAGTGATTTGTGCCTTGGAGTTTCAACCAGTTATGGTAACTGCTTACGATTAGGCAGACTGCACGTTTGTTTACCAACGTAGTAGTATAAAAAATATTGTGGCTAAACAAGTCTAAAATCTTTGGTTAGAAAGTCCCTATTGATTGTCTTTGAGTCGGGCAAGTATCTCCAACATACAGTAAAAATTTGCCAATTAACAAAATACTGTGTTCCTGCAGCAGACTCGAATCAATCACTTTATACAAAGAAGAACTTTAAGTGTTAACCGCTAAAAAGAAGCGTTTACCGTAGCAAGATTGTTGAATCCTAGGTATCGACATCAAGTGCAGTTCATTATTGTCGTGGTGATTAAAAAAGGCTAGCATCTAAACCTTTTCTCAATACGTTCTATAGTCCCAAGTAGTACTTCACTGAGAAGCAAAGGCTGCTTCTATACAAGAGAGTAGAGAAGTTCTGCTGTCTATAAATACCACAAGTGATTGCTTCTATATACCAACTTGGGTCTTTCGACTGGGTACAAAAAGAAACCTCTACAATAGATATTTTCTCTTTATAAAATAGCAACATTTTATCACTTTTATAAATAATATTCTATCCTATTATCAAATAATTCTAGACATGGCATTAAATAAAAAACCAAGGGCAAGACTCATACAAGTTAAAGTATTGTATCAAAGAATCGAATAATGAACTACGACAATAGATATTAAGCCATCATCTGGCAATAGTTTACTTTAAAATAATGCGTAGTAAATTTCCTATCAACGGAAATATTTCCGTGTTAGTAGTCAACCGAATAAGACAGCGTTAGATAAGAAACGCGATACGCCACCGTGACATTCAAGAAACAGACCCCCTGTTGACCTTAGCTACAGGCTTCAATGAAAATAAAACAACATTATTAACTTAACTATTTATTCGACAGATTATGATATTAAAACTTAACATTACATAATATGATTATAGTTCTCTCGATAGGCATGGATGATACCAGAATTTGACTGCAGAACATACAGCAAAGGTGTTTCTTCTATATGGCAATCTGTTAGTTCATGTTAAAATATAAAATAACTACTAAATCGTAAAATATAAAAGCAAAACACAATCTGTCAAATGTAAGTAAATAACATTTTATGATATTGCGGCACCCCTAGCAGATGAATTAAGCAATTAATAAAAACTAAATTTATCGCAATTTAATCTATTATTGCATTGTTGTGAGCTTATCTCCCACACACATAAGCAAATATTATATAAACTTAAACTCTGCACACATAGATAGGTTTCAGAGACTATCAACATTGAGGGGGTCACTTATTACTCATTGAACCGCTAAGGCAGAAGCTAGCTGTAATATTGGTTTGGTATATCCATTTTACATCTATGAGGTTGTTTCGAAGTTCTTTAATTTTAATAATAAAACCGTTACTTGTAATATCAATATTATAAGTATTTTGCTTTTATTATATTGTTACAGCTAATTCTTATATTGCGGGAGAGTTTACAAACAAGACGCAAAAGACACTGAAACTATAAACGATTACTAATGGATCACACAAATTGTTCCGTGTTGAGACCCACAACCCTCTCAGCGTATTGGCAGTGATATGTCTACCATTTAATTTACAGAGCCATCCATGCAGAGAATACTTGCCAATAGTCTCCAACCTTTTATTACTACACTTATTTAAAATCAACCAAATAAGCAAGAATACCAGCCCAGTGGGAGGTTGTTCCCATTCTTGTATGGTTCGTTCACCGAACAGCGTATTCAAAAGTATTAGGTATATGTTACAACATATCTATAAAACCCGAATAAATGAATTAGTAATAATATGCCAGTAATAAGCATAATTTCATTCGAATAATTTTCGAATACCTATACGATAACGAATACGTATGTATAGTACCGGTCGCTCAGTGTTCGGAATTTTACCGTAATTGATTAAACTTAGCCACTTAGTAATAATTATTTATTATAAAACAAAAAAGTCGAACTTCTCTTATATAATCTTTATTATTATTAACACTTTAAAAAGACAATATTATGTCAGAAAATGTGGTATTTTATAAAGTATACGGTAGCTAGCTACGTCAACGCCTTAAGAAACATACATTACACCAAAAACTCATTGGTTTAATAATGATTGTAAAGTGATACATTTATTCCATCATCAATGGTCTAGATATTAAACCATGCACAGATTGTTATTGACGTACTTACTTACAATATAAAAATATAAAATCATTTTCCAGATTAGTAGTAGAACAATATTGGGATGTAAAACCCTGTCTGATTCTATTGCGTGTTAAAACAATTGTTTGTAAAGTGACGAGTGGAAAGGGTATTGGGTTATCACAGATAACAAGGTACGGCCATGGATGTACTGAAGATGGCGTTGAACGCGCTGACGGCGGCTGCAATGGCACCCACAACTCCCATCGCGATCACCTCGTAGCATACCATCTTCCTCCAGCCTGGAGCCGCACTATAATCACAATATCAATAATCAATAATCGACACTAATCGTTGTACATTAAAATACGCTTTTAACTCATTAGACGGCGCGGGTTGGCAAACACAATAGAACGCCAACCAATAGTCGAAGTGCAACTACGCAACATGCTCTCTTCTTTAAGTGTCATTGACATGTTAACATTGACTTAAAAATATTCGGTTTCGAATTCACTGGAGTAGCAAAAATGCTACTCCAGTGAATTTAATATTTGAGAAGATGACCTAATCTTAAAGACATTTATAAAATAGGTTGTAGTATTTCGAATGTTATATTATGCGTTTTAATAAATGAGGATACAAAAATTGAAAAATTAATAAAGTTGATGACGAAGGAATTAAATTCCAATTAACCATGGAGAAAAAAAATAAACAGAAAGTATATATTCAGGTTATAAATATAAAAACAAATAGATATTATGTAAATACAATTATGTCACACATACGTTTCGCACAGTTTAGGAATTATGTGCCTATTTTAAATGCGTACTTGCTAAACTTTTACTTTGAAGGAAACATCTTGAGGAAACCTGCACGTCTGATAATGTGCTTCAAGATGTATTAAGACTGCCAATTTGCACTAGGCTTGCTGTGGTGGACTACATAACCATTCTCATACTGAGATGAGGCTCGTAAACATACAATCTATATTAAAATATATTTAGTACTCACACTGGCGCCTGGCCCTCGGCGGGTGGTTGGTCAACAAGTCTTAAGTAGCACACAGAAGGCACGATGTAGGTAAGTAGAGCGATAGTGGTAGCGCCAACCAAAGCCAGAATTGTGTAGAAACGGGGAATACTCTCGCCGATGAACAGGAGGGCACCCATGATGGACAGACGGACAGCCATGCGCCAGCCGACGGAATCTAAACAGATATAAACAGTGTTCATTGGTATATTTTCTTAGCAGCAGACCAGTTTATCTACAAAAAGTTTAATAATAACGTGAGAGCTCGACATAGAAGACTAAGGGCGCTTGCTTTACACCACTGACTAATATTTTGTTTAATAATTGCGAAATAGGTTCTACTTGCTGATTTTTATGGCCATTGAAACACCATAACCTAGGGTTTGAAAGCTTCAATAATTGGTATGTTAAAACATTATGCCATGCCCTAAGGACTAAGCTAGGTCGTCTAAATCAATCACAATTTTACCTGAAACAATAAGCCAACCCATAGGACTTACTGAGATTCTAGTTTGATAACAAATCCACCAAAAATGAGATAATTCTTGTTAATCTCGTTACTTGTACTTTTCTTTATAATAATATAAACAAAATAACTGCGATTTATGACAAAAATTATGCTAACACTAAGCAATTAGTTCAACAATATTTACAAACCTTGAACTACGATCAAACAGAAAATTTGATGACTGTTGTTCAATAAGTATTACGCAATAAAATAACTCTTTAAGTCGTCATAGTAATCACTTAGTTTATAATATAATTCGTAAGTTTTTATATACAAAGAATAATGTTTAATAAGTATTGTTTTAGAATTTATATCTATATTATATAGTATGTGCCTTTAATGCCTGTGGCACAGGTTTACCCTAGTACAGGCAACCCTTATACATTACCTTTACAATGTAACCTAAGCTCTGAATCAATTTGTACCAATTTAAGTTGAATAAATGATTATTATTATTATTACTTGTACCATAAGTCTATAAATAACATTTAGCCCCGGTTTCTACAAGATAGATCAACATCACGAAACTTTGTTGAAAGACGGTCAAATCATTTCAACTGTTGAAATCGTGCAAATTATTAGACACGAATTTGATTTGGACACATTGTTGATAAGCTTAAACTGTGTGTAAACCTATTAAATGAATGCGTCACTAAAGTTAGATTAGAAACCTTAGTAATCGGAATCAACCCCGAGGCCTCATACACAATAGCTGCGTGCACTACCAACGAGCTAACTGCGCCATCTACTGACTTTTTCTATGAAACAGTAGTTTGGCGGGCTTTTACGGAGTCGTGAAGTTAACTCTTGCGGTATATACTTATGAGACTGCTGTCAACTGACAAAAAGTTTGCATCATGATGCTGTAAAATTCTTGTTAACGCTATTCCTTTAGAACACTATAAGGTAATAGTAATCTTAGGAAAACCATGGTCGGTCGATTACTTCAACTTCAAAACAGGTTGGTATGCGACCACTTTGAAGGTTTTATTTCTTTATCTTGTCTTTGAAGTATCTACTGTTTTTAGTAAAGAAAACATCTTAGAATATCTTAAATCGCATAATGCCCAAAAATAGGTATATTAAGAACATCGTTGAAACTATTTAAAAACACCAATAATGTCAAATCATGGATGAACTTGGAACTTACCTCTGGGAACATTGTAAAGCTCTTCCATTTCCTGGCAGACAGGGTTGATGATAATGACGAAGGCGGCAAGTAGATGGATGGCCATCAAGATGTTGGCAGCCAGGGTCAGGGGTGTGGCAGCCATAGAGAGAGCCACGTTAGGGAACACGCGTTCACCATAAGCAACGTATCCTCCGACAGCCACGAGCAGGTACAAGATCAACACGGCTGATGAACAAAAAAACAAAACGATAATATGAATGCTGTATTCTGATGAGTTCTATGATGCATACTAAGGAGACAATCTTTTTCACTTGATTTGATTATAATTATATTTGCTTCTCCATGATTTCAGCAGCTCCGCTTCAAAGCGTCATAGCGCGTTGTTAGATATTCTATACCTTCCTTGATAAATGCAAAAATAGTTGTTCAAATGCGACTATTGGTATTACTAAAAGTATTTTCAAGATTATCGCGTCCTTAAAAACAATAAGCTTAACTTTAAAAAATTAAATTGATAAGTCAGCTTATGGAAAGTCCCTACTTGAATCATTAATTCATTACCATTGCTTTTAATTGGTAGTAGGTATCAATTATTAGACAGTTAAGGTCTTCGAATCTCTAGTCAGGTTTATATGTATGTTTGCATCGGTTTAAAAGTTAAGATTACTATATGGGATGTAAGTATTGGCCTAGTAGTTTGAATTATGTATTTAGAAACTTACCACCGAAGCTGTACTTCAAAGCACTTCCGAACTTGGTCTTGTCAGCCATGTCGTTCTGTATTGTGGGGAATGTGGATGCGCCTCCGAACGCGAACATGATTGTGCCGTACGCGAGGAAGAAGTCCATAAAGCCATGGATCCCGTAGCGGTATGTGAAAGGAGACACCTCGTTCATCATCTGAATGAAGTACAGGATGCATGCCACTACTGAAGTTCCGAAGGCTATCGTGCCGATCAGACTGAAATTAAAAATAATCTTTTTAAAAACAATATTAGTCTGCCTGTCAAAGAGAGTACCTCCACGTTAGCTTTTTGCTAAATACACCCCTTGTTTTACTGTATAGAGCTGTATACAATACAAGTTTGCTAGTGACAACTGCAGATGATATGTTTCCTGACGTATTATTGTGCAATTCGTTAAAGTTTTTTGTATGTCATACTCTGTTGTGTTTTTGATGTCTTTAGTTGGATATGGTTGATGCAGTACTGATAAGGTTTTTTTGCCGCGTGGGGGCCGCAGCGGCACACGCTTTCGGCCATAATAGGCGGAGATCTCTCCCTGCCGAGCGTGATCAACGCCATGCTCAGCGGCGAGAGGTCGTGGCAGGCAGTGGTCTACTTCTGCGAAGCTGTCATGGCGCAGAAGGAGACCGCGGAGAGGTTCAGGGAGAACAACCTCCTCGCTGACCCTCTCCGGCGCAGACGGACGGGAGCGAGAAGGAGGCGATTTGCCCGCCTTTTCGCTCCTGTATAGTGGGGTCACTGGTACAGAGTCGGGGGACTCTCTACCGGCTTGCACGGCCCCACACGTCTGGGGGATGGCCTTGGTGAGCAAGGCCTTCCCTCCATAGGTGCTGAGGCCCGGTCACCATCAGCCGGGCCAACCGCCGGGGCGGGATGGTGATTGCTAACGCGACCCCATCCCGCCCCACTCCGTCGGCGGAGGGACTGCTTACCCCAGGTTTTTAGTGTGTATACCGACCCCCTTCAGGGGCGGCGAGTGTCACATAACCGCACTTCCCCTCCCCCCCTGGGGAGGAGGTATCCAAAAAGGATTTTCCTGGGTCAAAATGAAATTAAAAAAAGTACTGATAGGGTTTAGCAATTTAAAATAGATAAAGCTTATAGTACTCTTTCAAGAGTCTGAGTATTAGGGTGACAGCTTGTTCATATTAATATCAACTTGAATAGTTACACGTTAAACTTCAAGATCGTTTTAGAGCACCAGTATTTTTATAATAATTTACGTAACATCTGCAATGTCTTCCATATTTAAAGTAGACTACTATAAAGATGTGAGTGTAAATAGCCTTGCCTCAAGGTTCAAGTGTCTGTACCAAATCTCTTTAAAACTATAACGTAGGTATAGCAATAAAACCGTCAGAAGCCTTTGCTTTATTCAGAAACATTATGAAATAACTCTTTATTTTATAATGTTTTTAAAAGGCTTAAAACGACGTGTCTGTACTAAACTCATGTCGTGATTTGTAAGTTGTTGCTAATTCAGTCAGCTAATCACAGCTGTGGACATGCTTTGTCTATTAACAATTTTTTGCCGGTTATAAGTATGTTGAACTTACTGGAAGTCTTTAGGTGATCCAAAGAAGATGAGCGGTGTCATGACGCCGATAACGATCAAGTACCACGTGCAGATGGTGAGAGTGGGTACGAGGGTCATTAACAAGGTCTCGATGATCTGCGCAGCCAGCAGCAGGGACACCACCGAAGCGCCGAACAGAGTCACTATGATGGCGATCGATACCACCACACTGTAAGAATACATACACAACATTAACCGGTCGTATACCGCCGGCTCGCATACCAGCCGGCAGATTTGTACCCGTCGTAGGCCGGTGGCTCGCATGCGAGCCACCAAATTGGCGCCAAAACGCCGCGCGCCGCCTTCGCTTAAGCGACGCCAATTTGGCGCCAATTTGGTGGCTCGCATGCGAGCCACCAGCCTACGACGGGTACAAATCTGCCGGCTGGTATGCGAGCCGGCGGTATACGACCGGTTAATAAACGTTAACTCCTGGAAGTTTGTAACACTTGGCAAGCTTGACAATATTCGGTCTCATTTCTATAATTTCATGTCTGTGCGTATGGTAGACATTTCCATTGTGTAAAAATGATGCAGAAGTTCACTAATGTAACATTTTTTATTGTTCATAAATTTTCTCTTGATTCATACATGAAGCAATAGATATTGCAGCGTCGTAGCAACCGGATGTCACTAGTTTCTGCGTAATCTTCCAAGCAACACGTCTAGATTTATGAACCCAGTATATAAGAGTAAGGTATATTCCCACTTCAAGGTCGTTGAGTATTAATTATAAATTGGACTACCAGAGAACTATTTTATGTTTTTTTAATCTTTTATTTTTCTCATGATCATACAACATGTGTCTCATGCCTATATCTCCATAAAGTGTCAGCCAAGAATGTACAAATTGAAGTATTTTGAATTGTGTGATTGTCATAGTACCTATATATTTTTTAAATGCCTTTTACGACAGTCTTCCAGCAATTAGCAGGCGTCTTTTATTCAACTATCAGCTATTCGCAGTGACAAGCCGACAGTCGTGGTTTGTTCTGTTTACCGACGCGCGACGTCCGCTGGAATCGACCAGAAACTTCTTGTCCTTGTAATTCGTGTGAGTTGTTACAAATGCTTCCATATGTTTTATAAAGACGAACGATGACGGTGATCTTTGACTTCACTTTAATACGAGTAGGTCTTATTCGTAATTTAAATATTCACACTAGTAACCTATCATGTTTAGTCGTATCAACTCGAGATATTCATTCGGCCATTAAATTTTTTTAGATTTTTCGTCTAATAAATGCACTAATAAGAAAAACAGTGAAATAGATCTATTGGAACTCGTTGAAGCTAAAATCATAGCCATAAGTCGTTACTCGTTGATAACATTCTAATTCTAGTTGAGAGCTTAAGCCCTGTAAACTTAAGTATGAATAAACACGCCAGCTATAATATATGAGCAAAGCTAAACGAAGTTCCTATTTTGGTTCTATCTCAGTGTGGCCTGTGGTTAATATGCTATCTCATTCTTGCGATAGTATTTAGGATGTTACCCCATAGCTACTTGCTGGGTAAATGAATCCAAAATCTTATGATACGTAAGTACATGAAAGCTCATACTAATGTCATTGGGCTAACGATACCGATTATCTTTTAATGAAACATCTTTTATCTATGTATACATACACACTTATTATTATTATCTAATGACTGACAGGCAGATAATGACTATGGCACTGAGTTCGCATATTATATGAATAAAATTAGTTATACTTACATAATTATCTATGTATTGCAAATTAAACTATGATTTTATGATAAACGTTAAGCTGAAATATATTAATACTCAAAAAAGGTTGTAGCCAAATTGCCTTATCTAGTGCGGCTGCTGTGAGGAGGAATTGTATGGTGACGAGTACTGATTCGAATGAGATTCGAATACAAGTGCGTCCAAGCAAATCGATACCAACTTCACGAACCCTATTAACTAAGTTTAATATAAAATATCTATTAATTTAGGTTAATATAAAATATTTAATAGTTACGTTTGATAGAAGTATTTTGTCCGTGCTATAGTCGTAATAAATGCATGCATTGCCTTTAACCTTATAACACTTTGCCCAACCCGGCAATTGAAAGCAAAACCATCATATACAGTACCTTGGCGGCAAATGGGACATGCCATTAAATATACTTCACGGTATTGACGACTCGATGGCGTAGTAGTTAGTGTAACCGACTGCCATGCCTGAGGTCGCGGGTTCGATAGATAAAGTCAAACATTTGTGTTCATGAACATTGATCTTTGTCTTGGTCTGGGTGTTTCTATGTATGTATGTATCTTATGTGGGGGCCAGTCAGTGCAGACCGGCGACACTTCAACCCAGTAGGATCTTTTGTGTCGACACTGTCCCAATAACGACTGCCATAGATGTTCATGGCAGCCAGGACCGACGGCTTAACGTGCTCTCCGAGGCACGAAGCAGGCGATAATTGTCAATCAATACGCACATAATTTCGAAAAGTCATATAACTTCTAAGTATAATATGTACATATGTACTTACAAAAAGAAGGTATATAATATGTATGTTTATCCATTGTCTAGTACCCATAGTTACCTATAGTACAAGCACTGCTTAGTTTGGACTAGATGATGTTGTGTGTATGTGCTAGAATATTATTATTATTTAATTTTAATATTCAAAAAATTTTAATGTCTCTTTCAGACCATATTTCGAAGGCTAATCTTTACGGAGTCTGGCCATTTATGCAGGATATATTATAGAGCACAAGTGTGAGCAAACGTAAACACAGTGCGCATACACAAGCGTGTGCGCACTCTACTCAACAACCGATGTGGCGGCAATCCGATTCGACCGGAGAGAGATCAAGCGTAGGACATAGTATTAAACGATTTACGGGCTTCCCGAGGCACAAGGCTATCTGGCACGTATAGCCGTTGGTCCTTCGCCCGATTTCTCTCTGGTCATGTCCTATTACCATCCCATTGGACTATGACAATTAGGGAATAGAGAGTACACTTGTGGTTGCTCACTCACTTGCACAGATGGCCAGTCTCTGTTAAAATTGGCCGTCCTGACCGAAGTTCGGTCTGCAGAAAGTAATACAAATAAAAACATATGGTAGCTTTCCGTACCTCCATTTTTTGCCGAGAGCTTGTTCTACGATGATGGCGTATGGGTTTCTTTTACGTGTCCTCATCTGAGGGTCACGTGCCTCCAGCATGGACCAGCAGTCACCTAGAAGCTTCCCACTGTATGCCGCCACAACGCATACAAGGACGATCAATGGTACTCCAAACCATCCTGGAAAATAAAATAGAACATTGAAATTGGAGCCTTGAACAAAAATATCAGTAGATACTACTTCAAAATATCCAATACTATGTTGTTATACTTGAACGAAAATCATAATAGAAATACGTAACAATATCAGTAAGTAGTACTACAAAATTCTAATCCGTACTAATGTTATATATGCAAATGTGTTTGTTTATATGTATGTGTGTTTGTTTCTTCCGCTTTCACGCCTTAACGAGCCGATCGGCCACCTACTCGACCGATCATCATGAAATTTCGCATACACGCTGTCAGGAGAACAGAAAAGTTGGGTTACCTTTCATCCAGAAAAAAGTGCTCTTACTAATCTAATTTAATCTAATCTTCATTTCTGCAAGCGAAGCCACTTGCAAAATATAGCAACATATAATATTGTGTTTAGCATACATGCTATGCTTTTGTATGGAAAATCATCCATAAACGAAAGTACGTTTGTTGGTCTATTCTTCTTGCACGCCTGATCTGATCCACGGATTGATGTAAATCTATATATATAAAACTCTTCCGTTACTGAGTGACTGACAGACAACGCACAGCCGAATCTACTGAACGCAAGAAGCTGAAATTTGGCATGTATGTTCCTTGGAGAGTGTAGGGGAGCACTAAGAGAGGATTTTTGGTAATTCCACCTTGAAGGGGGTGTAAGGGGTGAAACCCGATATTCACACGGGAACGAAACCTACGCGGGTGAAACCGCGGGCAAACTACTTGTTTTATATAAAACAGTATTTTAGGTGGAAAATAAATTGTTATTGTTTCTGCCAAGGTAAAATGGTTAATATTCAGGTAACTTTTTAATAATGCTAATAAACATTACACGCTTTCGCAATTAAAAAAGAATTAACTAGCTCAAATAAATAACTGAATAAATATTTCTCACATAAAAGTTGTTCTTTTGATTATGTATTTATTTATTCATCAGATAATATTTTAGAGTTAATGTAATTTTACATTATTTTTATTCGTACTATATGACGGATGATGTTGAATGCAGGTAAGTAAATATTTCTAGTGTCGAAGTATCACCTGCGTAGTTGTCGCTAACATGCTTGTATTTAATAGAATAGTTTTTCCGCTGTAGATTTAGTAGTGAATTTGACAGTGAGACCTTACAGAATAACCTACTGGTTCGAATATCGATGACACAGGGCATTATTAAAAAATATATATCAAAAATGACGTAACACTATTGCACAATATAACTCAATAGTAAAACATACAAAGTAATTAAAAAGCAGTTTGAGAATACTTGTTTGGGCGTCGACCCAGCAGGCCGGCTCCGGTATGATAATGAGACTTAACAGACATAACGAGAACGAATTACCGACTAACTTCTGTTATCTTAATTTACTTATCATTCCGTTTTTATCAGATAGGCATCTCTAAATATACTACATTTTAATTTTGTTATATAGACTTTTTAGGCATTGAGCAGACTCAATACTGCTTTGAGCTCATGGAAATAGTACCTAAATAACACTAGTCACAAAAAACTTTAGTAGTAATTATATCCATTCGTTCATATATCAACGATTAGAAATAAATGATATGACGTGCAATTTTGCCGTATTTATATCTACATCTCAACATCAAACATCATACAAAAACATCTCAAATTTGCAATAAAGGTATTCATTGCGCTTTATATAAACTTTACTCCGCTGAGCATAGGCGTCATCACATTTCGAGAAGGGTTAGGCCATATGCAGGTAGGCAGACTTCATAATGATATATTTGTACATGTTATGGAGACCTCTCTGTGTTCTCGCGATGTCAATCACACCTTCGAAAGAGAGAAGCATGTCGTGGGGCCAATAGCAAGATTTCAGCTAAGCATTCCAAAGTTCTTCCACTAAGCTATCGCTGCTATAAGTTATATTAAAGTTCGCAATAAAAAACATTTGATTTATAATGAAAAATATACCGCTACAACACTGTAGCGACGTTGCGTATGAAGTGGCGCCACTGCCTTTGTGATCAGAGTGTTTATTACAATTTCATTTATGAATTAATCACACTGAACGTCTAGACAGTTGATATATTATAATATACGTATATTCAGACCGATCAGTTCAAGGTCTCAGCTCCTGTCCTGTAATACATGTTATTAGCTGCTCAAATATAGATTCGCTTTAAGTAAGTTGTTTAATAACTCTTAATTTTATATCTGGGTGATTTCGCTCTTACACGAACAAACAAACAAATAGACAAAACATGGTAGACGCAGTCATTAAATGATTAAAAAAAAAAACCAATATGCGTTTCATAAATATCTGGAACGATTCTGGAAGATTTTATTGGAAATCTCATTTGGGCCGAGAATTTTTAGGGACCAGAGGCCTTATTATTAGATATCATGGGATGCGCGAAATTGACACAGCTGTTAACAGAACGTATAGCTCTTTCTTGTTCACGCGCATGCAATAATTAAGCTTTCAGAAATGATGATAAGGTAGGTACTTGCTCTTAAAATACGAAGGGTTAAGGTAACAATCTTGCCTAACCGCTTGTTACAGAAAAACACAAAGGTCACTAAATGAATTTTGATGCGGTTTGGACAATTTAGTAATTGGGAGTTTAACAAGAAATCTACCCAGTACTGCATCTGTACTAGAATCGGAGATATGGAGAGTAGGACGACCCGCATAAATGAGGTTGCGGTTGAACTTGTATAGTATACGGCCGAAAATGCGGACACATTCTAATTTTATTATAAGTATGCACGAGAATACCGTGAATGACGCTTACACTTAATAATAAAAGCTGAAGAGAATGTCATACACCTATTTGTCAATGGCCTTCGACATATATGTGGGTCTATTACTGCGCATCAGATACACATGTTCTATGTTTTATTGTTCCGTACTAATAACGAAGAAATCGCATACTATAAAATAACCATCTTAGTCTTCTCGTGCTGAAAAGCAACCGCAACGTCGCGCATTGGGGAATGTGTAAACAAAGATTCAAAAGCAGTTTTAGTACTCTTACTTTTAACTCACGTCCAACAACACTGGACGTGAGTTCATCAACGTCATTTAAAATATCATCACACGAAATAAGACTTTATTTAATATTGTCTTCTGTTTACGCGAATATTATTCATTGAAATTAAACTACTATATACGGAATTTATCGCGTTGTTTATTTGACACTTTATTACATAATTTTGAAAATTGTTACACTACTACTAATTTTAATAAACTTTACTAATTTTTAAGCTAATTAAATTATTATTAAAACTATTTAGATTTAATTTAATTTTACACTTTCCGCGACGTTTCGGTTGCCTTTCAGCAGCCATGGTCACGGGGAGATCTCCTCGTCTCCCCGTGTGTACTTTATTGTTTGATAGTACATGGATGAAACATAAAATCAATTCACTTTAGTTAAATATGCATTTATTTATACATATATGTATATACATAGGTATATGCGGTATTCAGCACTGTATATAACTGTCCCACTATTGGGCTAACCTTTCCCTTAAGACGATTTAGGCAATTGTCCACCACGCTGGCTTAGTGCGGGATGGCAGACTGCACGTATATTCGAGACATGTAGGTTTCCTCACGATGTTTGCCTTCACCGTTCTTACTTATAATATATGAAAATAAGAATTGTAAGTCTATTGATATTGTTACGCCCAGTGACATCTCTCGGCATTGTGGGAAAGACTCGGCAGTTCCGTCTAATAAATTACACCGCCATCTATTGACATCTTACGGAACTACGTAGTAGGTATGCTTACGAGAATCATAGAGAAGACGCTGGTACTTTCTCGAATCATCGTACTGTTACATACCGAGAGTGGCGTTGCTAGAAAGCTCTAGAAGCGCTTTACCCGCGTATAAATAGGGCGCACGCGCACCGCCAAGTCAGTTTACAATCGTAAGCGGTCAAGTGTTCATCGAAGCGAACGGAAGCGGAAATACTACGGAGTTTGAAGCAGTACAGTGAAAAAGTGTGGTATAGTGTTTGTTGTGTTTTAAATTTAATTGTGTGTTTGAATAAAACGTGTTTTAGTCGGTAATATTGTTTATATTCTTATCCGTCGAACCCAGCACGTAACAATATGAAAGCTTACTTATAGCAAAACTGCCCAATATTTTAAATACAGACGTACACATATATATTAAAGAAGTGCCATAAAGTACAGTCTTGTTTCTGAGCTTTATCTAGATAAACATCCAAATTCTCAGTGAGGCATTCGCATATTTATGTGAAACATCGGATAATCGCATAATATTCCACTTAGATATCAGTATATATTTCCATAGGACTGAGAGCCAATCTTCTCATGAATAAAACATATTTGGGAGCTCGTTAGACTAGATATTTAAATGGGAACTATCTTTAAACAATGGTATAAAACTAGCTCCGAATCGATTAGGCACGTGTAGCATAACTATTATTTATTTCGTTCTTAATTTAGTTAAACTACTTTTGCCTGAACATTTCAGACAATGATTTTAAATAACATTTTATAGATTATCTGATAATACTGTGGATAGGAACAATAATCTAAATCTAAGAACAAATTATATTTTATGTATGTATCCTATGTGGGGGCCAGTCAGTGCAGACCGGCGACACTTCGACCCAATGGGATCTTTTGTGTCGACACGCTCCCAATAACGACTGCCATAGATGTTCATGGCAGCCGGGACCGACGGCTTAACGTGCTCTCCGAGGCACGGAGCAGGCGATAATTGTCAAGCAATACGCACATAATTCATCGAAAAGTCATATAACTTCTGAAAGTCAGAGGTGCGCGACGTGGGTTCGAACCCGAGACCCTCTGCATTGCAGTCTATTGGTCTCCCCACTGAGCTATCGCTGCTATATATATTTTATGTACTGCTAATACATATTAATTAGATTTTTTACATATCTATTTTAAGAATCTGTTAAAAATCAGGTACATAATTATATCCACCTTGGTAGCCGTTGCTTTTTTGAAGCTGCTACTACTGTATGCTTTAATTTTTAAGCATCTTATATCGTTGCCTAGCGATCAAACTCTCATCAATAGAAATGTTATTCAAATTGGTCCAAAATTTCAATAGCCTTGACTAGTAATCTTTATAATAGATTTCCATAAGTCTTCTCTAACATAAGATCCAATCTCTTCCCGGACTATCTATCCATTCCTGCCCCTCCCGTCATTCCTTAATCGCCTTCATATAAGTTATGGTAACTCCTTACCATCAGGCAGAAAACCGCGTGCTTGATTGCTCCCTATATTACTATAGGCAGTGGCTTGGTAATGTCTACTTAGAATAGCATTTATGATGCCAAGCAATCATAGGTTCATAGGTGGCGGTTGTCACTTACTATCAGATGAGCCGACACAAAGAAGACTTAGACACGGAGCATCTGTTTATAGATCACACAAATGTTTGTCCTTTGTGGGATTCGAAGACACAACTCGTGACGCAGTAATATTGGTGAGGCGAACCTTAAACGACTGCGCTATCTGTGCAGTCCTATCACTCTTGCTGGCGTGGTAGGCAGAATTCTTACAACCTCTAGAGCTTTAGATAAAATTTTAAATACAGTAAGCTTATTTGTCTACATATGAAACATGAGTGAACTCCGTCTAATATCTTATCAAAAAGTTTAGAAGCAACACGAATAAGTAATGCACATAATTAATTGCATATGAATTATTTCCTAACGCATTGCGTCTTAACCATGAACATTCAGAGGTCTTGACGTAATTCGATACCTATGCTAGATCTGCATATATAGCTGCCGAAATTTTAATGAACATGATCATTATGTATGGCATGATATGCCAACGATCAAAATAGTTGTAACAAGAATTAGGCAAACTTAAGTTGGAAGCTCAATTGTGCACAAAAAAGTTGCTTAAATGGACAATAACACAGTTTATGTACCTACCATGTAGCAGTGTTGTTATAGTTTTGTATATTTACCCAACATTCTGGATAAAACCGCGATTTCTGAATTGAGAAATGTAAAAAATTTCAACTGATTATTTATAAATGCTTTTCACAAAATCGAATTTCATCAAACCGGTATCAAATCACCATTTACTTAAGTATACAATATACAAATACCTGCTCAAATTTTATAAAGTTTTAGGAAACTAGATAAAAGCAAAAAGGAATGTTTAAGGAATACTTAAGTAGAGTTTAAATCGTTCTCAACATGTACCTAATTTTGTCTTCAGAAACAGGAGGAAATTTTTTTTTTCATAAATCAATCTTAATACGGCTAGCTTAAAACGAATTTAAGAACGAAGAACTAATGCAAATGTATAGCAAAACCTACCTATGACCAAACGAGTTATGTCAAGTACGAGAAAACTCAGTTATGCAAAGTTGTAAGTAAAAATCATTTATTCTTTTAGGTTACAAAGTAATACTTATGAACGTCAAAATATAGTTGGTGAGTTTTCTAAGTTACTGTTATATTGAGTTTAGTTGCAAGGTTCAAAGTTGAGCCTATGAGAAGAAACTTGCAAGTAGGTAACTCACAAAACTGCACGAAAAGTACCTACTATACGTGGTGTTGTAATAGTTTCGAATATTTACCCAACTTTGTGGAATTAGGCCTGTATTCATGTATCAAACTAAATACGGCTAATTCATAACGTGTTTAGCACAGACCTGTTTTGCCCCTTCACAATAGTTTAAGGCGTGTTTTTGATTGGTACTCTGTGATCGTAGCTTGTCTACGACAGATTAAACGAATTTATTAAACCGGTTGTCTTTTTTGTGTGTTTTCCATCGCCTGACCACAATTACATAACTTGTTTACTATTATGTATGACACTTAAGTATCTATGCTCATTTTTAATACATATTTCAATTTGATTGCTGACTGTAAAAGTGAGGATTCTATACATAGGTATATAGATTATTCTAGAGCCTCCGTGCTATTTGGCAGTGTAGGCATACAAATTGCATTTTAATTACAACGTTAAAAAAAAAGATATAGAAGGAACGTAGGTACGTAGCACTGGTCTACCAGCTTCGAAAATTATGAAATAATTTAAAGGCTTATTAATGCATTTGAGTTACAATTACTTTATGACAGTAAGCTTCGTAAATACTAAAAACAAATTGACATAGCATTAAACTGCTATGAAATTATCATTTTCACCATATCTTAATCAGCACAATGTGTCGTCAATACGGTCCTCCAGTCGTCATTCTATTAAATCGACACAATAAGTTAAAATAATAACTTAATTAAAAGTAGTACAGCTCATACACAATATGCATCTATCGCCATCTATCGAGGGGCTGTATAAACTACTTACGTGGTAACCCAGAGTAATTAGTTTACAAAGCTCCTTGATAGATGTCACTGTGCCCTCGCACGCACTTTCTGAATCGCGGTGTTAAGATTCTCAACGGATGAATGACTACCGGGACGAGCCGATGTATTATTAGTTACTCTAACATCAACATTGATGTTAGATATTCGAGCGAGTACACATACTGTATATCTCATATTTTTTGAAGCCCTCTGGCCTTAACCGGCTACGGGCTATATAATAATAGAAGTAACTGATTGGTGAAATTATGTCAACGGCTTATATTCATTTTAGTATACTCTGATATCAATCTAATCGTCAGGCATAAAAGGCAAAAGTAGAGTCATAATACAGTGCAATAATTGTTATATTTATAGACCATATTTTGCTCTACACATGAAAATTCATTATCTATGCGTATAACCGTTAACTAATGATTAACATGGACTTCACATTTTATAAGATTGTATAAATTTTAAATCTTTGCGGCTAAATTAACAATGCATTTATTAAATCCATACATCAATAGATAAAGTGAGGTTGAATTATGTTACTTGTGAGTCGTTTCGAACCAGAAAATATTATAAGTAGATATAATGTATGTTCTGTGTTTTGAACTTACGAATATATTTCACAGTATTGTAAGAATTTTGTAAATCACGACGCGAGACGAATGCCATGTAACAGATACAATGGAAAATGTCAGTTTTGATCTCTATCATTATGACCGGCATGGCGTGCAATGTGTTTTAAGTAACTAAAATAAAATAAATGTTCAAAAATAGTAAGTACCTACAGTATTTTCGGAAAGATACCTTATATTCCTTTCTATAACAATATATAATACCCCTAACAATGTGTATGCGATATTTCATGATGATCGGTCAAGTAATTAAGACGTGAAATGTCACAAACAATCACATTCGCATAAATTATAATATCAGTTAGGGTGTTCAAATAGATACGTCACAAAGGTACCTACATCAACAAATAGCAAAGTGGTGTTAGCAGTGCTATAAAGTAAATGTTTGTATTTGTACATATTAAACATGCACCCGTAACGTATAAACTATTAACATGAACAAAATAAGAACTATAAAACAATATAGCACCAAAACCCAAACGTGTTTAAAAACAACTACACGACACCCCAATGGGCGACCATTGGATTACACGCAGAGATCCCGAGTTCGAACAAGACACACATCTCGAACTTTTCGAAGTTATGTACTTATTAATTAAATAGTTAATTATCGCTCTCTTTAACGATGAAGAAAAACGATGCAGAAACCTGCATGTCTGAGAGTTCTACATAATGTTCCTGAAGTTATGTGAAGTCTGCCAACTCGCACTGAGCCAGCGTGGTGAACTATGGCCTAATCATTCCCACACTAAGAAGAGTCCTGTGCCCAGCAGTGGAACAGTTTATATACAGAGCTGATATTATTATATACCTGTATATTAATACTGCGCCGAGCATAAGACAGATAATGACAGAGCTCGTACGGCCATATCGACCCATGTTTATCAAAAAAGCACTTCAAATCCTCCATACAATTTTACTATAGCGGCCGCGCGCCGATCTGAATATGCTCCGCACGAGCTCTGCCATTATCTGTCTTACGCTCGGCGCAGTCTTAATGGTTTAAGTGGATGTCTCATCACTGCCACTACATAGAGTCTTGTGGGTTCGAATGCCACACGGGACATACATTTATGTAACACATAAATAGATCCTTCGAGCATGGGTATTCTATAGAATAATTGTCAAGTGATATAGTAATAAAACATTGTGCTCGAGTTGTCTTTTTGAAATTGGTATTGAGAAAGCGATAGCCTAGTGGAAGACCGTTATACTGCCACGCAGAGGTCTCGATTTCGATCCCAAGACACGCATCTCTTACTTTCCAAGTTATGTGCAGCCGTGGTCTTTGTTGTCTACCACACTGAAACGCCTATACTACATGTATCACGCCGCAAGTATTTTGCTGGAGACTTGGCAAGACAGCGGCGTTGCGCACCCACGTGCCTCGGAAAGCATATAAAGTAGGAGGTTATAAAGGAGGGAATAGAGAGAGAGAGACTTGTATTTGCGCACGCACCTGTACACTGTAATATATACCTACTGCTGCGACTGGCTAGACTGGCTAGTTCCTGTTAAGATTGTAATCACTTTTATACTTTTGCGTTGCATGATGAAAAAGTGTAGTAATGCGATCATGATTAATATTTACATACCATTTTGAAAGGCTTGACGTTCCGGCCACATACTCATAGCCAAATTTTACACTAAGTGTCCGTATTCTGAGACTTAAAGGAAGCAAACAGTAAGTAGAACAATATATGGAAGACGTAGATTCAATTAATCCGAATATGAGATTCACACACAAAAAGGTGGTGTGGTTAAAGTAAACGGATAAAACCCCCTCTCACTGGGTGTATCGTATACCCATACATACTGATAAATACGCACGCAACATCGCACCATCACTCTACAAAAAGACAACACCGTCAACAGAAACTAACAAAAATAAGCTTTATATATATCTCTATATCTCTTCAGAACTTCTCCTAAACGGATGGACCGATTTTGATAAAAAAATTGTGTATGTTTGAGGGGTTCCCTGGATGGTGCTGATTCACAACTGAACCTGGTAAATGGCGCTATCATGAGATTGCAAGCCGATGTTAGGACAGCACAATGTCTGTCCGGTCCGTTTGAAGTCAGAAGTACATATTTCTAGCATAAAAGTTACTGTCAGAGTTTAATATAATAATATAATATTCTACCACATACACACAACACCATCTAGCCCAAACTAAGCAGAGCTTGTACTATGGGTACTAGACAATGGATAAACATACATACATATATACTTTTTTTTGTAAACACATACATATTATACATAGATACACCCTGAACAAGACACACATATGGATGTGTGTCTTTCATGTTGTTGTGTTCAATCATCACACATCACATCTCAATGTTGTTGTTCATGCACACAAATGTTTGACTTGTGCAGGGATCGAACTCGTGACCTCAGGCGTGGCAGTCGGTTACACTAACCACTACGCCATTGAGCCTGACAAGTTTAAAAGACATCAGTATTGTTACAGATAGACACTCCGAATTAGTAACTGTGTACGTACTTAACATCACGGAATAGATTTGTGTCTGTTCAGTGGAATAGATCATATATTTTCCGTGCCTATTACTGCTATTACGGTCAAGGACGCAACGCATGCGCTTATATTACACAGTGTTGTAGCTTTATATATGTACATAACTATTATTTCGCGTGATTGCGCGGGCCGCAAGCGGCTCACGAGTTGGAGTGTACAGCGAGGGGGGAAGGTCAGACAGTTTGTTTTTTTTTTAAGTGAAAACTTCTTTAGGCGCGATGAGCACTTTTTGGGTGAACAAAAATGATGCAACTCGCGTCATCGTCACCGAGCGCATACAAAATTCAGAAATAATAATCTATTGGCTCGACGATACAATTCATAAGTTACTTAGTTTTCACTTCTATCGGCAGTCCCCAAAGACTACCTCGCATTTTTTTTTGTCACCCCATACATTTTACCTATAAGTTTCCAGGGTTTTAGGAAGATTTTTTTCGAGAACGACTCCCATAGATATCACCGTTTCTGAGATCCGATGGGGTACCACCACCAAGAGCTGACCTGCCGAAGGTCAGACATTTTTCCCCGGCCTTCTTAAAGATTCTCTATACGACGCTATATTTCCTTTTTTCCTATGACTCCCCTTGTATGACTTCTATTTCTCTAAGTGAGTCAGTCAATGAGTAGTAATTTAAGTTTATATATAGTATAATAAATAAATATATTCGAATATATTCCGAATGCAAATCTCAACTTAGTCTGTAGTTATTGTAAAAACTATACAGAGATATATTCTTTTAAATATTGTCAGATCTAAATATGTATTAGTGTTGTACATTTTCTATGGAGCCTGGTTGACCACTTATCAGTTATTACGTAAATTGTGTGTAGACTTATGTCGAATACAACTTGTTGAAACATAATATCACCTAGAAGGTCAAAAATTAGTTCTTCGATTACACCGGACCTTGTTAGCTAGTTGGGCAAACAATCATTTTACGATTCTTATGACAAAGAAATGAATGGCTGATGTGATACTTCTTATTGACATAATACCTATGTCGTATATCTTTTGTATTCGAAAAAAGCAATATAAATTTATACAACACATATGAGAAAGTGTACACCCACAGTTTCGTCTGTCCAATCCCACGTAAGATATGTAAGCGCCCAAAATTATATTAGAACAATATATGTTAAATCACTTAATTACAAAACAGTACTTTGCTGTACTGTATATAAATTTAATTAGAAAATATAAAACATAAAATACTTCTGGAAGAAATTTTGTAACTATATTGTAGTAAAACTGCATTTAAATCAGTTGGCTAGTTTAGAATAACTAAGTGGACATACAGACTGACAATCACTCAAGGTGCCTTTTTAGATTTTCATACTAATTATAAATTTGAGACTAGAATCATTTACATAATAGCTCTCCCTTCATCTTAGCGGTTATCCCGGTTGCATCCGTGGCGTTGGCGTTGGAACCCAGAGTCCGCTTTCTCGATAAGTCTCCTCCATTTCGCACGATCTTCAGCATCCTATGGTGTGAGGTTGCGCTAAAAACGCGAGCCCCAACCTTTTGGGTTAGCTGTGTCCGCCCCTGACAAGGTAGCCCTAGCGCACTTGCCACAGGTGTCGGGCGAGGCTCCTGCGCGCCGTTTTGCGGCGAAGACCTACCTGTGGCATAGTCTCTCCTTAAAATTTTCATTTTTGGTTTGGCTAATTTGGCTATTACGGGAGCGACTGCCGTCTGACCTCCCAACCCTAAAAAGGGAAAGCCTGCGCCAGAGTATCGTCCATTGTCCGACAGGTGCCTCGCTCGTAGGTGAGGTTGGCTTGGGCCCCGAAGATGTTGGTAGGGCCCCTAAGTACCCAAAAACCCATTTACGTACTAGCTCTCACGTGACAAATAGCGTGATCATTAATAGTCTATAATAATATGTTGATTAAGCGTAAAACTTGGACATACATATAACAGACAAACTACATAAATTTAAAATATTATATATAATTGGCGTCGGTATAATTCATAAATTACTTTGTCGTACGTTTTGACTTCAGTATGTATATACTATAATTAATATCCGTTCGTGCGCTTAAAACTCAAGAAGCACTCGTTCTAATTAGGTAGATGATTCTTTCCTTAGTATCGAAATATGTTATTTATTTATTTTATGGCTTGACTTCAATATTGTTACAGCCAATGCCATCGCTCGGCACTATGGGGAAGACTCGGCAGTTCGTTCTAATAATTTATTACAGCGCCATCTATTGACGTCTTACTGAACTACGTAGCTTGTCGGTACTTGAAGAGTAAAGAGAGCGCTGGATCTTTCTCAAATCGTACTGTTACATACCGGGTATGGCGTTTCTAGAAATATCCAGAAACGCTTTAATCGCGCATAAAAGGCAAGGCCAGAGCTCGCCGAGTCAGTTTACAATTGTAAGCGGTCAAGTATTCATCGAAGTGTACGGAAGCGAAAATACCACAGAGTTTGAAGCAGTTACAGTGGAAAAGTGAAGTATAGTTTGTTGCGTTTTAAATGAATTTGTGTTAAAATAAAACGTGTTTTAGTCGGTAATATTGTTTAAATTCTTATCCCTCGACCCAGCACGTAACAATATAATAAAAACAAACACATTGTTAACATTAATTACTGTTGCTTGAGACTAGTGTCAACTAGAAACTAGTGTCAGTTGACACTAGTGTCTAATTAGGGACTAGTTCTTATGTGGTCAAGTTTCAGCATTCGTTTGGGTACAATAGGTAAAATCAAGTATTAACAATAATCATTTTAATTCATCTAACTTACAACTTACTATACAGTTTCATGGGTTAGGCTATACTATCCTGTTTCAGGACTACTCTATCGCTTTACAATATTAAACTCATATCAAGTAAATATATTGGCTCATGCTAATTTAATCAGGCATTTCTAGTAGTTGACATGTCGCAGTCTTAATAACAGCGACTTAACTCGAAATTTGAAAGTAAGGCAATTTGAACTCTAATTGTATATGTTAAATTCTAATATTATATTTGTGTTAAATCTTTGCAATAGAGCTCAAATTTGTTTAATCCAAAATACTGAGATAAGTCTCTGTTTTATTAAGGGTGCGATGTGTTAGTCCGTTTAAGAACCATTTTCGTGTTATTCTATGTCAAACGTACGACTTATCAATTTAAAAAGAAATAGGCTTTAGTAAATTCGATATGTTACTTTTGCGGTTAACCAATTAATTCGTAAATAACTTGTGCTTGCGAATAATTCCTTAAATAATATTTAACGGTCATTTGAGTTTTGATAATATTAACAGTACACTGTTGCTCGATATTGCACAATTTTCTTAGAGAATACGTTAACGAAACACATTCATATTATTATTGTATTTAAAACATAGCTTAGCACCACGATTGTTTATTGACAAAAGATAAGCAGAAGTCTCAAACACACATTACTTACCTAATATTTGAGCAGCGATAGCTCAGTGGGGAGACCAACAGACTGCAATGCAGAGGGTCTCGGGTTCGAACCCACGTCGCGCACCTCAGACTTTCGGAAGTTATAAATGACATTTTGAAATTATGTGCGCATAGATTGACAATTATCGCCTGCTGCGTGCCTCGGAGAGCACGTTAAGCCGTCGGTCCCGGCTGCCATGACCATCTATGGCAGTCGTTATGAGAGAGTGGCGACACAAAAGATCCCACTGGGTCGAAGATACATACCTAATATTTATTATATTTAGACTGGCTACTAAGTTAAAATCGAAAAATTGTAACGCTTTGGCAGGTGCCAATAGAATAAAACCTTAATAAGTTTATAATAATAATTTATTTCTTAATTTACAAAAATGCATAGTAAGCCGCTGGCGCTCGAACTAGGTAGAACCTGTATCTCAGGCACCAGACACCTAAAAGATTCGATCTAGCTATGTGCGGTAGTTGAGAAATGTCAATAGGTAACATTATTTAATATGTATTAAACGTGTGTGTTGTGTGTGTGTATGTATCTTATGTGGGGGCCAGTCAGTGCAGACCGGCGACACTTCGACCCAGTGGGATCTTTTGTGCCGACACTCAATAACGACTGCCACAGATGTTCATGGCAGCCGGGACCGACGGCTTAACGTGCTCTCCGAGGCACGGAGCAGGCGATAATTGTCAATCAATACGCACATAATTTCGAAAAGTCATATAACTTCCGAAAGTCAGAGGTGCGCGACGTGGGTTCGAACCCGAGACCCTCTGCATTGCAGTCTGTTGGTCTCCCCACTGAGCTATCGCTGCTCTGTGTGTGTGTATGTGTGTATATGTATTTGTGTATATGTTAGTACGCGTGCTGCAATTCTTATTCTATTTTATAATATTTAGTAGTGATTCCGTTGAGTTTCTACATAATAGAGATATTATATAGAACCTACACGTAGTTTTAAATGGGCGTGAGATACATAATGCCTTATCCTTCAGGCATACACAGATGGTATAATACAATTACTATAATAATGCTATTAACATATTTGAAATTATTTATTGAATACCAAAGCAATAGAATAGATAAAAACGCATTTACTTCCTATGTTGTCTACTTTCAATAAATTCGCTGTGCTAGAAAGATATAAATTAAAATTCGCATATGTAATAATATAATAATATCATCTTATCAATAAACCTAACAAAATCAAGGAGAATATTATAAATAAAAACAATAAGCGGTAGCAGTATTAGCTTGGATTCAATCAAATAGAACATACCTGTCTTGGCTAAAGCCCGTGGGAGAGCCAGCACACCACTGCCCGCCATCTCTCCAGCGATCAGGACCGATGTCTGCTCCATGGAGAGACCACGGCTACCGCCCTCGTCGCCTCCTCCATCCTGACCATCCTGAGGGCACAAGACAGCTATATCAAAAACAATGCCATAATATAGTTTTCTTTCTTAATTAAATATTTATAGGTTCTGGAGAATGTATCTGTCAAAATAGCATATCACGGACAACCCACGATTCCGTAGGTCGCTCAAGCTACCGCTGGAAAGAAGGGATAGCTAAAGCCCTGAAGGCAATGAAAGTAATATTTAAACGCTAAGCATTCCAGAGTTAAATGGTTTTATAAATGTGGGTACGTGTTAGAAATGGGCTGGATTCTGGATGTTTTGTGGGTACAACCCTATAGCAGGTAGTTAGTATAGTATCTGGACACTTGTGTTACCAAACCTACATATATAAAGAATTCCTGCGTACCCCGTTTTGTATTTATTTATGTACCAGGCACGCGGCTGGTACACCAACCATGCAGTCGAAAGGACACCTAGCTCTGGATGTCTTCCTAATAGCCAACCGCCTACTTAAGGAATTCTTCATTTTGTAAGGCAATATAATAACCTTTTTAACAATCTGCGCGATATTCTTACTCAAGTTCACCGGCTTGTTTAGCCATCAATTGTCTCAAGTGGTAAAATTATCCAATAATACTCGGGATCTTACAATCCGCTATAAAAAAAAAGAAATAAAGCGATATCCTTTATCTGCGCTGGGGCGTAGTAAATAATAAATTGCTCAAGCTTTTCTACTTTCGCCGCCACGCTGGATCGCACTGATCAATAAAAGCAACAGTTGATTATAGTCTTTTGTCTTGCGTACAACCATTAAATGTAGGGTAAATAAAGTATTGGATGTATCCGCCACGTAACAGCTTCTGGATAAAATAGGCACGAACTGATCTTTTTTTAGTCTCTGCGTTATTTAATAACCGGTTGACTGATTATGCTTCTAGGCCCCATCCTATTGGCATCTGTCGAACTTGCGCGGCCCTAGAGCGATCGCCAGTCTCAACGACTGCTATCGGACGGTGAAAGCGTTTGTTTATTATGTTTTTTTTTGTTATAATCCAAATATTAGATTTCAAAGCAGTGTTTTCCCAATGGATAAGGCATCGGTGTTGCGATCAAGAATGTGTAACATGTTCTTACTCTTAATACAAGCATTCTATCTTAATTCTAAAGGATTACAAGAATACTAGGCATACACTAATTTTGTAACCATTAAAATAACATATTTCGAGAAACAAATCCTATCACCCCACATAATAGGAGGACAGGAAGACAGCATTATTAGCCGATACCGTCTACCGGGCATAGTTTCGAACTATGTGTTGCTATCGAAATTTTCCTAACGGAAAATACCAAAATTTCTTGCCGCCATAATCGACAATTGCGCAAGCGCATACACATAATGTCACTGGACTAGCCAATCGGCTTGTAACGATATCAAATGCATAAAACAGACCTCATGCTATGCCCAAATCTGTACTACTTATAATATTTGAATAAAGCTGAATTATATGTTTATTCTCTGTTTAAGCGCACTAACCTTTGGAATATTCCGTTGAATTTAAAAGTTCATTCATCTATGAATTTGATTGCCCAATTCTTGAGGAAGGTTACAAGCTATAATAAGATCACGCTACTAGTCACGGGACAGTAACCATAAACATGGATGAAACCTCGAGGCGTGGAGCTACTATGTAAATACATATGTATCTAAAATTAATAGCGACATTATTGTGATAATACGATAACTATAAATTTTGCCTCGTTTTCGAAGCCATGCTATAAAACGTTCTATGAACTTAAAATCTGGCCAGGTGGACGGCAAATGTCCTTGGCGGGGCGCGCGCGCACCGCAGTCGGTGGCGGCGCAGAGCTTCCACACACCATTTTCAACCTGCTTAGAGCCTGTACGCGTCGCGCTATACTATCATTTCGCTAAATTCATTTTATGTTATTTGTATGTCTTAAGTAATTGTTTCACCTAATATATATATTTCATTATTAATCAAATAATATTCTTCATTCTTCGTTGCTTTCCTTGCCTCTTTCAACTTACCCGCTATCGTGAGCTAAATAGCTATATTACCTACGGGTTCAATTCCCGTGCGTGGTTAGTGTAGGCTAGTGCTGGCCTACACTACACACTAACTAAATAATGTTCATTGAACTATAAATATTAATATACAATCTAATTTGTAGTACCGGTACCTTATATGTGAAACTTCTCGACTTGACCTCGAAACAGAGTTTATATTTATTTTAAGTTGTTATACTCGTTTAGAATCTTGAGGTCCCTCTACTAATTTTGTTTTATGCCAGAGAACGAGCTTTATTGTAACGTGAATCGGCTAATTAATTTAAAATGTTTTTGTATTGCTCGTACGTTTTACGCAGCGAAAGCCGAGTAGGAGACAAATGCAATGCCACGTAGAGGTTCCAAGTTTGATCCGTAGGAAAACTACGATTTCTTGAAATTGCACATGATTTCGTTTACGTAAAAGCATGTTAATTATAGCTCTATTTAAAGGCGAAGGAAAACGTCGTGAGAAAACCAGCATATCTGAGAGCTAACTTCACCTATGGCCCTAATCATTCTTACACTGAGACGAAGCCCTTGGCTAGCGGTGGGCAATTTCATATATGTACATATGTACGACTACACATCAAGTTAGACACCCTATATTCGCATAACTACGCTACATACAAAATAGAGAATTGTCTGAAAGGGATAGTGCATAGCGGTGTCGATGTAATGGTAAGGAGCTTAGAGCTTACCAAAAATATAACGCACTCTCTCGCACGATTCGCAGCGTTCAACTTCTAACAGTTCAAAGTCCAAACAGTCTAGGATGATGTGTCGCTGTGTATACATGGGCTGCTATTATTATATTATAAATATGTTCGTTTTATATCTCACACAAATTCAATGTGTTTAGTACACACAGCAACACATCAACCTAGACTGTTTGGACTTTGAACTCTTAGAAGTTGAACGCTGCGAATCGTGCGAGAGAGTGCGTTATATTTTTGTTATCGGGACGCGACGCTCTATCCTTACCATTACATCGACACCACTATGCACTGTCCCTTTCCCACAATTCACTATTTTTTATGTAGCGTAGTTATGCGTATATAAGGTGTCTAACTTGATGTGTAGACGTATGTACTGTACTCAATCAATCCTGGCTCGCTACATGTATTGCGGCAAGTAGAGATGCTTCAAATTGTGGTACACTGTCAATGCAACAATAGTTTTGTCCCAGAAGCTGTTACACCGATAAAGTATAGCGCTTTGTAATACACACTTCTGGTTTAGAGATCTTATAAAAAAATTATACATTAATAAAATTGTCTAATCTCCAATTTTAGCCATATTCCCTTTTCTTATATCCTCATTTATAAAATCAAATATTCATAAGGCGTACAAAAATATATATAATTATATATTATATATAATTTGATGTTTTACTAACAAATAAATCAGAATACGTTCACTGATTTACTGATTTTTGCCTAGGTGATTTTGTTTCCATGCAAATGGCTCTGGAGTTTTGAGGAGAAGTCTGTAGGCACTTGAGGTGGAGAGTGGAGGAATTAAGGATCCAGATAAACCTAAACTTTCTGAAACTTGAAAACTAAACTTACTTTCTTCTTTTTCTTCATATTTATTTGGCTTAAGCGCGCGTTTCCCCGAATTTCAAGATTTTACGGTAACATATAAAACGTTGTTATGACGATATTAATATTAAATTATGCTACTTAGTATTAGATATCGAATTCGTAGACACTAGACAAAAAATAAAATACTTAACAACTTTTTATTATAATTTTTTGTTAAATTTACTTTAAGTGCGACACAAAACATGGCATTGGATCTCAGACTTAAAGTTTAAATGGACTTAGCATCAATCATAGTTTGAAAGTTGGCAACTCAAGAGTGACGTTCCTTTTAAGGAGGTGCGATGTCTAATGGCTTAATGGCTATACTGGGTAAACTATGATTGAACTACCTTGCCGGGGCAAAGTGTTTGAAGTTCTAGTAACTTTAAAATATGGTAACTATAATATATTTTTACACCTAGTACGCATGATTATCTTCGTTGTGCTGGGATTTACACTAACAATATGTCAAATCATGCCGATCACTAAAATAATACTTTAGTAATCAGCATACGTCATCTGTGGAGCACCCAAATTTTCAATCAATCACCCGATTTTTCAATCAACTGAATATTTCCTGTCGTTCAAATATGTCTATAGTAATAACAAGACTAGCTTATATCTTCTACTACTTCTATAAATTGGATTCGTATAAGTAAAATTTTAAATTTTCAAAGAGCTTTACAGGGAAGTAAATATGACGCATACTTTAGTCTGGCTAGTGATAAATTAAAATAAATATCTCCAACACAAAATCTTTCAAAACAACAGTCTTTGTGTATGAAACTTAATTCTTTGTCACAGATATATGTTGCCTTATGATTGATCGATCGATACTGTAAAATATATACGGAATTATATAACATTAATAAACTTAACTACACGGTTCAGTAAACATTTTTTTGGAGCCAATACTTGGCGCCAAATATAGTATATTTTACACTAAAATTTGGTCATGCATATGCATAAGCGTTGTTTATCGTCACGAGATTGATCTTGTCGATCACAAGGAATGATACGTAGGAGGCCTGCGAGAAGGAGAGGTGCGCGGTCGACAACGACCGGCGCGGGCGCATATAGGTACTAACGCGGTTATGCCATATGCGCGCAATATTGCGCAATCATTGTTGCCTCATTTTAAATATATTATTTTATAAAGCTGCTAATTGTTACTCTGGTAACTAATGATATAAAATAGCATCTACAACTAGAACAACTACAACACCCGCAAAGGATTCAAACCACCTACACTTGACAAAATTATAAATATTTTATACGCTACGGCGTTTTATTTTAGGTTAGAGTGTTTCTTGAAATGTAAATTACATCTGTATATACCGAAAGTTAACGCGGGCTTGATGTACTTATGTAAATGCAATAACAACGTGGGCGAACAAACGAGTTCCGAGTTGCTCTAAAAAAATCGAGACGTCTTATCATAATCCAACTTCAAAATCCTACTCGGACGTATCTATCAACTAGATGTGCCTTCGGTTTCACCCGAGTTTATGACTACTGCGCCGCCCCCGTGGGTCGTAGCGTGATGTTATATAGCCTATAGCCTTCCTCGATAAATGAGATATCCAACACTAAAAGAATTTTTGAATTCGGACCTGTAGTTCCTGAGATTATCGCGTTCAAACAAACAAACAAACTCTTTAGCTTTATAATGTTAGTAAAGATTAGCCATTACTTAGGTATGATTGAATTGAAGGGCTCGTACGTTTTAATAAACTGAGAGCAGAAAAATAAAATATGGTTTCTGTGAGACATAGATTTACATACTTTTTTTGCTAGAGATGTTATAAATATGTATTAATATCAACATTTTGGATATGTCCGTATGGATTGAGCAGACATTTTTCGTATCCCAATGAAATTGATAATACTTATTTTTACGTGGTTACGTGTTCCAATACGTATAACCTCGTCACTCACGCACACACATTGGTAAGTCTTATTATGGACGTTAACGACAGGGTCTCCGTCTCTTTCTAATAACATATTCATATCCCTGTCTAATAATTTCAAATGGGAAACCAGTGTACCACTCACCTTGCTTTGTTTTTTGCTAGCGTTTAGTGACGTCTATCTGGTCATTTTTTTACATCAACAATGCAATGTTGGATATACTTGACAGCTCCACATAATTGATACATTAGCTGACCCGCGCAACTTCTTCTGCTTCATATAAGAGAATTTTCCCCGTGTTTGCAACATTTGCATCAAGCAACATCATTGCTGCTCCACTCCTATTGGTCGTAGCGTGATGTTATATAGCCTATGGCCTTCCTCGATAAATGGGCTATCCAACACTATAAGACTTTTTCAATGCGAACCAGTAGTTCCTGAGATTAGCGCGTTCATCCAAACAAATAAACAAACTATTCAGCTTTATAATATTAGTATAGATTGCGAATTATCTCTAATACCTAATCATAAAATATATAAATATGTGTTACAGTAACAGTATAAATACGGAATAATATTTTATTTCTCTTTATTCGACATGAACAGTGGCAGTGTCCAACTATTTTTTTACGTTCATACCAGGGATGTTGCGGATGCAGATTTTATGACATCTGCGGGTGCGGATGCGGATACGGATATTTGAAGACTCACATCCGCAGATGCGGATACGAATGTGGATGTCCAAATCGGTGTGAAAGCAACGCAATTGCGGATGCGGATGTTGATTAAAATTATTCATCTTATTTAATAAAAAGTATCTAATATCACCGCCTTCGCAGGTTCAAGCCTGTTTTGCAAAGGTTCATAAATTAAACACGTACCTACTACTGAACAACTGATTTCTTTCTTATCGTAACCTACGCTATATCTGAATCCGCATTAACATCCGCGTTGATTATTGCGGATGCGGATGGGATGTGTTCAAATCGATGCGAAAGCTCCGCAATTGCTGATGCGGATGCGAATAATCGCAACATCCCTGGTTCATACGCGTGAATATCACGTGCACGCACGAGTTATAATATTAGCCCTGTATTAAACTGTTACACTGCTGGACACAGACTTTTTCTTAGTCATAGCTCACCTCGCTGACCCAGTTCGGATTGGCAGACTTCAAATATCTTCGAGAACATTATGGAGAATTCTTAGACATGCAGGTTTTTCATGTTATAATATCCATGTTATCATAATATGTCTTTCTCACGATGCTTTCCTTCTCCGTTAAAGTGATAATTAACTATTTAATACGCACATAACTTCGAAAAGACAGAGATGCGCCTTTGCGTCGAGACCTCTGTGTAGAAGTCCAACGGCTTACGCGCACGTGTTAGTCCAGAATATAATCTCTCTCAGTGTCAATGTTCAACCAAAACCGGAGAACGTATCATTGAGGAAGAAATACGTTAGAAAAATCTCAATAGACTTTCAAATTTTAATATCTGTAGAGAATCTTGCTTTTTAAGAGCGTCTTCAGCTTTCGAGATAGGTTTCTATGTCGCGAGCGAGTAAAGGATAAAACACACAAATTTATGCACTTACTACGTTCATAAATATTTCTTAAATTATCATACCTATTTGGATAGGCATGATAATTTAAGAAATATTTATATGGTTACCTATCTGGTTCTAGCTCAAACTAACCAATTTAAGGTGGTAATAGCAAATACTGAGAAACCACATAATATATTTTTTCAAGTTCAGTATGACGTCAACATTGCGTGTAGTTTGTTATACAATTGACTACTTAAGTATTAATAAATTACTGGCATTGTGGTACTGCACTTCTTTAATAATTTTAGTTAATCCCTCTAATTACGCCAGACATTCATAGTTACCTAATACCACTAAAATGTAATCACGTCATTAGTCAAATGGGCATAACTTACCATCAAATCGATCTAAGGAATGCATTTTTAATTAATATAAGTTAACAATAAAACTTGTGTAAACCGGTATAGTAGACTAACGTGATAATTTATATACATTTTTAACTTGTCAGTTGTTAGAATATCATACATCATTGAAAATTTATAAAGCAGTGATAGCTCAGTGGGGAGACCAACAGACTGCAATGCAGAGGGTCTCGGGTCGAACCCACGTCGCGCACCTCTGGCTTTCGGAAGTTATATGACTTTTCGAAATTATGTGCGTACTAACTGATTGACAATTATCGCCTGCTCCGTGCCTCGGAGAGCAAGTTAGGCCATCGATCCCGGCTGCCGTGAACATCTATGGCAGTCGTTATTGTGCCCTATAATATCCTGACACTGTTCTAGCCTTAGGGTATCGTTAGCCTTCGGGTTGCGGAGTTCAGGTGGCAGCCGCTCCGTGTAAAAACTGATATCAGTGGTTAGACCAGAAAAAGCCGACCCCAAGTGACTTGGGAATAATAAAGGTTAGAGAGAAGATTGAAAATTTATAATGCCTGGCCGGCGCGGTGGTGTGGCGGTGTGGCTCTGCGACTCAATAGGTTTAGCAAAGCAAGCGGTATAAAAGGACGGACAGAATAATGTGCATGACGAGTCTTTAAAATCTTCAAAAGTTTAGCAGGTAGTAGACTTTAACCAAGTTTCGCAATATGTATGATCAATGGTCTGTTGTACTCTTTCAAAGTAAATAAAACCCTTTTTACCAACTCAATTCAGATTATCGACGCCACACGATTGTATATAGAGCAATACAAGCGCTTAGAACAGACACAGACTTTTACACTAATCGTAGGCAACTGTTGTCACTTCACACTGAAGAAAAACTAGATTCCTCGTTACTTAGCTTCTACACTACACTCAGTTTATATATTAGACACAAATGGATATCAATAGGTTTTGTAGTTTGCCCTTTAAACTGCTTATGGTTCCTCCTTAGAAACACGCTATACAATTCATCTGTGTATGTAATAAACACACATAGATGAATTGTATAGTATGTTTCTAAAGAGGTACATCGCGACCGAAACGCCTTGTAGAAGGTAGTGCGTGTATACAAACAATTCTAATACTCATTTTCTAGAACATTACTTCTCACGTACTGTTCTGTTTATTATTCAGTCTTCACAATCAAGATACTGCAGTTTACTCACAGCGTAAATAATGTTTCATGTATCACCGGTGCGTAGATATAAAAGATTGCATAATTATAACTACCTAACAATTTTGTTAAATTGTAAATTAACGAGGGTCTAATAATGAGTACTTTTTATAAGTACTTAGTTATAATTTATAAATTACATAATTATTTGACGAGCAAAACATTAGGTAGGTATGTACAAAAGTGTGTCGACAAAAAAATGGCGTTGGGTCACAGTACATACATCTGTGGTTAGTCGAGTCTAGATAAGGGTTGACTCTTTATTCGGATCACTTATACTTGTACAAAAACAATATAAGTATTAAGTAGTAACAGTGTTCCAAATATCTTGAATGAAACGAGAATAGAACTATATTATCTGACTAAAGAAAACCGTCGTATGAATGCCAACGATTGTGTTGAATGAACAACGTAAGTACCTATTGGGTGATATGATTGAGCAAGAGATAATAAAGTATAGTGGAGTCTTTTAAGATTATCATAACTTAGTAGTTTAGTATGCACCAGTTATTAAACTGGATCACGCTTTTAAAGTACAAATGATAATTTAAAATCACATGATAGCTTTATAAAAATGTTGGAAACGTGAAATTAGATAGGAATCCGTACAAACAAATTAACAATTTGTAAGGCATATAAAGATATTATAACGGTTTAGTTTACCAAATTTGTACTTTAGAGCTATATATATACGTACAAGGTAGGTACTTAAATACAGATTCGGTTTTGAAGCTTATCAACAGGTGGGCCGCCTGCTTAGTTGTCAACATCGTACCTAGTATAAAAAACCTTTTAATAAAATACATCAAGTACAGGTACCAGCCCTAAGACATCTACTGTTATCAATATCATATGCCGGAAAATAGAGTTACTTACCTTTTTTATTAACGGAGTAGACTCCGTAGACTCCGTAGTTGCCTTGCCGGGACCGGACACCTTCTTTTCTAATCCGCTCTTTGACATTTTCTACAAAAAGAGTTATCAATCAAAATCACACATTCTCAGCGTTACGCCTACACGTTACTAACAAAAAACAAAGAATTTAATTGTACCAGTGCTACGATAGATAAAACCGGTTAACCATGGAAAAATAATACTGGCCATTGATATATCTGTAGCTGTATGGTCAAGGAGGGACCGTCTGTTTAAATTAAGAGTCAGTTCCAATTTCCTGTCTGTCAATGAACTGAATATCGTTGTACGGCTTCTACTCACGTTACGATTTGTTCTCGATGACACCACACGCCCGTCCGTCGCAACGTTGCCAACGAAACTGCTACGAACTTGCCAGGTAACTTTGGAATTCGGATATCACAAGAAACGAACATCAAGCATATTATTATTTTTATGGTAAAGGTCATTATGAACGTGTTTCTGTTTCTATATTTATATTAGTTAAATCAATTTGATAATATGTAAATGTGTTTTGTTATTATATATAGATATGTTGCTTTTTAAACTATATTAGACGAGGTATGGTATAAGGAGACTAATATTAATATGAAATTAATAACGCTGAAGGTTGATTTATTTTACTTATGTAAGAAGGACTGCTGGTGTAATAGACGGTGCGGTCGTCGTTCTATTTATTAGCCACTTGTAGTAGGATTCATGACCTACATGCAGGTGATTGCGGGTAGCGATGTAGGCATTTTCTGTCCATGAGTAGCTACTACTCAGCCTTCATACAATAAACGCAGATACAAAGTCTGCAGGGATGTCGGGCGTAGTGGTTTGAATGGTCGCCCCTCCCCCACTGGCACTGCGCCGAGAGTTGCAGATTCGAAACCTACTTAAACTGCAAAAAGAAAGGTGATCCACAAGCAGTTGTTTCAAGAATAGATGGTTATTGTGTGCATTGTTTTAATGTTTGTAAATCCTCCGCGATGATAAAGAAAGAAAGATAGGTACGTTTGTAATATCGCACTTGTTGCAGCGCTTAAGTAGTAGTTAAATAATAGATTTCCGTTGTAACTTAATCTCTTTTACTATTGATTTCTATAGAATCTAGGGCACCAACAATTTGGTCATATTGCCTTGTGCATTCTTGCTAGTCATATAATATTTATACTAATACTTCCAAAACGTTCTGACATCGACGTAAATAAGTTGGAATAATTAATGTAGTTTGAAATGTTGAACATTTGTCATCAGGTAACATTTTAATATTATTTTATATAAATTATATTTAAGTACATTCTGTGTATATGCTATCTATGTGTGTATATTATCGTAAATTAATGTGGAATTCGTTGTATTACAATTGTATAAGTCAAGTCAAGTAATGTCAAGTAATGATTGCATTTCTTGAATGATCAAGTAAATATTTCAATAAATCTTTATACATTTTAGAACGAATTCATAAAACATACAAATTGGCCGGCTCAGGTACCGAACCTGCATCAATCGGCGTAATCGCAATGGCACGGTAATCATTAAACCTTCATGACATCTCTAAAGAATGTATCTAATAGGTACACTATCTATCTATACAAAATCTCAATTACTAACAGCCTCGTTCATTCATTATTCCAGTGTTCAGGAAACGATATAAGCCACTAATTCAAATAAAAGGCATTTACCCCTGTTATCTAAATGAAATATTAATATATATAGGTAAGTACATATGCGTTATACTATCACTCCACATTTATATACACCTCGCTTAGACGATATTCAAACACCCGTGATATTATAATATTTTTACTTCATATCAAAGGGCATTGATTTAATAAATCACGCTCAGTAGCGTGATGCGTAGGTAATACGAATCCACTCCGTGCTATTGCAATGAAATTTTTGATAACAATGATTTTATATACAATCTAGCTGACTCGGCAAACGTTGTTCTGCCATATAAATTCATTCGATAGGGATACCCTTATCATTTAGCGGTATGAAATACACGACCTATTCTCATACCTACCAAACATACTTAAAATTTCATCAAAATCGGTCGAGCTGTTACAGAGGAGTGCGATCACAAAGACCGTGACACAGGAATTTGTCACATGACATGTTTAGGGTCATCCAGTTTCCACATATCATGAAGATAGAACCCTCAAATTATTTCTAAATCAGATCATAATATTAATAATATTCTACCACATAGGTACACACAACACCATCTAGCCCAAACTAAGCAGAGCTTGTACTATGGTACTAGACAATGAATAAACATACATATATACTTTTTTTTTGTAAATACGTTCATATTATACATAGAAACACCCAGACCAAGACAAACATCCATGTTCATGCACACAAATGTTTGACTTGTGCGGGAATCGAAACCGCACAAGTGAAACATGACATGATTGATGAATCTTCTTTTGAAAATTTAATGTTTATAACTGATTTTTCTAACAATAATACAATCCAATAGATCCCTCAAAGTACCTGTACAATACCGTGTTAGGTCCGGATGGAGGTAGGAATACTTAGTGACTCTCGTTTAACAAAGATTGATCCTTAACGGCTCTAAATAAAGAGCGATGGACGGTGTGTGGGGCGGTCTTCGCGCTGCTATGGTACATTACTTATATTGATAACAGTAAAACCAAATAAAAGTTATTTGGACAGAAACAAAACATTTTACATTCGCGTAAACCAGACAGTATCATAGATACCTAAATTACCGGTTTTGAGAGACAGTATTGTCATTACTCAGTATAAGTTCATCTGTTGATTGATTTGTGCGTTTGGTCATAATAATGAAGAATTAAATCAAGATTGTCAATGTAGATATGTTAGGCGTTTTCTTAATTCATGAAAATCTAAATACTACTATGGAATTAACATAATTGCAGACAAAGAAACTTAAATGAACATTATAATTACGAAGCGCCTAATATAAATATCATTTAGTTGCATATTTAATCATAGTTACCTACTGTTGCTCTGATATTTTAATAGGCGTTTTGTTGGTGTTGTAGAATCGTATTTTGTTGTGTATATCTAGTTATTTTTTTTACATGAACTGCGAATGTGTGTTTTGTAATGTTTAGGTACTCTAGGGTTATTACAAGTCTTACTTAAATAATTTGTGTCATCGCACCTACTCACTAAACTATCGTGAAATTACTTTTATTTTAATTACGTATCTCTGGTTCTAGGTTGCAAAAAATAAGAGGTGAGCCTATTGTCGTCTACGGGCCACTTTCCAGACCTTGTGCTGATTGCAGCTACTGAGCATTTCGTAACATAAAAGACCAATAACACTTGGTAAACATAGCAAACGCATTTTACCGCTGTGTCACCGGAGTTATCGAACCAACAGAGTTTTAAACGGGCATTATTTTTACTAAAATGTACGACTGCAATATAGTGTCTGGCAGCTGTCTTGGCATGACTTGTTGAGATGGCAGTTGTAAATACTGCAGCCACATATTGATGTACGAATTATACCCGTTTAAAAGACTCATAAGTAACATAACAAAGTTGGCAAAGAATGAGGACTGATTTATAAAATGATTTAAATCAGTTCTCATTCTTTGTCAACCTATCATAACGTTGCCTCGCGCAGAGGCGAAACACATCGCATCCTTAATAAAACAGAGACTTATCTCAGTATTTTTGATTAAACAAATTTGAACTCTATTGAAAAGATTTAACACAAATATAATATTAGAATTTAACATATACAATTAGAGTTCAAATTGGCTTACTTTCAAATTTCGAGTTAAGTCGCTGTTTTATTAAGAATGCGACATGTTGACTCATATATTGTGTTGTGAAAACTGCAAGTTGGAATACGCCTGGATCTCACGACGCGGCAGACCGTCATCAGAAAATGTTGTTAAGTGAAAATGTTTTTGTTGTTATTGCAATAGTAATAGTTGGAGTGGACAAGTAGGGAATGAAGTCAACATCAAAAATATATTTATTCATGTAGGTCACAACAAACAATTAGGTACGTCAAAGGTAGGTAAGTACACTTATAAGTATGAATTTACAATTACAATTACCTACTGTTGACTTGTTCAGCAAAGCAAGGGTGTAGGTACATCCAATGAAAAGAACGTGCAAGAAACTTACAGCCACTTTTTTGAGCGCCATGGTGCCGCTTTTATTTATAATATACAACCGCGTTTTTATATTCCCAATCATTTAATAAAATATCAATGTATTATTCGTCATTATCGTAGAAGGATTTATTTATTTGGTTAACTTAAGGATATGGTAGATATTACGCAGAGCCATTACCTCTGTTATGCTTTGGTACCACGAGATAGGGAGGCAACCAGCCATGTAATGAAGAATGACTAGCTATTGGCAAATGGAAACATGAAAATAATCATCCGAAATCAGTATTGGCGACGTTTCTTTGTTGAAATTAAACTATTTTACACAAATTTTATCGCGACCTATTTAGGAAAAACACAACATCAGTATATTTTTACATGTGCTATTAAAACTATTTATATTTACATTTTACTTAAAGTCAAGAAACAATACTTCGTGATACTTTGAACTCCTTCTGCGCAAATAGTACATACCACCAACAATTAAATGAGACGACAACCATCTAAGTCTTCCCGTGACCCAGCTGATAAAAATCAACCAAAATGACGGAGAAAGTAAAATCGTACGAAAATATAAATAGATTTAAAAGATATAAGCGTTTTTATCAATCAATTGAATTAAATCCTTACAGTGAAAGCATAATCATAAGACGACGTTCCGCTAGATAGTACTTATCATGTATTTACAACAAAGGTGCAATCGGCACTAAAATAATAATAAAAAATTAAGAACCTTCTTAATTTTTTTAATTTATTTTTACAGAAAAAAGGCAACCGTTATACAATAACAATAAAAAAAATTGTCCTATTGTGAATACAACCCTTACACTATGGTTCCTCTTGTATGTATATGTATATCAGTCGCCTTTCGTCATCAACTCATCACTCGTGAGCACACGCTTGATCGTCCCGAGTGCAAAATTCCACTGTTTCTAAAACTTTCAACGCGATGTTCGTTTGTGCAAGCTGCGGTTCGCAACATACCGAGGGTCCGGTTTGTAGCATCTGTAAACTTCACTACGAATACCAATGCTCTGCTCAGCTCGGGGAAATAAGAAACAACTGGCGTTGTCTCCAATGCCAATCCAGCCCTTCCCCGACACCAGTCGCAACTGCTCCTCAACCTTACCATCTTAACAAGATGCAAGATGCTAAACAAAATCAATTTGCAACTGGCATCGTTACCAACTCTGATAGCAGATGTCAAGTTAATAAAGGATGAACTGGGTGGTCTTAAGGAATCTATTGACATGGCACACCACCTCATAAGCACCTTCACCGAAAGAGTCATTTCCTTGGGAAACAGAATAGTTGAAGTGGGAAAAGTATCAGGAGAGGTTACTTTTCTGAAGAAAGAAGTTGAAAGGCCACGAGACGCATATAAGAGATCAATGGGCCAGGGCAAACAATGTAGAAATTCAAGGCATCCCTGAAAAGAAGAACGAACATCTCTAAGATGTCGTTGAGAAGATAGGAATGTTGTCTGATCTGCCAGTGCCAGCAAAAGCTGATAAAGCAATCATCGTGCCATTCAACAGCTGCTAAATAAAGGAGGAATTTATGGCATCAACACGTAAAACTAAACATATCTCACTTGGGCTTTTCTTCATCGATGAATTTCTACGTTAATGACCACTTGACTCTGGCAAACTAAATACTACTAAACAAGGCAAAAGCTCTGACGAAAGCTAAAGACTACAAATATATTTGGGTAAAACATGGTAAAATAATGGTAAAGAAATCCAATACATCACCAACAATTTTATAAAAAGCGAAAAAGATTAGTTAAAATAACTTCTTAGTGTTCAACGCATCAACAACTTTAGCAATCATAATCTATAATATTGTACACAGTTTGAGAACCGTATTTAACTTAAAGCCTGTTCTTTCACCGGTCGGTCGCGTGGTTATAGCCGATTCCACAAGCTTAAGCGGAGTAAACAAGTAAGTTTGCAGTGTTGCACCTCACACAGTTATCATTAATACGCGCGAGCTTACGCTGTCGCTTACTGGTCATTATCGCTTGCACTTGATGCAGACTGAGCTTTTATTATATTGTTCGTGTATTTTATGCATACCTCTAATACCTCATATTTTTTTTAGATATATCTTCAATGTGGAATACTTATTTTAATTTATTAATTCTATTTACTTTCCAGCCCATTTATTTGTCTTGTTTTAAACATTAAAATAATGTATTATGTAGCATATATTACATATTTGGTACTTACTAAGGATCTGTTACCGTTTGTAGTTCTTGGTGTTAGGTATATCATTTGCAATCATACAATTTTTTGTTTTGTCTTATCGCTTTGTGGCTATTCGCATTGTTCAAGCGTTTTTCTTGTGCTTGTAATAATCAAATGTGTGTACCTACGTCATACTGTTTTTTGTTTAATATATTGCTATGCAACCATGAAAATTAAGCTGTTTATAAGCTCGTTTTATGAAATATTTTTTATAAATGGTTTCTTTTAGTTTATATTACCAAAATACACGAGGGCTGCGTGCTAAAACACACCTATTTAAACGGATTTTGATTATGAATTCGTATGACGTGATCTCAATAACGAAACGCTGGTTACACGATAGTATCGGTGATAGTGAGCTTTTTTGATGACAGGTATATCGTCTGGCGTCGCGATAGAGACTATATAAATACCCGTGAAAAGTATGGTGGTGGTGTTCTGATAGCAGTGCGACGTGCGCTTAAATCCATACACCGACCTGATTGGAATTCCTCCGCCGAAGACCTTTGGGTGACAGTGATTAACAATAACACAAAAAGTAGGTCGAATAAAATACATATTTGTACTATTTACCTATGTTCTGGAAAAAAAAACGGCAGTTCTTTTAACACTCACCTCAGTAATTTTACCAACAAATTATCATCAATTCTCATATATCAAACTCTTGTCCAAATTATATTTTTGTGATAATGGCAGATTTTAATTTAAGTAATGTTAACTAGTATTATAAAAACGATCGTTTGGAGCCCTCAGGTATTATGGGTGAAGCCTAGATCAACTTCTTTGATACGCTCGCCGAATGTAACTTGAATCAATTCAACTTATGCCCCAACGTAAATAACAGATTGTTAGCTTTAACCCTGTTTAACACTGAACTGACTGTTGGTGCCGTCGGGCCACGGGCACCACAAATCCCTTATTGTCACCATTAGTAATTGTGGTAGAATATTTCTCAAAAATAGTTCTGGAATTAAATATTTTTATGAACGTGATGATTATGATGCAATCAAATCATCGCTAGTTAAAATAGTATGGGAGAATATTTTGAACGATTATTCTATAAAAAATGTTATATATACATTTTACAGCCAATTATATGAATTAATTGACAGATTTGTACCTCATAAGACTATCACCCCTTCTTCATTCACACCCTGGTATACGGCAAGTCTAAAAAAGATCTTTAAGGGAAAACACAAGTTCCTGAAAAATACACCACATACGGTAACACAGGCGATTATATATAATCTTTAGTATACTCCGAAAGAGAGCAAAACGTGTTGAAGATCAATGTTATCAAGAGTATAAAGAGTAGTAGAACCTCGCTGATTTCAGCATGAATGGGCCGGCTCGACCGGCGAAGGACTGCCCTCTCACAGAATATCGACGTGAAATAGCAGTATTCCTATTGTTGTGTTTCTTTCGGTGAGTAAGAGTTTTGGAGGCCCAATAACCCCTTTTCCCCCATTCCCGCTCCTTCTCCTTCCCACTTCCTTTGCTAAAGGGTCGGCAACGTGCAAGTGATGCCTCTGGTGTTGCAGGCGTCCATAGGCTACGGAGACCACTTACCATCAGGTGGGCCGTAAGCTTGTTTGCCACCTTCGTTGAATAAAAAAAGGATATTGCTAAATTAGAAGAATCTATCGTTGAGAATCTGAAATCATTCTAGAGATTTATTAAGTCAAATAAAAAAGGCTCGAACTCTCTCCCTGCCACCTTGATATATGACATGAGGGAATATGTAACATCTTTGCAACATACTTCCAGTCAACATTCCTCTCCCCATACTCTCATGAACACAACTTTTCTATGCCAGACGAACATGAATACCTACACGGTGTATTCGCGATAGGTGACATAGAAATAATCCCCGGTGCTGTATACCAATTGCTTAAACCGGTAGATCTTTCAAAAGGAGCTGGACCAGACCATATTACACCCCTATTTACCGTTAACTGTTCAGAACAGTTTACCAAACCGCTTACCATTTTGTATCAAAGCTCAGTCCAGGAAAGTATTGTACCAAAAATTTGGAAGTCCACATTTATTACCCCTACCCTATTCATAAAAGTGGGGATGGAGGAGATGTAAAACACGACTGACCTATATCGAAATTATGTATAATCGCTAAAATACTAGAAAGACTTGTTTATACACAGGCACACAATACATTAAAAAGCTTTTTCATTCTAGAACAAGACAGATTTATTAAAAATAAGTCAACGACTATTAATTTATTAACTTTTATAGATTTTACAACATTAAACATGGTAGCAGGTGGCCAGGTAGATGCTGTATTTACTGATTATAGCAAAGCATTTGATCGTATCGATCACACATTACTCTTTCAGAAGCTCTGACGTGCTGGCATTCATGGAAACTTGTTCAGATGGTTCTGCTCATACATCGAAAACAGGTCTCAAGCAGTTGCAGTGAATGTATCCTTATCTATATGGCAAACTGTCCATTCTGGTGTGCCACGAGGTTCATTAATCGGTCCTTTGCTGTTTAACCTATTCATTAATGATATCAGCTTGTGTTTCCATCACTCGCAATTCTTAATGTACGCTGATGATATAAATTGATCGATTGGTCTGGTAACACCCTTATTAGGTGACTCGCATGACTTAGACCTATTTAACCAGTGGTTTGAATTGGTTCTTTAATTGCTCTAGTTTTTGATTATTTAAACAGTCCATGTTCTTATTGCATAATTGTTATCAAGCACTAAATACTAAAATGTGAAATCGTCTAAATGGTTCAAAGATGTTTATATAGTTGTTAATTAGATATAAAATACTGTTTGTTTTCCAAATAAAATGAAATAAAATAAATGCACTAAAACTAAAAACAAGTATCTGAAAAGGAATGTCGAATAGGTACTAAAAATTTCAGTTAACTGTGGGATCAAATCAACAATAAGTACTATAAACAGCATCCTCAACGAGGTAAAATAAGTCAATTTATAATCATGCAGTCAAATATAAATATATATTTACAATATCATTAGTTTTACACTAACAATTTTTACTTCTTGCATTAAATGCTTTACTACCCTGAGATCTGGTTACATGAGTCAAAAAGTTGTAATGGATACAAGCCTGGTGGGTATATTTTGTAAATTACAAGAGATTAATTTAGATTACCAAAAAAAGATGATTAGCTGTAAGATACTTTAATCCCTTACTAGCAAGTGAAAATGTGCGTAAGGGTAAGAGGATATACACGACGATACTCGAGAGTCGAATTGTTAGGTACATCCGCGCAATTGTCACAAACACGAACAGAACGAAATTTTGCACCTGTGCAATATGATGCCGGCATAGCGTGGTGTATGAAGGCAACCACAGTGCATTAAACTTGCGCGCCGCGCATCTCTACGTACCTAAGCGAACTATTTGGTTTCATGCTCTATGAAGGGATAAATAGTAACGTTATAAAGCGACGCAAAAACTATCAATGACACATTAACTACACGCGTCGATTACAAATTACGAATAAATGCGACCGCAGCAGTAGAAAGTGTAGCCAACAGAAACCAAAGAGATGTTTGTGTGTTTGACATTTTGTGTCGAGGACCACATTAATTTATTTATACCTATTTAATAGTCCAATATATTTTCTTATCACATTAATTTTTGTGTGGCTAATTCTGAAAGTTGAACATTTCTGTACCATACCTACTGATAACTGCGCCCTTCCTTTAACACAATCTGTATGTATGTATCTTATGTGGGGGCCAGTCAGTGCAGACCGGCGACACTTCGACCCAGTGGGATCTTTTGTGTCGACACTCTCCCATAACGACTGCCATAGATGTTCATGGCAGCCGGGACCGACGGCTTAACGTGCTCTCCGAGGCACGGAGCAGGCGATAATTGTCAATCAATATTCACATAATTTCGAAAAGTCATATAACTTCCGAATGTCAGAGGTGCGCGACGTGGGTTCGAACCCGAGGCCCTCTGCATTGCAGTCAGTTGGTCTCCCCATTGAGCTATCGCTGCTCTTAACACAATCTGTAACTCAAATATGTATTTTCACCACGACAGTTTTTATACGAAATATGTAAAGTTACGATCGCAAAACAACATCTAACTAAATCGCTACGAAATATTATATGACACTAAATGGTAACCGAACATGTAATAGGTTCCATGAAAATAACTACTAAAATATAAATAACTGGTTTTAGAGACACAATGTTATATGGGTAGGTACATATTTTACCTACATAAAACTCATATAATGCCTTATTATAAAATAAATACACAGGATTCACGTCTATTTATGCCCAAAGAAGTAGGCAGTACCTAGTCATTTAGTCAGCTATGTTGTTAGGTTTACGTGATAAGGAGCGAGCATTTTGCCTGTCTGCGATATATGATAGCATATATGTAGACGCTATGCTGCTACTGAGAGATTTAAATTGATAACTAAATAGCCAATAAAACTGACAATCCGGGCTTTGTACTAGAGACGTTACATTCGCATGTAAACGTACCAAAGTACAATATGACGCGAGACCAACGACTATCATTCATGTCAATAACATTTAAATTGAAAATTATAATATCTTTGCGCCAATTGTTAAATAATAGGTATACTATCGATCGATACACAGACCAGTTAGTTACCTACTTAAGTATTTTAAATCACATAATTTGAAGTAGATGCCATATCGATACTTATTATGTATATTTTATTTGGGATAACTATTTATTCCACAATAATATAAGACACAAGAATATCAAATTTTAGTAGTATCAACTAGTATAGGAAGTAGTTAAGTTTTACACAACCAACAGTGGGAGACATATAATAAAATTACAAAGGCAACACTGACAAAAATAGTGTCTTAAAGATTCACGCATGTAGTTAATTAGTTATTGCATATAAACAAAAGACCTTAGAATATAATAAATAAAGTTAAGAAAGCAAAATGAGACTTAAGCGCATGTAAATTTCACATTTCACATCTATGTAATGTTTTTAACCATATCCATAGTTTAAAATGTTCTTCTCTTCTTTAAAATTTATTGCATGTGGTGTTTACCTGTAAAGATTGTACAGTTAGCATTTAATTAGTAATATGTATGTAAATCGTTCTTTTTGTATCACTGTAACAATAGCTGGTCTTCTCCCTAGCCTCTACTATTCCCAAGTCACTTGGGGTTCGCTTGTCTAGTCTAACCGGATTTGACTGGATATCAGTTTTTACTGTAACAATAACTGGTAAACCTGAATAAATAAATAAATAAATAAAAGAGTATTATTACGAAACAGCATTATTCGCATATTTCAATGAATACGAGCCGTTGCAAGGTTTCCATATCTATATGTGCATTTACTAAGAATCTAGTTCCTAGTAGTACAGTCTGTGTCATACTGATGGAAATACTTCCAAGAAATATACTCGATTATCGGCGTTTGTAGTCCCACTGATTTGAGCACCTCAAAGTAACTATTCAAGCTTTAAGGCATCCAAGTGATCTAAAGTCTTCAACTAAGAGCCTATGCGGTGGTACCGCCATCAAAATGACACATAACATCTGATAAATCAGCTGTATCTGCACCTGAAGTACATATACATAATTATACTTACTATACACACAGGCCTTACTAGTTGCGTCATAGCAGTGAGAATTTCAAGCATGTCTATGGTCGACGTTGAAAATTTTCTACTGTATTAAAAGTCTGATTTTTGCCGAACAAACTACCGACATTTAAATATCAGTAGGATTGGCCACATCGGATTAGGGGGAGGTCTAATGTACATATTATAAATTATACTCACAGACATATACGTAAACTTATTGAATTACATAAAATAACGGTGTTTTTTCACGTAGAACGGAACACTTTGATAACCATAGACAATCCAGAGACTGTGCTATAAAACGATCAATTTAGATTGACGTCAACACCGCTACAAATAGTACTGACGGAAACGGTATTGTAAACATAGTGGTATAATACCTATATGAATTAGTAATGCGAAATGTCAGACTCAAAAGTTAATTTGCCATAGGTATAGGCCTGCGTGATTGAAAATTTCATTGGATTTCTTTTGTAGTCTAGATTATACAGTGGTCTATTTTAGTGACAACAGATGCCTGTGATGTTATTCACCCATGTGTCGTAACTGTTAATCTTGAAATTATTGCAGCCAAGGTAATTTTAATCTCTAAGATTTACTTCGTTTGTAATGTACTGTTGTCTTGTGTAGGGCTGTAAAATTTTCGTATAAGCATATAAAATAGATAACTAATGCAGTACTGCATCTCAATTGAACTTCCTTAACTTTCTTGTAGTAACTTATCTGAATATTCTATTACATCACTAGACTATCTGTGATTAATTATAAATTTATGTGGAATTAGTAGGTTTTCAAAATATATTATTGAAACAGACCATAACAAACATTACATATCTTTTAATTGGTCTATAGTTACTACTCCATATTCAAATATTTTCACTGTTTGATTATGTAAAGAGATTATAATTGAATTAATTTTCATTCAACCTTTTTATAACAAGATTCTAATTTAAAATTATATTTATTATCTTTGTAATAATATAATTAGGATGTACAAGAAAACTGGTGTTTACCTAACATTTTCTGGGTAGGTGTTTTACTATGAAGGAATGAAAAATAGTTGTTTGTACCTCCTAGTGTAACAATTAGTGACATATTCATATAAGTTGGCACACACATTATAAACATAATATAATCACTGTGTATGCCAGTTATCTCTGCAATATTACATCAACATTACAGTATAAAGTCATCTATATCGATATTTTCATTAGTTATTGCTAGTAGAAATTTATCACTTGGCTGTCATTTATTTGTTTACTTATTTCTATCTATGTTAGTATGTGCCTTGCTATTTCAACACTTTATAATATTTGTGATGTTTTTAATGTTAAGCAAATGTAATTTTGTGTAATAAAATATATTTTATTATGTTTGCTACTAACTACTCAATAAGTCTACAATCAAATAATAATAATAATAATATTATAATAATAATATTTTACCACATACACACAACACCATCTAGCCCAAACTAAGCAGAGCTTGTACTATGGGTACTAGACAATGGATAAACATACTTAAATAATAATAATATAATAATATTCCACCACATACACACAACACCGTCTAGCCCAAACTAAGCAGAGCTTGTACTATGGGTACTAGACAATGGATAAACATACTTAAGTATATACTTTTTTTTTTTGTAAATACATACATATTATACATAGAATACTTACTACATAAAATACTTTTTTTTTTTGTAAATACATACGTATTATACATAGAAACACCCAGACCAAGACAAACATCCATGTTTATGCACACAAATGTTTGACTTGTGCGGGAATCGAACCCGAAATGGTGCATAAATAATATAAATGGGTTTGATATCCTTATATGGACAAGTAAGTTATAAGGAAAACATTAATTAGTATATCAATCTGGCAACTGCGGTTTAAATAAAAAGCCTACTGAAATGAAAAATATCTTGTTGATTATAAATATGGTTTCTTTATTTTGTCTTGCAATTGATAAATTCATATTTTATGTTTTTACATGCTTTGTTGTGAAAAATATAAAAGTATAATGCCTCTTTTAATAATATGGCTTTATTACTATATTCCACAAACTTACACATATAGTATTTGCAATTTCTCAGAATTGTTAATCAAGTTGTAAGTAAATCATTAATGTATTTTATGAGAAATAAAGATATCTTAAACCTTCAAGTCAAAGGTTTGTCAGAAATATGTAGGCAATATAGATCAGAAAGATGAACTTATAAAGTTATGGGGTTTACCTATAAAGTAAAATTTATCAAATAAAATAATTACATGTGTTAATTGTGTTAAAAATGAAGTTGAAAGTGGAGTGTAGAAAGAAAATAATCAAAGTCAGACAAGATCAGCTTCCTTAACATCTTGATCGGCTGAACCATGTTACCAGTCAACCACTATTGATTCTCAAGTATCTCTGGCTCTTTAGTAATTACAAATTAAATTAAAAAAACACTATCAGTGTATCTAAGTACACATAGCTTGGCTAGCTTCAGCTATTGCAGTATCATAATGCACAGACAAAGCAGTTGTGATTGGTTGGATCATAAAACTCACAGTTCTATTTAAGTTACAAGATCTGTTTTACAACCACAAAATTTTGTGTAAATGTTACCCTAATTAAAGAAGGATTGTGTCCAGCAGTACAGCTTACTCAGGATTAATATTAGGTTCATTTAAAAAAATTCTTTTGTAAAACCCCTTTCTCTAATTCTGTGAAATAATAAACTTCTACTACCATGAACAATGAGATATATAGATCTTTATACATTTGACTTGTTGATTAAACACAATTATTTTTGAAACATTAAAATTTTTGTCCCTTTCTTTAGCCAAATTATGGCGTTATCACAATATGTAAATCAAGACTATTTTCGCTTTGTATAAAGTCTTGTTATTTATTTTGCTAAGCTTCTCTAGAGTATTTACTTGTATGCAATAAGTTTTGTGCTATCACTATTATTTATGTTTTATCAGCTACTCTGTAGTTTGTGTTATATGCATATATGGCTGGAAAGTATCTTAACTGTTTATTGTATTCCCAGTGGCTGCATTCAGTAATTTTATTGTCAGTGCTTATCTATGTGTTGTCTGCATTGATGTTTGTTGCATATTGTTTTTTTGCATTTGTATACTACTAGAGCTGTCTTACAATGACTAAGTTAAACTGCAAGGCGATTGTTCCATTCAACTATAAAGAAACAAGTAATAATCGGCAATGAATTGCCATAAATCTTAGAGTTCGAAAAAATGGTTTAAGTAATATGCAAAGGTCACGTCATACCAGGGTCAAAGGTCATAGTAATTTCGGGGTTATATCGATTATGCTGAGTCGAATGGCGTTGACCGCAAGTCTCTAGCTCTTACGGTTCTTGAGTTGAAAGTTGTATAACAGATAGACGGACGGACGGACAAAGCTGTTATAAGAGTTTTTTCGAACTCTAAAACAGTAATACTACCCAAAAATAGATTGTGGATGTTAAATGATTATTCTATAACTGTAGTACTTGCAGTGCAATGATGATTAACAAAAGTGACGAATAAACATAATGATGACTATGTAGATATCTAAGATTGACCTATATCTATTTAGAGTAATAGCTATCTTACTACTAATATAATTTAAATTTATAATGCTAAGACAACATTAAACATCTGACCTAAATAAATTATTTTGATTTCAACTCATATTTTGACATAATCATGTTAAATGCGGTATAACATAATACAATACCAATAAGTCTTATTACTGCAGTTACATATGCCCCTATTTATATTATCATAAAGTTCAATTTTTGCTGGGTTACATTATCAACATATTGCGTTGAGTACATTTTGTTAGCTCATGCGACTGTACTTTTTTGCATTGCCACAGCTTGTTACTGATAGCGGTTATCACATTGAGTATTTTACTGTGTTGTCCCTAGCACCACAGCATACAGTCAAATAGATTTGTATTATCATCACATTTATTCAGAAATATGATCAGCACAGGACTTTATACAAGATAAATGTAGATGAAAACGATACAACAATGAAGTGTTTTGTTCTAGGAAAGATGAAGGAAGATGATCATAACGAGTAAAGTGATTAAAGGTAAATATTTATATTTATTTACTAATGTATTTGTAAACAGTTTTGAATCTGGACTAAACCAGAGCTTATAAAGCTCAATTTGATTGTTGTTACATAATAAGATGATAAATGATGGTTTGTTATTATTAAGATAATTTTGATATCATTTGGATTAACCAAATATATATAAAATAAAGCAAAATTTTCTCTTAGGTAGGGTATGATATATTTTTATTGAGGACACTGTTCATGGCCCTAATGTGGCTATTTCTCTAATATGTCATAAATAATTATAAGTGAGAGTAGACCTACTTACTCATATTATATATGGAGTTAAATGTTATATTTACTAATAAAACGATCTTGCACTCAAGACTTTCACTGTTGCTTATGCTCTAAATCTATACTTGGTTATATTAGCGCCAATTCAGTTAGAAGAGAAGAGAAGAAGAAGAATCGTTTGTAATTTGTGTGTATGTGTATTATATTACAGATTAAGTTGTTTTGTTATAAGTATTAAAACTAATGTTTGTTTTACAGTTATATAAGTGTGAAGAAGGCAATATCCCATGATGATGTTGTCAGAGGAATCGGACATGCTGGGCACAGTCCCATTGGATGCGCATCCTGAAGAAATGACAGGTTAGCTTAGTATAATTAAATTTCTTTACTGAAGTATTAAGAATAGCTTTATTTTTAGCGTTTGATTTAGTGTGTCCATGACCTTGGGTCTGGTCTATCATTACTTGTTATTAAATATTGGAAAGCTGGTTTGTGAGTTTAGAATTTGAGTAATTGAGTCTCAGGTGTAGAAAAGAATTCTTCATCTAGACTTTGCATCAATGTTTGTCAGGTTTTGAAAATAATTGTTTATCTAAAATTTGCAACATAGTATGCGAGGTGTTGCAAAACTCCTTTACTTTCTATAAATATCTAATATAAAAAAAAAAAAAATTCGTCCAGAGTTACGGTTAATGAGTCTAAGGCGTTGAAAGGAGTAGTCATATAGACATTGCGTCATCAAGTGCTAGCTATTAAAACGGTTATTTTACACATTGCTTTAAAACAAGCACCTTCAGATGATAAGCGGTAACCATAGTAAGTGTATGAACATGCCAATCTTAAAAATCGTCAAGACTTGCTGTGCTTACGATCCAATTATTACTAGTATTTTGCTATGAGCATAGTGCTATCTTGAGGAGCCTGGAACCATTTACCCTATAATCCGAAAGCAAGATTGTTCCGCAACGGTCATCTGTACGATTGTGGTACTTCCTCCAGCTAGATTTAGACTAGCCGAAATCCCAGATTTGAGTGTTATAGCCCATTTACAAGTTACCATTATTTTTATACTTTCTACAGCTTCATTGAATGTTGTTGTATTCTATATCGTTATGACAAATTTTAAGCAAACCTTATACAAAGTAATTAATAATACCTACTACATAATGAATAAGTTTTCCGTGAATATAGGTAATCTACGCTGTTAATAAAGGAAATATGCATGAATATTTATGTTAACTATATCCTCCTCATTGGAATTGTATTGCTGACTGGAATTATAACCGAATTTTGCTAAACATTTGTTCGAAGGATATGTGTATAATAGAGCTTAAGAATAACGCAAATATTGGAAAACACATGACATTTTAGAATTTTCACATTCACTTATGCCGTTTGTACAGTACAACGTAATTAACAATAATTGTTTTAATTATACTGAGTTCTTTGAAGTCCAATCGTTTAGAAATACTTTATTGACTTTATGAAACGATTGCCAATTACGTAATAACAGAAGACTTTATATTGCAAAAGGTCGTTCTTGGAAAAGCTATAAAGCCAAAGTTAAAGCCAGCCAGTAATAAGAAGCCATCTAAATCTATATGAATTCTTAGAAAAGTATATTTCAAGGCATATGAAAGAAATGAAATATAATTGAGATTGTTGAAATACATATTAAGATTACAATATTTTTCTTACAGTGATCAGAAGATCTCCTTGTCTATTAAATATGGTGTGAAAGGAGACTGACCGGGTCTGGCCCAAGTGTTGCCCAGAAATGGGAGAACTTTTAGTTTTTTCCTGTAAAAGAAAAAAATAAAAATTTGCTCCTTGGGTTACCGAGAAGTTACAAGTCATATTTTAAAGATCTAAATGAAAAAAAAATTTTTTTTGCAACATTTACAAACAAAAGCCATTGTCTGCATTCAGATATGTTTCTCTCGCGCACGTGTTGCTCGTCTATACCTACGTTGCCCACGCGCCGCTGCTTTTTATCGCACTTACCGCAGCCTAACATCACTCGTGACATGAACCGTTGTGTCTTTTTTATAGACCCCAGGATCAATGCAGCTCTGACAAATGCCTTTCACGTTGATATTATAGATAGCCCTTATGCCCTCGAATTCATTAATATAGCCAAAGAGCGGCTGAATGTTGCCAATCACTTGGCAGATTATGTAAATCAAAGAAGGCTAAACCGAAGTAGAGCTATCTTTGAAAATGTTTCAGTAGTGGAGGATAATGTTTCTGCATTTCCTGTGTTAACACTATTCTCTGTAGGAACCTACCAAATCAAACTGGCGCCAAACTATTACAGCGAACATGTACGCATCACTGTATCATTTATTATACATAAATATAACAGCTAGACCTCTCAGATTTTACAATGCCTTCCAATAATGTCCAACTTGTACGAGCGCATATAAAGAGTAGACAGACACACGTCCCTATAATCTACCATGGTTATATTTTAATTGACGGGGATAATCATGGACTTAATCGCATACAACGCTATTGCTGCTCTTGATTTAATGAATGAAGAACAACTGGCAGCTGTGCCCACTTTATGTGCGTAGTTTGGTATTTAGGGTAGGCTAGGCACTAAGACGTTAGGTACCCAGCAGTATATCTCGACAGAATTATTCTCGACGATGATGAAGACGATTGATAAATAGCTAGTGCAGACTTTGCTGGCTCAGCGGTAGTAAGTGTAACTGCCGCACTCTCTCTCGACTCTGTGGTTTTGGGTTCCAATCCCGGGTCGAGCCTAAAGTGTTATTAGGTTTTTCTAATTCCCAATAACAGTCCAGAGTCAGGAAGTTGGCGGTGTTCCAGCCCCGTGCTTCGGAAGGCACGTTAAGCAGTGCGTCCTGCGTCTCATCTCTCCCCGATCGTGTCGGTTTGCCGCCCTTAAGCACTAAATTATGATTTCTGCTCAATTAAAAATCCGTACAAAAATATTTTTCTTCTAACTACTTCTCGGATAGATTTTGATGTGCTTTGGGTTACAGACTAGTGTTAGTCTGAGGAACATTATGCACTATGTGTCAGTGTTGAGCAGCACTTGGACCAAGTTCCATATATAAATGGTCAGTCTCCTTTAAAACTTAAACTTCTTTTTAGACAGTAGAACTAACTAACTACTAAGATGGTTTATAATCATGTTAATAAGGATATTATTTACAAGTTACCGACTTTACAAAAAGAGTTGCTGCTATACCAGTGAAAATACTAATTACACAGCGATTACTACTGATAATTTAATCTTTATCTAATATATTTTTCAGCGTCGGGCACGGAAGAGGCTCCGTCATCGATGGTATCAAGCGAAGCGGAGTCGGAGGGCAGCGTGGTATCTGAGGCGCGGCACGACGGCGACCATGTTGCTGCTCAGAGCGACGCGTCGTCCACCGAACATACCAACAGCCAACATGAGAGACCTAGTTCCACTGTCACCAGCGATTGGCGAGCAGTTGGCACAAGCGTCACAACTTACGTATCCCCAAGAGGTATGGCGACTTTTATATTGATGTGACTCACAAGTTTATTTTTCTTAATTAGCATCTACGTACTTTTTGCAGTGGATTGTCTCATTGGCTTAGTAGCTTAAGTTTGCTTAAGCAATTAGCGTCCATTAGACCGTTAGATGGAATTTCTACTTAGCAATTTTCACAAGCTGCTTAAAAAATAATAGGAATCTAGGTTCTGGTATAGGCCCTTATTACGTGGAATATGGCGTACAAATATTTATTACATTTACTAAGGCTTCATTCGTCAGTTCAATTGCATTCGAATGATATTCAACTACAGCTGTTCACAATGTGTTACTTACTTTTATGGTCAGTAAATACGTACGTACGCACTTACTACTTGTGCAGTGTTGTCAATACATTAATATTATTCAAAAGAAAGAAAGAAATTGTACACTATGGTACTCTATAAGTCGAAGTAATCAGATAAAATTCTCAGTTTATAAGATTGATATATTATAGTATGTAATAATGATTTATTCTATAAATATGTCTTATTCTAAGGTGGAATGTAAATTATAACATAGGACAAAGACAATCCACGAAGTAGGACTTGAATTTACGACCCCGACAAACCGTGTCATGCTATCTATATTGCTTTATATTTTAGTTAAGATTGGTATAGCTAAAACCTAATATACATATACAATGTTCAAAAAAATCCTCACTCTAGATAAGTGCACACCATTCAACTTGAGCTATACTTTTCGAATATTTTGGATAACAAACAACATCATAATGCTTATTTAAAATCGCATTAAATTTGTTATGATACCACCAGAATATTTGTGATTCCTAAGTATTAATGTTCAGTGTATAATTTTTTCCATGACTTTGACAATGCATAATTTTTACAGATTTTTTTATAAATTTCTATGATTGAGATGAACGATCGCTTATTAGAATCAATATGCATATATCATGTCATATGCCGTGTCAGTAATTTGAGCAAACAATGAATACCTATATTTTAGTATTAAGGAAAACGTAGCAATGTGTAGCCGGTTGCATTTAAACGATATTTTATCTTGTATATGTGGTTGCATGTATTAGGTTCGATACTTCCGTGGGGCGCTCACAAGGGCCCCGTAATGGCACAAACCGATTCGGAACTACGCCCTGGCGAGTTCGTCATGAGACTACTCTTCACAGAGTTCACGGTACAGGCTGAGAGGAAGATGGAAGCTGTTATGGCCGAACCACTGGTAAGAAAGTATTGATGTTGTTTTGGTTAAGTTATCGTCTTTGGTCTGAGTATTTATCGGTGATCTAAAGTGTGTGTATCTACGTGGTTTAAGCATTAACACATTGCTTAGTGTAGTTAGTAGTATTTTAATATAAGCTAAATATTATACGTGTCACAGTAAGCAAACCACACCTAGACTTCATGATACTTTGAGCTCATTCTGCGTAATTAGAAACACCAATAATTAAATTATGTTCGGGTACTTTGAAATAAATACACTGGAACATTGAGACAACTACCATCTTAGTCTCCCCGTCACTATGGCTGCTGAAAAGCAACCGAAACGTCGAGGAAAGTGTAAACTTAAATATAAATAGTTTTAATAATTTAATTAGTTTTAAATTAGTAAAGTTTAATTATAATTGTAGTAGTGTAACAGTTTCTAAATTATGTAATACAGTGACAAATAAACAACGCGGTAAAATCCGTATAAAAGACAATATTAGATGACTTTTGACGTTCATAAGTGTTACTTTGTGACTTAAGTGAATAAATGATTTTTGACTTTGATAATAATATATGAAAAGCTAGCATTTGATTTGCATGTAGTTACTATATATATTTTATTTGAGGTTATTGGTTATTTGGCAGCTATTTGGTTTGCATATTACTAGTATGCGAGATGAACTAAATTCTTGTATTACGAGATAGTACAATGGATGGGGATCAAATCCTATCCAATGACACATTGGGCTACCGCTGCATATATTGTTACACGAAGACGCAGAGGTCTTGAATTCGACCATACGGCACGCACTATGTGAAATGAACACACCAGTCTAGTGTGGTGGAGTCAGGCCTTCTTACACTGAGAAGAGGCTCGTGCTAAGCAGTAGTACAGTTGATATACAGGACTGATATTGTTATTATTGATTATTAAATTGCATCCTGTATTCACAGGAGAAGCCACTAGCCAAGACACTGCAGCGCGGTGAGGACCCTCAACTTGATCAGATTCTTCAGGCATTCGGCACCGTAGCTGAACATTGCCTGCCGTCATTACTGAGAGCATTATTCGGCTGGCTCGAGCGCCAGATGGCTGACTCGCCACAGCTAAACGAACAGGCTAAGAAGCCACATCAGGATCTCAGGAACAAAAGGTAAGATCACACAAAATCATTAAAAAGAAATGAAATAAAATACCAATATGAGCCAGGAGCGCAACATAAGGGATGTAATTTAAAAAAATTATATCTAGAAAAATGTTACCGTATCTTAAATGTGAAGTTTGTTTTAACAATTGAAAATAAGTATGATAGTAAGACGTTTTTAGAGTTCGAAAAAACTCTTATACAACCGCTTTGTCCGTCTGTCCGTCTGTCCGTCTGTCTGTTAGTTATATAACTTTTAACTCAAGAACTGTATGAGCTAGAGACTCGCAGTTAACGCCATTCGACTCAGCATAGTCGATATACCTCAAGGTCACGTGGTATCACGTGACCTATGCATATAACTTGAACCATTTTTTCGAACTCTAAGATTTACGACAATTCATTGACGATTCTCACTTGTTTATGTCTGGTTGGGCTAAATCCGTAAGAATAAGGATGCACAACGCACATTGTGACGTAACTGCGATGCCGACGGTGCTGGGGTACGACGGAGATTGCGAAACATTCTTAAAACTCCCCACTTTTTGGTATACCCAAATTTAAAATGTAGCTTCACTCACTTAGTACACTCGCTAACATATATATTTTGACGTTCATAAGTGTTACTTTGTGACCTAAATTAATAAAAGATTTTTGACTTATGACTAAAATATTAATTTGTAACTCAGTTTAAAAAAATACATTTTAAATGTAAATGACAGATTTATTGTTGCTTGTTGTTGCACCACGTTCAAGCAATATAAACCTACTTTACCTTTTGTTCTACAAAAACCTATTGTTATTGCAGCATAATCTACATAGTGTCCGGCAGCGGCGCCGGTACAGAGACTGTTGAGCGCAGTTGTGAAGAGCTTCAAGCAGAGAGGCGCGATCTCGCTGTGGAGTTTCTCTTCTGCCTTGCCCTCATTGAAGTGCTCAAGCAACTGCCCTTCCATCCAGGACACGAGGACTTAGTGCAATATATCGAAAATGTGGCGTTCAAGCGATTCAATTACAAAGAAGGGTAAGATTATATAAATAATTTGTTTCTGAGTTCTCTTGGTGTGATGCTAACAAAAAGCAGTTGTTTTCATGAATAGAATTTCGTATATGTCTCATAATAGCTTGGTATATCGATTAATATGATTATATTTGACAATAATTGCATAAATTAAATGTAAGATCATACGAAATAGTTTAGGGATTTATTCAGCCATAATGAAGTAACATGCTAAATTAAGGTGCTACTGAGATTGAATGGTTCTAACTAGAATTGCCCAGAATTGCTAGAAAATATTGTATGAAACTTTAAGTTAGTGTCTTATCTAAGAACTGATGCACTGGGGCTACATACAGTAAAGCCCAGTAATCATACTAGAGACAAAATTATGACTGTATAGTTCAGATTCTACATTCGAACAATTAATCCAATATATTTTGAAATAGTTATAATTTAATTATAATGTTTAAAAAGGAGTGATATGAAATAAAAACATAATATTCTTATTTTAAATGTTTCTTGACAGATTGCAGTCAAATCCAAACGCTGCCAACGTTCATCTGATAGCTGATCTGTACGCTGAAGTGATTGCTGTGCTTGCGCAGTCACGTTTTGCTTCAGTCAAGAAGCGCTTCACTGCAGATCTTAAGGAGCTGAAGAGCCGTGAACCGTCTCCTCACACCACACAGAGTATAATCTCATTACTGATGGGAATGAAGTTCTTTCGTGTAAAGATGGTACCCATTGAAGAATTCGAAGCGTCATTCCAGTTCCTACAGGAGTGTGCGCAATACTTCCTCGAAGTGAAAGACAAGGACATCAGACATGCCCTCGCTGGGCTTTTCGTTGAGATACTGGTGCCTGTCGCTGCGGTATGTGAAAACTATATACAAGGTGTAAGCTTGAGCGCTCGCGTAGCTACTAATTTTAATGATAGAATGCAATTGTTTTATTTTGTTAGGCTTTTCTTATTAGTAGAGACTAAAACTACGACGATTGCGGGAAACAAAGTGAATGGAGCTCTACGCGCTTTTATGAACAGTCGAAATGTTTCCGAAAAGGCACGTTTGGCTGTTCATAGAGGACTATTAGGTGCCCACACTTATGTATGGAAGTGAAAGTTGGGTATGGCAAAAGAAGCATGAGAGCAGAATAAATGCTGTAGAAATGAGAGCGCTGAGAAATATATGTGGTGTGACTCTGAAAGATAGAATAAGGAATAGTGTGATTAGAGAGAGATGCGGCATGAAAGTTGATATAGTGACAAGAATAGAAAAGGGTATGTTAAGCTGGTTTGGGCATGTAGAAAGAATGGACGAGGAAAGACTGACTAAGAAAGTTTATAAGGCTAGTGTGAATGGAACAGTCGCAAGAGGAAGACCTAGGCGAACGTTTCTTGATCAGATCGGAGGCGTTCTGGACAAAGGCCAGGTTAAGAGCACCTTGAACCGACGGGCGTGTATGAGGAATGTGATGAAAGTGAATGAAGCCAGAGAAGTGTGTCAGGATCGTAGCAAATGGAAATCCGTAGTCTCTGCCTACCCCTCTGGGAAACAGGCGTGAATCTATGCAATGTAATATAATAAGACTACGACCAGTAGGCGCCATTAATATGTGAGACCTAATCAGGATCACTGCAATGTGGATGGTTACTGTGATATACTGCGATATGATACAATGCGGATTACTTTCCTTCTACCTCACTGCTGACCTAAAAGGTATTCGAATATAAGCAGAAATTGTTGTATATAGAAGACATGGCGACAACTATGTGATAATATCGGCAATAACTAACAGTGATAAAAATGTTAGAATTTGAGTAGGTGCTTTGACTATAGACGGGACGTAAATAAGTGCGTAAATTGATCATTAGTAAAATGTGATAATTTAAAGGGATAGGATGTACCCGTTTTGATATGGATCACACTTATGCGTTACTAAAATATCAGTCTGCTCACTTTGTGACTCTAGAGTTGCTGAGAAATGGCATTGGTAATCGCGTGCACTCATGATTACGGCACTGGACCAATTCGTCCAAGTTCGACGTATAAACTAACAAATACCCTATATTTCAGACGGTGAAAAACGAAGTCAACGTACCGTGCCTAAAGAATTTCGTAGAAATGCTGTACAGCCATACGTTGGACGCCAGTACCAAGTCCAAACATCGTCTGGCGCTGTTCCCGCTAGTCACATGCCTGCTCTGCGTTTCCCAGAAGCAGTTCTTCTTGGCGAACTGGCACTGCTTCTTGGCTATGTGCCTGTCCCACCTCAAAAATAGAGATCCAAAGATGTGCAGGGTGGCTTTAGGTAAGAATATTATCTCGAGTTTACGAGTAGAGATTGTAGCTGTATATAGTTACAACCATTTCTACTGTGTAAAAAAGATTTTACTGAGTCGGGAACGAAGTCGATTACCCTGTTGCTTTATCAATTTCTATCTAAACTCGTAAAGTAACTCTTTTAGTCTTTTATATTTTACCACTATACCTCACAAACGATTTGGATTGCATTTTATTTAGCAATAGCTGGAATCCTTAGGGTAGTTAAAGGGTATTACAAATGCGAATGATGTCGTGAGTCACAGCTAGTATTGTATGTTCTACCGATGATTAATAAATATAATATAATCATATTGTGGCATTGCTTTTTTTACAGAGTCGCTCTACCGTCTGCTATGGGTTTACATGATCAGAATCAAATGCGAAAGCAACTCTGCTACACAATCTCGCTTACAAAGCATCGTTAACTCACTGTTCCCGAAGGGCTCAAAGGGCGTAGTCCCACGAGACATGCCTCTGAATATCTTTGTGAAGATTATCCAGTTCATTGCCCAAGAGAGACTAGATTTCGCAATGCGCGAGATCGTATTTGATCTACTGATGGTAGGCAGGCCTATTAAGATTATTCTAACTCCAGAGAGGATGTCCATTGGACTCAGAGCCTTTTTGGTAGTTGCTGACAGCTTACAGCAGAAGGAGGGTGAGCCTCCGATGCCGAGGACATCTGGAACATTGCCCTCTGGTAATACACTGAGGGTTAAGAAGACATTTTTGAACAAAATGTTGACTGACGAGACCGCAAGGTCCATTGGAATGAGCGCTTACTTCCCGTTTGTGAGGCGGGTCCTGGTTGAGATCCTAAGGGCTCTAGATGCTCATTATGGTAGACCCCTGATGCTGACCAATACTCAGAATGTAACGAAGGAGCAAGAGATCAATACAGGAGAAAGGAAGCCGAGGATTGACCTATTCCGGACATGCGTTGCAGCTATACCAAGGTAACATAATCCAGTAATATGCTCATAAAATATTCTGCCAGAATTAGTATTTTTATAATAGTTGGACAATAGAATATATTTCGGCTATTATCTTTATAATTATATTCTTCTGTATGTGTATCTCAATTAACTGTACTTAAACGGCTCAACTGCATGGAACCAGATTGGACTAGACTAAATTAAGAGGATATTTTTTTAATGTTTTGGGATGGGTCCCTTGATAGTTCATATTCACAATTGGAGCCGGTAATTGGCGATGCGATTGGTTATTTTGGGCAGACACGTTTCCTTTGACAATAATATTCAAGGCACTAATAATTGGTAGTGAATCCATCTTCAAGCATCGTGCTGTTACTGAGAAATGCCTGATAGACAAGCACACTTAGGGTTTGTACTACCACCTCCAGGTAGAATTTATCTATAAGATAAAAAGTTTCGCCATCTCTCTTCTTTAACCTAACATGAGTGAGACAGCTTGCGATTTATCTTTCGGATAACATTTACTTGTAAGTGGTAGGAGTGGCCGTTAGCCTATAAATTCTAGCCTTCGTCGGTTGCGGATGCGCCATTGAAGTTAAAATAGTTATTGTTACATTGCCTGTTACTAAAACAACTGTTTTATTTTGTTTTCCATAGACTTATCCCCGAAGGCATGGGCTCGAGCGAGCTCGTAGACTTGCTGTGTCGCCTCACTGTGCATATGGACGAAGAGTTGCGAGGCCTCTCATTCCAGAGTCTACAGACTCTGATCGTAGACTTCCCCGAGTGGCGGCAAGACGTCCTCGCTGGATTCACACAATTCTTAGCTAAAGAAGTTCAGGTAAGTGATAATGATTTTATAGAGCCTAAAACAATCCCACATGTTCTAATAATTTGATCAAAAATACGATTGACCAGATCACTCTCTACTCAAACATTACGCTAACTTCTCAACTCATACAACTAGGTTGTGTGAGGTCAAGACTTAAGTCTAAAAAACTTTAATTGGCTTGAATCGTATCGATGGCGTGTTGTATCGATTTCATGAAAATGATTTCTTTTACTGAACATTTTGTGACCGCTTCAAAGCAGTAGTATGTAACACATAATTAATTAATTGTATACATCCTGTTTTTATGTATGCAAGCGGTATATACCCATACATAGAAATATAGCCTAATCAATAAAGTATTATTAATAGCATATTTTTTTTTAACCTGTCAGTTGTTGGAATTCCTTACCTAATTGAAAACCTATTGTCTATTTTATGTCTGCGCCGGCAAAAGACCGCTCAGTTGGGAAGGTTTTAGTATGCCTTTGATAAGTAATGACGTTTGTTGCAGGATACATCCCCACAGCTGGTGGAGAACGGTCTTCGCATGTTACTCCAGCTACTGACAAGCTGGAAGAACGGCGAGCCAGTAGCCAGCGGTGCGCCAACTAAACAGGAACCGCTTGCCTCCGTCATTCGCGGGGCTGAAGCTCTCGGACTTGTGATGCTGTGCCAGTGTAAGGCGTATCCCAGGAGACTTGCCGTGCATGTGCTCAGGTAAGATAGCTTCAAAATATTTCAGAAGACTGTTTTCCGGGGTTTCGCCATGTTTATTATATCCTAGCCTATATTACTCCTGCATAAACTATGTTTTTAATAGTGAAAGTATTTTTTAAATCGGTCAAGAAGTTCTTGAGGTTATTCATTACAAACTAAATACAAATATTTCCTCTTCATAACATTAAATATATTGGTTGTCCTATCTCCTATCTTATAAATGCGAGATGTATTGCGTTTGAATGGCAATAACTTTATAACTAACATAAGCCATTTTACAGCTTAGTAAAAAATATAAGTACATATATGTGACGAATTTAAATGAAAAAAAAAATGTAATGGATTCAAGATATGTATTTAACAAACTATAGAATATCAGACAGTTTCTCTAAATTGAAGAATGTAGTGTCTACTATTTGAGAGATGTGTAACAACACAAATGTCTTCATCGCTTACAAGATTTGAGAAACCAAATAAAAATGACTTAGGCCCAGGCTAATTCTAAGATAACAGTCGAAGGTTTCTTAATGGTTTGGATATTCAAGTCGAGGTTGTTTTTCAAACACGTGTCATATTGTATTTTGAAATACGCGTTATATTATATTTTGAAATACGAGTCATATTATAATTTGAAATATGAGTTATATTATATTTTGAAATACGCCTCATATTATATTTTGAAATATTAGAGAGGTGTAAAGATAATAACAAAACAAAGTATTCAAATTTGTACAGCACAAATTTATTTTATAAAATTAGTCATTAGTAAATTTAGTCAATGAGGCACCTGCGACTTTATTTTACGTTATGTCTTAAACCATGAATACACATCTCTCTACCGCATAGTGAAAATTTCTATAAGTATAATTTAAATGCAGTTGTGTACTAATTATATATTATTCTCCTAGGGAAGCGAAATACTTGCTAGAGAAATTACAATTGACCCGTGACGAACCCGCGCTTATCGACGCGGCTGATATGCATGTACCGTACTTTGCTGAGCGGTGCCTGCCGCTGTTGCCGCCTGCTGAGAAGCAGGCCATCCTTGCTGCTGGACAACCCGACCTTGTGTGGATCGCTGAGAGAAGCCATGCTGTGTGGACGGCTGGTAAGTTGAATACAAGGTTAAGAGATATTAAGTAGCATATATACCAGCTAAATCACGTATTATATGGGACATCTATGTAACGTTATAATATAATTTAGAATCGTAGCATAAACAATGAGTGAATTTTTTGTCATGTAGTGTGTCGCACCCGTATGTCGTTTAATGCAGTCGCATTAAACGACATACGAGTGCGTATTGGCATTACCATTGGCAGCCGCCAATGGTTTGCCAACCCGACTTAACTACCAAACCAAACTATGGCCTATGGTGAATTGTTTCTCGGACTTTGAATAAACATTTATAGACGTAAACGAAATAAACAAAAATAACCATGCACATCTATATAACGTACAAGTAAAAACAAATAATGCTCTTGTTGTGACGAATGGACAAAATTGAAAGAGTTGCATTTGTTATAGATAAACCTAATTTCTCAGAATTATTGTATGTTCTATGTTTTCGAATATTTACTTACGGTTGCATAAATATTTACGCTCGTAGACTGGGTAAATCTACATTATAATAATGGACAAAGGCCAGGTTAAGAGCACCTTGAACCGACGGGCGTGTATGAGGAATGTGATGAAAGTGAATGAAGCCAGCGAAGTGTGTCAGGATCGTAGCAAATGGAAAGCCGCAGTCTTTGCCTACCCCTCTGGGAAACAGGCTTGAATCTATGTAATATATGTAATAATGTTATAACGTGATTTCAGGGATTCAACACGATGAAACTTCAACCAAGAACAGCTGGAGCGGCAGCGCCTCTAGTGGCGCTGATCCTTGGGAGGTAATTTAATAACAATTATGATATGTATATTATTATATTATCTTTGTGATAATATCATATCATGGCCCAGTTTTAGAAACTGTCTGTGACACAAGTCTGCTTAGATTTGGAGAAGAAATTTGAATATTTATAGATCATGGTATATTTTATCATTTTAAACGTTTAGTCAGCAAAAGGCCCACGTTATCTGACGACTGTGTATGTTGTGGTGGCTAGCGAATTCATTTATACTACCTGAATTGGCAGTGCAGTCCCAGTTGCGCAACGTTATTGCTCTGTGGTTACTGGTTTGCCCAAATTCTGGTAATACAAGTCAGCATATAGAAATGAATTTTCTACATTCTACGCGTCCTACCCATGAAAGCGGCTCAAGTTTTGCACCTGACTTACATTCTGATTGAATCATATATGTAGTGCTCCTGGAGATGAAATTAATAATTTCTAACGCAAAAATAAGTGTTAGTTGACGCTATCGCCCTTTAAGACAGCATGCATGGGATATAAGTGTCAGAAAGAAGAAACGGGAATTTAATGTTGCTTGATGAAGAAGAAGTAAAGCATAAGGAGCTTTTCTATGGCTAATGCGAAACACATTGCAATAATTGGTGATCACGTAGGAAGACATTTCCGAGGAAGACGTCCTTTTTGATTGCTTGTTAAGGCTGCATGATGATTTCTGCCCAATTAATCATTCATAGAGGCAACGAAATATACTATCTGCCTATTAGACAGGTCTCCTTGTCATAATTTATACCCCATATGTCAGTATCACTTCATTGCCGAGCTGACGGACATCACTACATATTATCAAACTAAGGCCACCGCCGCATCTGTCTGTCTGTTCGCGATAAAATCAAAAACTATCGAATGGATTTTCATGCGGTTTTTACCAATAGACAGAGTGATTCATGAGGAAGGTTAAGCTATATAATATGTTAAAATTTTGTACTACCCGTGCGAAGCCGGGCCGTGTCGCTAGTGAATATTATTATTACTTTCTACTCTACTAGAAGCAAGGCGCACAGTATTCTATCTATATACACTAGGTAGATGTTCATGCTTTGTTTTGCTACTAGGTGGTACTGTTCGGCTTACTGGAGCGAAGCCGAGTACCTGCCCGCTGCCCATCCACGATACAGCAAGCGTGGCCGATTCTGCATGCTAGGATTCATGCTCTGTTCACTATCATTGAACCTGCGTAAGTATCCTTGAAATGCTATGTTTTGTAGAATGTGACATATATGAATAGGCAACAGCCTATACACTTGCATCTGTGCCTTGCATCTTTTACAGATGCAAGTGTATAACAACATGTGCTATAAACAAAATAAATGCTGAAGAAGTATTAATAGCGTCTTACGTGTACACACAGCGACACATCAACCTAGACTGTTCGGACTTTGAACTATTAGATGTTGAACGCTGCGAATCGTGCGAGAGAGTGCGTTATATTTTAGTTATTTTGTCTCATTCACGCTGAACGGGACGCGAAGCTCTATCCTTACCATTACATCGACACCACATGCACCGTCCCTTTCCAACAATTATCTATTTGGTATGTAGCGTAGTTATGCGTGTATAGGGTATCTAACTTCATGTGTAGCCGTGTGTACGCGAATATTATACATTGAAATTAAACAACTTTATACGGATTTTATCGCGTTGTTGATTTTTTTTATAATACCCTATTATTACATAATTTAAAAACTTCATACTACTATTGTTAAACACTTTTAACAATAATTCAAAATTATGTAATATGTAGTGTTTTAGTATTTAACAATAGTAGATTGAAGTTTCAAAATTATGTAATAATAGTGTTTTATAAAAATTAAACAACGCGATAAAATCCGAATCAAGATGTTTAATAGCATAAAATGTCTTGACTGCACAGATAGCGTAGTGGGTTAAGTGGTCGCCGGTGTGCCGAATGTTGTGGGTTCGATCCCCGCAAACATTTGTGTAATCTGTAAATCTGTAAATGGTTGTTCCAAATCTGGGTGTTCTTTGAGTCCACTGTAAATTCCCCCGCGATACAGGAATTATTCCCCGTGCAGGATTTGTGTGTTTTTATAGACCATTCAATAAAATCAGTGCCTTTGGTAAACATTTTAGATGCCCAATTCACTTATCAAAGCCTAAATAAAAACAATCAGGAATGTTATTAACTAAAATAATATTATAACTTCGCACATTAGTATACAATATGACTGGTTAAACGCGGGATATATTAAATGAGCTCTCAATTCCATAAGTACTAGGACTAAAATTAAAAAAAGTACGGTCTCAGTGTTTTACTAAATTATTCAATAAAATACCCTGATCGATTGTAGAATGAAGGGAAAACTGATACCACAGCTCTCTCGCCTCGCTGCCCTTTTAAAGGCCTTATGAGAGTTCGAAAAATCTCTTATACAACAGCTTTGTCCGTCCGTCTGTCTGTTATACAACTTTCAACTCGAGAACCGTAAGAGCTAGAGACTCGCGGTAAACGCCATTCGACTCAGCATAGTCGATATACCCCCAAAATTACTATGTATACCTCTGACCTCAAGGTCACGTGGTATTACGTGAACTTTGCACATATTGTTTATCGAACTCTAAGATTTACGGCAATTAATTGCCGTTTCTCACTTCTTAGTATTGTCGCTTGACTCGAACGGTGGCGACGTGCGCAGATTTGTGAAGTCTGCCAACCCGCACTGGCCCAGCGCGGTGGACAGTGGTCTAATCCTTTATCACACTGAGAAAAGGCCCATACCCAGCAGTGGGACAGTTTATATACAGGGCTGATATTATTATAATGTCTTTTAGTGATTTCTACGTTTTCTTGTATATATTTGTCTTGTTCTAAGTTACTCAATTTGAATTCATGAATCAGATATCTGAAGTTAAGTACATTTGATCCAAGTCTTCGATTTCTTCTTCACTTAATACCCTTTGTTCACTGGTCAACCTTTGTAATTTGTCTGTGATTTTATTTATTTATTTAATTTAATTTATTGGTACAAAATATATTTACGTGTTAGATTATAACAAAATACAATTCATACACCAAATATGTTAATATGTAACTCACATCATTGTTCACTAACTAACAAAAAAACTAATAGTACGTCATGTTACTCCGTAAACGTTGACAAAAGAATTTAAATAATAAAAACAATAAAAAGCAATGAGAATACGGTACTAAATCTAGACGAATTTAGAGTAATTAAATAAATAAAAAAATAAGGATTTATTGAACGAAGAAGTTAAATGGTCTGTTTTTTAAATTGGCACTTAGAAAGAGTAAATATACCAATAGTAGCAAAATGTTTGTTGTAACTATCCACTATGCGGCTCTTGCTCTTGCTCTTATGACAAAGCCAAACATCTTGTAAGCTTTGATAGTTATACTGTCAATGTGTTTGGTCGAAATGCAAACATGAATCTAACATTTGCTAGTATAAAATTATTAATAGAATAGTAAAAGTAAATTTTCTTTTTGTTCTTAGTGAAAGAAATTGTGTGACATTTCGGGCGACTTAGAAAGAGTTTATTTTCATTACAATAGTTGTAGAGTCTATTAAGATCATCCTGAAGAGAGAAACAATCGTTAATGGTTTTACAAGGTTTATAAAAGTTTATATCGAGAAAAAATTAAGTTCACAAAGCACTGTTTTATGTCATTGACAAATATGATAAACAGTAGTGGACCCAATATAGATCCTTGCGGAACATCAGATTCAACAACTATGGACTTAGATTTAAAGCCGTTAATGACTACCTTTTAAGTCCTATTAAAAATATATGAGGTAAACCACCGAAGCAAATTACCCCGTATCCCGTAAACAGCAATCTTATTTAAAAGCAGTGAATGATCCACCTTATCGAATGCTTTTTGAAGGTCAGTATATACAGCATCTACTTGCACTTGTTTGTCGAGATTCTAAAATAAATGGTCGGCAAAGATCATCTGATTGGTACAGGTTGAACGTCTCTTGACGAAACCATGTTGTTCCGGTATTATTATCTGATGGATGTGAGGAGGATACAGTGCGTCGTGTACGAGTTTCTCAAAAAGCTTCGATAGGGTGGAGAGAATTGATATGTGACGATAATTCTCTATATTACTTTTGTCACCACTTTTGTATATAGGAGTTACAAATGAATGCTTCCATACTGATGAAAACACGCCCTCCTGTAAGCATTTATTGAATATTATATACAGTGCTGTATAAATGTTGTCAGATGTCTTTACAATGAAGTAGGGTGGTACACCATCTGGGCCAGCTTCCTTGATGGATGTATCCAATGATTTTACAGCTTTATGTACAGAGTGATCAGGAAGATAAATATCAGCTATGCAAGTGGCTTTATCTAAAAATTCATTTGGAGGTTGCCATTTGGCCGGATCTAGATTAGAGGGTTCGTATACTGAACAGAAAAAAGTAGACAACATGTTGCATATGTCCGTGGGACTGTTAGACGGGACTGTAATGTTCATCATTATAAAAGATATGAATCGATCTACTTTTATAGTTTACTACTGCTGCTCCTTTCAATTTGTTTATTGGATTTCCAGACTTGAAGTTGTTTTGAGGTTGCTATATACTTATGAATAAGAAAGTAGCTCTTTATATTATATTATATGTTACGTCAGTCTGGCAAAACCGCTGAACTTATATTGATCTAGTTTGGTACAAATACATAGATAGTACTACTTTAAAATACAGACAAGTTTCGGATACCAGCCAGTATTATAAATACGAATTTATCTGTTGGTTACATTTTCTTTGGACAGTTTAAACCGATTGTAGGTATTTGAAATATGATAGACATTTTATACTGATTTTATGAAAATCTAAAATATGTTTATTCATGTAGGTCACAAAGAAACACTGATGAACGTCAAAGTTACACTTATTAATGCGAATGTACATTTACTTTAGGTGACTTAATAAACGTTAACAACTAGTACGATCATGATTTGTTAAACATTTCCAGACCTGTGAACGACAACCGCGCTTCGCTCTTGTCTCGCGGACCAGCCCTGCCCAGGAAGCCAGAGAAGGAACGGGATGGATATATGCAAGTTAGTATACAACCAATGTTACTCTTTTATTTTAAATTGTAAAGTCGTGTGTCATCGTTTCTGCCCATAGACGTCCACTGCTAGACATAGGCCTTCCCCAAGGTTTTCCTCACACACCGATCTTGGGCTACCCACATCCAACCGCTTCCTGCGATCTATACCAGGTCGTCGGTCCACACAATAACATGTCACCCGTATTCAATATTTTCGATATAATTCAATTTCATTTTTAATTAATTGCAGTCCATAAGCAGTACGTACAGGTGCTGCATAGTTAATTTTAAAATATTAGGCTCCTGCTGGGCACCGGAAATATATAATTATATTTGAATGTGTTGATAAGCACGTCTATTGGGTCCTTGACTATAGAATTGACTTGAATTGGAATGTCATTTGACTGCGAATTACTTACGTTGAAACGATTTAAAAAAAAGTAGGCTACCTTCAGCTAGTAAAGGTAAAAATATTTATATTTCAAGCAAATAATTCAATAGGTCTATTCTCAATAGTATTGGGATCAATTTTCTAGTCAAATCTGATTTGACAGGTCAAGTGTTTAAGAAGTACCTATTCAACAACAATGCGCGGTTGCGTCCGGATGTGCTTTGTGTTTGTAAAATCTCGGATTCTAGAATACAAATGGTCTTTTAAATATTTTTAACAGTGACACTGAGCACAACAGCTTTCATTGATGTACTAAATTGTACTATTGTCAACTACAAATATGTCATTGTGTGATTACAGGTATGGAAGTACTATATGACGATGGCATATTTAGTGGTGCCGGCGGTGCCCAGTCCTGTCATCCGGTGCGCCAGCCCCGATCTTAGCCTCAGGTATGCAATACTGACGTTAATATACACACACATACACAAAAACACACACACACACACATACACACAAAGATAATTTTAGAGTTTATTTCGGTGCTGAGACCATTGGACAAAAATATTCTCTATGAAATAAGAATAATTAAACCTATATTATGATCTCGGCATTCCAACTATATTTAAACACAAAAATATATATTAAAAAAAACTGTAGAAGAATTGGCTTGATATTTAAAATTTATTTTGGGACCTCTTTTATAATTGGCATTAAAGTGTATTTATCTATATATTATTATGTACCGTACGATATATTATGCAGATATAAAATGCATTTAATTTCGCTGGTTGTCTAAATTAATTAAGTCGGTAAAAACGTCGTTTGGTCTTAGGTTCTCGCTGGTTGGCTGTATTAAAAACATAATTTAATACAAGAACACTTCTAATGCGTTAATATACATTTTTTATAAAGCTCAGGACATGCCCGAAGCTCGCGAGCCATAAACTGAATGATGTTAGTACCAAGATTTATGTAACGCCGTGAAGTAAATATAAACTTAGATTCATTTGCGTGAGCGAATTTTCGCGGCAGGCGCTTTCTTTAATTAAGATTTTCTCGTTAAACGCATGCATTTATAAACAATATACACTGAACACCTGTTTTTAATAAAATCGGTATTCTTTGTTATAAATAGTCGAAGTCTTGTGTACAATATACTTTTTTAAATTTAAGACTTTTAATTAAACTGTTAACTTTTAAATTTCGAAGTCCCGTATCAGAAGTACACAGATTTTGACGTAAGTTCTTATTCTGTCTATCAGTTACTCACATAATACTAGATACCTACACGATTTACCTACTCCGCTGATCAGTACCATCTAATAGTTTATTCGTATTGCATTAAATATGCACATTTACTACATATTATATAACTAGTGTTTCACTAAACTTTCAGATCTATAACATGTATTTATTATCACAAAATCGGAGCATAAGTCACTGCAAATTTATTATATTATATTATATTCTATTTAATAATATGAACAAGGTGGATATGAGGATACCACATTAAATATTATTAATGTTTATAATATTGTATATTTAGACCGTATTCAAGTATATAATCAAATAGATTACTTAGCTACAATGATAAGAGAGATACGATGGTTATTATAGTAATGCTATTTATACATGGGTAACTAAAACCACAATTTATATGGAGAAAGATGACGTCTCTCTAAGTGTGAACTGTGGTTCTGTTTTCGTTCGTACTATTGAGATGACCATTTTTTCCATTTATATTGTGTTATAACTTCGTAAAGGGTAGTGTGATTGAAATGATACACAGTCATGATAAGATTAAGTCGGTGAAAGAAGATTTGTTTACTATAATAGACAATACTTATTGATCAGTCTATTTATAATAATTTAATGTTAAAGAAACTGCTAACGAAACCATACATCACTGTTTATATTATAAATGTAAATTGTATCTGCTCTTAAGTTTTCACTAATTATCTAATCGAGTATATAAATCGAGTTGTCTGAAATTCGTTGTCTGAAAATTGCTGACAATAACGTTATACGAATAGAAATAAATGCGATACTATAAACTACTTTTAAATGTAATAGAACTCGCAAGATGCAGATGGTTATAAATAAAATTACACTATAACTTGTGTATAGCTACAACAAATGTCAGTATAAACACATATAAAACGTTATGTACACACACTCGCCGACGGGCAGTGTGACCCAAATTCGGTCTGGAAGACATTATAAGTACATGTACGTCGTAATAATGTAAAAAGGTATCATTTTAATCAAGCAATATTTTATGAAGTGTTGGTATGCTAGGTTGATAACGGACTTGTAATAAGTAGTAGTCATCACGCATAGGACAGTACTCTTTGAACTGCGTTATTGTTTTTACTTTTGTGTACAAAAGTAAGCTTTTAGTTAAGACACATTAAGGTATAAAATGTCACACACAGTGACTTTTTATTGGTCCACCACATAATGTGTGGTATCATTATACGACATATTGGTGCTAATTCTGCTGTAATTTTCATTTTCGTTTAGGGCATTCTGCTGTTCCATCGAACTAAATTTAGATTTCGTTTAGACAGCTCCAAATTTGATTATGACAATTTTGAATTGAACTGAGGCGATACCGGTACTAAAAATACTTAATAGAATGAATGTCAAAGAGTGAGCGAAAGAAATAGATATAAAATAATATTTTTGAGCTTTGTGAACTGTATGAAAATAATTGTTTACACATATTATAAAATACAATATATTATATATTATTATTATTGTTATATAGGTATATTAAAATATTATTATATTTTATTTTTATACATATGTATGTATATATATTTTATTTTATATTTTATTAAGTATATAAATTTATTTTTTATAATCCTGTCGAAGTAAAATAAGTTTAGTACTGTAAATTTTAACGATTTCAGAATACGAAATGTCGTTTGACAGGACTAAAATAAATTTTAGTGACTTTTGGTTAAGTTAAGAGAATTGTGTGACAACAGAATTGGCACCATTGTCGTTTTTGTTTGCATAATTGTACTTGTAAAAGGCAAGCAAGCGGTGGTTCTTTTTACTATTTAGTTTTCTAACACGATGGCATAGGGGCGTAATAAACGTAGATTCAGAAGCTAGGTGGCAGGGGAGTTGGTGCGCACCTATTACACACGAACACGAGGCCAGGGAAATATTGGCGTAATGATCTGTCCACTAGCACTGAGGCGGAGGGGTGGGGCCTGGCCGTGCTCAGCTCGTCCAGCGAGAGCCTCAACGCGCCGGGCGGATTCTTCACGCTGCCCTTGAGCTATGCGCGAGCGCACAGGCAGCACAAACGAACGAGGTGGCCATTCTCGCTCGCTATGTGCACGTCGCATTCGATTTTGATCATTACATCCGCATTGTGTCGGTTCCATCTCACGCTTGTGTACAATTTGCTGCCATGCGCCATCTACTCTCATAATATCTAATATCACCCTTATCTCGTCACGCAGAATTTCTAGAAGCTGTGATGCTTTATAGAAATAACGATTTTTCGTTTTTGATAAATATATTTATGTAAATATTTGCTTGTTACAAATTTTTCGATGGAATCGACACAAGGTTAAGTTACATGTTGGACATAAAGCACGGTGGCCTTGCCACGTGTACCGTACGTGTGAGCGAAGGCCACTGCGGCTCTCATCGCTCATTATCACGCCTAGGTTCAATGCACAGCTAGCACATACCATATAATGTTGAGTCTACACTGTGCTGTTAAGGTGGAGTAACAAGACTTGTTATTGAGGGCTGTGTTTGTGCCGATAACCTCGTGGTCACCATTCGCAATATACACTACGACGTCACACAAATCACCATACATACGTATATAACATGTAGATATCTTTTTATATTTAATATATTAATAACTTTAAACAATGGTTAGCTTTAGCTGCAAAACTGCCGCGCTAATAGAAATAGATTTGATAGGAATAGATACAATTCTTAGGTGAAAATACGCAAAGAAACTATGCTCGGAGTTTCTATAGAGCATGTTATAACTGACCAGTGTCATCAAAATCTAGCTAATCTCTAGTATGTAGCGAAGCGACAACTATTAACTACTTGTTTTATACAAGCATCTACATGAAATTACACGCAATATTGTATTTCGAGTCGGTGCTTAAGTGGTCTCAATATATATAGATTTATTAAGAAGCACATCATATGGGTTGGTAAGATGACTTGATTGACTGTATTTTGAGCCACTTGTTCAGATCGCAATATTTCGTTCATATCAATGGTGGTACTCAACTATGCATTGCGGGCAACTTTTAATTGTTTTGTAAAACAAAGCACTTGTAAGTTTATACCCTAATTGTATAACATTAATTTTTTTAGATGTTAACTAACACTATGCCAATTTGTATGTGAGTGTTTTGCTCAGTTCCCTGGTCGATGTACCGAAGCCAAAATTCATGGAATCTTGTATGTATAAAAGTGTTGTGATCCGTTTCCGTTCTGATCCGTCCAGTATCCGATACAGGGATCACACCACGTGCTGATAACGCCTACAAGCCTTTCGAGCCACTGGATATCTCCTATGATAATCTCAATACATCTGGCAATTACCAATCCTGTATAATGATACATGTACTTTCACACTTGTTTTCTTTTCTTGTGTTCGGCTGCAATAGGATTTTCGTGCGTATAGTGTCGAACATCGGAACTGTGTTCCCTGGCATGCGGTGTTTCCCATATACTTCTAAAGGAAGATAATGGTTCGGGTATTTTATTGAATACATGTTGACATATAGCTTCATATTTCGTTCTTCTAAAACTATCGAATATGTTTGTGATTGTCCTTGTGTTACGTGATATGAGAACTCTCATTCTCAAAATCATTTATGTATTAAAATTTTATAGAGTTCGAAGCAAAATTCTTTCTTCTCTCTTATACATTAGATGATACAATTGGCAAAATGGTTTTAAACTAATCAACGAACTCAATAAAAAACGAGAACCTGCAGGACTGCAGTGTAATGGAATGGATATTGTAGCTTCTGTCGCTATGAAGCCTGCGCCAGACATATGCTTCGACTCGTGCAAACTTTCGATAATAACCAGATAGTGACGCATAATATCGCCGACTTATTTTTGTAAATTTTGATTTCGGAGCTACGTCTCTGGATTTAAATTTGTGGATTCGACAAAACTTCGAACCACGGCTAATGTTCAGTTCCGAGTAAGGTACTCAAAATTTCATTTACTCTAAATGAAATTTCCGCGATACAAAAGTGTTTGCACGAGTCTCCGGCAAAACACTCAATCAAAAAAAATATAAATAGTAAATATAGTAGTAGTCTATCAGCATATATTGTGTTTACATGTCTATATAAATGGATATACAAATACAATAGCTACTGATGGCCTAGTCTACTATATCGTATGTCTAGCGTCGGCTTTCGAAAGAATATGCTTTGGCCTGATGGCTGAGTCATGGTATTGTCAGAGAGAGTACATGAGTAAATATCATGCGGTGTTCAAGCTTCATATATTTGCGGCTGTTATACATGCGTGCATGCCGGCATTTACGTATACGTTTCTTACGTATACCTTACGAGACCCGCACATCAAAGTAAATATACATTCAGGAAATCAACAATTTTATAGAAATTATATGAGAAATAGTAACATTTACTTGTCCAAATATCAAGACATAGGGATATATGTTGTGTCTTTGGAAGCTTGGTCTCGCGGATATTTACTGAGCCATGTGCTACAAAGTCAACTTGTACATAAAAGTATACGTTATGTTTTGCCCCGACAGTGCGCTCTTTCTCTCAGCGTGCCCGGAGACGCTGTGGGGGTAATGTCTTACTTCAGATACGTTGTACTTTTCCCGTCACTAGCGTGTAGCTGTACTTAACGCTAAATATATGATCGGACGATAGTTGTCATTTATGTTGAACAGTGGACTATACTACATAAACGTACTCCCCCAAAACACAACACTGTACTAACGTCGTTTAACTTCTTAAATAGTTAATTATGTACGTTTGTCGTATTTAATTATGTACGTTTGTCGTATTTAATTAATTCGGGATAGAACCAGTGTAAGAAGATTGTGCACCAAGATATTTCATATATAGCACACTTTCGTTTAGTTTTATATCCATTGCTTGGAACCGGTAAGCGGTAGTCCATTTACCGGTTCAACGCAACGGTAGCCACTTAGTCGTGCGCACAGAACATATTGAACTACCGAATTTCATTTATTTTAGGTATATATATTAGAGCGTGGCCAGCCCAGTTGCAGCTATGCTTAAAAAATATTCAGAATATTGAATCAATTATATTTCTATCCCGATTTAATGTATCCCATAGGATGTTATGTTGTTGCTGTCACAAAAACCCGTAAAGCCCGTCTGACACTTTCATCACAAATGTAGAGACTACACGAAAATGACGTCATAGACCGTTGGTTAGATACATTGTTAGAGTTGACATAGTCTGTATGGAAGGCATGTTAAAAGAAATGTTCCCAAAAAAATCGTTTCATAATTTATTAGCGCAGTACGTATAGTTTTGAATCGTATGTAGGAATAGCTATAATAAGAAATGAATGGTCCTTTATGTATCGCATTAATGTTTCATTGAACCAACTTATCATAATAATGAATGCGGTTGTTTATAAATTCTGTGATCCGGTTAAGGTACCAATCATGACCATTTAGTACATTTCGTATACCCCCGATGTTGACAGAGGTTTGTAAAGCACCAGGGTAGAGATTACAAGACCACATTATTTTGTCTTTTGATTCCGAATGTAGTTAACATTTGTATTCTGTTTATACTAGAGTATTTGATGTATTTTATTAAATCTATTTAATTTTAATAATCGCAAATTGTAGAAGCTATACTGAAAATGCTGGTTAAATATTATTAGATAAAGACAGCATTGACTACTATGTGCTTACTTTGATACGCGTATAATACGTAATCTACGGATCTAAACGCAGATGAAAATATTAAATTTGATTGAAATGATCACCATTTATTAATTATACATAAAATATTATAGATTTTCATAAACCTCCTGAAACTTTGAAGTTGGAGGTGTTTAAAAGAAACGCGTTTTTATTGGTCATTGATGAGTTCGTTAACGCTTAAAAACGTGTATATTAAATACTCTGTCGCACAGAATGATATTGAAAAACTCAGTGGTCGCCCTTAAGGAGCTTGTAAGCCTTTGTTGAAATGAATCCTTGTGTTGTATTTAACTGAGCAGCACCGTTCTATGTGTACTAGGGGTGTGTCATTATTTGTTGGCATTCGCAATGCTTTGTTGTTATTTTCTGTTATTTGTGTTAACGCTTGTATACGTTGTAACGGTGTCATTTACTTGAGCTTCTATTAGTTGTAGCTGTAGTTTGTAAGTAAAATAGATTTGTTGTTAGTTATTGAGTTTGGTATAAGTATATTATGTAAGTCTATAAATCTCTACTATTACTTAACGTAAAATATCTACTATTCTTGCACTTTTTGTATAAAACTCCAATTTTTAAAGAAGTCAGAACTTTGTCTCTGTGTAATTATTATCATTTCATATTTTTCTGTGGTTTTGGTACACAATGAGATGTTCTATAAAACGTATGTTATGTGAATATGCTAACATGTAAGATGGATATGTGACAGCTCGTCGCCTGACTCGCTTAGCGAGCGCAGCGGCGGCGAAGCGCGCGGTGCGCAAGCTTCGCCTGGGTCGCTGCACAAGTTGGCGGTGCCGCTGGCTCGCTGTGAGGTGCCTGAGGTCCGGGACGCTGCTGTCGCAGCTTGTGGGAATATTAACCCGGACGCCCTTAAGTAACTCATAAAATATTATCGTAATATAGCATTTACTACTTCCTAGTCTTAATATACCTAACCGTTAGATACCGGTCAATAGATCTGTTGGTATTAACAGAACCTAACTTTAATGAATACGCGGTATCTTTCAAAGAGAGTTTATTTTTTTTGATTTTATTCCTATTTATAACGTTGAACAAATAAACGCTGCCTGATTTACCAGATTATAAACAACAATCCCCTCTTGAACTGCTGTGTTATAATCATTGTGATTTGTGTATTTAAATTGCCGTATAGCGTAAGTTAGCGAAGAATACCTAAATAAATAATAGGTGCATTGTCCAACATAACATATTATCGATAAATACCTGAAGGTAATGATACTTTTACGTATAGAGTATCTTATATGATAGTTGTTCTCAATTAGATTGTTATAAGTTACTGCAAAGAGTCCTGTTATTGCCATAAATAGCCACCATGTCATAAAAACCCCAATAAAAGGCCACCATAACGAAAAAGGCAACTATTCTTAAACGCCTTCGGTTTACAAAAATGCTTCTGCTTCGAAAATGTCTTATTCCAATAAAGACAGCCACCACTTTAAAAGGCATCTCAAAATCTTACGCCTTACTCTGGCCCGCAATCGACTTGAAAACATATCTTTTCCTTTGACTATACATTAGTGTACGTGTTAATTCTTATAATCGCATACGACTACAACATATTAAACACAGGAATTATGTCAAGAAAGTTATTAAAACAGTATTAGCATGGGCGCTTTCTTCTTTAAACAATATCACGTAGCTTTGACGACACGTACTCTTGTTGTGACACTAACTATATCTGTATTCACACAGGGATTTAATGGAAGAATTATTAGCATTATTACGTGAGGCTGTAGATCGTAAGCAAGAAAATATGAGGAGGAGACGTCGACGCGACGCACTTCGACTTCACCTCAACAAGATGTTACTGCTCATTGCGCAGAAGAAAACGTTTGCAAACAGGTACGTAACTAAGCAAGAATCTTTACTGTCTTCTCATATTATTATTATTAGGTCTTTCACTACGAAATTGCTGTTTATGTCCTCATTTCTTAGTCCCTGTATAAATAATAATAATAATAATATTCTATCACATACACACAACACCATCTAGCCCAAACTATGCAGAGCTTGTACTATGGGTACTAGACAATGGATAAACATACTTATATACTTTTTTTTTTGTAAATACATACATATTATACATAGAAACACCCAGACCAAGACAAACATCCATGTTCATGCACACAAATGTTTGACTTGTGCGGGAATCGAACCCGAAAATGAAATGGTTATTTTTTTAATTCGTCTATATTTTGAGAATAGGCTATGTATATTTTATTAATATCATGTATTATTAATAATAAATATCAATAATCATTTATACAATTTTTATTTTAAGTTATATCGCTTGATATCTACTATAATCTAGTAAAAAGTATCTATTATAATTACATAATTGTTGAAGTTTTTGTTAAGTTAAGACAAACCTTACTTAGGTCACTAAGGTTGGTCTTTAACAAAGTATATAAGCAACTATACATGGAAGAAAGCCTAGAATATGAATTGGCTATTCAAAATATTTAGTAAATAGTTAGTATAAAAACAATAACGTTACTGATCTTCTTCAAACAAAGCGGCAGCTTCATATTGAAACCTTTATTATTAGTGGCAATTCTACTTAACACACGCTTATGAGTAGATTTTTTCGTTATGTACGTTACGCTATTTTCAGATACATTTTATTTTCATTATATTTACAGCAATACATAATGCACATTATTTAACAGAATTAATGATGGTTTATTAATTAAATTACAAAATCAATTTACAATGGGTTATTGCAAAAAGCGAACTCTCCATCCACACTTTATACTATGAGACCACTTAGGCAGCTAATAAAGTAAATAATACATAACACCAAACAATTGCAACTAACTGCCGACAAATTGTTACGCAGTTAGGTGAGATTTAAATGTTTATATTCATTGTTGTTCATGTTTTAGTCTCAATAAATATTTAAAATTATCATTCATAAAATTATTTTGTTTTGTACAGCGCGTTCGCTTTAGAGGGCGGATCCTTGCATCCTACTTTGACGGAGTACCTGGATGGCGTTCGTCAATGTCTCGAAGTGGAAGCAGAAAAGGACGCGCCAGCCGCCAGGGAACAACGTATCACATTCGCTGACTTCGTCACAGAGCTCATCAAAAGCTTCCCACGTAAGCACTAAGTCTACCTTACAGCTGTTTTATCTACGAATAAATGAAGCTCGATGAATAAATATATAATATAAATATAATACATACATACATACATAGATTCACACCTGTTTCCCAGAGGGGTAGGTACAGACTACGGATTTCCATTTGCTACGATCCTGACACACTTAAATATAATACATTCGTCAATAAATTGATATCCCCCGTGAGCAGGCCTTTTTTTCTCGATAATAGTACTCTATATTCTTTTCTTTACTCCTGACAACTTGAATGCGAAATTTCATGATAGTCAGTCGAGTAGTTAAGGCGTAAAAGAGTAATGCACAAATAAATGGAAGAAAATAATATATAATACGGTCATTTGGTCCGAAATAAAGATGTTAATTGGAAAGTTTTCCGGGAGTTTGGAAATTGGTAGTATTATAGATACTACCAATTTCCAAACTCTGCCGCTCGCCATATTGGAAAAATGGCGCCTGATACCAGTTTTCTAATAAATATTTTTCTAAATGACGAAATTGAGCCACAGCTTTGGTTCTCGATTCTCTCAATTTTTTCGTCGCATCTGGTTTAAATGGTAATCTAACAACGTAGCGTCCATCTGGTTGGCGTTTGGTTAGCAACTGGTATTGTTGCATACATTGGTAATCATCACTGGACATGTTAAAGTTATTATCTGATATGTCCTCAATCTCCCAAAATCTCTGGATGTCACCTAACTCAACAGTGACAACATTGCAGTAACTTTGTGGTCGAACAGAGCCGCTTAAAATCCATCTAGACGAGGACGATGTATGTCACTTAAGCATTGTGCAACAAAATATTGTGCGTATCGTTGCAAAACCTACATGTTTTTTCCGAACTGCAATTCTTACCAAAATGATTAACCAAACAATTTTTGCATAAGTTATTTTCAATAATTTTGCGCCTATTTTCTGGCACTGATTCTAAGAATATTTTGCATTGAAATAATGCATGGTTATTATTACAAAGCATTTCCGCTGTGCTGTAATGTGACCAGGTTTCCTCACCGCGTGATTAATTATTGGTTTATGTTGAACATTTTCATTGGTAAAATTATTAAGTGATTTATAAGTATTTCGTTTTAGGTTATCATTTGGTTGAGAATTACTTGGTTTAACTACGTCTTGTTTACGCCGTGAAGACTCTAATAACGTTAATTTTGTGTCTAGGAAATATAGAAATTTGGTTATGTTTGGCAAATCTATCTAGGGTTCCGTAGTGACTCAATATAATCATGGTGGGATTCCGTATCTAACTTTTGAGCTACAATATACACAATGAGTGAATCCCAATTGGTTATGTCTATGCCCATTGCTTTGATAGCGTTCAGACACTCATTGGTGGTGTCATGTAGTTTCTTGATTAATGCAGTGGATTGTTGCTGCATAGTAGGCATGATTAAAAGTAATTGAATGTTTGAATTAAATATAAGTCGCATATATTCTGGTATCTATGGTTTAAAATGTCCTAACAAATCTGGTAATTGTCGGCACTAATACGTAAATGTTGATTTTTCCTGAGGTGGCAGCCATGCGTTCACATTAAGGGTAGATGTTTCGTCAGACAGAGTTGAAAAAGTTCAAAAACATATTGTATATAATCTCAGTTGGTGCACTAGAACTATGATTCTTATCCGGTCGTATACCGCCGGCTCGCATACCAGCCGGCAGATTTGTACCCGTCGTAGGCCGGTGGCTCGCATGCGAGCCACCAAATTGGTTTTACGTTAGCTTAAGCTAAAGCGAAGGCGGCGCGCGGCGTTTTGGCGCCAATTTGGTGGCTCGCATGCGAGCCACCGGCCTACGACGGGTACAAATCTGCCGGCTGGTATGCAAGCCGGCGGTATACGACCGGTTATAGAACATACTGGGTGGTAGGGCCGTATTACCCCTACGATTTGAGACATAGCGCCACAGGTATTTTACATTTTTCTTGACGTTATCTTTGACAGAGCTAATATAGCGCTTATAATTTATTTTACAATGTCGAATCTACGCTGAACAAATGAAAATTGTTCATAATCGGATAAATTACTGTATACCTTCCACCTGACCCATGCCTTGTTTTAGCTTTTGAAAATACGGACTAGTGACTTGGAAAACCATAATGGAAATATAGCGGAACGCGTTTTTGAAATAGGTGTGTTTTTATTTTTTATTGCACTAAAAATAATATCATACCGTAAGTTAACTTATCAGCTGAGGATTGTTCTCAGCTGATAAACCATGTAAAAGCTGATCCCAATTAACTTTACCTGATTCCTCGTTGATCAATTCATAATTGGCTTTGTATAAATTATACTCAAATATACGCACGCTGCAATGTATTATATCTAGGGTTGTGTTTTAAGATACAGATAAAAGTGGGGGATGATAGTTGTCTGGAGGCAGTAAAAGGCACGATGGAACATTAGACAGGACAGGAGGTAGGGCATAGAGGTAACTGTTTACTGTTACCTCTCACAGGAGCAGCCCGTCTGGGGAAGTACCTCCACCCTACAGAAGACCGCAGCCAAAATAACTGTGTGTTGTGTTGCTGCGGTGAGTAGGGGGGCCAGTACTCCTTAAGGAGACGCAGTAATGTCAGTGACCAGTGATTATGTGAGCGCCATTGCCTTGTACAGGCGCGAAGTGTCGACGCGGCGGTCAGGAAGACCCGGTGAAACGGCTGTCCGCTTGCCACCCGCAGGCTCAACAGGTTCCCGAATCCAGGTATTACTTAATTGCCGACCTGGGAGGTTGAACCGCCAGCCCGTGTAAAGTTCCCGATGCAGTAGTTGTTGCCGGAGGAGGAGACCGGAGTGGACTCTACTACTGTATCGGGAGGGGACCGTGGGCCCTTCCGGCTGCCGCGTCGACAAATCGCTCTACCTTTGCCAGGCTCTGGTGAGATGTAAACACGTCTTTGTTCCTTGCGCTGATAGTACAGCGTCTCCTGATATCCTTTACACCTCTTTTTTTAAATATGGCCAAAAATAATAGAATATGTTTATGCAACATAAGAGGACTTCACTCGAACATCAACGCTGTCCATCAAAACATGGATACAACGAAGCCGACCTTGTTCTTCCTTACGGAGACGCAAATATCATACCCGACCGACACATCGTATCTCCTATATCCTGCTCCTCCTCCTAAATCATCCTCCTATGTCGTGCTGGGGTCTGTGTATACGTCCGTGATGATATTTGCTGTCGCCTTTGTTTGTGCCTACTTTGTGGGTACGCATAAACTACAGAGGCCACACCTGTATCTATGCATACCTTACAGGTCTCATAGCGGTGACGCAGACACGACTCATCTTCTTGAGCACCTGCAATCGTCGACTGACACAGCTCTTGAGCAGTACCCTTCTGCAGAATTAGTGATCTTAGGAGATTTTAACGCCCACCACGTAGAGTGACTTGGTTCTCGGTCCACTGACTTTGCGGGAAGGTCTGCTCATGACTTTGCTCTGGCCCATGGGGTTTTTCAACTGGTACATAGTCCTACAAGAATACCAGACGTAGAGACCCACACCAGCTGGACCTTCGGATGGATACTCCAGCCAGGTGGATGCACCTCTTGGTTTTTCTGGCCACTGCCTTGTTCGAGCGCGAGTGCCACTTGCGCAAGCAGATCCACTCCGGCCCACTACATGGCGTCGAGTGTGGCACTATAAGTCAGCAGACTGGGATGAGCTGCAAGATTTCTACGCAGCGTACCCATGAAGACAGCTTTGTTTCACTTCAAGTAATCCCTAAACCTGCGCTAGCTCCGTTGCGGAAGCGATACTCGCGGGAATGGCAGACTACATCCAAAACCCGCAGATCGCCGCAGGAATTAAAAAACGACCGTGGTTCAGTCAGTCCTGCAGAGATGCTAGAGCCTTAAAGCAATCTGCATATGAGGCTTGGACCACGGCCTGTACTAACAAGGAATATAACACCCTCGAAGTGAAGCGCAAACTAAATGCTGCCTCGAGGTTCAATAAGAGAGTGGTTGCCAGGGCTAAGTTTGATTTCGTCGGCAGAATTGGCGTGCTTTCCTATGGAGAGTCTTTCTGGTCCCTCGCTAAGGCTACCGAAGGTAATTTTTGTCAGTCGGCCTTGCTACCACCCCGAAAGCCCGATGGTAATCTAGCCCATAGTGCCAAAGAGAAGGCCGATTTGCTGGATTCTCTCTTTGCCTCAAACTCGACTATGAACGATGGAGGCGCCGTACCACCCACCATCCCGGTCGATGCGGTCATTCCATGCCAGAAATCTCAATTTCACAACGTGAGGTCCGGCGGGAACTAATGTCTCTAGATGTTAAGAAGTCGAGTGGGCCTGATGGCATACCGGCAGTGGTGCTAATGCAGTGTACTCTTGAGTTGTGTTCAGCATTGATCATCATCTTCTTTCTCATCTCGCTCATCTCGCTTTCCTATTTCATAAGACAAGTTCCGTCTTCATGGAAGACCTCATTCGTTCACCCAGTACCAAAAAATGTGAAAGATCTGACCCATCAAACGACAGACGTATCGCCATAACTTCCCTTCGCTCCAAGGTGATGGAGCAGGTGATCAACTCTCGGCTCCTGAGGTATCTTGAGGGTCACGATTTGTTAGGTGACCGACAATACGGCTTCCGCCATCGTCGCTCAACTAGCGACCTTCTCGTGTATCTCACACAGCGATGGGCACTAGCCATTGAGAGCCAAGGCATTGGCTGTCAGCCTGGACATGACGAAGGCCTTCGATCGGGACTGGCACAAAGGTCTTCTATCGAAGTTACCATATTACGGACTGCCAAAGGGATTATGCGAATGATGATTGCTTTAGAGCAGAGGAGCCCAGTCTTTTTTTCTCATAGACCACTTTCAAAATTTAGCAGCTTCCGAACCTCCTGAAGAATGGCTTTTTGTTTCGTCTCTGAAGCTACCGCTGTAGACGGGCTGACCTTTTTATTTTATTTGTTAGAAGTTCTCTACCGAGTAATCGGTAGGTTCGACACTACGGTATTGGATATCAAGATTTTACAAGTAACAGTCGCTGAGAGCTTAAAATATTATCTGCTTACAGTGATAGGTGAAGTCAAGCCAACATTTTAGTTCTTCATTATAAAAAGCAATTAAATTTTCATGGAACGAACGAATTGTGGACCTCCATTTTTTTGTCACGCCAACGTAGACCGCCGTCGAGTCTCCCGTGGACCCCTGGGGTCCACCTGGCCACTTCGGGAACTAATGCTTTAGAGCAATCACTGTCAACCACAGTTTGGATGCATCTGCTGGACAAAGAGCTGGTAACACATTCGCATAATCCCTTGGGCAGTCCGTAAGATGGTAACTGCGGTTAGCCGCATGGACATATATGCTGGCGTCCCGCAAGGCTCTGTGTTGTTCCCGACGCTGTCCCTGCTGCATGTCAATGATATGTTGTCAATTGCTGGCATTCATTGCTATGCGGATGACAGTACTGGGGATACTTATAACACGGGCCGCGCCACTATCCCTTGTTCCACAGTTGAGGAAAGTCGCGAACGGCTTTTGTCTTTAATCGGAAATACTCTGGATAGAGTATCTGAATGGGGAAGACTAAATTTAGTCATGTTTAACCCAGCTAAGACACAAGCCTGCGCGTCCACTGTTTAGAAAACCCCATTCTCTGTGTCTCCACAACTCCAGAACACGTCTCTCACCATCTCCAAGAGTATTGGAATCCTTGGCCTCTCAAGTGATGTACAGTTCCGTAGTCATTTAGAGAGCAAGGTCAAGCTGACTTCCAAAAAGCTTGGTGTGCTCAATAGAGCTAAGCGGTACTTCACTGCGGGGCAAAGATAGCTTCTATATAAGTTGCAAGACCGGCCTTACATGGAGTACTGCAGTCATCTTTGGGCAGGAGCACCAAAATACCAGCTTGATCCTTTTGACGCGGTACAGAGACGAGCCTTGAGAATTGTCGATGAGTTCAAACTCACAGACGGTATTGAGCCACTAAGTCCCAGACGGGACGGGACTTTGCCTCCCTTTGTGTGTTCTACCGCTTATATAATGGATTGTGTTCTGATGATACTCCCCCCAGCTACTTTTTATCATCGCAACGTTTGCCATCGGCAGAGATTTCATTCTCACACCTTACAACCTAATTGGTGCCGCACCAAGCGGTTCCCAAGGAATTTTCTCCCGCGGACGCTCAGGTTGTGGAATGAACCCCCTGCCCAGGTTTTCCCACAAGACCATAGTATGGGGTTCTTCAAAAAGGGCGTTAAAAGGTTTTACAATGTCGGCAACGCGCAATTGATGCCTCTGGTGTCTACCAACAGATGATGATCCATTGCAAATAAGCGATGTTGTTTTGCGATCCGCAGGTGGCCACTCTATGTCAGGGAGATTATAGTCCCCAAATAAACAAATGTTATTAACGGAAAAAGTATCAATTAGACTCTGTAGGGCTTCGAAATGTGAAGTATAGACAACTTCGGTAGTTTTAGGGGAAATATAGGATGCAGTAATCAGCCAATCATCACTGCCAGCACCAGTGAGTCGAATCGCAATGCCCACCGAACGAAACATAACAGTGGGAATACTGGTATTTCACGTCGATATGTGAGAGGGTAGTCCTTCCACGGTCGAGCCGGCCCATTCATACTGAAATCAGCGAGGCTCTAAAGATAATAGAGAATAACTGTAAAACTAATAATAATACAAAAACATTACGAGATATATTATTTAGTAGGCTTGATACCAGGTTTGATTTTGTTAACATCATGCACCGTGCGTATAGCAACAGCTGGTTCGCTATCAGCCTCTCCAACAATAATTGTCGAGAGTTTAATTCAGACATATTTGTAGTTATGCTTTCTGACTGCCTCACGAACCTGCCGAAACAATTTCTTCCTTTTCAAAGTTAAATGCTCTTGCATATATACTGGCTGGGGTGTTCCAGAAAATCCTAATTGATCTGTGTTTATACCCTTTGCTAACCGAAACGCACTCAACAGGTTATCTGTTAACATTCGCGAGCTTAATTTAATTATGATATTTTGCGGTCTGTTGTTCTCTCTCTGTGCATGTGGTACTCTATGTATTGCCAAGATTTCCTTATGGGGCAGTGAAAATTTTACTGTGTCACAAATATTAGGGAGGGTTAGCAAATTTTCATTTCACTTTTCTGGGATATTGCATAGTTCGAGATTAGTTTGCCGAGCTTGTTGTTCCAAACATTCAATCATGTCCTCTAAACCACTCACCAAATTCTTTACAATTTCTAGGCTACCCGATTGTTTTCCCAAGGAAGAGAGCGAGATTGGAACTAATATTAGTTATATTGTCAGATATTTTTTGTTAAAGCGCAGCCCAAGTCTTCTCTCATGGCATACATTTTTTTATTCAACTCTTGGGAGAGGTTTCTGATAGCCTCCGCAAACGCCGATTCAGGCTGCTTGCGTTTTCTATGTGTTATATATTCTCCCCAAATAGTAGTTGTATTGAAAATATCCAGAGTGGATGAGTATTTTATAATAGGTGTTTGCGGCATGATGCTTAATAACATAATTAGATTGACATAGACTATAACTAATTTTATAAAAAATTCAGTTTGTCTGATCACGTCTGCCATATTCAGACAGATACTCTAACTCTAAATACAACGCTAAAATTGAAAGCATGACCACAATAAACCAAGTATTGAAAGTGTGCTCTAAAATAAATAACTCAATGCATAACTGATAAATATAAGTTAATTTATCAAATCTTTGCCACACCAATATAGTGATCTTGAACTTTATTTTTACCATCAGTTGAGATGTACGGTTCGCTGATGAAGAAGGAGCTGTGCCGAAGTCTGTTCTCTCTGTTCTCCGGATGGTGCGGGCCGCTGGCGAAGCACCTTGGCACACTCGTCATGCAGCCGGCACAACACGAAAACGATGACAGGCTGAACCTATCAGCACTAAGGGTACGCATCATTATATAAACTACATCATTATTAGAATATCATCTAAGGTATGGAGATGGTCTTCTAAAGATAACTTACCATATATAATGGTATTTAATCTTTTGATTCGCTACACAAGTGAAGCTTCATTTTTAGTTAGCCACACGCAAGTAGGGAATGCCCTTGCCCTTTCGCCAAGGGGTTTACAAGAAATTAACTTATTTATATATTTACTACATCGACGTTACGATCATATACAATTAAAGAATACACAGCGTATGCTCTTCTTTCAAGGTCGTAAAGTACACACGATAAAAGTCTTGAATGGTCAAAGTTTGAACGCCTGTATAGTTAGCACACATTTGCCCAATGCTAGGTATAGGCGTAATTCTATTACGCCGTTCGTCACACCAGCGGCATTCAGTGAGATGACGTCGACTTGACGATATCGTAATTCCACCCGGCCACTGATAATACCATAATGTAATTACTCATGATGATTACAGACAGATCCAGGCATATATAAATTAATTAATATATTTTTCATTTCTTGACAAATCTGGAAGTTCCATTAATATTCTCGAAGGTTATTTTATTTTTATACATTATTAGTTCTACTATTTGATAAACTTCTTAATCTGTATTATCAATCATATACATATTATGTTAATTTTTATTTATCCTCATAGACATATTCTACTGTTCGTATGATTTACTCTACTTCCTTTAAATATGATATAATTCTACACACAGTAGATATACATATATTACGTGTTCTTGTTGTATTACTATTAAAGAAACATATTAATCTCAAAAGTCAAATATGTAGTAAGCTAACGGGTGTACGTTAGGGAAATGACTGCAACCGCATTATACACTAGAGATCCAGAATTTAAATGAACACGGCTTTATTGCAACCACAACACACTATATAATATGTAAAATCGTGTTAGTACCAACTAACTCAAAACGTGTTATAACTTTCCTTCTTTCTTATCGAATTTCATAGGCTTCAACGTCACCAATTTCGTAATGTAGACTGTGACATCATGAGCGTTTATAAAAGTGGCCACAAATTTCGCGATGGCGATGTTTTAAAGAAGTTAATTGGCAGTTTGACCTATAATTTAGCATAATCTGTATAAAATCATTTTTATATTTTTAGCAACGCGATTTTGAGCCGTCTAGTTTTTTAACTGTCAATTTCTAAGCACCAATCTGGCCGGTCATTGTCTCCATTCTTAATTTAATCAAAGAAAACCTCATCGATATGTCTCCCCGCTAGCGTTCTGTAATTTTTGCAGCCGTGCCAAGCTACACACTCTGATCTGGTATTAGATGTACGTATGCGAAAACGTTTTCGCTTTTGGTCGCCGACATTGCCGAACGCCGAACGTCGTTCGTGTTCCGATCAATACCGTCACAACGTACGTGACGAAAGTACTGCTTAGTCATCTTTTTATGTATTTATGCATCGTCGTTAGATGGCGTTGACTACAACTTTTTAGCTAATCAGTAATTACAATAGTCATAACTCTACTGAATTCTAGATATAAACCATCAATGACTACGCGTACATATATCATAACAAACGTAGCAACTTGTGACGTACCTAATTGTTCTGTTGTTATCGCAAACACGAACGTAAATGTTACACGTTCGTAAATGTTTTAATTATACTAACGTCAGCTGAAATCTTATCATTCTGCTAAACTTGGTACTCGTTTTTTAGGAAGACGTCGCCATCGCGACTGTTACTTACATGCCTTGCAAAACTATATGGATAACTATACTGTATGGAGGGCAAGTTTATTATACATCAACAACATGGTCGAACTTCACGCGCAGTAACAATACACTTAAACAAGTCAACGAACAGCTAATATAACTGTTATCTGCTTCTCTAATTATATGCAATTCAAGGCCCCGTTCAAAGTTATAGTTTAAATACGTCGATAATAAACGAGTCGGCCTCCGAACTCCATGAAGGTCACAGCATGATTTACGCGCCATTTTTGTGCTTGCTCGTTAATACTTAAACAGATGGCCGCACTTTTTGCGACAACTAAAGCATAGGTCTATATACCTGTTGGCCCATGGTACAATGCCTTTCTACTCTAGAAAGGCATTCTAATATTGAATTTCCGTAGCATGAGTTCGTCTTTATGCGGCATTCGGTTCGTGCAAACACGGTGTGGGCGTAGATTTAACGCATTCGCGGTTGTGTCGCGATGCAGGGTACACGTATTCAACAAAGTTTCGACGTCAACAGAATTCACTACTTGCGTGGTGCAAGCAAAAAAATGATTGTCACTTATTATTTGATGATAATAAACGAGTTACAAAGTGTGTTGAAAATAATAAGTTTGTTTTTACATTTCGTCCATAGGCGATGAGTGCGCTTGTGTGCTGCGGTCCTTGTTTTGCTCCTACTGCACTGGCTGAGGATGGCTCCCTCTACCCGTGGTTAAGCGAAATGCTTTCGTCCACCAACGACAAGGTATTTAAACTAAATAAAATACTAGAATTGTTAGTGAAGTTTTCACGTAAAAGACTGTTGTTAATAAACACATGTTATATTAATACTATAAAATAGTTACTTTGAAAATCATGATACTCTTTATAAAAAGTTACGTTTCAAGACTTATTAGAATACTTTTACAATACTTGATAACTTGTTTAAAACTATTAAAGTATGTTTTAATAGTAACTTATAGTTAATTCTATTATGTTGTAGATATACGAGTTGGCTCGTGAGACAATAGTCTTACTTTTGGACTGCAATCCCGATATTGGACCCGTACTTGATTGGACAGTCGACAAATGTTTTACCGGCTCTCCCCGAGTCGCTGACGGCTGCTTCATGGCGCTCGCAACTATCTTCAGTGCTCGGTAAGTGTATTTCTCTTATGCAGTAGATAATGTTACTGCAGCGCCACGGTTAGATAGCACTCTTCCTCATTCTTCAAGTTTTGCATTGTTTTGGTACTAGATGGCGTTAAAGTACATAACTTCATAAAATTTCAGGTTATTATATAATAACCTGAAATTTTTATGTTGGTGCCTGATCAGTTTTGGAAATCGTTATATTGTTTTACAATTTATCCACCATTGCCTATTCCTCACAATGCTGCCATCCATATTAAAACTTATAGGCAACATTACAAAACTGAGTCAGATGCAAAACTTGACAAAAATTTTACTATTTTAATATATTTACTACAATATTTTAAATAACTGACTACCCGTGGCAGTACGGTTCCACAAAGAAACGTAAGGACTTACTGTCACATGTAGATCATATCATGACTACATTATAAACCTTTTTAATTACAGCAAAAGGTTCTCAAGGTTAAATAAAAATTAGTACTTTCATAAAAAATTGTGAACGGCATCATTTGCTCTACATTTAATTTGTAAATGCGACGAGCCTGCTTTTAACCTGCATAAACAAGGAGGCTGAAAAATGTTGTGACGGTACCTTGTTTTACAATGGCATACCGATATTTTTATGATATACAGAAAAATAATTGTGGGACTCACATATTATAGGTACAGAATCTAGGTTGGCCTTCCTTTGTGCTAATTGTTACAATGTTTGTAAAGTCGACTACGACAAACCGCGTTGAGACCAACTGCGTTGTGTTATAATTCATTTCACTCAGACTGATCAGTTATCAAACTTTAAGATAAATTTCGTTGCCGTGACTCTCTGTTTGCTTGCTTCGTTAGTATACTTATAAAGTTGATAAAATACATCAATGTCGGAGATTGGATTATTACGTAAAGAAAGTTAAAGCGAGGTCAAATACATGACTATACTGACGGACAAGTCAACGGAAACTATTGGAGATATGAATGATTTTGTGTGATGTAAATTACATTTATAAAATAATAATTTATGCCGTTATTGCAATATAGATAAAACAAAAACAAAACAATAAAATTTGCTGAAAATGATTACTTTTTGATATGCGGTTACCCTCCAGAATCTTGCAATTTGGAGAAGGCACGCTTGCAAAGTCATTCATATTCTTCTTAAAAACTTATTCAGTCTTTGTTTTTTGTCAATTGTGTGTATTATGAGTTCACAAGATACAGCAACAGATTTGTCCATATGTTCATATACTACTAAAGTGGCAAACGACCAAGTAATAAATGCTTTTCTTCAGATGTATGCTTCACTTGATGATCCGTAGCCAACGACGACAATTGTTGCACTGCCAGCATAAAACGTAGAGTCTGTGGACTCTTCGCACAATACGTCATGTAAATTAGTGCTGAAACCCTACCCGCTACGAGAATAAAACTCAATTTTGTGTACGTGCTTCGTCAATTTGTGCTGTCAGTATCATTCCTAGTAAAATTAACCGTCACTACTGCCCTCTATCGATATACGTAAGACAACCTTTTACTGGAAGTTCGAAAATCCGTACACCAGAGGGCTTGATTACTTTACAAACCAATGCTGCCAACCTTAACGATATTTTAGCCGGAAGTACGCACTAACGCCATCTGTTGGTGGATGAAAGATATGTTTTTGTTAAGTTGTTTTAGTGTAGCGAGACTAGATGGCCACATTAGTAACAACTGAAGCTTTATAGACTATACAATATTGCATGCATTGCATTTATGTCTATAGCGTGATTTGTAATATTCATAGGGAACTCGATTACTTTTCTATGAATAGCGGACGCTCGTAGGCCGATTATTATGATGATGATAGGGACTTCAATTGGTTTTGAAATAGAATCGCTTGCAATATGAATTGTCAGTGCAGGATTTACATATGTTGGTACATAGGTTCACGCCTATATTTCTGAAGGTGCAGGCAGAGATGTATATATCTAAGTTTTACCAGCAATGGTTAAGGTACCGCATATTAGGTTATGAGCTAATTGTGTAGACATTTTACATAGATAGAAAAATTAAAGCCAAATCCGAGAATCAAAACCCCGTTCATAACACTCGTATCATGAAATATGTATGAACATTATATACTACTAGCGGTCACGACAAATGTTGTCCTGTACACGCAAACAAAATACAAATCTAAACCATTCTCGAATCCACTTGAACACACACGAAAAACTGCATCAAAATCGGTCCAGTCGTAAGGAGGAGTTTAATTACAAATACACGCATAGAATATTTATATATATAAAGATAGGTACGCTAGGTTTATCAGCATTTTCAGGCTAATAGGATTTTTAGACGAACACATAAAGCTTTAGAAATAATAAGGTAGCACAAAGATATTTACAGTTTGTCACAGTCACGTATAACTAGGTTTTGATAAAACTTAGCATAAATAGGCTATACCCTAGATTCATTAATAGGATACTTTTGCGATAGCATAGGTTACTAGTTTAACTTGAATAAAATTAATGTTATTTCAACGTAACTTTAGTTCTGAACTTCTCAATAGATAACGCTACTAGGTAGTGTTGGACGTCTGCGTTATATAAAATAGTACGAGAAAGGATAAATAAATTTTATTTACTGGGCAATTTATGCGGGTTAAGCGGCGCGTAAAAGATATTATACAAATGGTTCAGTACTTTCGTGATTTTATAAGAAAAATATATGCGCCATACTTCAGTTCTGAACTTCACAATAGATGGCGCTACCAGGTAATTTTAGACGTCGGCGATATGCGATATGTTGTGCAAATCGTTCACAAAATATCATCTCCTCGGTATTTTACGAGCGCGATCGCATTAGAAAGCTAGTTTTATACGAATGGTTCTGTCCGTTAATTCTAATTATGATTCATATGAGTGGTAAGTTGTAAAGGATACGAAATATTTAGGTTAACTTAGAATTTACATTTAGAACAGTCGTTATATTTTATATTCAATGAATAAAAATCGTATTTCCTTTTATTTTCATATTCGCTAACTTTATACCTATACTTAATGAGGCGGTTTTACGTATTTAATTTTGAAATCAAGATTTAGGCACCCGTGAACATTATTTAATGAAACCTAAATATTTCTATTATTTTATACTTTTATATTATATACCAGATTTGCTCGCGTAAATGTAGGTTAGATTATGTTAGTAACAGTACTTTTTCTGAATGTAAGATACACACAGCGACACATCAACCTAGTCTAGATTGATGTTTGTTTAGACTTTGAACTATTAGAAGTTGAACGCTGTGAATCGTGCGAGAGAGTGCGTTATATTTTTGTTATTTCGTCTCATTCACGCTGAACGGGACGCAGCTGTGTATCCTTACCATACAGTCATGTATCCTATAGGTATGTATATTATTTTCTGAACAAGTTCAGCTCAGCGCGAATATTATATTTTACAAGTTTAGTTTTCGATTTGCGCTAGCGTCTGAGTGTTAATACGTCCATTACCTATTATCAATTATTATTATTACTGGTGAAAATATAAAAGAATAAAAAGAGTCTCTAAAACAGTAAAAATAATATATAAGTTGTACATTTGCTCATGAAATTAATAAAAATGTTAAAGCATTAAATTAAAAAAGTAAGCGATAAAAATGTATTTCAGTATTTCCTTCTATTACTATGCACTGGAACATGTATCTAATAATAAGAAATATTAAAATATTCATAACTTCAAAATACCCGGTAAGTAGTCACTTTGATATTAGTTTCGATTTACCTACTATTTAATTTGCCGACCTTTAGTGTCAAACTGCTCAAAGTAAATAACTAGATAAATTGATAAAATTATATAATTCCGCTTAAGTGCTTTAAAATTTATTCATTGAGAATTTTCAAAAATTGAGAACACAACCTTGCTATTACAAGTAGCTATAAGGTTACGCACGCGCTAGTGCACCGTGATTGGTCAACACCACCATGCACAGTCCCTTTCCAGCAATTCTCTATTTTGTATGTAGCGTAGTTATACGTACATATATAGGGTGTCTAACTCGATGTGTAGCCGTGTGTACCTTATGTACTTTTCTGTTTACCTGACAACGTGTATGCGACATTTTAAGATGATCGGTCGAGTACCTACCTATACTCTATTTGGTTAGGTACTTAACTAAAGGTAAACAATCTTGATGTGACTTTTTACATAAACACATATTAAACAAATAAACTACTGCTTAAACTAACAGTTCAATTGATTTAGTAATCGTTATTATTGTATTTACATTGATCTTTAGCATCATTATATTTTTAACTGAGCTTTTAGATAAAAAGACACATTAAGATTGTTTATCTTTAGTTAAGTACCTAACCAAATGGAGTATAGTTTACGTGAGAAAGCGCAATAAAGAATCTCACATTCGAATTTATAGTATGAGTAAGTAACGAAGGTTCGCGCCATCGTATTACCTACTTCTTTAGAGAGAAAGATTTGTAAGCATCAATGCTAATTCATGTGTGCTAATTAAGTTTACTTTTATAGCTAATATCATGCTAAATGTAATAAGTAAATGCATCGGTGGCGCAGCGATATTTGTGATTGTTGCACAGCAGTTACTACCGTCGGGCCACGGTGAGCTTTCAGTTTTTCCGAAAGCTGGGTTGGGCTAAGTGTTACTACAAAGATTTTTCCTGATAAGTAATTGTTAGACGCACGTCTAAAACTGAGTACGATATACGGCAATTGTTAAATTAAAAATGTAATTATTCCCGATCTGTTACGTTGTTGTTATTCTTAAACTCGGTTGTTTGCTAATTATATAAACTAAGCATTGATTTCATTCAGTGTATCAAAAGTATCAGCGTAATAAACAGACAGACAAAATTGCACCATATGTGTTACATTTTCCACCATTGCACCATTTCGGTACAGAACCATAAAAACAAATATTCCCTTATATCTTAGTAATACTGCCGTGCTAAGCGCAAAAGCGGTATCTCAGTGACAGCTAGTTTAGAGATAATTGAAGTTATGTAAAAGTAGTTTTGTCATTACCTTACAGATAGTTATTTTTAGTTATTAAATGTAATTGGAAAAACTTGGGTTTTTAAAATTTTGTTGCCTATTATGCTGGCAGTGATGGGATCCTTGTTAAAACCAGTTTTGTACGTCAAATCAAAACTGCCTCGTTTAACTTCTACTTCGACCATTTCACTTATATATGGACGTGGGTTAATTCGAGACAGTTTCATACCAAGTTGTGTAATCTTCCCATTCATAAAAAACCACTATAAGGCTTAGTTCATTAGATGCGTATTTTTCTAAGCTACCCGATGGCATAAAAATCAAATTATCGAATTTTTTTGAGATACCGCTTTTGTGCTTAACTCGGCAGAATAGATATCTATGCTTCACAGTAGATTTAGATATAGTACCTACATCGCAAATACAGACACTCAATCACTTCTCATCCAGGCAAAACTAGTATACCTACTTATCGTGATTTTTTGTACTTGCGGTCTTTACTAGTAAACAAGATCCGTGCACCTTGTCGAGTTAAAGTCATTCTTTGGCATATAAACTTTACATACGGAAACAATTTTCAACACTTATGTAGCGACTCTGCTGACGCTTTAGTTTTGTGTAGTTAGGCGCAAGTGTACAGTAGCGCCGCGCGGTAATCGTCTCCCCGCAACCACTGTGTTAGGTCGTAGCCTAATATATATATTAGTAATTATAACTGGTACCAGACAATATACATATATATTCATATTGTATATCGAGTTATTTCATTTGAGTATCCATACAAGAACACTTCTCAGTTACCCCAAAACTTATTAACGTCAATATATACAGGTCAGGTATTTGTAAGGTCCTTACCTAAGGAATCACCCGTTACAATTTGATTCACATATTCTGGGACACCCTGTATACGTTAGTGAGTTTACTATGTGAGTTGCTGGTTCAGATACAGATTTTAGCCTATTAAAAGATACCAAGCAAGAAGCTCGAGGTCGCTGTTTTAAATCGCCAATTAAATATAATTTCAGTATTTTACAATATCATCAAAATGTTACAGCCATTATACCATATATTTAATTATTTAACACACTTTTGTTTTTCTAATGCTCACCTGTCAGCTTACATATTTATAGACAATGATAAAAGCGTTGTGTCTAGACGCCAGCGACAGTACGCTCGTCGATGACAAATAAAGAAAACAAGACTAGTGATTTCGAAAACATGGCGGCAAAAGCACCACCCTTGCTCCGGGCAGATAGCACCATTTTTATCCTGTTTGGTCGCGATTTAATCCTGCCACGCACTACCCTTGATCTCTTTATATTACAGACAGGTGACCCACGCCACGCTGTGTTGATGGCCAAAACATGAGACCACTGGATTTAACTTGGCTCAGTTTTGTTGTAAATTCGTTTCTGCATGGTTGACGTTTATGTAACAGCCACCGTGGTCACACGCTGACTAAACTTCATAAATTGAGTCAGTTTCTGAAGATTAGTTAGCATAGCACAGCCCTGAAAGCGTAACAGGCACTCTGTCTGTCTGAACTTGCGGTTTTATAATATAGGGGGAAGTCCCGTAACGCCGGACGGCACCTACCGCCGGACAGTCGTACTATCTTAGCAAGTATAAACCTGTTCGATTCGAACTACTAGTGAAAGGGGCGCGGGGCCTGCATAGCTACAGGATCACGCGCCGCAGCTCGCCAGTGACGCGCAAGGCCGCAGCGAGAGAGGGTGTGTGTTGTTTTTGGCGGGAACACGCGGCGTCACGTAAGATCTACGTAAGTAGTTCTGGCATATTTTTGCATTTATGTTTTAATGATAATCGATAATTGAAGTAGCATTTGATTATTATCAGTAAACTGATAGAATTTTATTTGATTTTTGAAACTATTTCGCTATGTACTACCTAATGTACCATATTGTCTGTCCCTTAGTACCGGACACTAAGTCGTCCCCTAGTACCGGACAGTGATTTCTTTTTTATTTCTTGTAACAGTTAACGTAATTTAATTAATTTATTTATTTTTCTTTTAAGGCATAGACAAAAGAAGTGAAACGAAATGGAAAACAAGAAAAAGAAAGGATCGTGGGAGCCACAGAGCTTGCAAACAGCTATTGATAAGGTTTTGTCCCAGGAAATGAGTGTAAGACAAGCTGCAATGGTTTATCAAGTTCCTAAAAGCACTTTACAAGACAAGCTTAAAGCATTAAAACGTGGAGACGAAGTGTCGATGAAGCCAAAGTTGGGTAGGTTCACTAACACCTTCTCAGAACAGTATGAACAAGTCTTGGTAGAACACGTCAAAGATTTATCTAACAGATGTATGCCGCTCATGAAAAAAGAGTCATAGAACAGCCAGGAACCTCATTAAGCACACTGATCATTGAAGGAGATTCAGCTGTTGTCGGTGGATCAGCTTTGATCTGTCATGCTAACATACCTAGTAATATAGTTGAAGACGAATTTTTGGAAGAACCTACACAATCCGTTAGCGATCCTATAGCCACAAGCCCCATACCTTCAACGAGTTCTGCTCCAGATCTTGTTCAGTTAATCCATAAATTATCACCATTGCCTGACGCTGCAAAAAAACGAACTGCAGCTCGAAAAAGGAAATGTGAACGAAGTGAAATTCTAACGTCATCACCATACAAAAAAGTAGTAGAAGAAAAAGAAAACGAAAAAGAAAATATCGTGAAAAACAAAAAGAAGGAAATAGGATCTAAGTTTAAAGTAGCGATTGAAGGCAATGTAAAACAAACCAAAGGAAAGAGCATAGAGAAAGGAAAACAAGCTAAAGGCGTGAAGTCTAAAGGAAAAAATGGAGATAAAGCTAAGAAAGTAGAACTACAAGAGCAAACATCTAATGCAGACACAACAATTTGTGTAGTTTGCTTAGAAGACTATATAGAAGACTGGATCCAATGCTCATCGTGTCTTATGTGGGCACATGAAGCATGTGCAGACGTTCCAGAGTGTGGAGACGGCTACATATGCGATCGATGCAGACTCTTCTGAAATGTCCGGTGCTAGGGTTATGGCACAAACACCCGTCCGGTACTAGGTGCCACATTTTAAAATTATATTTTTTGTCACCAAAGTTTGATTAATGGTATTAATTATGTTTTGAGCAGAGGTTGCTTTTTTTAAATTTTATTTGATTTCTATCTTTGTTACCTATTGTAAGTCATAAATAAATATACATGTCTGAATTTTTTTTTTATTTTATTCTTAAAAAACCTTAGGTGTCCGGTACTAGGGGACTTCCCCCTATAAAGTGTCAAATAAACAACGCGATAAAATCCGTATATAGCAGTTTAATTTCAATGAATAATATTCGCGTAAATAGAAGACAATATTATGACAATGATTTATTAATTTAATTGAATTTATTAATTGAATCGAAATTAATTGATTAAAATATATTTTCACCTTTGCAAGATTAATTACCTACTACTAATCGGTTACCCATTTACCCGTTTGTTTTACCAATGTTCTAATTCAGTAAGTAAATGTTTATTCCGATAACTTTGTTCTTTCTAAAATGTCGACTCGAAACACAACATATCAAATCTAAAATCGTAATATACATAATTATTATTACCTGATTATACAAGATACATAAGAACTTCTGCGTACAACTAGATATTTATTCGTTTTAGTAAATATTATACCGAGTGTCTAGTTAATCCGTCAAAGGAATAAGTTTTCTGAAGAAAACTTCAGTAATGCACTTTCCTAAACATACAGAGAGTACAGTGTTTTATTTTTCATATTTACATCAGGAATTATATGTGCATGCATACATTGTCAAGAACTCTAAACTTCGTTTGTCATATAGGTACGTCATATACGTACGTGTCGTAAAGGTGGACCGCTCTTAAGTCTTCAATACCGTAATTTTTATCATGCACGTATATAACTTTAAAAATTGACAGTATCTCTATTCAAATGTTGGTCCCCTATGTCACCCCATGAAGATCCAATCTTTCAGAGACATGAATTTAAAAAAAGTATTGCTTGCCAAGTGCCTACTTCGTTAGAGATATCTACTGTGTTTTAGGTTTCAGGTTTGTGACCGAATGCGTCTTAAATTTAGTCTTGCGATTAAAACAACCAATTTTTATATTTTTATATTGTACAAAATTCGAATAGGAAAAGTGGGAACAAAAGTTGTTAATAGTCGTAGTTATTAGTATTTTGAATTATCCCTGTAGAATTTTATATTATCTATTATCGTGTATTTCCGTTAACTTTATTCGTATCACAAACGGGGTGAAGCTCAAAGGGTGGTGCTAGCGCTGTACATCCACGTATGCGTACGTACGTGCCGGACACTTGATTACTAGACACCGCGACGCGCTTTGATCTGTTAGGTCCGCGAACGCGGAATAGATTATATCGTTGCTAGGCAACAACAAGCAATCGCGCGACATCCGCGTCGCGCGCTAATGTTTTCTCTAGATAGGTATACAACCTATGAACAATTATTGATAAGGACAATTATTACTTATTAGATTCATGGTATAATATCGATTTAGAAAAAACGTATATCAAAAATCCACCACTATTACCATTTTATAGTGTCTTGGTATTATCGTATAGGTTGTAGGTACCACAGAGAGATTATTACTAACTACGTAGGCAGTTTGAGTATTGTGCATACACGCTCTACCATTATCTCGCCTGCCACCTGACTATACGCAACTGAGTACCAAAAAGAAACGTTCGCCTTAAGGGCCTTACTAGTCCTGAATGGCAAACAAAAAACGAAATTTATTATGTGACTGAAACAATAGTGGTCACAGACTTTTGGGCATCTTTTCCTAAACAAGATGCGTTGCTAGCTTGTGAACAAGAAGGCTTGTGGTACTGTAGGTACATAACTGAAATCAGATTTGTGTGTAACCAAGAACTAAAATTCTGCATCCCTTAGTTGCTACCAACTGCCTGTCGGGCTTAATAAAGCCTTGACTTTGATACAGTCGGGATCTAAAATAGGATTTTGACTATAGCCACTAGCACATAGACAAAGGCAAAAATCTTCTTTTAGTTGTTGTGATATCTGATCGGCTACGAGTGGGAGAGAAAATCGATTGGGGATTCAAGGTATTATATTCAGGTATTCAAGTCGGTTCGCGATAATGTATCACCTTGCCATCCGTACCATCTCGCTTTTTACCAGGATTGACTGGAACGGTTAATATCTGAATCTAGAAATTCTTTTAGTTTACTTTGTACGATTTGCATTAAGGCTGTGCCTATTAAATGGACGGTAGAAAGTACGGTTCGGGTCCTAGAGCCTAATTTTTTAAATCACTCCCGTTTACCCGAGTGCGGCGTAAGGCCTTGATATAATAATTCGAGAATCATTGATTACCGCAAACAAAAACGATCAATAGCAATATTATAATTCTGTTAAGATTTACGATAAAAATACGTTACACGTATCAACGTACATTGAAATAAGCTATTTATCGAATGAACTGCATAAACTGAAAGCACATTATAAAATTTAAAATATCGCACCCAATCTTTTCATCGTAATATTTTAGACAATCGTCCGGACAAGTTTGGAACGATATAGGAATGCTATAATCCGTTAATACCTACGGCACATAACATTTGTTCTGTACAATTTAGCATAGCACTACCTATCTCCGTTATAAAAACAATTAAATTATTACGCGATAAGTAACACTGGAAACAGAAATAGCAGACTGAAGTGCATTAATTACGCTAGGTATGTCGATACACAACGTATTCTAACCAACATTACAAACGCGAATGTGAGTTAGTTTGTTTGTTACACTTTCACGCCTTAACTACACAACTGATCATCACGAAATTTCGCACACTCGCTGTCAGGGAACAGAAAACGCATGGGTTGCCTTTTATCCAGGACTGTAACTAATATAACGTAATCCAAGATAACCTAAACTTTTGCGAGTGAAGACGTGGTCAAAATCTTGTGAAACAATAAAACAAACTTAGTAAAAGCGTCTATGAAAACGATTACATAATCATTGCTGCCATTTTTGCCACAGTCAGTCAATCAGCTAAAGAAATTAAGCTCCAGTCTCGCAATCAAATCCGAAACAAAGGAAAATCAACTGGCACAGTATTTCTATTAAGTACGCGATAGGCCACGCTTATACGATCACTGCCGTTGCGCTTTTTGACTAATAGAACGGGACTCGCAAGTCTAACAACTAGGACAAACATTTCTACCTTATGACAATTATTATTCGTTAATTTTAGTACGTACAACCTGCCTGTCATCTAAATTTAATCGGTATGAACGATGTTCAACTTTGTACTGAAATGATTTATAATAATATTTATAATATAAATTTAACAGTAAAAGAGTAATGCAATATGGAATATTTTGCCATCGAATAATTTTCACAAAACGTGCGTCGCGTCAAAGTGACATCAATAGGCAAAAGCTGACAAAGCGCAGCGGGTGGTAATTGATCGAAAATTTGTTAGTAACAAAACATACAAACGACAATCTGAGGGACGTCATGCACGGATTGTCGCGCGTAGGACATTGCCCGCCGTCACAATACACACAGGTGACAAAAACATCCAGTTTTACTCTACAACATGTTCTGTTCGAACTGTGTTTACTGTGCTGTAATAATTAATGGCTAGAGTACCGTGCTGAAGCAGTGTGTGATTCAATTTAGGTGCTATGTAACGTGAAGCGTCGAGCCTTTGCCAACGACCGTTTTACTCGACGTTTCCTGTTTACAGCATATTAGTTAAGGCACCATCGACTTATTCGGCAGATGAATTTTTTATTTTTATTTATTTGAGTGTTTGTTTTACAATCAACAATCGTAGCAATTGCTTTATCTATACTTATATTATAAAGAGGAAAATAGATTAGATTTTTTGTTTGTTATTTATTTGTAAGGATTTAAATCAAAAACAACTAAACCGATAGAAAAATCTTTCACTATTAGATAAAAATATTATTAACAAGTAACATAGGCAAAAGTCTATTTAAAAAAACAGCTGTTACTTTTTTTTTTTCTTGGCGCAATGCCAAATTGGTTATACCGACTAAACCTACCACGGTGTTCCTCGACATAACCATAGAGGCGAGGCCGAGCGAATCGCTCTCACATGCAATCGCGGCAGGCCACTATACATAAATATTTCCTCCACCATCCCCCTAGGAGGGGACAAAGACACGACACAGAGGCTGGAGTGCGTGGGAACACGCACGCCGCCTCTCGGACCTGGTGACAAAGTGTGGAGCACAAAAATTTATTTGCTTTCGATAGTGAAGAATTAAAATGTTGGCTTGACTTCATCTATCAATGTAGGGAGATAATATTTTAAGAAGCTCAGCGACTGTTACTTGTATATGTTATATTCCTTTGTTGTTAAATTCCATATTTAGTACCAGTGGTCTCAAACCTACCGATATTTCGGTAGAGAACTTAAAAAAACAAAGTCAGCCCGCCAAAATAAAAGCAGGTCAGCCTGTACAAATTGGATCAAATTTTAAATATGGATGCCAAGGAATATAGTAGAAATGTAGCCGCAGTGGTCCACCGGAACATGCAAAATTTTGAAAGCGGTCTATGAGGGAGCAAAGTCTGGGAACCTCTGATCTAGTGTATGCCAAAATACATGGACAACGCTATTTCCAGTAAATATATTTATGTTTATTTGCTGCGTTCAATTCATTCTAAGAATAATATGTGGGCATCAGATTGCGAGCGAGCAATTAAACGGCGTCAGCATTTTAGCACTGGGCAGAGATTGCGTAATCAAAGGCGACGGATTCACGGTCACTTCGCATAGAACGCAAACGAATCAAATATACATACAGCCAGAAGTAGTAACAGCAGAGATCTCGACTGTCAATTATCTCATTAATATATCTACCCCAATAAGTACCTTTTAAAAATCTGGAGATCATTATACGTCGTAATCATAATCGTCTAATACTTCTGGTTTCTCTTCTTCTTGTTCTTCTTCTCGTTTATCCGGTACCTGTTCTTCTTTTATTTGCTGGTTGCAAGTATAAATTGCAAGGATTTTACTCAAAAACTAATCAACCGAATATAAAAAATCACTATTAAAAAGCTATATTATCACAGAGTAAAATAAGGAGAATTTTATTTTTAAAAAATTGTGCCTTTGCTTGCATAACCTAACCTGACCTCCGCAAGCGAAACCCGAGCAAAATTTTGTATATAAACAAAAGGCTCTGTAGATGAACTGGGTAAACTGGTACCGTTAAATTACCGTAAAAATGAGTCATGAAATATTCAGTCAACGGCATAAGTGGCTAAACAAAGAGATCTGATTTTAGACAATAGACTGACATTGAAACACGTCTTCAATTATATAAGAATTTAAATAATACTATTAACCGTACCATTTCGAATAAAGCATACAATTTACAATAGCTTAGTTAAGCCACATCTTGAATACCTTATACAAGCTTGGGGCAAGCAGCTACAACGAACTTACGGTTATTTACAAATACCACAAAATCAAAGTTGTTTTGAACACCTACTTATCGATTATAATAAAGCTAAACTACTTAATTTACAAAACTTATATACATACCTATTATCCTGTCAAGTATTAGAATGCCATACATAATTGAAAACCTTGTGTCTGGCCGCCACTGTGCCGCCGCGACTCATCAGGTTAATCAAAAATTACTGTTAATAAACTGAACTATGGACTGATCAAATATAAAATGTAGGTATTTATGTAGATTCTTATATGGGTACCTTTGGGTTGTATAAATGAGAAGTCCAATTGACGAGAACGACCGATTATTACTGAACACAATGATACACTGGTTATTAACGTCATAGTTTACAATATACATATTCTATTTACTAATATTAATTAGACAATGAATCTGTATAGTGTAGATGCGACATAATACAATATAGATGGTTCATAGATTATTATAAATCGAGAAGTTATATGCCTACGCCACAGTGTTATTGGGTTACCCTGTTAAGACTGCTCCGAGCGAAATGTGCCAAAAAAGGCGGTCACAGTTAAGCGAATAAAATCAACACTTTTTGTTTAATACAAATATAAAATATACATTTACCATAACAATGAATGTGTTTACAATTAATCCGTGTAAAAAACTTAAAATAATTAATATATTCGCCTACAAAATTACGTAAACTTCCATTATTAGATTATACCAGTAGAAATCTATCCAATTTTACAGCTTAATCGAAACATAAATAGCTATATTACAATTTGTTCGTCCTAAATATTTAAGTTATTGGTTGACAATAAAGATACATATTTATCAAAAAATCACTTCAAATCCTCCATATTTTTTATAATTTTTTAATTTTACTATGGCGGCCGCGCGCCGATTTGATTATCGAGCTCTGTCATTCAGTCCAACCGCGTCTTACGCTCGGCGCAGACTTAAAGAGTTATGTGTGTATAAAATAATTACTATTTCTTGGTCGCTTTGACGCTGAAAGAAAACATCGTGAGGAAACGTGCATATCTTGGAGTACTCTATAGTTTTATCGAAGATATGTGTAGTCTGCCAAATCGCATTGGGCTAGCGTAGTTGACTATGGTTTAACCCTTCTCACTCTGAGAACAGGTCCGTGCCCAACAGTGAAACGACTTGTATATAGGGCTGGATATGTAAAGTAATACTTGAAGAGATTAGTGGAAAATTTATCACCAAAGAAGTATACGGACAAAGCTTGTCATTTATTGTCATAACTAAGCGAATGGTCAGGTCCAAATGATACTAGTCATCCCCCAAATTTACGCTACGCTTTGCTACGAGCCCTACTAGATAACGGTAGCTTCTTACGCGTAGAGACGCGCGGCGCGTAAGTTTCTGCTCTGTGACCGACGACCGACGAAGTATGGCGTCGAAAAACAACTGTTACTTTAAAAGTCTTATTCTATCGTGTGAGTTTGGGGTAGATACAGCTAAATAGTTGCATAGTTTTAGCTCTAACATTGAAACACTTTTTGTATTTTAATATAATATAATTGAATATAATAATTACAATCAAATTGAATAAAGCTTAACCAATATTATGAATGCGACGGTGAGTTTGTTTTTTACGATTTCCCGCCATAACTATACTTGACACGACATGGCGGCTCTATGGCGGCAAGGTATTTTCTTGATAGAAAAGCCTTATATAACGAAACACGAATGTTTTACCTTGGTATTAAACTACTTTACATGAATTTTATCGCAGTTAATTTAAAACCCAATTTGAAGAGTAAGTTGGTGCTAATAATAATAGGTGCAAGCAATAATTTTGTTGTTGTTTCTATTTACGCAAAACTTGTAGTAAAGAATGATGAAGATTTGCTAAAAAATGTCTTTTATCTCTTTTCTCGTCCAATTACCAAATCGGTGATCGCAATATCGATAGTTGTAGGTACAGGTGGTTGACACCTAAATAAACTTATGCTAAATCAAACTGTAACTATAAATCTAATGAAAATCATTTGTAATCATTATAACGGTCCTCATGTTCTATTGCACTGCAAATATTATACCGCGAAAATGTAATTTATTTACGCACGAATAAATTTGATTGATAATTTATAAAACAGTATTTCAACAAATCAGGCGTATAAAACATGTCTTTGCATCTATATTGCTACATATTGCGTAAATAGGTAAATTTTATGTACAGTAACTGTGATGCTATTACTCGGTAACTTTACCTTTAATAATATTAACATTGATTGCTTGAACGCGCTATATTCAGGAACTATCAATCCTATATAAAAAAATATTTCTGATTTAGTTAGTCTGTTAAATGTGTTGGATACAGGTCATAACCTGTATCCTACACATTTAGGCTCGTAGTTTGAAAATGAATATATATAAAACTTCAAGCTACGAGCCAAGTGAGCGGAGTTGTATTTATATAATAGAGCGGTGCTGTATTTAAATGTAGATTTTCATATTAAGAAAACTAGAAATTCATATTAAATTCATGCCGTACTGTGGCACACTGTAACTCACCCATACTTCGGTCACCAAAGCAGCTTAACGCATTCTTGGACTTTAACCCAGAAGTTGATATTATTGTGGATGAATGGAAAGTATTATTATTAGAATGTATGAGGTACTGAGAGCGCGTAAGCTAAATTTTAATTATATTATTAAATAAATAATGAATAAATAGTGTAATTGGCGCAAGTCGTTCTATTTGTTGAAATAAATAAATAAATAAATATTATTGTTTAGTTCATTTAACTTTGAGGTTCATAAGTTTTGCTTCGTTACATAAATGAATTAAGATATTTTGATTTGATTATGATTTTTGAGTGACACAGCAAGGCATAGGTAGTGTATTTGTAAAATCTTTTTGGCAGCTAATGAGTTTAGAATGTTTAGAGAGGTCTGCGCTCAAGACAATGGCTTAAAGATTGTTGTTGGTTTTGTGTGACGACGGAACAAAAAACGCGGAACACGAACACCACGCAGGAATTTAATAGCTTAGAGCTCAACTTATAATTAAGTAAAACCGGCAGTAAACTGGCATCTGCAGGCGATCTGTAATTAACATCGGCGTAGTAGCGGGCAGTGTTATAAATACTGCAAGCTAAGTTCTTCATTCTTCCAGACCTATTTACATGATGACAGTCTCCTTAAGCAAGTATTATGCTATCGTAGTCCTACCTGGTGATTAAATACTAAATGAATGATTATCTCTTCAAGAAACTTGCCTCGCGTTGATGAGGTAATACCTAGCAGCCTTCATATCATCATAAAATTATTGCGTCTCGACGCCTACGTACGAACGATGGTTAAAGACTTTAAGTATTATAAAATTATAATATAATAATAATATAATATTCTACCACATACACACAACACCATCTAGCCCAAACTAAGCAGAGCTTGTACTATGGGTACTAGACAATGGATAAACATACATATATACTTTTTTTTTTGTAAATACATACATATTATACATAGAAACACCCAGACCAAGACAAACATCCATGTTCATGCACACAAATGTTTGACTTGTGCGGGAAACGAACCCGCGACCTCAGGCGTGGTAGTCGGTTACACTAACCACTACGCCACCGAAGCCGACAATTCAATCAAATGTTCAGCAATTTTTCATGCATAATTTAGCAATGTAGCGTGAAGTACTGTATTTTTTATCGCATAATAATAATTTTCTCGTCATCTACTCACCTCCTGTAGGTATAAATTTGCACAAGGCGCGGTCACTTAGTATACTAAGTGTCCACTGATTTGATGTATCGTCGTCATTGAAAAATATTAAGTTGTGCAATATATTTCAAGGGCTATCGATTCATACGCCGCTGTTAAGCTTAATAAGGAAGGAAAGAACACTATGTATATCCGTGGAGGCGTTGAACACAGGTGCATAAAAAGGACACCGGTTGCACGTCATAGATACACTATTACTTATTTTATCTATTACATAAGCATCAAAGCCACTCTCCTTCCCCCTCCCTTTATTGTAATATTGATCCCAGAATGTATTCAATATAGAACAGCACAGGCGATCAGTGCTTTTTGGTGAGCAAATCTAGGACATGCAACTAAAAATTGAAGGTAAATATACCCGGGGTTTTACAAATATTGCCACAACGGGTACAAAGGACGCACAGCCTCGACACTACAAGTTAATTTATTAGTTTCGTATCACAATATTTTTTGGTCGCATTTAAGGTTTGAACGCATAATACATGTGACAATAGCAATTGTAACTGACTTCAAAACTATTTTAAAGTTATTTTCATATGACAGATTTTGGCTGGAGGCAACAGCCTCGAACATGAACAACAGTTCGTGCTTTTTGACTTGTTAAATATCACTATTTAGAAGTAATCTGATTTAATTATAACGTTCTTACTTCAGTGGCTAGTTAAACTTTCATAATTATTCAACTAGAACTTATTGTGAGCTGGTTTATATTCTGATTGATCTTGGTATTACTGATCTCTAATCTGACAGGAATCGTTATTTAGAACAAAGGAGTCTCATTATATCTACGTTCGGGTCAAAAGGTGCTCGATGACATCTACATCTCTCTAATGCTAATATTGTTACAGAATTATTTAATTTATTAAAATAGGAAAGGTATGATGATAAATTATAGTAATGTGGTATAAATCACGGCAGCAAATGTTGAAGAAATTCTGGGATTGATCAGTTTTTGGACTCCTGCAGTAACTAAATAATATAACTTTGTAACTCTGTTCCTAGTACTGTAAAACTCTTCTGTAGTACTCTTCTTTTTAAAATACTTTTTTTTTGTTGTTCTATTGTTACGCTAATTACTTATGCATTTGTTATTTTAGATTATAAATTCAAATATTTTTTCGCGCTGCTGTATATTTATAAGTGGAAACTGCTTTGGATTAAGTGTAGTTAATTTGAACATTAATTATTTACAAATTGTATCTGATTGTTTCCCAAATAAAATAAAAATAAAATAAAATAAAATCAAACTAAACTATTAAGTACACACAAAATTGTTAATAACAGTTTCGGACGCTGCGTGTTGGCTGAACACACGGATGTGCATAAGTAACGCTTCCTATTGGTTCCTGGTATTCTTGATTAATTCCTAGCATCACATACTTACTTCATACTCAGTGCAAAGGTGAAATAAATGTGGTATGACAGATTTTGATTTTCAAGACGACTACTCTTTAAAAGCTATGGGATATTTAAACCATACGTCCAATATTGCATCTTCAAATCCATTTTTTGATAAAGAAAATATATTAAGTCTTTGCAGAATGCGATTTAAGGAACGTTGCAACTTAATAATAAATTAATACCCAATACAAATTTATAAAAGTATTTCTCGGACAACAAGTTTTACCTAGAATTAGTTCGATTTTATCCGATTTATTTTGTCGCGTCACTATGACAGAAAGCTAAAACAATACCCTAGTGCGTAACCATGGTATCGTAGTAAAATGTTTTTTTATTTTGATGTTTAAATTATTTAAGACTAATATCAATAGATATTTTTAGTTGATTATGTATGTGAAACAATAACATCATGTTTTGTATAGATTCTAATTATTTTTAAATAGTCTTTTTAGTACGTAAGTAATCATTGTTTAGTTAAGCTATTTATATGAAATGTCCAGAGTTACGTGCTATGAAGTGTCAAAAGGGATTTCGTATTTGAAACAGACAATAGAAATGGACTTGCACTTGCGTTAAGACTCGTTTATACGAGCATGGTTTCTTGAAGCAAGTGTCATGCTATTATCTTTTGCTTTGCTTAATAAACTCAAGTATATAGCGTACTACTCGCTTCATTAAATTTTAGTCGAATAAATGGTCGTTAACTTACCATCTTGCACATAACATTATTAATTACATAGACAACACTTAACTTGTGACAGACGACAGTGTTTTATCAACATCCATCTATTTGAAGCGCTGAGAAATATATGTGGTGTGACTCTAAAAGATAGAATAAGGAATAGTGTGATTAGAGAGAGATGCGGCATGAAAGTGGATATAGTGACAAGAATAGAAAAGGGTATGTTAAGCTGGTTTGGGCATGTAGAAAGAATGGACGAGGAAAGACTGACTAAGAAAGTTTATAAGGCTAGTGTGAATGGAACAGTTGCAAGAGGAAGACCTAGGCGAACGTTTCTTGATCAGATCGGAGGCGTTCTGGACAAAGGCCAGGTTAAGAGCACCTTGAACCGACGGGCGTGTATGAGGAATGTGATGAAGTCGAATGAAGCCAGAGAAGTGTGTCAGGATCGTAGCAAATGGAAATCCGAAGTCTCTGCCTACCCCTCTGGGAAACAGGCGTGAATCTATGTATGTATGTACGTATGTAACTATTTGAAAAGGTATTAGTGGAAATATAAAATGATTTTCGATAGGTATTATCTGGATTATTTTGGCGTTTGACGCGTCATGCGCTCAATACCCTATCTTCAACCACTAATACGTAATAATGTAAATATGAAATACCTAAGTACATGTAAAAGTTATTGCCACGGTGTTCGAAACTAGCTTAACTTACTTTTACTGTCTTGGTGGCGTAGAGGTGGTGAACGCGACTGTCGTAAATGAGACCTGTATTTGATGCCCGGAACGGTCCAAAGTGTTTTTGATTCATCTGCTAATGAAATTATCTTTCTTGGGACTAGTTATAACATGTTTCATATTAGTTTAATAATAGGTTTTATTATATACTACATCTTGATAAAAAAGCATGCAACCTGTCTGATAGTAAATAGTTACTGTAGCCTAAGACTGCCTGTAACATGTAAAAATAAACCTATAGTTATAATAAAAAGAAAAAAAAGTAAAAAATATCAATAAAAATAAGAATTGAGAAAAGAAACGACGTAGGTGAAAGAAAATGCAAATTCACGTTCTAATTCGAAATAAGTAACTAAGGCACAGTCTGTCAGTCAGTATGGCCTAAACGTTATCTGACTTTTACGATTTGTAAACAATACAAAATCTGATAACGGGTCTTAAATCACATTGATAAGTATTTATAGGTATAAATACCTATTTTGCGTGACGTTTTGAACAACTTTCATCGATCTGGATCACCGGTTGGCTAGTGTGAGCTTAGCGGTGCCCTCGCAAAATGTGTGCTTCGGCAATATATTTTTAAATTATATTATACTAATTTTAGTCCGCGGCATCGCTCGCGTAAATGTAGGTTAAATTAGATAAGTAACAGATTTTTTTCTGGATGAAAAATACCCTATGTTCTTTTCTGTTTCCCCTTATACCATTTTAGTTTTGACATTGGTATCTATGCATTTTTGCAGTTCACTGTACAATTACCACTACACCACCCAGGCAGTAAATTTAAGAGATATCTGATATTTCGGTTATAGAGTACTAGTATCTTTGTTAACACTTCCAGCGAAGCTAGAATGCTTGTATTACGAGTGGGCCGATCCGAGAATCGAACCTAAGTCGTAACGCATGGCAGTCGCATTCATAACCGCTGCACAACCGAGACATTCTTTAATCACTCTGCTAATAAGCTACATAGAGGCATTGTACCGTCTAATTGTCTCCTTTGTTTGAGGTACCTCATGTATTTCATAGTCGATTTGATACGTAACTGGTACATAATACAAGTATAATGTGTCTTTAATAGAGGTCATTGGTAAAGGATATTAATAACTAAAACTTAGTGGTTGTCATTGTATCGGTCTTAATAAGCTCTCCGAATATCTATATTTTTGTTTACATTAGGGCGATAGAACATTTTCTATAATAATAAAGGTACTGCTGTACAAGTTTCAGCGTAATTGATTATAACTATGCGGTTAAATTGTTTATATGTATTGGTAAGGGTGCGTCCAGATCTAGCCAACGCGCGGTGAATGCGCCACGTATGCTCCGCTCGCGAGCTGCGTGCGTGTGCATGCGTGCAGTTACAGTTAATTGTCTGGTTCTCTTTGGCGCAACTCACGCAAAACTTGCACAATGAGTGCGCGTGGCGCGCGCCCAGCGCGCGCAAACACGTGCGGATGTAGTTCCTTCCATACTGTATATTTTAGTAGAAAATTTACCCGTTCACTCACGGCGCGTAGCGGACGCGAGCGGTGCGCGGGCGGCGCAGAAACGGCTTGCAAATTTAAAATACATGCACGCAGCTCGCCAGCGGTTCGTGAGCGGCGCATTCGTGGCGCATTCGCAGGACACACCCTAATAATACAATTGCGTGTACAACACTGTATTTATTATACTTACCAAAATGTTGCACGCAGCTTCGCTTACGTAAATGTAGATTAGCTAAGGTTAGATTAGTAAAGTATTTATTTTCTCGATGAAAGATACCCTATGTCTTTTTCTGTTCCCCTGATAATGTGTATGCAAAATGACTTTATGATTGGTCGATTAGTTAAGGCATGAATGCGTAACAAAGAAACAAACAAAATCCTTTCGTATTTATAATATTAGTTAGGATATACTATAAGACGACGGGTCTTAATCGCGTTGGACATTATTTAAAGATAATAAATACCTATTTATTTCCCGACGTTTCGATACACTTGCTTAACCTCTGGTATGCCGGAACGTGGATCTGCGCGAGACACAATGCTTTTTCTATTATGTCTGGTATTCTGGCATACAACAGGTTAATCTTGGTCATAGATAGACTGGTGTAAACTAAGTACCGCCTTCCTTCCTTCTACCCTCATTGGCTATTTCATTTAAATTTGAGTTGTTGGTACTTTGTCACACAACACTATCGACGCCTACAATTTAACGGACTGAATTACTACGGTATCGTTTTCATTAGCTGATGATGGGATTCCAACATAAGACAAATGTCTAATATTATATTCAATCATGCGTAGAAATCGCAAACGTTTAAAACTACATATATTTAGACTTGTGGCATTACTATAATACTTAAGGGGTATTTACACGAGACAAATTTTGTGATGCATATGACGTACATATATGTATATATTTTTTAAAGCAATCTGTCGTGCCGTGCCGATATTAGAGGGTACTGACTTTCCCAATAACGACTGCCATAGATGTTCATGGCAGCCGGGACCGACGGCTTAGCGTGCTCTCCGAGGCACGGAGCAGGCGATAATTGTCAATCAATACGCGCATAATTTCGAAAAGTCATATAACTTCCGAAAGTCAGAGGTGCGCGACGTGGTTTCGAACCCGGGACCCTCTGCATTGCAGTTTGTTGGTCTCCCCACAGAGCTATCGCTGCTCTAAAATCTATATATTAATACGTGAACAAAATCTTTGTGCCCCTTTTTATTTCCGTTTTTGTTTCTGTGTCGCGTGGGATTTTACAAACATTCAAACAAAGTATACATATAACATCCAGACTCGGGACAACCATTAATGGCTCACACTAATTTTTGTCCCGTGTGGGGATCGAACCCACAATACTCAGCGCGGCGGCAGTAGCGAGGCGGCCACTTAATCCACTACGCCATGTGTGCAGTCATGCTAGTCAGCTATGTTTGTTCAACTTAGCTAAAAACAGGAATAGTGTGTGAAACTTTCTTCAAGATACTTATCTCGTATATTTAGACGACCTTTAGACATAGAATATTTACAATTACACAATATATTCATAATACTATATTCGTTTTTTTGTCTATACTAAATGCTTTTAATATAGTTTAGCACGTAAATATTCACCCACTAATTAATATATCTTTTTTAACAAATATTTTGAATCCTTGTTACGTGTAAACCTTTCGTTTTACTAGAACTGACTTTAGTAAATGAATATACATATGTTCTGGGAAGCATTTAAAATACACAATTATTAAACTACGACGTATTGCACGGAACGAATAAATGTACCTAATTGTGTCCGTGAAAATCACTTTTCCTTAATAAGATATAAACAGTTATCGTAATAAGTAGGTATCTTAATGAAATTAATAACAAACCAGTCACCAAGATTGTTGCAATTCGGTCGAAACTTCGAGCAGTAAATAGTTATTTACTGTCTTAAAATAAATAATCGTGATTAATATTCGTTGTCGAATATTATATTAAGCAAATACGTTTTAATCGAGTATTATTAGGTTTTGGGTTTCGCGCAGTCAAGGGTCTCGAAGCACCGACAATTTTACTAAATTTAACTATCTCGGCGCCTGGAACTTTCGTTTCGGGACATATTCGTCGAAATCGTAATGTAATTTTATTTTGAAGACTTCATAATAATACCTTCATAAGTTTTATTAGCGCCCGCACTCTTTCGTTGAGTGCGCCATCTGTTAGCATAAGGAGAATTTACTTATTACCTGTACTTTTTTTCAGAAAATACACTACAAATGCATTCGCCGCCATATTGCCGCCAGACATCTTTATGTCTTTTGTTTATGAGATCGGGTGTGTTGCGTTGCTACTGCGACGCTCTTGTAGATCTAGACGACTATTTCATTAGTAGAATAAACCAGCATTAGCTTTGGTTTACTTCAGTTAGACGTTTATGTCGGATAAGATTTATAAGAAACAATATATAATAGTGATGATTCTCTTTATTACTCAATCTAACAATAATAGTTACATTTTAAATGTATTGTAGTTTTTGTGATACCTATCTGTATTATATACCACGATGGAACCCTCTGCACGCGAATCTCATCCGCACTTGAGTGTTTTTTAGAGTTCGAAAAAACTCTATAACAGATTTGTCCGTCCGTCTGTCTGTTATACAACTTTCAACTCAAGAACCGTAAGAGCTAGAGACTCGCGGTCAACGCCATTCGACTCAGCATAGTCGATGTACCCTCGAAACGACTATGACCTTTGACCTCTGACTATAAGGTCACGTGGTATCACGTGACCTTTGTATATTGAACCATTTTTTCGAACTCTAAGATTTACGGCAATTCATTGCCGTTTCTGACTTGTTTACTGGTACAAAGGAATTGAAAACAAGGTACATTTTACGAAAGAGACATTCTGAGAAATTAACATTTTGCGACCTGTAGATATTTTGAGAAGTGGATATTTTGCGATTGAGTGGGTTTAGCGAGTTATATAAGACAGATATATTTAGAAAAAGAAACGTATTATTTTAAAATGAAATTTTATCATCACCGTTATCGGATTGATACAGTTCTCCTGCGTATAAACGCAAAATTGATAAGCTCGTTGCAACGTATTATGAAATCTTCTGTAGATTATCCGACTATATTTATAATACCAGTGTAGCTTTAGAGTCCCCACAAACTGCAGACTTTCGATCGGCTGATAGTTTGGTTGGTTTCTTAATCAGTATGAAGATGTATAGGAATGCGCACATTATAACGATTCGTATCGGGCGATAAAATAGTTTGATGGGCTACATGTTTGCTTTTAAATTAAACCGTCGGCAAACTATTGCCTGGCTGCTAAATCAGTACAGTGCTCTTCCACGCGCGCATACCACCGATTGTTTAGTAGGCCAGACTCGCCCTATAGTTCAGTTTTCGCCGAGCTTTAGCACCGGACGATCATGTCTATTTTTCATGATGGCACTGTTTTGTTTCAGGTAATCTAGTAATTTGGAATGCATCGTGTAAAATTTTCCTTGCAATAATCTGTCATTGTCATCAATTCTCCGTTGTATAAAAGCAATAACAACACTTCTGGAGAATTGTTAACTTTCATTATGCGACCACTCTCGTCAAAAGCCGATTTCAAACTAAATAGCAAATCGTCCGAGAGCTGTCGGCCGATTGTCGTCTAGTATGCGCACTCATCACAGACCCAACTGTTTAGTCGGGTCAGTGTGCGCGCTTAACAGCTATACTCGATCAAACTATTGGCCGATCCAAAGCCTGCAGTTTGCGGGGTCTCTTAAAGTAAGCCGTCGCATAATGCGCCCTAAGTACGCCTTCGCAGGTAATCCGAACAGCCCCGTTATATAAATCTATCCCAGTAAATTTACGTTTAGGATAAGTTGCGTTTACGATAGAATCGGTTATATCGTAAACGTAACTAAACGGTGTCCGGAAGGCGAATTAAAAAATAACTAATTGTTGGTAACTCATACATATAAGCGTCAACTAGTTAGCGTCACATGATTCGAACTATTGCATTACGTATCTATTTAAATAATATATACTGAAGTCACATTTCTACATTATATTGCTGCACACATAGTTAACATAAATGCATTGAATGTAAACTTTAAATACAAATATAATTTCAATTCTCGTTTATACGAATGGACGATGCAATTAAGATAATTAACCGGGTAAAATGTTGTAGTGATTCACTCATCGAACCGATGGAGTGAAGCAAAATTGCGATACTCGCAATCCACAAATAATGTATGAATATTTACAGAATACATTGCAAATCAACAAAACGGAGAAGTGAATTTTAATTGTTTGAAATTTTAACTGTTGCACGAAACGAAATTCGTTCCTCCAATTATAACAAACCTATACAGTGCTCAATTTAAAGTGAGTCGAATTAATAAGGGAAACATTCGCTCATATTATGTATACTTTATACGTTGGGCTGTCATGCACAGAAATTGAAATGTCGAAAATTGCTGTGATATGTGCCGAATGTAGTCCTGAATACAGCATTTAGGAGTAACAACAAAATATGTCTGTTTTGTTCGGTTTCTGGTTTTTATTAAATATACTAAATATGTATTAAGGATTTTCACTTGTTGCGATCTTAATACCGCCCTCCGTTCTTATTTTGGTATACTTTGTCCATCCCTTTATTTTCTTTTTGACAGTTCGAGACAGTTTAAAATTAGTGACAAGTGATTAATCACACGTTACCGATTCGATTTGAAATAATAATTGATTTTATTTAAGAAGAACTTTGAATCGATTTAATGCATCGCCATATTTTAGTATAAATATTAAGTATACTTTAGTTTTTAAAAATTATATTTGAAATAAATAAATATATAAATATTAATCATAAAATAAAATTATTTATACTTATATATAATATAACGTAGGTATACGCGTATTAAATTCCAAAACTTAAATTCCAAGATTTCGGCTTAATGCCTTGCAAATAATTAATCATGGATTCATAGTTACTATTTTTATTTTCTTTTTTTATTAAATTTACAGGAACAATACTGACATAAAGTCAATTTTTTTTTTCATGGTATATATTTATCTTATTTCAAGACCTGTTTTATAGTGTGTGGTTGTTGTTATGCACAGGACACTTCACTAAGTGGGCGTTACCCGTCAATAAAGTACGACATTACTGTAGTACATTATTCCTAAAAAAAACGGCAATTCATAGGCTCCATCCTACGGGATGTTTAACGACGTAATCGAATAGTCAGTTCGTTCGTCCGACTTAATACTTATAGAACATGTATGTGATAAGTTTTGAATACACATTAAAATAAGCAAACCTGCTCCGTTTAATTTGAATCGCTTTACAATAAGGATTGGACGCAATCCCGCAAGATTTTTTTGTAACTTGGCTAGCGATGTGCCGTGGAGACTGGAAGTAGTTCTCCGAGTTCGACGGGCCAACACTGATTATAGCCCATCTTATCTACCTTTACAAAAATGTTACCTGCCTGTCTAAGTTTAATTATTTTTTATATCTCTTTCGTTTGTTTTTCGACTTTAGCAATTTTATATTACCGAATAATAAGCAAATTCCAAAATATTGTACTTAATTTTCACAAGTATCCATGATATTTTATATAATACACACTTTTTAGCGTTCGTTTGTCCATTACTTTATTTCCATGTTGCGGCGTTAATATAAGTAGCTTATTCCGTCCCAACCCATCTTATATTAAATAGATTAAAACAGTAATATCAAAGAGCTTAAAGAGTCTCCTACGTGTATAAGTATGATTTTAACAAGAACTTGTTGCTATGAAATATTAACATTTATCAATGAGCCTGAGTGCACTTTCATTGTAATTTAATTAGTTAATTACATTGGTAGAGATACAAAAAGGATGGATTATACGAACAATGCAGTGGTAACAGTTTCGAATAGACAAAAACTAAAAAAAATGGTGAGCTTTGTCAATGTTACTGCATATTTCTATGTAAACATTACTTTACTTTAGCCTCCGTAGCGGAGCGCAAGAGATATTAACAAGAACACTAGTCATTAGTAACCCGAATATCAGAAATATGTCTGTCTCGGTTAGTAGGTCCCAAGAGCAGATAGCTCAGTGGGGAGACCAACAGACTGCATTGCAGAGGGTCTTGGATTCGAACCCACGTCGCGCACGTCTGACTTTCGAGGTTATATGACTTTTCGAAATTATGTGCGTATTGATTGACAATTATCGCCAGCTCCGTACCTCGGAGAGCACGTTAAACCGTCGGCCCTGGCTGCCATGAACTTCTATGGCAGCCGTTATTGGGAGAGTGTCGACACAAAAGATCCCACTGGGTCGAAGTGTCGCCGGTCTGCACTGACTGGCCCCCACATAAGATAAGATAGTAGGTCCCAATATACATGGTCGCCCATTTTTAATTCTGGTAATAAAAGAGCACTAGGAATAATTCCTGTATTGTCTTTACAAACATTCAAACAACGGACACATAAGTCATCCAGACTCGGGACCATCATTTATGGATCACACAAATTTTTGTTCCGTGTGGGATTCGAACCCACAACACTTGGCGCGGTAGCAGTGATGAGGCGACCAATTAAACCAGTACGCCTTCCGTGCAGTAAATTTTACATGGATTCTAATACCGTCGCTAAATGTGGACTTAGTCGAAGACTAGGCTCGCCCTCCATAACGTCAGACTTAATATTGTAGTTAACTAAATGTGAACGTTTAACACCCCTGCCTCCCTGGTCACTGTGCACCATATTCAATCAATAAAACAACCTATCTACTCAAAGTGAAATGTTTCTATACATGCACGGACATTCGGATTTACAGGGTATGGACATGCCCATGACACCGCATTGCGATAAAAATCATATATTAGTTATTTTGATAAAAAGCTTGGTGTTTGCGTTTTGTTGCCGCCTTGCCCATTCAAACCTGATTCTTGATGCAGTTTCAATTCGTCCTAAATATCAAAGAGATTTTTTATAAGCAAATTAAAACAGCTGTCTTTACTTGTTAGTTTCTTGATTGCCTACTAACTACTTTGTTAAATAATTATAGTAGTCAATTATACTCGAGTTTCCATAACATATGTGTGGACAGTTTATTAAAAAAGCTAGCGGCCCGCATCAACTGGGTTCTGGTTGAACTTAATATAGAGATTAGAAATATCTGGAATAATATAACTTTCAAAAAGGGAACGATATTAACAAACAAGCGCAGTCGTTCTGCAGATCAATTTATCTATGATTTTAGTATAGAACTAGTTAACAGTATCAGCAATTACACTTCAGTTTTGATGGTATTATGAAAATCTGTGCGTCAGAAAAACGTAGAATTGTCGGAGCGTCGAGCGCGTTAGTACGAGTAGCCTCAGGCATTCGAAACGTGCAAATTGGAGGCCATCTACGCTACGCAAATTTAATACATTACTTGATTCGTGCGTGCTCGGTTTGCCTAGCGTAGATTTATCTTAACATTCGTAATTTATCGTGTCATATGATGCATTTTAATTAAATAAAGCACAGGTGTCTACTTATACGCACGCCTTTTATATTCTAAAGAATAGGCAGGGCTGTTTTACATTTCGTCATCTGTAATATTTGGTCTCACGGAATGCTGGTTATGCCTATGGCCGTCTACCGGGCACAGTTCCAACCTCTGTGCTGCTAATGAGAATTTCTTATCAGAGAAATTCAATAACACATTGCTCCTATCCGGGATTAAAACCGAAAACCTCATGCAAGGATTCATCCACTACCACCGAGACAATGAAGTAATAATTTGTTTAAGCTCACTTATATTTGTATTACATATTACTAGTATTCAATTTAATACATTTAGCGAAGCTAGAAAGTATGTATTAGGATTGTGTTTACGTCGATACTGCAATGGGTGGGATTCAAACCTATGACTTCTTAATCATATATCCAATGCCTCATCCTGTGGGCTAAATAATGATAGTGGTAAACAATGAACCTATATTTACATGTAATTACAAACCTGAATCACATGTCATATTACTGTAAATATTGTCGCTTCATCAGGTATACGCTTATATTCAATTAACAAGTAAAATCATGAGTGCTAGTATAGTCATACCAAAACATAAAAATAATCAGAAGTTATATAAGTCCTAAAGATATTATAGAGGCAAGGTTGGTGATTGCTTCATTAGTAAAAGTCTAATTTAAGAGCTTTTGTGTTCAAGAACTAATCCCTTTAATTAACGTTTCGTCAGATAATAATTCGAAAAGGTTATATTGACTTTTACGTAATATGGACTCATACCTGTGTATCACTGAAAAATTAATAAGTAAATATGCAGTCATATTTTGAATATCTTGAGCGTCCTCCAGATTTCAGGCATCTCGGGTAGACGTATGGAACTACGCTGGGAAGTGAGTGCCTTACAACTCCGATATCATACCGGAGTTATAAGAGTGGGCTTCTGAGAGTTTATAATTAGCAGCTCTTAAAATTGCGAGTGGTGAGCAGATTTATTTCTCCGGCACCTATATGGAAAATAGGTAATGTCCCTTGGGCATTGGGTAGCTATTTACAACGAGAACTGAATCCTAAAATTTGAGGACAAAATCTGTCTATAACTGGTACTAGTAGGTGCTCTGGGGAATGAATGGTACAGTGGCCCATTATAAAACTTGGCGGTTGGAAAGAGGGGACTATATCATAAACAAGATTAGTCGATTGAAGGGGGACTATGAAGGAGCTAGCAGAAGTTTATTGCACCCGCAATGCGCGCTATCTATATTTTAGATCTTATGTTATAGAAAGCAAACCTATTGTAGTCTACGGGCCTATTTTCATTTTCTTTGATGGTACTGAGAAGTATAAATAAGTCTAACGCCTATATCAGGCAGAGGTTTGTTACACATAATATACGCCAACTGTATTTAAGGTCTCACCCAATAGAGGGTGAAACTTTTATTGTACAGCGGCCACATTTTTACGCTCATAATTGTTACTGAGGTTAAATATGCTGAAACCGAATACTAAAATATCCCACTATTAGTCGTCTCCAATACCCGATCTTCTGCCATTCTATCTACCCCAGCTACATTCGTCAGAGCCTCGGTTAACTTGAACAGAGACATCCTATCTTAAATTTATCAAATTGCGGTCTCCAGTTTTGAACTTCTCACCCACAGTAGGCATTTATCGACTCGCCAAGTATTCTACAAAACAACTACCACAGCAATATTAAAAATTAGATAAACCAGGCGACGCTTCGCTGGGCCTCAATCGGTTATTTTAAATTTCCGTTCCAGCGGAAACGACGGAACGAACGGAAACGATAATACCACTAAGTTCACGAAATGGTGGATTTTTAATATTAAAACTCACTAACATTTACACAATAACATCCTAAACATTTTTATGATAACAGTAAATATAGTATAAAAATACTAATAAGCTTTTACCCGTGTCTTCTGTGCATCATACTTAACAACTTTTATAGTATATCATTTTACAAATATCAGTACTAAATTGGTTTGAAGTGTGTTGTTTGGTTACGTCTCGGCTTTCCTTTGCGACCGCGTGTTGACTTCAATCTTTGTCGAGCGCTAAGAACAACCCATTCCAATATTTGTACGATAAAACATCAAATAACAAATTATGAAGAACAAAAGTTGTTAAGTTAGTCATGGGTAAAAGGTTATTAGTATTGTTTGATTAATCCTGTGGAAATATTATCTAATAAACATTATTTCGTAATGATCTTCTAAACACTTCCATCCGTACCCCAACAACTGATTTCATTCCACATTATATAGTGTAGCCAGTAATGCAGTATTGTATTACACCAACTTTTTGCTAGTTATGTTATAAGAGGCGAGTTTCTACATGGTATATTTGATCCAAAAACTAACATCATCGTTTTATTACCATGCCCGACAGAAACTAAATTTGAAACCGAGAGTAAAACTTATACGTCTAATTTTCGTTCCGAAGTACAGGTAAACTATAATATAATAATATATTTGTTTCAGTTTCGTCAATTATATAGCAACGAATACTGCATTGGATGTGTTTCATTTTTGTTGTATGTCTATGATGATGCATATAATTATATACACCTTTATGAAAACACTATATGATATTGATACCATTTGATAATGAGATAAATCAGTTGTTGAGATCAAAATATGTTACGGTGTCTTAACTATTGTTTGAATGGCGCTATTACCTCTTGTCCACTCGCATCGTATAACATCATACAATTATTCCACTTTTAATCTGATCCGAATCGGCAAGATTTTGTATACATTGATGCCAAATCTTATAAGACACAACTTTAGTATGTGAGATGTTTTAATAAATAAATAAAACATCTTACACGGATTATCGTGTATGCGCCCAATAGTTAACAAAAAAAGACTTTCATAATACGTCGCAATGATATCGTAAGACTGAAATAATCCAGAAACTCACGTTACCGTCAAAATAGTGTAGTCGACAAGAGGCGGACGTGTGCCAATCACTCAATCGAAATGAAATGTTACGTGAGTCGTCCAGTGGTATATCTTCATATTAGCATAGTTAGCGTTACTAAAACATTGGTGGCGCTTTCATGGGGAAGCCAACGAAGAGTTAGTAGTTTAATATTTAGAATAGTTTAATATTTATTTGTAGTGAAGACTGTTTTATATAATTCATATACATATAAATTAAATAGAAAATATACTTATATAATTATCTCGAAATGCCATCTTTTAAGTGTTTTCTCTGGCTCAGTCTTAAAAGTTTTACTACTGGCAACCTTTTGATTCAATCAAGTCTAGTAGTCTATCGTGTTTATAATATTCACTCCGGCACGATGCACTAGTCGTCTGTCGCGCGCTCTAACTTTTTATTAATTATAACTATCCCGTCGAGTACATTTAGCAAAGCAAATAATTTTATTGACTTTTGAATACGCGCAGTTGAAAACCGTAGTTCGTCCACAGCGCTTGTCACTTACAAAAGGACATACTACTGGTTTTTAGTAGCTAGTGCTTTGCTTCTGCACTATAATAATTTTAATAATAAATTTTTAATAAATAAATAATAGTCCTTACAAAACACATTACAGGCTACTTATTGTATTAAATTTACATTAAAATCATATTTAATTTAAAGGAAAACATTTACGTGTAAATATTGGACACAAGAGACTTGTTTATGAAGTTTGTTTTTACATTGTATTACCTGAACTAGGTCAGAGACCTGTGTTTGTTATGTTATATTGTTCATCAGTGATACAGAAAACAATATAACATCAATAAGTTATAAGGACTAAAATTGAATGTAACACCTTATGATGTACACTAAATAAGCAATAAAAGTTTGAAAATTGGTGGTGTACGTATGATACCTGAGTATATTACGACAGGGTGAGCGCGAGGGTGGTTTTATTTGCATCTGCCTTTGACCGACCATTTTCATTTTATTTTTGATCAGTCTACTGCCGCTTTTGAATTCGCACCCTGTGTCGCGAGTATCATTTCGAAGAAATGATTTTTGAATACCGTTCAGAATGTACACAAATAATAGTTCCGTGTAGATCCATGCAGTCGAATGTTTTTGGATCGCGCATAATAGTGTGCTCATCTTTATAGTAAACCGTACAGACATAAATAGTCAGTCTCGTTCCTGTTACAGAGACATAGTCATAAAAATTTTTTACACAATACTAGTCCCAGGTATTGAACGATCTACCTATTATTGCTTACTTGATCGATTAATTTTAAAGACACGAAATAATGTGTCACGAAAAGGACGAAGCTGTATTTTTATTTTGAAAAGATTTTGCGGATATTGAAGTTTACGTCGTCATTATGATGTGATGTTATTGTATCATTGTTTTCTGTTTTTGCCGTTTAACTAATATTATTATTAAGTTAGTATTGCTTATCCATATTCAGTCACGAATGACCTTTGTATTTCTCACAAAGTATAAGTGAATAATATCATTAACTATTCGCTTTTAAATTTGATTTGAATTATTAATAGTCAGTAGATAATAAATAGTATCATGGCTGCATATAAATAAAATATAAATTCAGTTACTTCATTTAACACACTACCTCTTAATCTTCGACGTTCATAAATGTTACCTTATGACCTAAATGAATAAAGGTTATTTTAGATTGACTACTCTATGTCCTCCTTGGTTCTATGTAGTCGTAAATTCAATCTTATGCCAATAAGATTGAATTTACGACTACATAGAACCGTGAGATTTCGATTTCCGAGTTATAGGGTTTCTGTTTGAAAATTCTCGGTACCAGCATAGAGTCCGGAAACGTGCTTGGCAGAGGGCAATGATCTCGCTCTCTATTACGTACGATAAAGTGATAGATAGCTAGCAAAGCAAACCGGATATATTAAATTTTTTTTTTAAGTTTTTATATAACCACTAGTATGGTTTTCGCTCTTAATCGGACACTTACCGCGGCAGAAGAATTAATCACTAAACAAATACTTATACTTTTACCACCATTTGCACCGTACACTATAGATAATAAGACAATACACTGTGCGACTCGAGCAAAGTAACCTGGATGACAAACTAAACTGTACCCCGCATTTTGACTATATGAAATCAAATTACTATTAGGAGGTCACTATTAGGAGCCGTACGCATAATATCCAACAGCATTAGAAAAAAGTTTTATAATTTAGAACTCATTCATTAATCCAGAGGCAAAATATTTTACTATTACGATGAAAAATAAAGAACTTTGAACCTATATGACTGTGCATGAAACACCTTTAGCAATGCGTTTACGGATATGCAGTATGAGTCTATGAGATAAAGAGAGGCCTGACAAAACGTAACATAGTTCACGATTTTTGAAACACATTATCCGTCCTGCTCCACTGTTGTAACGCTCTTCATACTAATTGAATTAAAAAGGCATTTGGTTAAATAATGCAGCAAATGATTTTGGCATTCATTGCACTAGTGTATGCACATGATTAGTCCTTTTAATGGCTCTCAAACATTAATACGATAAATTAATCTTCTGCATACAAAATTTGTCAAAACGAGGTAGGTGAATTGGCAACTATTTGTAAAACGTGTCATTAATCGTATTTCAGTTCAAACTAAGGGCAATTTGCACAGCAAACATATAAACATCAAATCATAAAGGCCTATTTACGCGAATTAAGTTTCGTAATGCACGTGTCTTGCTATATTTGTCTTACGTAAGCATAAAACAGGATTGCCATGACACTTGCTTTATTAACCTTGCCTTGTATGAATACCACGAACGAAAAAAGTATGGTCGATTCAAAACAAAACGCCAAAAACAGATGCACGCGTATATGTACGAGTCTATAATTACGTTCGTTTCAACGCGTTTTGGTAAGCCACCACACACAGTACACTGTTTAATTTTCGATAATCCCCAAATGAGTGGAACATAACTGAAGCCGCACATAGACCTGGTTGGAACAGGCTGAGAACGCTACGTTATATAATGCAGTTAATCTGCCAATTGCTGGATTGCCGGCGGATTTGAAAGGGATTCAATATAATGACCACCAAAAATACTAATTGGACAGCAAAACATGCTTACAAAAATATACCATAGGTGCTCATTATTTTTAGTGGCATAAAGGCAAAAAATTGAGGAACCGTTAAATACTACCCGAGTTAAAACTGCCAATTGCTGAATTTTTCAATTATGAGTCGCTGCTGTCGGACCGCAGTAGCTCGAAACGTGTTATAAATTTTGTAATAAAAAAGGCGTTGATTTTCATAGCTCATTTAAGAAACGCTTAACGATGAACGGCGTAATTAGTAGTCTTTATCCTTACTTATAGTACAGAGATTTTATCTATGCTTGGTTGCAACCGATCATCTAATATTATATTATGTGTAACCACACTTCAAAGCCTGCATAAAGTTATTAAACACATATATTCTAAGATAGCATTTTTGTCCACAGAGAGTATCCTTGCGACCATTACACGGCAATCATCAATGTGACTCTCATGTGTACTGGGTGCCCTAGAGCCCCTGTCCACGAGAGCGCTTTACAACTACTGCAACTGCTAGACAAAAGATTCTTTGGCACCATCGGTCCTCTGCCCGCAGACGATGACGCAGGTTAGTGACGTATATATACTTGAATACTGTGAAAAATTAACCAATGAAATAATATAAAACAACTGTTTTAAATCTTCTGTGTTTTATAGACGTAGACCCATAACATCAAAAAACAGGAACAACATGGATTATCTGTGAGCGAAAGCTCTGTCTATTTTGTTCTTGACGACCATTACGTATAATCTTCGACGATGTGTTGATTTGCTTCCTATCCAAAAATCGATATAAATTACCTGTATATAACTATTATTAGAACTTTACTAATTGTTGTATATAATAGTGACTTTACAGACTAGCATATTGTACAAGAATGTTTATAAATATTCCGTAGAATTATCATCGTAACGTACATTACTGAGAATCCACAGATCAACCGTTTCAATGAGAACATTTTAAAACATATACTAAAACTACTTTACTGAAACAACACTAATTACCAAATTCGGCTAAGCGCGATTGAAAGTATGGTTTATCGACCATTGATACTAACGGTCTGCTACAACGTAGGTGTTACACGTATCCATCGTAACGTGAAAACGATAATAAAATCGTCTAATTTAAAATTAATGATGCGACACATACGCGACCTGCCGCCAGACGCCGGATACACCTATAGCTTTGTACACGCGACACACGCGCCGAATGTTAGTCGGCCGTCACTTCCCTTAGGACACATGCTTCTCGCTTTTAAATTGAAAAATATTTACATCAAACCGGCACAATTAGATATTCTATGTAACTTTTGCCTTTAATGCATTTTAGAGGCAACGCGCTAACATACGTATATACGAGGAGAGTTCAATGTATTCTCGGTATGGCCATGAAAGAATAAGCTGAAAATTCTGTAATAAAATATTTTTCAATAGTCTCCTATCACCTCAATGTTCTTATTAGAGCGGGAAACTAACTTTTCAATACCCACTGAAAACATTTGTCTTCCTTGCCTGATGATGTTCATCAATTGCCGCTTTCAACTCTTCATCGTCGGAAAAACGTTTACCTCGAACATCTTTATTAAGGTTTGGGAACAGAAAGTAATCACTAGAGGCCAGGTCTGGGCTGTGGGGTGAATGATTGATTTTTTCAATTCCGCATTCCCGCACAGCAGCCTTAGCAACGCGCCCTGTGTGAACCGGCGCGTTGCCGTGAAGAAGCAAGACACCTGCGGTCAATTGTCATTTTCTATTGTTTTTACTGCCTCCTTTCAATTACGTAGGATGTTTGCATAAGATGCGGCAGTAATACTTTGACCCTTTTTTGTGTACTGAATCCATAAGATACACTTAGAATCCCAAAACACTGGGTCGTCTTCAATACTCTCTCTACCCCGTCTAAATTCACCAGACCACTTTTGAATAGTAGATAATAAAGAAGCAGAATCTTGGTAAACAGCCACCATTTCTTCGTGAATAACTTGAGTCTTTCCTTGTTTTGTAAGGTATTATATCACAGCGCGATGCTCAATTTTTCAACATTGTCGCATCGGCCATCGTACTTGCCTTTTCGAAATGATATCTTAAATACTAATGGTAACAAATAAATAAAATTTTATATTTATACCCCAATACCCAAAGAGTGTCTTTAACTAATAAGATAATTTAATTACCCTTATCATTAGTATATCACCCCGATACCGAGAATACATTGAATGCCCCTCGTATGTACGCTATTTCTAAGAATGCCATTCTGTGTTCTAGTTATCAGCCCTTTAGAAAATGTTTAAAGCCTGTTGAAGGCGTTACGTCAACGGAATAAACTTTTATGGGCGGACTATTCTACAACCGTCGGTAAACCTAAACTTTCATGCGCGGCTAGCCTTAGAATTAGAGGTAACACCATAGACCTAGATATCCTTCCTCTTATATAAATTGGTACACCATTAAAGAAGTAGAGAAATAAAAAGAGGAAAAGAAATGTGTGAACATATTTCGGGGTTTTAGTTATCACATTCTCATAAATTTTATTTAACATGTAAATATTTAATCTCAAAGAATACATTCAAAAGTCATTTTCAAAACTATTATTACTATTTAGAGACCATAATTATATTTCATTGTTATATGGTGAACTAACTATATTGTGATAAATCACCATACGAACCTTAAATATGTCCACACCTATCAGTTACACGCTACACTTTCAACTACCAGAAAGTTTGTAAAATATTTATAGAGCTGGAATAAGTAAGTACTACATCAGGTTTACATAATTATGTACGTTTGACAGCAGTTAAACGCTGGCGACACTAGAGGGATTTCTAAATCAAAACTTTCACACCCCTCTTTATTATATATGACATTAAATTTTTTACATTCTGAAAGCAATTTATTTGTGGGTACATTTCTAAGCTAGAGAATCACAGTTATCAAAATTCTAACACCATATTTCTGTGGCCTGATACTAAAATGGAACATAATTATACATAGATACACAATGTATAAGTAATCTGAAGACCTTGTATATACATACATACTTTGATACACAGTAGTGGTAGGTAGGCAGCGGTGTATGACGTCAACATTTCAGAAACTACGGTTTTATGTCTCACGTAACCAACGAAGATCTAACATTTATACCGTGTGTGTAACAGTATGAAAATAAAGTATAAAATTAAAAACTATACCATATATTTTTAAAATAGTCACTTTAAGAACTTCTGCGATTAATTTAAATAATTTTCATACTGTTAGGTATGTATTATTGCACATTATTATTGTTGCACTTTTAGCATTAAGCCACAGAATTATTTTTCATCACAATCAGACTCTTAATTAGATCGAGCATCTTAGCATTTTTGTTTGTTTTGGATTTGGCTTGACAATATTTTGATAAACGCTATTGAGAAGACGTAGGTCTGGTATATCAATTATAGTTTAAAACACAAAAGAGAGGATAATCATTGCAAAAGCAAGAATGATATCATAAATATATGAAAGCAGAATATGTACCCGTCATGATTTAACCATGACGGGAGATTGGTTTGGTTAAACTATGATTGATATTACGAGCCGATATATACGTAAGCGTTGGTGGTGGTGCTTCGTCAGCTTCGTAAGTAGGATTTGCTGCGGCTTCTACAAACTTGAAAATGGTAAGTATTTATTGAGGTAAGTACTATCTAAGACTCTGTCCGTTAAGACAAGACAGAGAGCGCCTATACCCGAATACATGAATTTACTATAATATGCGCTGATTAATTAAATGAGAGTTATTTTGAAGGTATGATAGTCCAAATAGTAGTGAGCAACAACCCTTTTAAATTGTATGGTTTCAATATACGCCATTACGTTACTAAGTATCAGTTCAATAATAATTATGCAAAATATCGGCCTGCTAATAAATATTAGGTTGTCTAACCGCTACATTTGATCAAATATGCAAAAGCTTTCATCTCAAATTAAATATCGCCTTGACCGTAACCACAGCAATCATCAGTTAATAGTATAACCTATATAGAAAACCACTAATTATATGTATGTATTTAGATATGAGTTATTGCACGTCGAATTTCTTTTTACGCGGTAGTGAATATGTGATTTGTATTGTATTCAAACACTTCTACGTTGATCGTTATTATACAAAATGTCGCAACTGGTATTATAGTATTAAGTGCGTCCTATAGCTTTAAGATGAACAGTTATTTATTTGTATAAATCTCATGCGTCTATATTTAAATGATGTTATAACCAACTGAATTAAAATTAATATTGGCCCACAGCTAATGTAAAATATGTACTACAGTTAATAAAATGATAAATGATGCTAGCTACAGCGTAGTTTTATTGTGTTACTAAATTAACCTAAAGAGTACCTAATGAACGATACGTTGTGTTGTACCGGGACACAAATTTGCTAGAGATAGATGACCGACGCCGTACGACGCGCGAAAACAACATCATCTCCTGGTCGGGTTTCGCGCGTTAAAATCGTAGCGGCCATCTTTATCTATCTAATTTGCGACTGGTGCAAGTAAATGTGAATTATAATCTAAACACGACCTTCTTGATATGGATACCATTTTATGCATAAGTCTGAGCAAGATTTAAATGGACGTTATATTGTGGTCAGTGATCATCGATTTAATTAATCTATGTGAACTAAATGTTAGTCTGGCTGAGCCAGAATAATTTAGCTATTGAAATTCTCTATACAAAATAGATGTATTGTGTTACCAGGCTAAACTCGATGAAATATATTTTGATTAGATACATCGTGTACTTGTGTCTTTTGTCAGTAAGATTGGAAGAAATCCTAACAGTAACACCTATCCTAACTGTGACGCAACGTATATATGCTTGAGCAGCATGTGTAACAAACACTGTCAAATAGAACAAGCGCAATCGTTGCTGGTGCTATCAGCAAGTTATGTCTATAAACTCTTCATGTTGCCTTCGACATCGAATCTTCGAATCGAATCATGGAAAAACGAATCTTTTTGTGATGGGATTCTTGCAGAATGTCCTTACATTCTGCAAAAATCCCATCACAAAAAGATTTAGTTTAGAGAGAGGATACTTAATAATTTGTTTTTATTACTCTCCTAATATATCGAAACTAATTTCATCAAATCTAGGTATACGAAAACCTGCATGGTTTCGACAGATCAAAGCACTAACAAAATAATATTCGTGAACGTAAACAAAAGATGTCTGACATGTTGCAAATCTGTTAATAGGCTTATGGAGTCGGCTTGTTGGGGTCTCGCGCTTGCCATTGCACTCAACACCAGCAAATTAATTATTTAACTCTTCGTATGCAGTCACAACTAAATAGTACAAGCAATACACAACTTAGATGGAACATTAATAGCATCCATTTTACAGTTAACGGTTTTAATAAATAAATCCGCGTTGATTTGGCTAGTACGCAGAGCGAGGGCTGAGGCCCTTAGTGAAATATAGTTGTTTACTGTACTTGGTTAACGGTAATATGCATGTTTTATATTGCATATGATTACAAAAGCTTCCAAAATCTTGATCTTAGTAATTTATAAAACAACAATAATATTATTAATTTGTATGCGCGCGCTCAGGTAGTATCAAACGCCAGTCAACTAGAAACGCCCTAATTGTCTGAGCCTCATCCGTCATAGACGGCGCGGTGGCGCGAGGCGTAGCCTACCGACGCAACATTACGCTCACTTCCATGAGTTCCACCATTATAAGCTAATTTGTGGAAATAGTGTTAGGGTTAATTGAATACGTCTCTACTGAGCTTATTGAAGCAGCGTTGAGATTGTCCATGAGTTCCACCACTATAAGCTAATTTGTGGAGATAGTGTTAGGGTTAATTGAATACGTCTCTACTGAGCTTATTGAAGCAGCGTTGAAATTGGTGAAGAGTTCACCTGCCCGAACAATCTAAGGATTTTTCCAAACTATAATTTATTAGCGGCGGGTTAAAAGCGGAATGAAGGCCCGATATATTTCATTTTCGTTTGTGTACGTAGCTGAAATCAGGAACACGTATTTATGAAAAATATACAATTATTCAGGCATTTATTTGGTGTGCAATATGAATATCGGAACATATTAAATTCTTGGATATAGGCAAATTAACTAAAGCAAATATTTATAAATTACCCGATACAAATAACACTGCAATAAATGTCTACAAATTTAACTCGTGTCGGTAAATAACTGAATGTTATTATTTACTTTATTTCAACTGATTGAGCAATATAATATTTCAACGAAATTACGCAAATTGAGAGATAAAGGTAAATTAAATAATCCGCGGAAATATTCTCGCGGCAATTTTCATGTATTATTTAAACGGACATAAAAATAACCCTTCGGCCGCCATCGTAACCGTAGTTTCGTAACTAGTTTCGATGACGGCTTTTTTTTTACTTGTACGTAACCAGTTTCGATCAAGGAATTATTTAAAATCTTCTTTACATAATATACACTTGACGACGGAACGGAACTTGGCGAAATAATTGTTTAGTATTCAAATTTTATGTTGCTGCAGTCAGTTTACGGACGTCTGGTTTTTCTTTAAGATCGAGTTGAGATACCCATTTGTAGGCATTGTTCCTACTAACCACATTTGTTTATTTTGTTTCTCAATAGTTGAGTATTTTATTGCAGTAGCCTAGTGGGAGGCCGTTGGACTACCACGCAGAGGTCTCGAGTTCGATCCCAAAGCGCGCATCTCTGACTTTTCGAAGCTATGTGCGTATTAAATAGTTAAGTATTGCTCGCTTTAACGGTGAAGGAAAACAACGTAAGGAAACCTGAGAGCTTTCAAAGATATGTGAAGTCTGCCAACCCGCGAAGGGCAGGCGTGGTGGACTATGGCCTAATCCTTCTCATAATGAAAAGATGCCCGTGCCCACCAGTAGGACAGTTTAATAAATGGCTGATATTATTATAATTGTTATCATGTATCTAATATGTTTATTAAATATCAGTTGAAACTTTAGAAGCCACTATTATTAGTTTATCCATGCATAAGTACGGGTCTTGACGTTGGCTGCCTTAATCACGAGCTCATATGACGTATATTGTACGTCCATTTAGCATAGCTTAAATACGTTGTTAGACGTACGTAATATCCACTACCCACTTATGCGCCGTGCCTATGTTCTAATTATGAATAGCTTTAGTTGCAAATAATAGTTGTAACTTAATATTTCAGGCTTAAAACAGATACAATCTAGATAGATTGTGTCTGTTTTTAACGCACTAGATGTAATAATAATAAAGCGATATTTTAGTGTTTTTGTGAATAATCAAATATTGTTATTAAAGTTAACCGTTTTAGTGGCAAATTTACACCTGTATATGCCACAGAAGGCGGAAGCATAGCCGTAATTTAAACCCTTACAATTTGGTAGCGATGTTTGTATGTTCATATACAATTGGAGGCAAACCTATTGCCGTCTGTCGTAGTCGATTTGAAACATCGGGCTGTTACTGGGAATTTATTTATCACTACATCTAATTCGCATAACTATTTTTTATACAATAACATTGGAACCGATCCTGTAATACTCTGCTGCAATCGCAAAGCTCATAATTACCGTTGCAACCCAGATTGTTTGGCAGCGATCAAATATTATTTCTCTTAACTACTCCAAATGTTGAATGAAATCCTTCGGCTTAGTAAATATAGCAAAGCGGCCTTCATTTGTTAAAATATGACCACTACTGGCTCTATGTTTAGTAAAAGAATACAATCTGCTACAAAGACAAGTCTCAAAATGCTTAAGTATTTACTTACTTCTTGCTTACTTTAAGACTTACTGTTTTAATTTCATTATAAACACGCCTTCCGCCGTTAATTCTAGTAAACCTCCGTTTCCACCGCAGCATACATCACTTTTAAGAGAAAAATGTTACAATAAAACATGAGTATTGCTTAATATAATAAACGCGATGAGCCACTAATGCTGTTGCTATTCAATTGTAATGTCCCGGGTACCTTGTCATTCTAGCTTGCGTGTACTTCTGAAGCTGTTTGTATCAAGCCCGTGTTGCTAATACCTACATAGTGACGATTTTCGTAGCGATTGCTACGGACCGTAGAGTGACATGCATGCTACGATAATAATTAGAACGTAGAACTTGCATCTGTAATATATTATTATGTTAAATTGTGCGTTGACATCTTAGGCAAATGAATAATTATAACTTTGAATAATAATAATAATATAGTATCACATACACACAACACCATCTAGCTCAAACTAAGCAGAGCTTGTACTATGGGTACTAGACAATGGATAAACATACACATATACTTTTTTCTTTTTGTAATTACATACGTATTATACATAGAAACACCCAGACCAAGACAAAGATCCACGTTCATGCACACTAATGTTTGACTTGTGCGGGAATCGAACCCGCGACCTCAGGCGTGGCAGTCGGTAGCTAATATAATATAATAGCTATTATAATTAAGCTTACCTATACGTTGATTATTTGATCGAGATATTTTAGAATTTTGGATTCAACAATTTGTCGTGAACCGATCCACATTCCACATTACATTAAAACATTTTAATGACAATTTACTAGACTACTAAGTATAGGAAATTGTAAATAGCCATGGTCACGGGGAGACCCGACGGTCCGGAGTCTCCCCGTGACCATGGCTGCTAAAAAGCAACCGAAACGTGGGGGAAAGTGTAAAATTCAATTAAATCTAAATAGTTTTAATAATAATTTAATTAGCTTAAAAGTTAGTAAAGTTTAATAGTAGTATAGTGTAACAGTTTTCAAAATTTTGTAATAAAGTGTCAAATAAACAACGCGATAAAATCCGTATATAGTAGTTTAATTTCAATGAATAATATTCGCGTAAATAGAAGACAATATTTGTAAATTAAAGTTACTTTTGCGTAATTTTCGCTTTGCTTCTGCTTCTGAGAGACGTTGCGTAATGTTAGTAAATATAACTTCTTTTCCTTTCCATAAACCACCTTAATAAATAAGACCGAAACATTTTACTGGTAGTTATATACATAAGCGCGTTCAAACAAGTAAATATTCTCTCTATATTTATAAGCAAAGGTTTACCTTACAATTTAAAGACAGGTAAATTTACTTATACTAACTCACGCTTAAATCCTATAGGCTACTACAGTAAAGTAGATCTCGATGCGGTTTTTGTAGACTCGGATCCTGAGTAACATTTTAGCGGTACACGCTCTTCTACTCACCTGGCGGGACGCAGACAGGCTTATTCGCTCATTCGTAGCGTATCCAAATAATTGACTTTTAGTTTACTGGTCGGAAGCCCCGGGCATAGCACCCTTTTTCTGTCCCGTCCATTAACGTCTATTAGGTCTCGGATTAAGGATTGCTGGTGCCGGCCCTAGCCTTACGGTTCAGTTTATAACACAATATTCGGTGGAGACTAATTGCTATCAGGGAAGTGCATTTAATATAGGTGGTCATATTACGAGGGTGGCTCCGCTGTATTTTTATCAGTGAACAGTTTTTGTAAAATGTATTTGTCTTTCTAGTACCTCTAGTACTCGACTGTTTTCATAGATAATTAACCCTCAATATTAACCTGTTAAACGTTGGAAAGCCGGATATTAAAAATCTAACTAGAGTGGCCGCTTTGTGCTAGCTGAGCACTAAAGTGTAAACGGTTTTAGCACTTATAAACTTACGATATAACTACAGTCTTATAGTTTATTTCAATTGCTTCCAGACAACTGTTAGCTGCTAAGAAAACAGACTTCCTTTTCTTTGAGAGGTAAAGTAAAGTCATGTTTGACAAGCCAACTACATAGACTTACAATTTTCAAATGATTGGCGGGATAGTGCGATGTTTTAAGTTATCGTTTCGCCACTTAACGTACGCTTGAAGCACTCAATGCCTTTTAGATTTTCGATGCAAGTCGGCCAAAACGTCGGGAGTTAAAAAGGTACCTTTAAATAATTACCGGTACTTATTTAAAGGTAATAAATACCTACCTTTCTAATATTATACATAGAGCACTGGGATTTAGGTCAAACAGCCAAATATTTAAACCGTAGATGCGTCCTACTACGTTTGAATATGGTCACCTTTCTGAACGTGAATGTTGTCTTCTGCTACACAATGCCAACATGGCGTCTTAATTACAAATATCGAAGAAGAGCCCACCACACCAATGTAAGCTCAATCTACTCAATGTGGACTAAGAAGAGTAAGCTTACATTTACATGATAATCAACTAAATTCAATTATTTCGCTACACATGCACACATTACGTGAAGATCGATCAAGTGAAAAATATTTACACACTTGTCGTGCAATCTAAGCACGGTGACATCTCAGATTTAAATCTTTGGAAATGGCTAACTGTGCTCCCATCACTCTTCTCACCGGTGGTACACTTGACAAGGTTATTTGGCTGTGACCTTTGTTTGCTCACCATTTAAGCTGATCATAATATCGATCACAACCCCATATATTAATGTGTACACCGATATGCTTCCAATTTCGAATGTATTCAGACAGGATTAGATTCCATTTGAAATTTTTATTCGATTAGTGAGGACATATAGCTATTTGTCATAGAACACATAAACAAAATGGCTGGCTTCATCTACACGCGCTTGATATTTGCTTTGATAGTTTTTCAATTTACGACAAAGCGTATCTTCATATGCGTAAGTGCAAGCTCACGCCCAACTTCGAAAGTGGTATAATGGTAACATTATAAAATGTTATAAAGAATAGATTTCAAGCGGTGAGTCAAGATGTCTTGGGTACAATTGCCAATTGTTACACTGCTGATCTAAGACTGTAATATGAACAATGTAAGATAGTGTACGCGACTGCTGTACAATGCTTAAAACGCGGCTTTTAACGCGGCTTAACGAGGCTTAAAACGGGTAAAAGTTGATGGATTCTAAAGTTAAAAAGTTTTCGGCACCATTACGGAGTCTGTGCCGGTGCATGTATGTATTATACTTTCAACTCATTACTAAACAATATTCAATGATAATGGTAAACCAGTATGAATTAAAAACATACAAATACACGATTTAATTTATGGTTTATGGATTTTAAACATTTTGTAAATTTCACCAGCTGGTAGAAAAGCAACCATATCAGATTAAATAATACTTTCATAATATGTTTTTGGAAAGAGATAAAGCGTAGTAAGTATAAAGAATTTAAACCTCTGTTAATTAGTTTAGCTCTTGAAATACTTTAACGGACGTTACTTTTTTGATGGGTGACTTACAGATGCATATTAACCTTATGTTTATGTTATATTTAATATACCATCTACACCAATACCAAAGAATAAAAACTATTACTACTTATTGATAATTTTTCTTAATTATCTCTTTAGTAAACAAATATACCTACTCATTATAAAACCATTTAGTTACTGATTTTAGACTATATTCGTTTTATAATAAATAGAGATGACAAAAAGAAAGACTATTCTCTTTTTTCCATCTTGTTCGTAGTTGGTAGGAGTTGGGTATCTACTCTACTAATTACCAATACATATACTTGTTTAGTCAATACGTCAAGTAAGAAAAATGGACTAATCCAGTATAAATATATATATCAGCCCTGCTTATACACCGTCCATCTGTTGAGTTCAGGCCTCTACTTAGTGTGTGAACCACGCTGGCCCAGTGCGAGTTTGCAGACGTCACATATCTTCGAGAACACGATGGTGATCTTCCAGACAAGCAGCTTGCGTCACGGTACTTTGTCGCAGTCCAACTGTCTGCTACTCGGCTATCGCTGCTAGCAGTATTATCGGCGAAATCAATTGTGTTTGTGGCAAGTAATAGAAGAAACTCGACAACGTATTAAGGAGAAAAGATTTTCCTAGTATTTCATTTGTGGCCCAATTCATATCACGTGCACCTACCTATAGGTGCATATAGGCACCTATAGGCACCTACTAATATTAAACACATATTTAGTCTATCTCATTACTAAGAAATCATTAAGGGCGCCTACTAATATTGAACACATGTTTAGCCTATCTCATTACTAAGAAATCTTTAAGGGCTTGGCTACAATAATAATACAAATTGATATTTTCATCATCAGCCTCTTAAGGATTTAACCATTTTATATTAATCAAGCTATGATACATTCGAACAAAACAACAAATATTTGTTCTAATCCTTAGCTCTATAGCCTGACAGTTAGACGAGGGATATATTTAAAGACATGATTAAACTAACTCTCGAGTAAAAAAAAATTAAATAAAGTAACATTCATAAGTCACAAAAAATTCATAATGTGTATTTATATAGCACGCACTTATGTATAGAGAGTATGACTAAGACTCATTCGGATACGATTTGAAGGCACTCTTGTCGCCAGCAAGCGCGTCGCTACTGTCCAAACTTCAGCGACAACACGCATGAGCTCTGATCAGGCAGGGAAGCGAGACAGGCATATATGCCGTTTTCCTTTCATACTTCAATTAACTAATGTCGATATTTTTTAGATATTTACGTCAAGTACTATATTCCTACTTGGTATACGTGTGTATTTTGAACGATAGTCGATTGCTTAACTTCCTTCATTACGCCCTTCGTTAAACCAGTTGCTGCGGGGTCTTTTAATACATTATACAATTGACGGACACAAAATACACTTAGACTCAGAACAATGATTTATGGATAACACAAATAATTGTCCTATGTGAGATTAATCGGCTTGCCTACTGCTACATCTGTGCAGAAAAATTTTGTGATCTGAAAATAGTTAAATGAAAGGTGCTAAAATAAAATACGATTGACATAATAATACATGAATATATTTATATTAAATTAATTTGGCGATATACATATGAATATGTATAATGTTTTTAAACAAAATCTTGACAGCTAATGAAATTGACACGATAATGATTACATACGTTTATGGAATTCTTAAACTAAATAGGTTTTCATCCAAAAATACATACATATATATATATATTTTTATTTTAGTGCCGCTAATTATTTGAATAGAATTACATAATATTGTCAGTACATAACGGGAGCAGCTCATGTGAACCACAGAACACGGAAATCCGTACGTCGTTGTTCTTCTAGAGAACAAAGTAATATTAGTGCCAAGTGTTACTAGCATTGGAGAAGTATCACTTTTGCATTGTTTGTGCAGTTGTCATATGTGAAGAACAAGGTTGCCCAAACTAACACCCTTGGTCTACCAGAGCATTCGAGTGTGCCAATAGCGGTTCACCGATATTACAAAAGGATAGCATTCAATTGTGTTTATTATATAGTATTTAGCGACAGTTATTGTAGAAAAGATTATGCGAGGCGAATGCCTATTTACACTTTAGCGTCAAAATCACGGGACCGATCTCTTAATGTTAAAACTTTGTATTGTCAGATATACTACTGAATTGATACTATTTGATGCCTTAAGTTAAAATTGGTACTTAGTTCGTTCAAAAGATATAAAAACATAATCTTTGGTGTCGCCATATTGACGTCTGATCCTCCAATTAAAGTTTAGACGTCCTTGTGGAGTGCGTAGATGCGCTATTCATATTTGGAATACTGCGATTAGTCACCATGTTCGGTTAGCTGATTCGTTCAAACTTAAGATAGGTAACGATTTTGTAACGGTTTTGTTAGCAACGCACCAGCACACATCAAATGTTGAGTTGTAAATATCTGTCTCCACCTTATACACATACGAGGTAATCGCTCCCGTTTGCACTTCACATAATTCACATTACATCTAATATGAGTATAATTTTAGTAATACATAGTATTTATTTACTACTGTATAGGTATAGGCACCTAACTACTAAAACAATAGTATGTCAAAACATGTATAATTATTGATGTTAACGAATATATTTTATCATGCGAGCCCCGGGCGGTTGCTGTTGATGTACCTACTTTTGCCATAGTTTTGTTTGCTGAGCTGCCTTTGTTTGTGACATGAACATAATCGCCTAGATCATATTTTACAAGAATGCAGGGCGTATTACCGTACAGCATAATAAGCACTAATAGTATAAAATTTGCCATTAAGTCGGATGAGCATCTCTGAACTGAACTCTTCATATATTCTACATCACGCGTACGTTTAACGCATTTTTGTCTTATTTGCTAATAAATGGCTCTAAATGTTAGTCAACGTTAGTAGTGCACCGTTGGCTCGCTATTTTCAAACCAGCAAACACACTCAGAGCACGCACTTATATCGATCTAAAAATTGTAGCATGTATAGTTATATTACTTTAGATATTTGGTCCACCAGCGATGAGTAAGCAAATGACGAACAACTATTTTAATGCTTAAGAAACGAAAATTAATTATATTTAAATTAAATAATACCTACCAATAAAATAAAGCATCCCGTTCATAAACTGTCCTATTTATGTAAACAGGCCTTGTAAAGTACGAGAAGCGTAAAACCATATTCTACCACACTGATTCTGTTGACGGCTTTCACAAATGATATTGTAGTTCTTTCAGATTCAATACGCATATAACTCCGAAAAGTCAGCGGTAGTTTCTGTAAGCTCGAAGTCGAGAGTTCAGCGTGGCAGTCCAACGATCAACTCACTAAATGCGTAATTACTGAATGATGTAGGATTGTATCTAAATAAAGCAAATACCCACATATATAAATTAATGGCCAATCTCCGATTATTCACATTGTCGCGGTCATACGCTCTCGGCGATACTAACGCTACGCTACGCTATACTCTATTGGTACACGCACATAAGTGATTAGCAGTTGGCGACCCATGCAAGTGATGCACTACAAAAGTATCTTAACTACACACCCGATTATTGTTGGATACTAGCTAATTATTAGCAATGTGCTCTATTACATTCAAATTACGTCCGCTTCTGCTTTCACCATACAAAGTAGGTATCGTATTGTTCAAACTTGTATTCGAATATCAATCGAACGTAATTATGCGCATCGCCACTCTTTATAGCTTCTAGCTCGACTTGCTCTTCGCTTATCGCCGCCATTGGGCCAAGTGCTCTATACTAATAACAACATTACATTGCTAAACGTCTAGGTTGCTAAAGGTCGTTGAATTTATTAATTGGCTGACAACATCTAATAAGATCTTAAATAGCAATAATAAGTGAGAAATATATAGAGTGATCCAATTTGATTTTCTAGTATTAGGAATATTGTAAAAATATAGACATGTGTGTTAGTTTAAAAATAAATACATCAGTGGCACGAGTCGTTGTACCATAGTTAAATGTATTAAAAATATTCGACAGAAATAACATATTTTAAAACCGAGCTTCGACATTTTATTAAATTATAGCCAACTATAATTAGGCGCCTATTCCGCGACATGGTAAAAAAAAGGATACGGTATTGAAAATAGAGCAATCCATGTGCATTATCGTACTCAAAAATGAAGATAATGGTGGTGGGAATAATCACACATCACGTGCAACGTTAAGGTGTGTCCAAATATCGCGCGGCCCGCTGCGCTGTGATTGGACGAATGCCGCGCGCGAACATTCTTAGTAAACATTCGTCAGTATTTGTGTTTGGACGTGTAACGCCACGCCAGATGCCAAGCAGAGCCATGCCAAAGCCAAGCCGTGACAGCCATCAGTATGTGGAAACTGTCAAACATTTACATGAAAAAAATACTCATAGACATTGCTGGTCTCTAAAGTAAACGTTATGTGGCCATTTCGCTACATTCACATGGGCGTAAGGTGAAAAATGTATCCACTGTTCATTACTTTTCTTGTTATACAGAAATGTGTCCTGCATGGCACATGACCTCATGTGTTATTAAATTTCCTATTACTTATGATACGAAATTTATGTTATGAATGAAATATGTTTTAATGGCACTTAATTTTATAATTAATAGGAAAACGTGCGTAAGAGACCATTCTGCCTAAATTATTAAGATATTGAAAGCAACATTAGAGGTGAATTGAACACGAAGACGCGGTTGGTTATTCATAAAGGATTATTAATACCAGGCTCATGTATGGTATTGAAATTGGGCGTTCTAGAAAAGACATAACAGTAGAATGAGTACTGTAAAAATGTAGCAACTAAGAAGTATGCGTAGTGTCTGTGGCGATATTAGGATAGGGAAATATTTCTCCCTTTTTATCTTAAGAGAAAAAACACTTTAAGATTTTTGTAAACCGAGGAACGTGCATGACGAATGTATAAAAGTGTATAAAGTTAAAGAGTTACGACAAGATTCTGAAACTAGGTCTACAGTTGTATAAAGTGTATAAAAGAAAATGTACATTTTTTCTATTAATCAAGAAAGAGAATACGGGAATTGGATCACTCTACGATATCTTTACAGAAGAAAATTAAATATACAGTTTATAATAATATAAATATTTGATATATTTATAACTATAGCATATTGCCAACTATACGTAACCTCAGCCTACTGCTTTATACTTCCTCTTAACCATATTCAACTTTGATTGTAGCAAATTTTCTGTTAATAAGACGCCGCTCATTTAATAAGTTTTCCAATGCAAATCATATGTATCTACATATCCACCATCAGTTTTTACCTTACAGTTCAGCCTCGCTACAGTCTTATTCAATGTTTTCCTTTCAGTATCAAGCGAAATATCAACGCGCAATAATGATGAAAACAAAAACTCGATAGCCAAACACTCTATTTACTTTGACTTTTACGTTATGTTCCCTAGTTGAGTCCAGCATTTAAGATAATAACAGGGTAGGTATTCAATCAAAAGCTTATATTGAAAAACAATCTTTATGTATTTTGTATGTTGTTAATCAGATATTGGGAAGAAGACTAAATGGTGGACGACTTTCATTCCAATATTCTTGAACTTCAATAGTTCCTTTTTTACTAATGTGATTCTAGGGAGCTTTTTGTTAAATGATGATAAAATTTTCCATGTAAAGGATATACTCTAACAGAAAGAATACGATTTATTCAATGATATTTCGATTAGTACGAAAGTATTAAATAGCCATCATTACTCATTTCTATATTGACGTACGAAAACGAAAAACCGTGATAAGAAACCGGATTAAAAAATATATACTTTAAATTTTTCTTGTATAAATGTAGTAACGAAAGACTGTTTCCATATGTACGAATATGAGAAAGACATCTGTAGCTTGAATCAGGTTTAAACAAACAAAGTTATCAAATAGTAATTAGTTTAACTGAATATGAGTGTTGTTAAATGTGGAATAATGTTTGAGTTTTAATATTTACATGTTTTATAGTGTGAGTCACTCACCTGTCTGTTTATGCTAAAACTTTATTACAGTGCCTTGATATTAATTATTGTTGGGTCTTCTTTGAAATTAACATTTTGTATGTTGAAAATCGGTTCATGTTAAAATCATTTCATAAAAACAATTTAACATGTACAGTTGCTTGACTTTAAACCATGTATGGATTGATTTAATTAGGATGCATGCAAGTATAAAAAAATTTAAATTATCAGATTTTCATGAAATTACGGCGAATCGTTGCAACGAAATCGGGCAGATACTAAACGATATAATCTTAAAATACATTATTTATCAACTAATTAGTATAAATTATTAATAATACAAGTAATAAATAAACAATATTTTCATTGAATGCAATGAATTTTCAAAATAAGCATTGTATTTGAGATAGGATTGCGAAAATAGATGTAGCAAAAACCAGACCAATACAAATGGAAAAACAAAATTTCTATTACAAAATATTATCTTATTAACGAAATCAAAATATTATACCCAACAGAGTGCAAACGCAGGTCTAAACAAAATACAATGCGACTATTTATAATTGTATTGTTTAATGCACTGAGCTGGGTTGTCTACGGTTGATCACAGGTTGCTTGTCTATTGCTATATTGTTAGATATATTATGTCTATGGTATGTCTATTGTTCTTATTATATTATAAGTATATAAATTATGATTAGTATATATGTTTACTTTCTATACTTCGTTAACTAGTGTAGCTTAATCATCTATAATAATTACTATATTAAACTTATATATAGTATATCAGTGAATAATTAATATGGCAAAAGTACTTCAGATCCATTAACTAGTTATATGCTACATAAATTTATTGAAGTTTAAATTGCAGGTACACGACGTACATAAATACAAAAATAATGAATTCGTAACTAAACAACAATTGGTTTTCTGTGCCTCTCATAACATAACCAAAGCAATTGTGAACCCCCTCGCTCTATGGTAATCATATTTCACCTTACTTATGGCATTAAAGTACGCCTAGACAAAAATTTTCATATTCTTAAAACTGCAGAGATAATAATTAATACTTTCATAAGTTAACTTATATTAAAAATTTATTGAGTCAAAGGCGAAAGTAAAGGATCCTTGATAAGGCGCAAACAGACGAATAGTAATAAAACAGAGAAGGACTGATAAAGGTTATAAGGATAGGTATGTGCACATATAGTTTAGAATAACACAGTAGTGACCCAGAAACAAAGGTTGGTCAAAAGCAATAGTACAAAACTCGCCTCGAGCACTAGATAATACTAAGTTTATCAAAATATCAAACAACGACGTGCTATGTATAAAATAGCCTCGTCCTAGAGCCCGGTTGATGACAAAATCAAACACAAAATTATTATTAAATTGTGTGTTTATTTCAACGATTTTTGTTAGAACATTTAAATATAAAATTTTTATTGTTGTTATTGACTGCCTCGGTGGCGCAGAATAAGTGAATGTGACTGCTGTGCATAAGGTCATGGGTTCGAATAGGGGTCTGGCCAACAAAATGTTATTAGGTATGTTCTGCTTTGTAGTTTGCCGTATTATACGCCCTCGCCTCGGCGTGCACGTAAAGCCGCTGGTCCTGCGCCTGGTCTCTCGCCGGTCGTGTCGGCTTATGAGACTTAGAACACAAAGAATGCACTTGTGTTTGCGCAGATAGTTGTACACTGCAACACCTCTTGTGCAGATAGCAGTCTCGGTTAATTCATAGGAAGATTTGAGAATCTAAGAATTTTAAGTTATTATTTTAATATGAGCCATGTACAGCTAGCATTTTTTGAGTCCTAGTTTTATATAATTAGAGATTTTATTTTTTTATTTTTATAATTGCTTTCGGTATATGATGAGGTAAGAACTCATCTGATGGCTATGATCCGCCCGTATTAATAAAATAAAATGTATTAAGTATTACAATTATTATCAAATACCCGAATACAACCAACCGAGCTTATATGATGTAAGATATTATTATATGTAAATGAAGCATTGCGGTATTACGGTTGCCCTTACTTCTTTTTTTTATACAACTAAGGTTGCAAACAAGCATACGGCCCACCTGATGGTAAGTGGTCACCGTAGACTAAGGACGCCTGCAACACCAGAGGCATCACGTGCACGTTGCCGATCCTTCAGGAAAGGAAGACGAGTAAAATAAAGTGGGAAGGAGAAGGAGCGGGAAGGGGGAAAGAGGGTAATTGGGCCTCCGGCACTCTCACTCACCGAACGAAACACAACAGTAAGGATACTGCTATTTCACGTCGATATTCTGTGAGAGGGTAGTCCTTCCCCGGTCGAGCCGGCCCATTCATGCTGAAATCAGCGAGGCTCTACTACTTTCAAAACGACTTCCTTTTTCTACTTTTTTGTTGTTGATTATATATGTATTATTATTCACTGAATTACAGATTTATTAATTATATTTTTTATTTTAATATTTCTAGTGCGCGAAGCTTCGAGCATTGTTATTTTAAATTACATATGTATATACAATAATGCAGTTAGTCAGCAAAGACTGCTCTTAACCTAGGAGTATTCGAGAGGTACGGTTACTTCTGATAAGGCCATGTACATTGTATATTCCAACGTAGTACGTCGTTTATATATACACATTACCTATTGATTATATACTTATTCAGCAGCTCTGTTTAATTCAATTATTAAATAGGTTTACGAATCTGTAACTGATGTTCAAGTTACCTAATATCTGGCATTAAGTGCAATATTATTGTAATGTATTTACGGTAGGATCTTATTATTGCTTAACATAATTGCATTTTAGAGTCTAATTCTATAGCTAAAATTTATGTAAGTATGAGCCTTATTATTATCTATGTATGAAGTATCGTATTCCGAATTAATTAATAATATTAAACCTCTTATTGTTAATACTTACTTTCAATAGCGATGAATAGTCTATTTTCTTCCATTTTATTTAGTTTAAAGGGACCTCGCCTGGATAGATCCGAATAAAATTAATTTGGGATCGTATGTAAGTATGGCATTCAACAAAACAATTATAGGCAATGATAACGTAGATATACATAACGAATCATGCTATCACATATCAATTTAAACAATATAATATTTAACTATATTAAACAATCTACCAGTTATCAATATCGAATAAAATAAACTTTCTTTACAAAAAGAAAACTTACCAAAACGGATTCGCAAATTAATAAATTGATAGAGTCAATACATTACACTGAACCGAATAATTCAGATATATTGGAAATGTGAAACATCAGGCTTTGGAAAAACAAACCAATGTATGCTGACCCGGTCATAACGGGTCAACACCGCCTATTTCAATTTAGCTGTTTAGTTATAAAGTTGCGGTTAACCCAAATGAATTATATCGCGTGTAGCGGTGGCGGTGACAATAATGAGTAATATAGCATATATGCGTTTATTACTACGTACGTTAAAGAGCGTGGTTAATATCCTATTGAATTATCTTCCACATAACTTGCAGCTGCGTTGTTATAAAGCCGGTATTTTTTAGAACTTATCGATGTGGCCTTATTCCGGCTCAGCATTCGATCGTGATATCAAAATTACACGTTATATTTATTGGCGAGCTGCAGTACGATTTATACAAAAAATATACAAACTATTACTTAATGCTACTTAACTTCTTTTTTGCTTTTTTGGATTTATATATATTTTTTTTTCATTTTGAATATTTTGATTTTTCTTTTATTTGATGTCTTATATAATATATTTTTATTTGATATCGAATATCTAGTTACTAATTATATTAACATTACATATTTTAATATTTACTGGCTCAAGAAGTAGTAGTTAAATCAAGTATTCAAGGTTAGCATTTGATATACTTTATATATACAACAATATGCTATTTGCTTACTTACTTCAATCGAACTTATATGTACACTGATAACATTACTTACATAAAATTAGATCTAATAATACGGGATTACTTATAAATGGGTGCCAATGACTGGGTAAATAAGTGAATTTATTAAATAAAGGCTAATTCTGAAACGATACACATTTTGCATTGAAACAAATAGTAAAAATCATAAGTAAAAAGGTTTGTCTTAGGAGTGCAAAAATTGGCTGGTGTTAGCATATTTTATTAGTTGTCTATTTTTATTTAAATTCTGTCTTTTTTTGCATATAGAAGTAACATAGTAATCTCTTGAATGTTTAAAAGGCATATATAAATATCATTTAAATATAATGTTACTTTTCTGCGTATTTGATCTGTCCACAAGCACTCTATTAGACATTAAATAAAAATATAATTTTAATAGAGGCAAAAAGCATATTTTAGTTTGTTAGATAATGTTAAGTTTCACAACCTGTTTGCTTAAATATATACACTAAGTTGATTTTTTAAATTTATTTTTATTATGTTTTTCTCTTTTTTTGTTAGTTTGCTTTATGGTATATTTTCTTTGGTTCTTAATTATTTTCTTTATATACTTTATCCTATATATATGTATTTTATTAGTAATAATTATGTAGTATTTACGTTTAATCTATTTCCTTATGTTTATGTACATATATATACTACCCCATATAATAATATACTACACTATTATATAATAGTTATTATTTGCCATTTTCAAGCGGGTGTCTATACACCCGCTTAAAATTGCTGAAAGATGATAACTGTGCAATAGGTTGCAACTTCAAATAACCCATAGGTTTATTGTTACTTATATTTAAATGATATTATAGCTCTTGGTTTTTTCATATGTACATCTTAAATTTTCTACTTAATATAACAAATATAGTATATTATATGTCTTTAAACCTATATAACCTAACACAGCAGGATTTTACCTTGCTTCCCTATAACAATATTATACAGTCTACTCGTATTTCTTAAATGTACGAGGTATTAGTGGGTGTACACGTCATTGCCAGTTTATATAGGTGAACCTTGCTAGAATCGGCCTTATATACATTCACTCAGACCATTATATATCGCTCATCCAATAGAACAATGACGTAATTGCGTTTTGGCTATTTTTCAGGAGAACGTTTTAAAAGTTTGCAATTAAAATATAATTTATAATATATTTTATATATTATAAATATAAAACATATTATATTATAAATATAATATAATATAATATATTTCCAATCATTTTCATGAAATCTTTTAATATTTATATATGTTACTTAACTATCAATAATTATTTATAATAACTTCATGAAATAACTCAAGAAAAAATACCGTAAGAATAATTCTGTCGTTTTGTCATATATAGAACTTTCGAAACGTGAACTTATAACCTTTAAAAGTCATTTCGACTATTTTGCAATTACGTCGTTGGTCTATTGGATGAGCGATATGTAGATTATGGTAGCATGATGGGCTTGAACATGTGTGAAAATTTTTCAATTCAGTTTCATTCAGTTCAATGCGCTGTGATGTTTTTTTAAGTATAACTTTTGTTCGTCGCTACTATTAACATGTCATAACTTAATAATTTACCAGGGCATGAAATGAAAATAAATCTGGCGATGTTTTTATAGTGCGTCTACCCACAACAGGCCGATTATGTTCAGACGCGGCCAAATGTGAGCACTAGAGAAACAATTTAATATTGTGGTGAGTTCTCATTGCCTCCAGCTCGACTAGATCGCCATGTCAGCTGTTTCAGGGTTCAAAGCAATCATATTAATAGCCATTGACATAACGGGAATATCACTACTAGTACTTGTGATTTGGATTGGTAAGAATAATTTCATTAATGTTAACATATTGGGTAACGAATTTTATCTGAAATTACCTGAAATAAAACACTGATTAAATAAGGTATGACGTGCGGTTGAACGATGACTTTAATTTGACAATTCGCATATATGTAGGTATGTATAACGTGTGCTGTTGTTTTCCCTTATTGCCATTATTTATATTATTTTTTGAGAGCTTAATTAGACGTATCGTCAAAAAGTACCTTCTTTGCGCCGTACGACGTACATAACCAAGTAAGGTTAAGTATTTAAATTTAAAAATTATATTTAGACCGTTATTACTTGAATGTAAGGAAGTTCGCCGATGTCAAAAGAGCTATGAGTATAAATACTGAATTAATCTCATGTAAATGAATAAAACCAGTGCGAGCTTGTAAGGTACAAAGTGAATCTATCCGCTATATCATACGATACAGTGGCTGTTCGGTGTGTCGGTTAATTAACTTTAGTTTTCTTTGTTAATTTGTATCGGGCTTGAGTTTTCTAATTGAATATCATCCTACGACGAACGCGTTGGAATCACAGATGTGAGATATATTTAATTTTTTATTCGAATGTACTTATTCTTTGATATCTTTCTTTGATTGTTTGATTAGCCTTCTCGTTCATCTTTACTCTCCAAGATTATTATAAATAATTATATGTTCAAAATAGTATGAATATGTGACAAGTATAGGATATAACGGCTGAGGAATATTATGAACTTATGTAAATCAACAGGCAGACAAATTAAAATCAAATGCAAATCCACGATAAAACGAAATAAATCATAGTTCTGTACGAAACAATTCTAACTTACTGGTTGTTTAATTTATCACTTCTGCCTTTGACTGTTAAATGAATAATCCTACAGCTAGACATCACTTTATCGGAATATCTCGTAAGACTTAAATGAAATAATTATACGTCTGCAAGCAATAATGGATAGAAAATATAATATATATAAATAGAGTCTCCCTTATGTATATATCTTATTATATGTTATATCTATTTACGTATTACAATTTATTTATATGTCAATTGATTTCGCTTATCATCTGTAACTATTGTAGTATTGCCATGCGTACACTTTTTTTGTTTGGTTATTTGTACACTTAAATTCTAACTTAGCCGCTTATGAGCTAGGAAGGCGAAAATATATACAAAAGACTTAGATCCCAGAGCTGCCAGATCTACCTCGTTCAAGCAAGAATGAATTTTGATACAGACATACTATAACAAAATTCAATATTGATAAATCGACACAGCTCTGGCAGCTCCGGGATCTTGTTTAGTCAGCAACATAACTCAATGAATATGTACAATCTTCCATCAATCGTGTACACGTTAAGCATCAGATGGCGCTAATAATTCATTTTATAATTACCCAGTAGCATTAATATGCATTGTATCGGCATTGTATAAAAACAAAATATCATGCATAAGCACAAATAATCATATCCGTCATGGATTATGAGATTGTTTATCGACTAAATAATCTTAAATGATTGTATAAGCAATTTATTTTCAAATCCTTAACCTTTTTTTTCTTCTAGGTTCTTAAGTATAAATCAATAAATGAAACGTCATTTTATTTTAAATCTGTTAAATTCAATTTTACAAGTAGATTAATTATAACAGTGGAGCCTAAATATATTTTGTAGATCCGAGATCTCAATTTAGAGAACCAAAATGTATGAATCAAAATGTACAGATTTCTATTATTAACAACAATAGATATTTCTACATTTGCATGAAGTACTACAAAATAACTTTTCAACAAAAATACATGAACAAAATATGTGTTAGAATTGACATTTTATAAAAGTTTGTCGAGTTTTGTAATATTAGCGTATTTAGGTAATTTGGTTCTATGACGTTCGTCGAAGTTTGTAATCTTAAATTTAGTTCTTTATTTAAGGTGATCACCGTATTATGGCGCCAGAGCTGCAAAGCGCCTCTTAATGCGTAACGTGTGTGATGATTTGTGGAAGATTTCATGTATTCATTGGCTTTTGTCGCTAACTGTACCTACTTCAGTAGCTTACCTAAGTGTACAAAATAAATAATATATTAAATAATTACAAACCAACTGAACAATATAATCGTAGGAATTAAAAATTTTGATTTATGCTTTCCAATTTAAAAACAGTATTGTTTTAGTATATGAAAGTAAATTAAAATCTGGTAACATTAAATGTAACGCAAGATAATAAATAAAGTGGTTTGAAATTTTGACTTGAATTTAGTTGCACTTAACACGGGGTCTTTGACATTCCTGAGCAAATTCGTATATTTTTAGGAACCGCATTTTTCATATATGAACTTTTAACTCTTCCAAATGAGCAGTAATTACGGATTATTGTGTATTATAAATTAAATTTGATTTAATGGGCTAATTGAAATTATAGTAACAAAAAAATTATCTAATCATTGTGTAACTATAAAATTACATACATATATACAGTTATCCTTCACTACTTAGTAGTTTCCGATAATATCATACATATAATAAGCTTTATTAATATTATTCGTTGTATCTGAAACCTCGAGCTAACGCGTCAGCGTAGCTTAGTAAAATTAATGATAACAAACTAAAAACTTACTGTTACCTTACTACCTATAAAAAGAGAGCAAACGAAACGTCAGAATTATTTGCAAGTAAGACTTAGTTATCTAATGTTACTTACATATGTACATGACTGTACTTGCTATTATCTTGGATTGATAAGCAAAGATTTGCTTTAAAGCCGATGTACTTCATTTACTCATTATTTCATTAGCTTTTTCCCAACCTGCTCTGGTCTCCTCAGTAAGTCTCTAAGATGCTTTGACGACGTTAACCTTAGTTTCTTGCCCGATGAACTGTACTATAAAAAATTAGCCTCACACACTTTCTGCAGAGAAGATTTACACCTGTAACCTTACATTTTCTTTTGTTTGAATTTTATTTGGAAACTGTTTTATTTCGCTTTAGGTCTTATGATTATTTTTCATATGTTTTATAATTTACCGATGAACTAGCATCGGATATACTCGTACCCCATTTTTATCTATTACTTGTTTTCTATATATTCGACATGAATTTGATGGCTTTCTCTATTCAATCAAGAGAGATAGGTTTCTCTTGATCATAGTATTTGCAACATATAAGACTATTATTTTTTGGACTTTCGCGACTTGTACACATAATACAGTATTTTACAACGGGTTTTAATCGCGTTGGTAAGTACTTAAAGATATAAATACTCACCGATGCTATTAAAAGCCGGTGTCTTATATTGTATTATATATAAAACGTCTGATAAAAATTACATATGTAGCCGAAATATATAAGTAACATGCTTTTAATAACAACTAAGATTCCATATTATTAATATATACGAGCCCAAGCGACCTACATCCGCATGTTACTATGATCAAAATATTGATTAGTTATTTTAAGTTATTTAAAATTAGGTACTGACGATGCCGTAGAATTGTTTAGATCAATTCTATAAAAATACTACTTTAAAAGCTGTTCTGACTGAGCAGTTCAACGTAGCGGCGGCGAAGTTACAAGTCAATATTATCAGTCATATTATCTGTCTTTTGTATAGACCATTGGTCGTTTGGCTCGAGATTCGGTTCCTGGCGTTTATGCGATTTAATACTTTATTTACGGCAATGCTGAATTAACAGCATAGGGAATGTTTATACCGACATTAGCGATCGTAACATCTTAGATGGAGCACCACCTCTCAGTTTTCAACACGACGGCATTCTTGTCATACTTTGCCTTGACCGTATTCGGATGACGACTATGTAGCAGCAGGTCACAATTTAACTAAGTTTACACTATTTACCGTCTACCAATATGCCTATAAGCCAGTTTTTAAATGAATGCTGTAAACAAATTTCGAATCAAATTAGGCCTATAAAATATATTTAGTATTTATAGCTTATTTATTATATTCGTATATGACTAGTATATATATGTACAGTACCTTACTTGTCATTCATATGCATTAACCCGGCGTTAACTTATAAAAAAAAGTATTAAATCAATACTAGTTCGTGCATTTGACCGACACTTAGCATTTTTTATTTATTATGTCTTAACATAAAAATATTAAGCTCGTTTTAGTGAAACTTCGACTTATTTTGATTGTTTGCAGTAAATTTTATAATCTTATTTATGAAAGTTAGTTTTTAGTATTTTCCATTCAGTATCATATCATATCATTATACTCATTCGAATGAACTCATCCAGCAAGCTGATTCGGTGCGATTGTGTGTTGCAAGTTACCGGTACAAATAAAATGTCTAAATGTTATTTTACATTTTGCAAACAAAGCCTTTGGCACAGATTTACCCTAATACTGGCACCCATATTATAATACCTATATTAAGTACTTAATGGAATGTATTCATGTTTTACCACTGTAATCAATACATAAATTATTATTATTTCAATTATTTTATCATGATTTCACAGGCTTTGTAATAATTGTTATATCTTTGCTTATACAAAAGCAGCGGTAGGTACTTTAAACATAGGAACACAATTATTTTGTTAGGTAAGATCTCATTAAAATTATATTACTGAGTTTTAATTGGCCAGAGATATAAAATGGTTTGATCTGTAGACACTTTTGATGTCTGTATTTATTTAATGTTACTTACTCATTAACTTAATAAATATTATCATTATAAATTATGCTTACGAAATAAAATCGTTGCTATTCAACAGTTTTTGTATTTTTGTGTTTTTTATAAAATCTAGGTAGCTATTTTAACTCTAACTCGGTTATTTTAATTTATGATTATTGGGTATATTTATTCTATTTAAATGCTAGACTGGTTAGTTTATGGTTTGTTTCAAGTTTTCCTTCTCTGTGCACTGCTGTTGTATGAGTGTTATGTTCCCTTAGTCGACTCTTACGACACCCACGGGATGAGATGGGGTGGTGACACGCCGTATTCTTGTACCGTCACCACACGGTATATATATGACTATATGAAACTAAAACCTAGCTACTCTATTGTTTTTTGGTTTATGTATTTTTTATGAAACCTATATATTCCTATATACATTTACATTAAAAAAGTAAAAGTAACTGTTTTTGTAGTTTTTATATTTTTGTTTTTAACTAATATTTTATAACCTACTTCTACCTTACTTAATATTTTATTCGTTTTGCACCCATCAGAAATTATATTTTATTTGAACTTGGTGTCAATACTGCATGGTAAACATGTCGAGCTAACCTCGAAGAAACTTCAAATGTTTTCGTATCGATGCAACAGGAAATCACTCTCCGTTCAAAACGTCGACGATACACAGCATTTAACATATCCTGCGTACGATATAACTATGGAAGATACGCTTCATGGTCAAAACCAAATTAATTTGTGAAACAGACAAGATAGCATGTCGCGGTTTAGTTATCTTAGCACCTCAATAATCAGCAAGAAGAAGCTTCATATATTAAACACATCGGTATAATATTATTTTAAATAATTAACATTGCTTTACCTAAAAATTAATTAGTTGCGACATGAGGCAGAAAGAGACGGTGAAATATGAATGTAAAATAAATAAGTCATGGAAAGCTGGGCGAGAGAAAAGATTCGTTTGCGATTGTGTTAGTTTTAGGTGCTATATTCATTTCCCGCGATAAAATGTTTTGCTTTTGGACAGGATTTTTTCGAACTCTTTCCTTCACTGCTTTGATCGCCTTTTTCGTACGAATACTACCACAACCAGAGGAGCTTTCATTGTACCTATCAATAGCCCGGTACACAACGACTAATACCAAGCAGATGGAGAGTTTCATAAATTACATTTGTCTCCATAACTACTTTATGTAATGCTATCACAGCAATTCGGTTCTCTGTATCACCCACTCCATTTTAATTGCAAAAATAATTAACACCGATTAATACCGGAAAACACAATAATATTCATAAAAGAATGACAGATTCCATATACAAATATAATACAGTGTTTTTTTTTTAAGTGAAACTTCTTTAGGCGCTTTGCGCACTTTTTGGGTAAACAAAAATTATGGAACTCGCGTCATCATGGTTGAATATTATTTTTTTATTGTAACAGTATTTATAGCCAGCCTAAGTAAATCCAAAGATGGTAACTAATAGAGATAAACAGTAGCATATAAATACCGCGCCGACATTGAATGTTGGTGATTATTTAGTAATAAATATTTTTTATAATTATAATTGTGAATTTTTCTTCGTTATTTGTCTTGCTAAATAATGCATAGTCTAATAGACTATCAACTATCTTTGTCAGATGACTAAAGTACTAGTTTCACAATCGATGTTCAGCTTAACTTTCACAATCGGTGTTTAGCTTGACTGCGCTAATACTATAATGGCGAAAGTAGCTCGGAATAGTTTGTTACGTTTTCACGACTAAACCGCTGTAATGATTTTGATTCAATTTATTACGGCAATATTTTGACATTAATATAACCTATATCTTTCCGCTAAGAAAAAACAAAGGCTATTACATGAACGGTCCATATACCATATACGGTATTCCATAATTGGTTGATTATTTTAGAAAAATTACTTCATAAAAATAAGACGAATCAATTGAAAGAACAATTGTGACACGTTACAGTGAACAGAACGTGAAAAGAAGTGTGTTAATTTAGAAAAATGATAAAGTGAATCTATATCAACAATTTAAAAAATGCATGAAATCGATTTCCGACGCGTGGGCATCAGACGATACACGAGTCGAACTTATTGCCCACGTGTCGTTTATTAGAAGCGCCTTCACCTCGAACATCATCGGCTCTAATTGGCGTAAAAGTATTTTATAATAAGAAAGGCGACTATAGAAGTTTATAAATATATTCAAAAGAAATTATTATTTGAAAACACCTTCTTATGTGGTCGCAAAATAAAATAGAAATTTCTATTTTGATATTCTTACTTGGAGACGTGAATTTTCTGACGCACACCTGAACCTAATTAGCGGTTTCATCACAACATTATATCGTAAATATTTTTTCTATCATTAAACAGCGACTCCTACCTACAACAAGACTTGAAAGGGGTGTCTTGTTTTCTAGGAGATTTTAAAAAGTCTTTGTAACAAAACTAAACTTATTTCAGGTAGGTATAATCTTGCCAAATGTTATCAAAAGCCGTGCAGCCTCTCTAACATGCTTGAGTAACAAACATCAGAACATGTCATCTTTTACATTTATAATGTTAGTACAATAGTTATATTTAAAAACATAGCTCACCCTGCTGTGCTCGTGTCTAACACATCCTTTTAGTAACTTTAGGTTTACCATACTTTCGACTAAAAGCAACTTTGAATAGGTCTGTGCGATAGGATATAAAATTAAACTAATAAAATGCTAACCTAGGGGTCCGATTGACTCAATGACGATATTATCTGTATGCCTAGTCATGCCATAAATATTGTTTAAGATAGACATATATTTATTTATTTGGTAAATTATGTTAGATACATGAATATGTACACGTGAGCGTGATAGTTCTTGTGATCGACTTTCATCGTCAGGGAGGCACAGAAATAAAAAATAAATTAGTTCCGAATAAATTATTATCACTAGCGACAAAGTTGGAGAATTATAAGTTTCAGCCCATTGGTACTTAGTAAAAGGAGTTCGAACGGAGCGACGTAAATAATTCACTAGACTTATAAAACTTTGTCGTGTAGCGCTAATTTAAACCTCTTTGTTAGATTACGTTGTACCGATCTATAAACTTATGATGTGTGTCTATCGTAATGTTATTTAATGGAAATGTTGTACTTATCTTATATAAAGATTATCTTCTAATACCTAGGTACATAATTATATGTATTAATTCTTAACAATATAAATAAAATACATTAATAGCACAAGTCGGTAGAGTTACTGACATGACTCAAAAAGTTTATCCAGCGAGACTAGATCAATATTGAATAATATTCTAGTCGTGTACTATGAATTTTTTGCGCGGAGCGACATATTAGCTTTGGCAGCTGCGCCACCAAACTTAAGACTGCCGCTACCGACACGCGTTTCATAGTACAGACGGAGCGAACTTATTGTACGATTAACCTTATCTTATCACATTAAATGTACTACTACGGCAGTACCTAGTCTCGCTGAATAGATGACGAAACAAACTGATATCCCTCCAATAAAGCAAAACAGCATTGCAAAATGTTTTTATAGCGCTTAGTTATAAATAACATTGTCTAGATGCCTGTTCCTGTGACGGGGTAACAGCAAGTTCCGATATGGAAATAATACGAGTGGTATGGTTCGCCGTTCATAGACCACCTCAGTCCTAACCGTCGTTCCCCTCTGGCGTCATATGCTGTGCTCCGTGGCGTTACTGCCCGACGCGTAGTTGTAGCTCTCGATGTCAACCGAGGACTGTCTATTCTGGTCGCGCTGACGGCTGTTATCAAATGTCCAGCGTTTGATGACAGGGTCGGAGCGGTGGCGGCGCGCAGTGCTTAGTCCCTCGCCGGCGATCGATGACATGGCGATGGTGTTTGCCCCCTCGGTCCCGTTGCTCACGAACGATGCTGTGGACAAAACTTACATTTAATATGATATAAAAGTACCCGCACCCTAACCTATCACTGAAGGGGTACCTACCTAATATGTACATGTGTAATACGCAAATGTCGCCAGCCATATTTCCTTAATAGGAACATAATAGGCCTATTGCTAGTAGGCAATAGGCTTCATCATCTCAGCCAAAAGACGTCCACTAATGCTGAACACAGGCGTTCCCCAAGATTATCTATACAGACCGGTCTTAGGCCACTCGCATCCAACGGCTTCCCGCAACCCTCACCAGGTCGTCGGTCTACCTTCTAGGGCCGCCACTCCAGAACCTTTCTGCCCAAACGGCCATCCGTTATTATGTAGTATTATGCTAATAAGAATTCAATAACGCTTTAACCAAAGCAGGAATTAAGCCTAGAACCTCACGAGTGGCAACAAACTTATACATCGGGGTCAATAATAATATTAGTAATAGTCAAAAGTGACAGCTTTAAAATCGAAATAAACTGCGAAATCTGTATTAAATACCTACATTATTAAGTCTCTACCATTGTATCATTTTTATTTTATTCGCGTGAATTAAAGAAAATACATTACATTGTTAAAATACGAAAATTTTGAATTTATTAGTCATCATTTGAAACAAACCTTTCGGCACTTTGATCGTAACGTATTTAATTTACGGCAGCACAGTTTTCAAAATCTTTGTTAGTGATTAAAGATAAGCCGATTTGGCCATTGCCAACTATTCAATGACGGTAAGAACGACAGATAAATAACACAGGTCAATTAAATTAACAATTCCAACCCACTTTGAACGCTCAGCATGCGCCATGCTTATATAAAAATACTCGGTGCGATATCTTGACATGTAAATGAGGACTGTCAAAATCACACATCACGGTAGCGTTTTAATTAAAATAACGATTAAAATGATGTTATGCTTGGCCGATGGTTCCTGCCATGTTCATAAAAGTTGTTTAAAATTGATTTTTCTTCAGACTGTTTATCCACTGCATTAAACGAGTAGCCAACAATTATTTTAATACTGAAATTTCAAATGGAGCGAACGCTGTTTGTTATTGAATGACAGTGACACATGATCGGCACCGCATGCAAATAACGCATTAGCTACGCCGTAGCAAATTCGTAGTGGCTACGTAATGTTTCGCTACGATTTGCAAGTTGATATGTACGCTTCAGCACGAATGGGCCGGCTAGACCGGAGTGATAGCACGGGCTCACAAAAAAGTGTTAATAGGCGGCAGTAATCGCTTACCATCAGGCGATCCGAATGCTGGTTTGCGTACCACACCAAAAAAAAACAAATTTACTACGCAGCGTGTAAAACAGCGCGGTCATCATAGTATGTATGCATCTAATATATTAGTGTATCCATAAATATAAATTAATAATCTAAAACATTTTCCAACAAGTTTAAAGATTACGCAGAAGGCGCTTTAATTAATTAGTTGGTCAATAATATGATTAATTTCAAGATATTCGTCTTTATATAGGCTTAAAACTGCCTCGAGTATTTTTGTTTCTGTGCTTCTATCACGAACATTTTGCGACATTGAATAGTTGTCGTAATAGAATAGTTATAGTAAAATTTTGTATAGGCATTTGTACAGCACTCAGTGGGCGTATTATTATTTATTATTTGTATATATTGGTACTAAAATTTGGAATAACGGCTCAAAATATTCGTACCTTATGGCTTTGGCTTATGACTACATCTTGTAGAAGACTCGTAACAGAAATGAAAGCATTCTCAGTATATTTTTTTAAAGGAAGTAGCTTATGATGCCGCACATATCGCACTCTTAATAAAACAGAGACTTATCTCAGTATTTTGGATTAAACAAATTTGAACTCTTTTGCAATGATTTAACACAAATATAATATTAGAATTTAACATATACAATTAGAATTCAAATTGCTTTACTTTCAAATTTCAAGTTAAGTCGCTGTTTTATTAAGAGTGCGATATATCCTATTTAACAGTATCTAGCTCTCTTAAACCAACATTTTGTTTTGAAGTCTAATATAATTGCGACATCCTATTATCCTTTACTAGACATATTGCCAATCTGTATCGCTCTATAGCTATTAAGAATTGCAATACCTAACCCCAATGATGCTTCGCCCGCTCTGCACAGGCATGATTTACTCCTATTACGCCCGTCATGTTTATATCTCATAATGGATGGCACATACACACAAAAAAGCATACACAATTTTAATATGAAATTCATTTGTTTAGAATAGTTAGCATTTGCAAACAAGATTGCTTGATATAAACTGTTTAGTAAAAGAGCTGTTGCGACGATAGATTTTCTTGATATATAAAGATAATCAGCAGACCATACATGACCAGGTATATCCTTATGAACAACTCTTGCTAAAATAAACATTTAACAGCCGGTTTGCGGTGGAAGAGGAATGTGCACCGCTTGAATCTATAAGGTCTTCAGTGGTGTTGTTGCATCTATAGGTTACTTACAACCGCTACTACCTTTTTTTAAAACAGTTTGTGCACCGTGTGTAAAATTAAAATAAATCGAACCCAGCGCACATAATATACAGATATTCTCTATGGTGTAGTTCGCAATGCCTTTTTCTTTTTCTCGAAGACGCTTTATCCCTGTGTCGTAGGGCTGTTTATAAACGCAAAATTAACGAATACTTAATACACCTAAACTCAGAACAATCATTTGTGGACTATACTTACTCTATAGTTTATGTTTGTAATGTTTAGTATGTATACTGTGACAACGGACCTCCATTTGCAAAGACGACTTATTTTTTTTTTGTTTTCCACCATTCGTAAGGTGGTAAAAGGCTTGTCACTATAAAAGGGCCTCTGACGTCGACTCATGACTGCGTTTTCAAATGGTTAGTACAAAATTATATAAAATAAAGTCCTTTTAAAATGTCCGCTGAGTGAACTAGAATAAATCTTACTACATTTATTCAAATATAGATGTGCCCGCGGTTTCACCCGCGTTTATGATTACTGCGCCTCTCCCGTGGGTCGTAGCGTGATGTTATATAGCCTATAACCGTCCTCGATAAATAGGCTATCTAACACTAAAATAATTTTTCAATTCGGACAAGTAGTTACTTGAGATTAGCACGTTCAACCAAACAAACAAACAAACTCTTCAGCTTTATAATATTAGTATAGATAACTAAGTAATTTAGTAGTAAACCAATTTAGTAGACGAAAATGTTAAAGAAGTTAAAGGTTTCAAGTGAACATTATTATTTAAGTTCAAATAATTATCTTCCATTTTTTACTTTTGAAGATAACATATAGAGACAGTAGATCTAGCACTGAATACGAACAATGAAACTTAATATAATTTATGGCTTGTACAATCACGGTGTTCAATCATGTAAGCTTCTTTATCTGTGTTGTGAGTAAATACACTTATGAACAGTAAGCAACTTTACGTGCAGTATGTTAGTTGCCTGCTCCATTTGAACAAGTGAGAATCGGCAATGAATTGTCGTAAATCTAAGAGTTCGACAAAATGGTTCAAGTAATATGCAAAGGTCACGTGATACCACGTGACCTTGAGGTCAGAAGTCAAATGTCATAGTAATTTAGGGTGTATATCGACTATGCTGAGTCGAATGGCGTTGACCGCGTGTCTCTAGCTCTTACGGTTCTTGAGTTGAAAGTTGTATAACAGACAGGCGGACGAACAAAGCTGTTGTATAAAAGTTTTTTTGAACTCTAATAAGGAAACGATGTAAACTGTCACCACTGTTATACATATGTCATAAAAGTTAGGTGCATGTCAATGCCACTGTACTAGTTTCCAGAAACCACGGACCTACATAATTATATCATTATGGCAATACTGAGATTTGTACCTTTAATGTATATTTGATAATAATCTATGCAAGATAACGATGCTGATTAGCAAGTGACGAACATTTTATAGATTTATTTTTTTGGAGCTAATTGATTGTTCCGATCAGTCTCATGCTTGCAAATCATATTGATATTTGATTGGAGCTGATACTCTAACATAAAGCTAAGTAAAAATATGTCTTCATTCTCAAAAGAGTGACGACCGAGTATGCATGCGTTAGTAACATGCATTTGTTTAAATATTTGTAAAGTTCGCCGCAATACAGAAATTACTCTGATTACGGCATTTGCATTTTAATAATAAAAATGTAATGATACGAATTTCCCCATCCTTCAACTTTGATTTTCTACTTTATTGCTTACGGGTTAAGACGTTGATCGGAACAAAAGCACGTCCAATGACGACACTTCACCGCGGTGTAATATCGATGCAATTTCAAAAGGGCAAACGCGATGAAGCATTGATTTTATTTTTCTTTGTTCGGAAAACGAGCTTTGTTTTCATGCCTTATTTTGTTACATGAAGTCATATATGTATAAAATCTATTTACTAGCCGTCACGATTGCAAAATTACCAACGCCAGTTCAGAAAGTGGGTACTTTTACTTGTAACAGTGTGAATTTTACTACAGTAATAGCGCAAAGGTATGTTTGGTCAACTCACCAATGCTAAGGCGCCAAGTACGTCTTGAACATAAGCATGCAAAATACTTGTAATGGTAAGAGATATAGAGATCCAAAATTGTGTCAGTGCGTTCTTTATGTCCGCGGTACTGCTTAAATGTCTTTTAATTGCATAATATATAAACGGCCTTAATTCACAAACGAGTACTTCAGTCGTCAGAATAAGTTTATGAATAAAACCTCTGTGTATCGCTTGTAGGTTTTCCGCTGTTATTGCGCACTCAGTTCTCTTTCTAAACAAATATTTGTTTGTGATATTCTCATGATAGTTGTTCTCAGTCTTGGTGTCTTCTGTTTGTAATTCATAGTTTTGCGAAGCCTGTCACGATTCAAGGATGGATTACAGTAAAGGACTGATGTTGTGTCTTATAAATGAAACTGCAATCTGTATCATAATTCAAGTTTACAAGTTATTTTGAACTTGAGAACAGCTTTGCAGCTGACGGTTTATTGAAATAAAACAAGAGTTTAACACACATGTATGAACGTCTCATATTTAGTTATAAAGTGAGTGTTAGAAACCATAATCGAACTTTGCTAATGACCCTTATATATGTCGCGGGTAACATGCGGCATTTTTTTACTGTACGGTTGGCGTAGTGGTTCAAGTAGTTAGCTCGCCATTGGCACTACGTCGAGTATTGTGGGCTCGATAACTCAGTGGGGAGACCAACAGACTGCAATGCAGAGGGTCTCTGATTCGAACCCACGTCCCGCACCTCTGACTTTCGGAAGTTATATGACTTTTCGAAATTATGTGTGTATTGATTGACTATTATCGCCTGCTCCGTGCCTCGGAGAGCACGTTAAGCCGTCGGTCCCGACTGCTATGAACATGTATGGCAGTCGTTATTGGGCGAATGTCGACACAAAAGATCCCACTAGGTCGAAGTGTCGCTGGTCTGCACTGACTGGCCCCCACATAAGATACATTATAATAATAATAATAATATTCTTTCACATACACACAACACCATCTAGCCCAAACTAAGCAGAGCTTGTAATATGGATACTAGACAATGGATAAACATACATATATACCTTTTTTTTTGTAAATACGTACATATTATACATAGAAACACCCAGACCAAGACAAACATCTATGTTCATGCACACAAATGTTTGACTTGTGCGGGAATCGAACCCGCGACCTCAGGCGTGGCAGTCAGTTACACTAACCACTACGCCATCGAGTCGTCAAGTTGTGGGCTCGGATCCCAAAATGGCCCTAAATTGTGTGATCTAAAATTAGTTGTTTCGGGTGTGGGTATGTTTTGTGTCTGTTGTGGGAATGTATAATTCTATTGTCAGTATGACACAAAAATTACTCATAGTGCGAGTGTAGTCATTTATAAAGAAAAAACATAAAGACACTTGCTATGGTTTTGTGTATGCCACCGGCATACTGTTCCTTTATGATGAAACATTTGGCTCCTTGCGTCGGGAATCAAAGTTAAGACTGCGCCGAGCGTAAGACAGATAATGACAGAGCTCGTGCGGCGTTTATTCAAATAGGCGCGCGGCCGCCAGAGTAAAATTGTATAGAGGATTTGAAGTGCTTTTTTGATAAATATGTATCTTTATTGTCAACCAATAACTTAAATATTTGGGACGGACAAATTGTAATATAACTATTTATGTTTCGTTTAAGCTGTAAAATAGAATAAATTTCTACTGTTATTATCTAAAAATCACGTAACACGCAAATTTACGTAATTTTGTAGGCGAAATAATTAATTATTTTAAGTTTTTTTCACGGAGTAATTGTAAACACATTCATTGTTATGGTAAATGTATATTTTATATTTGTATTAAACAAAAAGTGTTGATTTAATTCACTTAACTGTTACCGCCTGTTTTGGTACACTTCGCTCGGCGCAGTCTTAAGTTAAGACAGTCACTACTTATCAAAATTGGACTGTGACGGAATTATGCATATTGGTCTTAGTGACTATTCTATAGTTTTATTGTGATGTTTGTATAAGACGCAAGTATATGGCGTATGCGCGGACTCATTCATACTGACGCGGATGTCGAGATGATCGCTTGCACTATGCATAATGCTGCATTATGATCCATACAAGAACCTCAACTGCGGCATGTTAGTTACTTAGCATATCGTTGACCAAAGCAGTGCTTATGCTTACTTCGATAATTTACATATGTAAACACATAGCTTCACGCCTGATAAGAGATAGATAGATCAGTACCATACCTACATTTCGCCAGATATATTTTAAGATCCCACATAATAAGGGTCGAGCCTACTGCCATCTATAGACCGAATATTAAAAGCCGTACCTGTAACTTTGCGTGAGTTAAAAAAAAAACAATAACGCTTTGCTTGACCTACGAATCTAGTCAACACGATCCACAGCAGTAGTTTTTACAACCGCTGGCCACTGAGGCAAACTCACAATTTAGATAATTTATGTATTTTATTAAACGTTGATTGCGATCAGTCGATTCAAACAGGAATAAACATGGACATTTTATTTGTTATCTCTATACGAGGAAACTGTGAAAAGCATGTATAGTCAATTGCAATGTAATAAAATCAAAAGGTATACAAACGGTTCATTGATATGACCATAGAAATTTTAGTGATATCTAATTGTAAATAAATTAATTACCTTTTCGAATCATTCGATTTGATGCAGCGAAAGACTTAGAAATGACATAAACACTGCTACAATTATATCTTACCGCGCTATAATTGTGGCCATCATTCGATGTCCGCAGTTGACCAAATAGAATATAGTAGAGATACAGTAAAAAAATATTCGCAAAGTACATAATTTTACATTGTTAAAAAAATAACCTATGGAATAATTAGTAATTATTATTGACAGATTAATTTAAATTTTAAATGCCTCTAAATACCGTATATTTTATTGCAAATTAATTTTAACTTTCTTTTTGTTGAACAAAATTCGATTAATTAATCAATTACTCAAAATTTTACGACATAAACGATTTTTTTGTCGTACAGCCTTATGCAATCATAAATTATAGATAATTTTTCATCTGCCAAATGGATTTTTGTCTAAGATTTTTCAAATCAAATAATTATTTATTAATCAAACGCCAATTGCTTTAAAATACACAAAGATATCATGTGAAAACGTTGAAAATATGGATAAATGGGTTACTTATTCCATTTAGTAAGTAATTATATGATAAATTTAACAAATTTAACATCAATTGATTTTGTATTCATTTTCATCTTAATAGATTGAAGTCGACTATAGTACTTTGATACGAATGTTAATATAGTCCCACTCAGTATTTGAAGTTCTATATTTGGCTTGATTGCGCCAAAATAAAATAGTACTACGTTTTTATTCGAATGTAGGTATATGGAATAGGCTAAAAAAAATTTAAACCATACTCCTCTCTGTAAAATCTGAATATATTGTACATGTAGGTAGGTGTACATGTAGGTTGTATTGAAAGCATCTAACGTAGAGTTTTCGACTATGATGTAGAATGCGATAAGATGAGAACAAAGGTTCACGATAATGTTTTATATAGGTATGTATACTTAATAATAATATTTATTTATTTATATAATCATCACTTACAAGTATTATTACAGGCAAACCCAATGCAATAGTGAAGCAAACCTAATATGTAAGAACAACTTATTTTCTTAAACTTATTATATATAATGTTATCCTTGTGAATCCACTCAGTAATATATTATAAGTAATATATTGACCAAGAAAATATCTAGCATATCTCTGCCCACTTGACTACCGATACACAACTGCATTAGATTTATTCAAATGTATTGACAACGGTATGCATAATATTTTGTATTTCCGCTTAGTACTTGGTCATGCAACGTAGGTACCAATCTTATCAACTGTATTTAAATGTCATTCGATGATGCATATCACTACGTTGGATATGCCGAAGCTTCAGGTTTTCATATGACTTGTCAAATACTGAAAAATAATGAAATGGCAATTTGAGAGTGGCCGTAAGTTTCTTAGAGGTATCTTCTCTTAGGCTCAACCCTTTGCCTGAACTTAGCAACTAACCTAAATGTAAATTTAGTATTTTCTCTAAACGCACTAACTCATACACGTTTACTAGTGTGAGTTAGTGTCCTAAATGGGAAAATTATTTTTGGCTTTGGCTTTGATTTTCGAGGCCCGTTTTAGTCGCCAGCGCCTAAAAGCGCACTACGCCTCGAGGGCTTTAGGAGTCATTCGAGTGTTGCGTTCCCAGCGACACACGATTTCGTTTATTTTGTTAGAACACATATACCTACTATGTAGGCGTCACTATACTTACTACTACTCTTAGTATTTGTTTAAGTGCTAGTTTATTTACTTAAATTGTCATAAGATAATCAGCCATACTTATAAACCAATTTTTAATGTTTTAGAGGTAGTTATTTTTGCAAATAGCGACTTATCAGGCAATTCCCAACCAATGAAATATGATTAGCGTTGAGAGTTAGTTGGTTAATAAATAAATAGTGAAGAAAATTAAAGAACAGCGGGCTTTATACGAAAATATTAAATTTAAACTGAAATTAAATGAATTACTAAAAGCTTAGGAACATTGATATATGTATGTTCATTGAAGAAAGCACTTTAAAAAAAAAGCAGCTTTGTTATTATTATATACAAATATAATGGTTTTTTATTTAATGTAAAGTAGAGCGGTTTTTATATTTAAGAAAAGTGACTTTATATTCTTTGATTTAAGGGATAATAGATATAATTTTAAATGCTAAAGTCGCCTCAGGTAATAAATTTTGACATGATGAATTATTTGAATTTCATCCTTTACTGGTCAAAATTGTGTTTCGTCTTTCTACGGGCTATCAGTTGAGAGACCTTTAAAACGGGTTTATTAGTGAAAATTTATAAATTTCGGATATGAGTAGGTACTAGTAAGTTGTTAGATAGCCAAACATTGGTTAGCCTTATTTTTATAAGTTAGGCTCAATGTTGGTACATTCGAAATTGAACACACATAACAAACCGTTCAAATTATGGACATTTTCCTTTTTCTAACGGAGTTAAAATTAATGCCTCCTTTAATTACATACAAAATAGTGTCAAAAATTCTCTACGTCTAAATGACAAGCTCAGCTTGTGTCGTGACTCGTGAGTAAAAGATATCCCCTAACAGTAGTTACAGCAAAAGAAACTCTTAAACGATTAGGTACAAATTAGAATGTGACTGAAGAGAAATATTTTTGTGAAACATTATATTTGTAACTTTATAACAATGAAGACCACATTGCTGCTAGAGTTTCTTTTTAATTGAATGTCTTTTAAGAGTGAACTTTCTGCGTATTTTGTGCTGATACATACGTAATATTAAACGTATCAAATGATATAAAGTACTACATAAAGTTTATAAACAAACCTATTAAAGACTACCACAAAGGTGAACCTTGTGGTTGTCTTTAATAAATAATAAGACGTCGTCGTTGATTAGCCTTTCTGAAGTCGGGTATAAGGCTCAAAATATCAGTTTGAAGCCACCGAAGCGACTTCACACTGCCGCGATTTTAAGATTGATGTTGAAATAAATGTGGAGATCTGTAGTTGTTACTTTTTATCCATAAAGCAGATGAAACCAACTTACCAAACAATTACAGATATTAGAAAGAGTTGTACATAAAAGAGTGATGAAATTCCTGGAAATAAATAATATTCTGTCCCACTTCCAATTTGGTTTCCGAAAGGTAAATCTTCTGAAGATTCAGTAAACCTTCTAATTGAAGAAATGTTTACTCGCCTTAATAGAAGACTGGCATGGGCAGAAAAGTCTAATATATATTGTAGTATTGCACTAGAATAATTCCGAAGAAAACAGCGCGTCGAAATAAAATCCTGACTCAGCAATCCTAAAGAAACTGATTTTGAAATACCTCAAGGAAGTATGCTCAGGTCAATCTTATTCGTACTTTTCCTGAATGATTTGGCTAAAGTACCGTTTATGAAATCAAAAATCGTCTGCTATGCAGATCATACTGCAATAATACTTTACGACTTTACGTGGAGTAAGTACTTACAAAAAGCAGAACTAGCTTAAGACTGCGTCGAGCGTAAGACAGATAATGACAGAGCTCGTGCGGCGTACATTAAAATCGGCGCGCGGCCGCCATAGTAAAATTGTATGGAGCATTTGAAGTGCTTTTTTGATAAATATGTATCTTTATTGTCAACCAATAACCTAAATATTTGGGGCAGACAAATTGTAATATAACTATTTATGTTTCGCTTAAGCTGTAAAATAGGATAGATTTCTACTATTATAATTTAAAAATCACGTAACTCGAGTTTACGTTACGCACATTTACGTAATTTTGTAAGCAAAAATAATAATTATTTTATTGAAATTAAACTGCTATATACGGATTTTATCGCGTTGTTTATTTGACACTTTATTACAAAATTTTGAAAATTGTTACACTACTGCTACTATTAAACTTTACTAATTTTTAAGCTAATTAAATTATTATTAAACTATTTAGATTTAATTTACTTTTACACTTTCCCCGACGTTTCGGTTGCTTTTCAGCAGCCATGGTCACGGAAAGACTAAGATGGCAGTTGTCTCAATGTTCCAGTGTAGTTATTTCAAAGTACCCGAACATAATTTAATCATTGGTGTTTCTATTTACGCAGAATTATTTTATGTTTTTTACATGGAGTAATTGTAAACACATTAATTGTTAGGTATGTATTTCACTTTTCCAATTTCTACTAACATATTGCATACGTGTGGCAGTTAAATATCACGCCTTATGCAACTAGAGAAAGCATGGAGATCAATACTGACTGCTATACTCAAAAATTCAATTAGGTTTCCAATATGAAGGTGCTGGTTTATTAAGTATGCGGCACCTTTACGTATGAAATGACATACACAGCGGTTCAACATGATATCATATCATTTTGACATAATCACCACACCACGCTTATATCTCTGAATGGGAAGGCAGAGGTAGTTTATACACATGCACCGCCACGTAACGTTTTAGGATACGAGCCTATTCACACTTACCGGATTACAGACAGTTCTAGACTTCATACTGCTACTCAGCATTGACAAAAATTCCTATAACCCTCTCCGAAACATCAATTGTAGCGACACACATACCCATGAGCATCTCCTATATTCCCCTGATAACCGTTACATGTTAAACACTAGTCTTTAAACTCCTCATCACAAAATGAAATACAGCCTTCGCTCATAGATTACAAAAATACATGGTCTCCTATTTATATAATAATGAAGCCAAGAAATGCAATCTCTAGCATAGCACTACACGTGAAGTATAAATTAATGTAAAAATTATTTGTCAAGTTTAAACTATCATGATGTCAAGCAACTCCTTAAAAATGCTGTTTCCTGTTTGTCTTGCCTGCGGGCCTGCTCCAAAGGAAGTCCTAGACATTGTAATAACCGTATTGTTTGATAGCCACGACGCTGGTCGTGCGTAATACGTATCACAGCAAATGTTATAGGAGTGAGTTAACTGAAATAATCATTATATATTTGCTGTTAGACAGAAATTTGAAACTGCACTAAAATTTAGTTAATTTGTGTATTAATAGTAAAACTGAACAAAATCATTGTTCAATTTTACTGTATGTGTAACTAATCGCATTGTTCAGAACCATCAGAACACATTACATATTTGTTTAATTATTCTGTAATAACTTTTAAAGTGGGATATACTAAATTTCATTATAACTCTATCATAATTATTCGCTAATATTATAAAAAATGCTTTTTATTAAGTATAATAATTACAGCTTTAAGGCTCATTGAAAAATTAAATCATATAAAATAAATACTTTTTTGTATGTTACTGCCTTGGTGGCGCAGCGGTAGTAAATGTGATTCGGAAAGTGTTATAGATTGTTGTCAAGTTGTGTTCGGTAGCAGCACGAAGTCTGGAACTATACGTAATCCACTAGGCGGCAATAGGCTCACTCCTAACCGTACTTGGTGGTCTTCATGTGCGGGATGCGATTCATGCATTAGGATTAGTGAGACATCAAAACTACTCGACAAATGTATGTAATATGACAAAAAGAAATCATTAATATTATTTGCGTGAATTGAATTATTTATACTTTCGTAACTTTTAGATTTATATAATTTGAAGTAAAATTGTGTAAAGAAAATATTCTGATCATTGATATAAATCTTAAGTGACGCAGAAACAGCAAACGGAATGCGTTGACCAAATACTTCTTACCGATAAACGTGCTTGAAAAATATGATGAGAGCAAATGGCATTTCGAACGAAAACTTTGCTTACCACTCCGTAAAACGGGCAATCTTGTATAATTCCTTCTTCTATCGTTTCTTGTAGTGGTACCAGTTTACTTTTACTACTACTTTAAAATAGCGTTACTAAATAGAACTTACTTGATATGCTGCTGGCTCGGGCAGGGTTCGCTCGACGTGCTGCTGATGATCCGTAGGCGCGGCGACGGAAACACGGGAAGGCGTGCCAAAGCGCACGTCTGAAGTTCTGGCCCGAGAGGCAGTAGAGCATAAAATTGATGCCGAAGTTGGTGTTGAAGAATGTCGATGCTAATTGCTGAAATGCCGCCCAGCGTCCTCCGTCGACCGTGTCCTGCGCCAATACAAAAATAACATGTTAGTAAGTTGTATCGGTAGTTAAATATAATTTTCTTTTTAATAAATTCATCTATACAATTTAATTGCGTTGCGAATGCTTTTTATAAGACATATATGTATTTAAGAATTCAACGTATCGATCACGACAAAAACAACGCATCGCCAAATTAATTCATTTGAGTTGCAAAGTAACACTTCCATGTTATTTGTACAGTGTATTTTGTCGATTCAAGCTTTCTTAGCTTAAATCTACAAACTGAACAGATATAACTGTCTTTCTGTAACTCGCTGCTCAGCTACGTTAAAAAAACTAGCTAAATGCAATTCTATCGAGTTGTTGATTTTCCTTAAACATCTTAACGCGACCGAGCGAACTGCATAACCGAGTTAACAAGCGAAAATCTACTTAATTCATTTTACAAAATATATTTATTTACGTTCGTCAGCAATAATTATAGTGTAGCAAGCCGTTTTTAATGCTGGCGTAGTGTCCGTTAAAGCCGTTATGTTTCTTTTTGTCGTTCCCTCACTAATGAGGATCGTGACCATATACTATTCGTCTCTCTTTGCCTCTGTCCTGCGCCACTTCAATAGATCTATGTAGAGTTTCTCCTGTTGCCTCTACAATACATTTGCACCATCGTGTTGGATTTCGGCTCCTGGAGCACTTCCCCTGCATTTGTCCCACGATCAACTGCTTCTCCAACTCATGCATATGTGACCGCATTATATGTCCAAAGGAGCTTAGTTGACGTTCTCGGCATAGAGAAGTGAGTCGTTTTTTGATGTGGAGCTCTTCTAAAATTGATACCTACGTTTGTTCTTGTAGCTGTCCATGGTATCTTTAGCATTCGTCTTGACTTTTGAAGCACCAGGTTTCAGCTCCGTACAGAAAAATAGAAAATACTAAGGAATGCACTAGATGTATTTTGGTTGCTCAACTTATACCCTTGTAATAAATGAATATAATTCTGAAAATAAACCCGAATAAATAGATACAGTTTTAATTACCAATCGACGTTGAAGCGTCGCTTTTGTGGTGAAATGCATTGTAGTATCACCATTGACAAATAACCATTGTCCAAAGCACCTGAATATTACTTTTGTTCCAGCATAAATATGAAATACATATTATATTTTACTGCGGCCTATGTGTTGTGCGTCTGTTATCAAGAATTGATTCCAATACAGAAATTTATAAAAAACAATTGTAAGAGTCGGGTAGTGCGACAAAGGTGACCCGGTAAATAAAAGATCCAGAAGCCTAGTGTTAGTATTCTTACACCAGTTTTCTGTAGGGAAAAGGCTTTCCACTTTGCCAAATGAGTGCGCACATTCTTATCGTTACAACATAATTGATAACAGCAGACTCTAACACTTCATAAACCACTTTAGGCAGATTGTCCGCGAATGTAACGACGTACATTGGGGTAGGCATGACTTCGGATTGCTTCCTGCTATAGCCTGCTTGCCTGCCATAGCTCTCTGGCTTTCTTTACTTTTATTATATGTTTTATACAAGCTAATCGGTTAATGGTACTCCTTGCCTGCCCCTTATTCAGTTTTTTTGCGATGTAAATAGGGAACGTGCGGCGAGAAGGTTATTCTATTCATATTTGCCTTACATCATTCCTTGGTCAGTCTTTTTGTCTATTCTTTCTACATGTCCAAGCCATCTTAGTATACTTATCAATTCGCGTTATTATCAACAAATACAACAACAACGCAAGATAAACGCCACTAGCTTAATTTTAAAGTTCCGTCTGATGTTTTAAACCTATGTTATGTCGCGTGGTAGAAAATATTTTATGAATATGTACTTATATTTAGAAAATAATTAAAACTGTAACTACTTTGTAGAAAACCGTTACCAAAGTTTATAACAAGTAGAGCAAACAAACACACAGGCGACCCAGGACTAAGCAAGTTTAGAGCATAGACCTTCACGGCGAGCTGTGTCGATTTTTTGTTCCTAACAACTACTGTCGCAGCCGAAGGCATATGTTGTTTGCCACGCCGTCATGTCGCACCGTAGCGCGCGCCAACTCACTCATACCGCGCTCCCTCTCTGCCCTCAACGCTCTCCTGTACGCCAAACCTGACATTGACTTGTTCGCGGATGGATGGCTGAATATATTGTTAGAGTGCCAGCGATTTTGCGAGAAAGAGGGATGAGTGTGTGTGTGTGTTTATTTTTTTACATTTACGTGTCATTTGTGTTTAATTTAATTTATTCATAAGTATATTTTAATTATTGTAATTGGTTCAAACCGTTATAATTAAATTAAATAAATAAGTAAATAGAATACTAAGAGAGAGAATACGCGATAAAAATAATCGCTACAAATGTTCCAATCAGATTTTAATTATCCGCCCAAAGATAATAGAATCTTTGGTTAACATAACACATCAGTTGAATACAGAATCATTTGTCACCAATACCATACGCAGTAAATAAAAAGGACGCCCGTGATAAAACAATAGGTTACCAATATTATATATATTATAGTAACCAATTACGAGCACGCACAAACAGTTTCACAGAAAAGAATCAAAAGGTCTTATAAACGATAGCATTGCAATACATTGCGTATTACGACTATTCCCGCCATTGGAGTAATACTCGTACTTTCATGTTCATTAATATATGAGCAGCTACCAACTAGACTGTCTGCTGATAAAACAGGAATACGCTTTTTACTTTAGATATACGAATTATATTTTTTTAACTTGAATATATTAACTCTCTTGAGGCGCAGCAGCACACTGGCTGCCAGACAGACACAATAGCTTTTCAGTTATACCTGACATTCCAAGACTTGACAGATTAATCAAATATATAACATATTGCCTTATAACTGAAAGTTATTTTTGTACTAATGTAGCTATATTATGAATCTCACATTGAGAAGATGTCCGTGCCCAGCAGTAGTACAGTTGAATACAGGACTGATATTATATTTCTATTATGTATGTAGCTGTAGCACAGACAACAAGTATCAGTAGCGCGTTGGCTTCTCTCATAAAGTGGGAATACAGCAACGCACAAAAACAAAGTGCAAGTTTTTCCAGGCGGCAACACGGCACGAACGGAACGAGTTAAATTGGCTATGATTTCCCGTTATTCTCTTTGTCAGTCGAGCCAATATTTCTCTCAAAATATCATTTACTTTTTACATTGTATTAAAATGTTGGTATTTATTTGCTAGCAAATATAAATATAAAATATACGCAAATAAACTGAAACAACTCAAACAACCAAAATATGAGAAATGCTACGATATTATGCATGAAAAAAAGTTTACTTTAAAATATCGCAAGCTCTTTGTTTCACCTGAAAAATATTGCCTTAGTAATTATCAATGAATTGATACGTGAAGAGAAAACGTTCTACCCCTTATTAAACATATTGCGCGCTTATCTAAGATCGAGATCTTACATTTAGCATAATTAATCTAAGATTTAGCATTATTATGCTTTTTCATGCAACCGGTATAATTATAATAGTAAATCTAGCATTATTTTATAATAAATAAGGAGTACAACAATATACTTATTAAAAAATCAAGTGTCATACAAAGCAATGCACCACCCTAACATCAATTTCACTAATTATAATTAGGTTCGAACCTAGAACCTACCCTGCACGACTCATTGTGCTACCCAGGAAATCGACTTGTGTCGTTTTAAATTCATTCGTGAATGTGGCAATGTCACAACATCCAGTGCTTGATATGCCCGATGTTGGAACGTTACCTATGTCCTAAATAAATACTTGTATCTACACGGTATTATACTCTGTCACTCGCTACTCGTCTTATCGTATACATGTAGATGTAGACATAAACAAAAGAAAACAGGCCCATAAGAATAAAAATTCCAGAACAGGCAGGCTACTTTTTGAAGTTCCATAAAACTTTCTCTCTCTCTCTCTCTCTCTCTCTCTCTCTGTGTGTGTGTGTGTGTGTGTGTGTTTGCTGACAATAAACTCAATAACATTTAACCAAATACGAGAATCAAACCCGGCTCTTTACCATTTGGCTGCAAGCATAAACTTAACCGCATATCGAATATTTAAACATGATTTTATTCGAACACAAAGGCGTGCAATTTTAATTACTGGAAACGTTAACTGACTGGATTAACACAAATGACTTTTTAATTAAACAGACATACATTAAATCAAATTATATTCCAATTTTAAAATATTGTCTGATATATAATATCAAGCAATATCAAGAATTCAAGAATTCAAACAATGTTTTTGGTGATCGGTATTGCATACGTATCATATATGTATGCGACACCAATCACCAAGAATATTTTTGTGGCAAAACACTGCGTAAAGCAGTAGATATCATACGTCTCAAATGACAGGAAACTATCTTATCTTAACGCGAATAGTAAATATAAAAACAATAATTTCCGATGCACTTTCTTACTGTTAATTTGACTGGATACGAATTGATTCAATGAAATATTGTATCAAAAAACATTTAAAGGGAAGGGCAATTACGTGCTGCTGTAGCCTCTGCCTATTTGAGTTCGTACATGTAGAATATTATATAACCGTGTTTCATCTACCGATCCTGCCCACTCGTTGATATTTTAAAATACTTTCTGTATCCATTTTAGTGCACTCAATGTTTTGTTAGCCAAACTTATAAAATTGTTTTAGCCGATTAAAACAATACGGATTTACAATGGAAAAGCTCTATCTATTGCAATTGTTTATTTAATTTCATAGGTTTTAAAAAGCTGTTGCTAATACGCGAATAGATTATTCCTATAACACGGATTTTGCAAACATGTAACAAACGTATTCGTAGCAGTCTAATAGCTCTCTAAAAAACTAGCAAAAGCGAATTTGAATTGCATCCATCATTAAAAGTTAGTTCTCAAATTTATTTTATTGACTATTCGTGGCTGGGTCCACTGGGCTTCGCTTGCGTTCATGAAAACATAAGCTTTCTTACTCTGTGCCAGTGTTCGGTTTAAAGAGTTTATTTAGTACATATTAACATTTTATATTCGATTAGTCGAGTTTAGGTTCAAGTTCATTTAATTTAATAAGTACATTTTTAGTCTGTCGGCCTCGATGGCGTAGTGGTCAGTGTAACCGACTGCCGCGCCTGAGGTCGCGGGTTCGATTCCCGCACAAGTCAAACATTTGTGTGCATGAACATGGATGTTTGTCTTGGTCTGGGTGTTTCTATGTATGATATGTACGTATTTACAAAAAAAAAAGTATATCTGTATGTTTATCCATTGTCTAGTACCCATAGTACAAGCTCTGCTTAGTTTGGGCTAGATGGTGTTGTGTGTATGTGATAGAATATTATATTAAAATATAATCTTCTTTTAAAACTATTAATAGATCGAGAATTTTTACGTCTTTAGGTAACTTATTATATAACTGAGCTCCCTCATACTGTAAATATTTTTACCGTACAATGTTCTTATGCGAGGTAGTTCTATATTGAATTTAGTTCTAATTGTGTGATATATCGCACTCTTAATAAAACAGAGACTTATCTCAGTATTTTGGATTAAACAAATTTGAACTCTACTGCAATGATTTAACACAAATATAATATTAGAATTTAACATATACAATTAGAGTACATATTGCCTTACTTTCAAATTTCGAGTTAAGTCGCTGTTTTATTAAGAGTGCGATATGTGTGATTTGTGTTTGATTGTTATATAAGTATGAGTTGAGTTCGTTGTTGCTTATCACAATCAAGGAGCTCATTTCCATATAAACTAACAAGTAATAAATATAGACTATTAGTAAGTATAGACCGAAGACAGTCAAGCTTAACAATACGTTCCAATATTCTGGTTTAATTCAGTTCTGCGTAATATGAGCAGATATCAAAGGGAGTACTAGACCACTTTTCAGGACCATTGAATGTAATATTAATCAGTCATGCTATCAACGCTATTATAGCTGCTAGATAGGAAAATCGAACAGTGCTTTCGCAAACTGTATGGTTACATTTAGTGGTACGTTTACAATTAGTTGGCTAATTAATCTTAGATACGACTAATCGAACTTGCAGTGCAAGGCAAGATTTAAGATTACATTCTACCCAAGCATAGAAAATGTTTAATATATTAAATACGAGCTATTCGCTCGGTAAAATGTCATACGATGTTAATCAGTTCAGATAATGTTTTTCAACCAGAAGTCAAAATTAACTCGCTTGTTTAAAAATATTAGCATGCTGTACTGCAAAGCACTTAAAGCTTATATGGAATAAGCTTTAAGTATGCCAAATCTCAAACTCTACCGTGCGTGTCCAATGTGCTTAAATAAGGTTACAAAGATTTCATTTGACTAACCAAATTCATAGAATTGGATTATCGTGTTAACATTTTATTTGTTATACAGGTTGTCCGGTAACTTATGGATAATCTTGATATGTCTTATCGAAGAAATGACAGAAGCTCAGAAAAAAAATTCTTTCCTAACTTCTACCTGATATATGTCTTTTTTTAATTACATTTTCCACTTTCTTGTACACTACGACCATAAATGAATGAATTCTGTCGGTTTTTTGTTATTTTATTATTAAACACTAATTATGCTAATAGATAGACAGTCAAATTTATGAATAGCAATAGCATTTTATTTTTTCTGAACGTCCATCAGTACTACTATAAGACATTTTAAGGTTTTCCACTAATTACCGGACAGTCTGTATATGAAATTGTAAGTTAGTTACATGCTTACTGTCGTATCGTTCGACTAGCCGTGGTGTTTATCTGAATGTTACTGAATTATTGAAAACTTAACAAAACAATGTATCTGTTACAAACAATTATATTTAATACACTTTCTCCGGTAGACAGATTCTATAGGTTTCCACTTACAAAGTGTCAAATCATTTTTATATATCTCTAAAGCTTCGTTTACTCAACGTCGTCGTTTACGGATTAGTCAGCTATTATTTTTCCAGTACATGTCTCATCTCGCGTGAAATATTCGTCTAAATGTTATTTATATGATCCTTTGAATTTGATAGCGGATAGCGGTATCCTAAAACCATCACTAGTAAATGCATTGACGAATGTCACATCGTTAACAAAGTCAACATACGCGTTATATCCGGTCAATACCCTCACACGTGACATGACTGATGCACAAACATCGGACAATGTTGTTCGCTTACGGTGTCCTGAACACAATCGTGAAACTGATATCGCTGTGTGTGGGATGCGGCTAACAATATATATTAATTATTGACAGCTCAGCTGTATCATCTTTCAAACAACCTGAATGAGCCAGTACTTGTAACAGGTATTAGTTTATAGCAAAATAGTATTATATTGTGCTGCTGTTGTTTTCTAAAGAAGGTACAGTAATTCGAGAGGTTAACGATCTCTATAAAACCTACTACTTCGGACATCTTAAGACTGCGCCGAGCGTAAGACATAATGACAGAGGTCGTGCGGCGCATTTTCAAATCAGCGCGCGGCCGCCGTTGTAAAATTGTATGTAGGATTTGAAGTGCTTTTTTGATAAATATATGTCTTTATTGTCAACCAATAATTTTAATATTTGGGACGGACAAATTGTAATATAACTATTTATGTTTCGTTTAAGCTGTAAAATAGAATAGATTTCTACTGTTATAATCTCAAAATCACGTAACACGAGCTTACGTTTTTGCATTTTCATGCAAATATACGTAATTTTTTTTTACACAGAGTAATTGTAAACACATTAGTTGTTATGGTAAATGTATATTTTATATTTGTATAAAACAAAAAGTGTTGATTTTAGTCACTTAACTGTGACTAACATAGCCTGTTTTGGCACATTTCGCTCGGCGCAGTTTTAAACGCTGCTGTAGAAAAAACATTTCGCCTCGCGCAGACCCGCGTAGCAGTAGTAAGTGGTCTTAGTTTGCTTTCCCCTGGCAGCGTTTTAATACGATTATTTTTCAGATGCAGCATAGCGCTGCATAACAGTATAGTACAGTTCACCGTCAGGCAAACCGCAGACGTGTATCATGTTGTAATGGTAAAGCTATCGAGTATTAGACTTATAAAACTTTTTGATATACCGACAACCTATTTTGTACACACATTTTAATTATTTCTGATATTCGCTTATCAATAGGGTCGCACACTAGAAGAATGGACAACATAATTCAAAATAATTTTAAAAATAAGAGTTAGTGTAAAAAATTAGAGTTATCTACAATGTTTTAAAAACCATTGTGACGTATCCGAAACATTTTTGATTTAAAGAATTACTTTTGTGCAAGAAATTAATTTAACTTTTAATTTAAGTTAGTAATTGTAGTGATTGCTTTTTGTGTAGTAGGCACTGAGAACTGTCTGACTAACCAATTTAACTAGTAGTGACTTTCATTGATTCTCATTTTATTACATCTACTTTATACAAGTACTAGTGACCCGCCCCGACTTTGCACGGGTAGTCCAAAACAATTAATTAACAAATTATACACCTAAACCTTCCTCATGAATCACTCTGTCTATTGGTGAAAACCGCATGAAAATCTGTTAGCAGTTTTTAAATTTATCGCGTAGAGACAGACAGACGCGTCGAAGGACTTTGTTTGATAATATCTAGTGATAGTGATTCTTGTGAGTACGATAAAAAATAATTTTCTATAGATTGTTACGGTTTTCATTCGGACCTTGTTGATAAAGCTCCGCAATATCCGACACTCCAATAATATGGCTGTACACCTGTATCTCTTTCCATTTATTACATGTGTATGTAATGTAGCACACGCTATGTGTAGACTACTCCAATTAAAAATGCATATGACTACTAAAAGTAATTAGTAGAACCTACTTACAACTTCACGACATGTTTTAGGAACAAATTAATTTAAAAAGTTTTCTTACTCTTTATTATTGTATTTAGTTGAGCTAGTTGTGACGTTTCTATGTATTAATTAATTACCTGTTATCGAAAGGAAAACACCTTCAAAGCTATTTCTTAGAAAATTGTTATTTACTCAAAAATATTTAATAAATATAAATCATATCTCCGGAGAGGTGAATTACACCAAAATTTCGCCATAATTATATGTTTTTAGTTACACGTAACGCCTAACGCTCAAACCAATTGTTGTTTACCGGGCACATGGTCAGACCCCTTGTTGCTAGTAAGAATTTCCTAAAAGAAAGCTGATTACATGACAGTTTGCCGAATCCAGGAATCTTAACCGTGATCTCACAGAAAACAAGAACACCAACTTATATATTATTCAACAAGACAATTAATATGGAATTAATACGTAATATACTATTTCAAATAACTTTCGCGATGCTATATTCATGTGTCAGGATGAGTCACTCAAGTACTGACCTCATTAACATCCAACCCAAACTATTGGACCTAGAATTGATATTGCAGTTCTGCACAATGTTTCATTTTATGAAGTAGACAAAGGCAGCGGATTTTACGAAATCGGGTTAGGTAATAAATATAATTTTCAAGTTAACGTTGCCTTGTTATTTAATTATTGCTAAGAACTTTAAATTTGGCAAGTAAGTGGATAACTATTGACATAAACAACTATATTCAGAAATGTCTAATCCTTCTGGCCTAATATATAACGCAACGAACAAGTAGAGGCCATGATGATTTAGTCAAAGCCGTAAGCTATCAGTTCGAGTAAAGCAATTATTTTAATAGTTTAATTAAAATATCCGCTTCACCTGATATAGCTTGACCACTTATAGTTGCAAGCGAGCCGATAGGGGGCGTCATGTTTAAGATCAAAGCCTGATCTGCCTAGCAACACATGTGTATTTTGCCGAAGAGTTAAATAGAATTAGTTAGCGATCGACAGCGGCGGCGAGGTTAACATATTTAACGACGTTAACGTGTGTGTGAACATAAGTGGAGCATATGAGCTCTCAATTAATTTAATTGCGGCCAACATGATACTACGGTGAACAATTTTTTTGAATACATTTCCATACTAAATAAAAAATATTAGGTCTTAAATATGAAATTATAATATTTTCTCGGATTCTGTACAAAATACAATGGATGTTTCATAAATGCATTTGTATTTCGAGAATTGGCTTTATATATATTATTAATAACATGTACTAATAATGATATATAAATCCTTTTATATAATTTGCTTTAAAGCTGTATCGCTTAATGTCTGACTGTATTCGTATGATGGTTGATGATTTTATAAATTTAACATAAACCAAAGCTGTACATCAAATAGAAAATACATAAAGTTCGAATTAGCCATCCGGAAAATATTGATGAAATAATTAGTATGAAACAACAACGTTATCGATTTTCTTCAAACAAAACGGCAACTTCATATCGAAACGCAATATTCGCGTTTAACTCGGCAATAAGCCGGGCACAAAATATTAAAATACCATGAAAAGTCGTTGTATTTGCCGGGGGATTAATACCAATATTTGAGTGGATTATTTTATGGCTTAATTGCACCGTAACATACTGATGGAAGCATTTTGTCCGTTGGTTTTTGTAAACAATAAATTGTCCTGATCTTGTACATTTTCATTTTAGTATCAGCTTGCAGAATACGTTAGTCCCTTATGCAACTAAGCCTTATACCTTGTCAGCTAGTGGAATACAGAGATGCTTCGTCCTTCGAGCATATAGACGCGTGATGCTACGTTATGTTATCTTTTTTGAGTCGTATACCGTTCATCGCCGCTTAGATATATAGTCATTAAAACAAATATTGTTGGTCACATTAAGTTATTATTTTCACTTATTAAACCAGTAATAATAGAACGAGTAGCCGGCAGCTTAGTTTCCTTCGGTAGAATTATAAATACCTAATAAAGCGACGACAGTGGACTGACCGATTGAAATACTGGTGTATCTCGCAGATCGAACAGAAATACCTTTTTTACCAAACTATTGCATGGTATTCGCAATGGCTTGACTTAGTTGCTCACGCCATTACCAGTGGCAATATTTTTGTTTTCGTTTATACAGGACACAAGTTTGAGCCATCCGCGCTTAGGTGATACGATTGTGGGTATTTATGATACGCTGTTTTAGTTTCAAAGCTTGTAAATTCTACCGCAACATAGAAATTGTCTATAGGGAAAGTATTGTCGTTGAAAGATAACTATTTTTTATCATTTATATTATTTGTGTCGTATGGGTTACCGGTTATGATTATGGACGATCGTGATGTCGATATCTTATACTAGCTGAATCTAGCCAGCACGATCGTTCCTTCCTTTTTTATTGTTTGAGGTTTCTCAGTGGCAATGAAGCGTCTAAAATTGTTTGGTAGACGACAATAGGCTTCTATAACGTAGCCGAACAACATAGCCGGCTAAATCTGGATGTAGAATAATAACACCTAATCCTACTGATCTAAGGCTATGTATGTTGCTATATCAACTGTTTGCTTGAACCAAGCAACTATCCAAAAGGTAACTTCAACAAATTTAGTAAACTTACTCATCCTTTGAAGTTCACAAGTGTTACTTTGTGACGTAAATGAATAAATGCTCTATGACTTTGATTCAATCAGGAGACATCATTATAAGATATTTATTGACGTATCAAATATAAATATAGCGTCGGCTTCGCTATTAACTCGTTGCCATACAATTCATACAAGATGGCGTTTACCGATAACAATTTTGTTTTTGTTTGTTTATTGTATTGTTCCGCGTCTAAGCAAAAATAAGAACCAAGTTTTATTTTTGGATTATATATTATAGTACGTAGGAGAGAAAGATAAAGAATCTCTTCATTATAACGTTTATGATATCATTATAAGAGGAGCCTATATAAATATAATCTCTAAATATAAATAGGCTAAGTAACACTTTCAGTACCCTTTTCTCCTCTGTTTGTCAACCGATTTTCTTTTTATTTATCATTTTGTTTAATAGCTTTAGAGTTTTCAATTTAAAAAAATGGCAGCTGTTTTTTATACAGATAAGATAAGGACTAAATCGCACCCTTAATAAAACAGAGACTTATCTCAGTATTTTGGATTAAACAAATTTGAACTCTATTGCAAAGATTTAACACAAATATAATATTAGAATTTAACATATACAATTAGATTTCAAATTGCCTTACTTTCAAATTTCGAGTTAAGTCGCTGTTTTATTAAGAGTGCGAAATGGTGCAGTAACTTTACCTCCTTTGTTTGTCAACTGAATTAAAATTTTATTTTATACAGGAACGAATGTATTAATGCGTATATTTTAAAATTAGTAAGTTTATGTACTGTTGCCGACGATACCTCATTGGAATTTATAAATGACACTAGTGGACTGTAGTTCGAAATGTATAATGATTTATAGAATTAATTATAATGTTTGAATTATTATGAGCGCCAAATTTCAATAATGATTATGATCGAATTTCGACTATTGGGCGAACACTCTTTATAATAAATGTCTATTACTTGCTAGGTTAGTTTCGATATGTATGACTTTGTCTGACGAGCCATTAAAATAATGATGAAATGAAAATGAAAGATATCTTTAGCTTTTTCTTTATTTAGGTCCAACGTAATAGGGAGCAAGCCTATAAACATTTACTGAGCACACTTCTAGCCTTAGTGCAGCTACTGATAATATCCTAACAGAGAATTCATATTTTGTCCCGTTTGCCCCACCTAACCGATCCGTAAACAGAAGCTTTTATTGCATATCCAACAATATCTGCAAGTACGTATGATTAAAAAAAAAACTCCTGCACTGTGTAGTCTCTGCGTCGCAAAGGACTTTACAGTTATGGTGACATTGACTAAAAAGGTCTTGCACTTTGTGTAAGTAGTGTCCCTTTACTCGGAATAATTATTTTTAATATCTCTAATTTTATTTCACGCGAATTTTACAGTATTAACAGTCATGGTAATATTGGACGAAAAGATCTCGGTATCATTGTGTTAGTAGTGTCCTTCTAATCGAAAAAGCGATTTCTTATACCTATAATAATTTAAAAATATATAAATATAAACCAGCCTAGAAAACACTGCAAACTGTTAAATTCATCTCCCAATCAAATCTTGAAAAAGGCGTTACCAAGATATTGGTGTATCTCCATTAGCTGCTTGCTTGGTACCGACTCTAAATTTGATAAATTTTGTGTAAAATCCTTTGTTTATTACGAAGGTCTTTGAGATCTTGTAGTATAATTTTAATTTGTGTAATTAACACATATTTGTCGATGTCACGTTTAAGCTAAATTGAAGACTAAGTACTCATAACATTTTCATATTTTACCCGCCAAAGCTCCTGGCAAAATATACGCGCCTTGTTAAATCATATACCTGTAAGAAATCGATATTAAGAAAACATTCTCGACGTATTTTAAAGGTGCTGTGAATTTGTATAACTATTAACGGGCCAACTAATTAGACTGTCTGCGGCGCCTCTCTGATTCTAAGCACGTGGATGGCGCGACGCTAAGTGGCAAAAGGCAACAGAGTCGATAACGACTCAAAGACGTAAGCTGCTTTGGCGTACAAATTGTTCGTTTCTCTAAACTGCAGACGGTTACGTTTTATTTATAGAATTATTTTATATTGCCTTATACTTCAAGTAAGATAAGGGATTAAACTTCGATGAATTTTAAGAAAGATTTTTCTAATATCCCTGAATACAATCAAAATTATCTTACGTAATATTATGTTATATGTGCCTGGCGCTTTTTGTTTCCATTCAAAGAAAATAAATAGAAATGTGTAGTATTTAACTGTTTCTCAATTTTTTGCCTTTGTTCCACCAAAAATACTAATTGCACAGCAAAATATGTTTACTAAAATATTTTAAAGAGATCAAACTAAGTCGACGGAGCCCCGCTTGGCAGGGCTCCTATGGTGGGTTTAAGAAGGAACCTAACATAACCTAACCCTTCCAAGACGGAATGCAGTCTTTCTTATATTTTTTTTGTGAATATTTCTAACTCTCGCTCTGATCAGGCTTATATCGCTGTTTGTTATTTGTAAATGAGCAAGGAAAGATCTAGACCAGCATTTTCTTAGCGAGTGATAGAAATATTAACAAAGAGATAAATAATACATATTCAATAGTTTAACCACGTGCGCTATATTTAGTTTGTATTGTTCAACGAGGTTTTGCTTGCTCTTGGACATTGACACGGTGATCCCCGAAGCCAGGGAGAAATCCTTTATGCTGTTAATAATGTATATTGTAATATTAATTAAATATACACTTTGTAGAGTGGCTCGCAATTCTAGATAATACGTTCATATATCATATCACATAATATATGTACTATATTATAATGCACTGGTTTTATAGTAAAAAGTCTGCTTCTAACTTGTTTTTTTTTTATTAGCTTTTGACGACTGTTTGTGTAATTAATAAACAATATCTTGCAGTCAGTTATTTCTTTTTTTTATTAGATTGGTAATGATAAAACATTTCAGAACATTTTTATCAGTTAGTCATCCGACGTTTTTTTATGCTTAGTAACTTTTTTACTAAAGAAAGTAAAAGAGTAAAAAATTATCAGCACTAGTTATTATTATTGTTCTTGCTGCAATATTTTTTGAAAGTCCATGTGTATGAGGTTCTGTTTTGCACGGCACTTCATACACATGGAATTTAAGAAATCAACTTACTAGAAAAAGAGCCGTACAAAAGCTAATCCTAACTATAATAATATTAATGCGAATGTGAGTTTGTTTGTTTGTTACGCTTTTATGCCTATCAAAATGACATAGGATACCTTACATGCAGGAAAAAGTACTGTTGCCGAGGGAGAACAAGTAATGAATAAAACTGACAAACAAAGTGCAAAGTGAACAAAGTGTTCTATCACGAGATATGCTGCATTAATATCGAACAGCTAAGTCAAGTAGCGATAGCCTGAAGTCAATAGGACTGTTGCTCTCTTGAGACTTGCGATCATTATTAGTTTATTACTTTCTTTTTAGTAATCAAGTTGTATCATACATACTTACTAAAACTCTTCATACAAATGAGAATGCCGTTTCAAATACACATCATTTCAAAAGTTCGTGCAGGCGTTTGGGCCTTTGTTACTCCGTAATACGTTAACCGTTGAATAGATTTGGTAGAAACCTATCACAGACAGCTTCTCATATCAGCATCCTAGTTAATACTAACAATGCCTTTATGACGTTAGGCGGATTATTGAATGCATTTGAAAAGCGAAGCATAAGCTCTTTCATGTTATAATTAAATCGAGAATATGTCATTCAATAATAATTAAATGCTGAAAAGGACTGCGTAATAACATTAAATGCTTAAATCGAGAATATGTCATTGAATAATAATTAAATGCTGAAAAGGACTGCGTAATAACATTAAAGCCGCCACTTGCTATATTTTACATTATCTGTTACCAAATTAACTGTGTTAACTTTTACGAATTAAAATTATTTGGTAAAGTTTACACTTATTCAAATTATAATATATCTGCCTTATCATCTCTCTTTTCTTATGTCGTAATTTATTTATATGTCATCAGTGTAACGTTTGTTTTTAATGATATTACAAATCATGCCATTCGCAAAGTCTAGGCAAAGATTATTATTATTATTATATTATATATTATTATATTATTATTATTATTATTATTATTATTTATAACTACAATTAATTGGTAATGAAAAAATAGGCAGATTCATCAAAAAAAATTTCTTAGTAAGATAGTTAGCCGCAGGCGTATTGTTCATTTGTTTTGTTGCGTTCTGTGAAGACAAAAACCGTGTCTTTAATCTCGGAGCATTTCTATTTCAAGGTCTTTTGTTCCTGTATCGACTTTGTCATGCAGTCTTAAATTAAACCTTAATCTCTGCTTTATATTAAACCCGCGTGTTATTAAAATAAATCCCATCATGAGTTACCTTATAACGATGAGAAAATTCTCCTATGCTTGTGAGATATTACTTTTCGCGATCAGGGCGGCCTTTGAAAGCGTACGTACAAAGAACTGTCTTATCGGGCTAATATTACAAAATAGACAGTAATACTTTATATACTTAAGCATCGAAAATACTCGAACTGTTTAGTACTCAATATTAAAAGAGAAGTTCGTTATTCACAAGGTTATGTAAAAGTAAATTGTAGACAAAAAGTGTGTTTTATCTATCCATGCAATGGCCTTAGTGAAAGCCCTAAAATGTTTACGATAATCAACAAGTTAATATAAAATAAAATCGTCAAACAACCCATTAAATAATTGTCTGTATTTATATACAACTTGCATTGGCAACGAGGTGGCCACTTAAATCAGTGCGCCAGTCGCCGTATTGACATGAACAGCTAACCACCGCAAATTGGTGTTCCGTAAACAATTCGATAGGGCTGACAGAACTTAAAACGTAGCTAATGCTTTTTTAGCTTGGCATGTGACTTTGAATGAATATATGGCGTAGTTTAAATGGGCGCCGCGATACTTATATGCTGCACTGCGCTTAGTGTAGGTTTATAGGTTTCATCCCCCACATTGGACAAAAATTTGTGTGGTCCGCAAACAGTTATTTCAAGTCTGGGTGTTCCTTGTGTCCATTGTTTGAATGATGGTAAAGTCTTCCACTACAGGATTTAATCCTAATGCAATAGTAGCCTTCTTTAAAGAAAATAACAGATATTTTTTTATTCTGCTTCGGTATTGGATGCGCTTGACTGACGTCATAGGCAGACACCATAGAAGAATTTACACTTGCTACGAGCCTAGCATATCTATGCCAGACTGCATAGTGATGCACGCTCGACTCGAATTAAGGTGCTCTAACCCGGCCTTACTTCAAAGTCTCTCAAATTTACTAATTTTATTTGTTAGTATTTGGTCTAGCAACCCAGTGTAAATAATCAAAGCTTAGTCCAAAGATATTTTTATTAATATGATGAGTAATATTAAGCCCATTCATATTATGAAAATTGTTCATTTATAATTTAACCCTAATTATTATAATAATACCTAAAATGCGAACTACTGCGCTTTCAACGTGGTAAACGTTTATTGTTATAACCCCTATTTATTAATGTACTATTATAAACTCTCATCATCATTATTGATTTTGTTTCAATATTTTACTATGACTAACTCGCTCTAAGAATCGAATCCTGTGTTGCGAAAATATTTATAAGCATACAATTAATGTGCTCGAAATACACCCCGACGCAAAACTCGCCGCCACATCCGTGCAGTCAACCACCATGTTACCCATAATCAAAACCCACAGTTCCGTATTATTGACAAGAATAATTTTAAAATAAGCCTCCATTTTACATTACATACACGCGTGAACATTCAATCAATCCACCTGCATTTAATTAGCAGAAATCAGTAAACACTGTCGTAGCAACCCTATTCTACGCTACTCTACATAATAACATTGGTGTAGATGTGTCGTAGAGCGCTCGTAGCTAATAGCTACGCAGCGCTCTGATTACACGTAGCATGAAAAAATGTTGCCGGCGGCACATGAGCCTATACAACGCACGTCAAACGTCACGCTTTCCTACAAGTGTACACTGATTCATAAGCATCACCGCATTGGTGCAGCCGAATTTACACATATACCCTAGATCCAATATGGTTCATTTCTAAATCGATTTTTGGTTCACGAAAACGCTTTATTATGTGTTATGAAATAAGATTATTAATAACACGTATTATTCAAAATATATATCAATAAGCTTTTATACGATTTGTGTTGAAATTTAGATAATATGGGTTTATACAGTAACGTTGTTACAGTTCGCTATTATTATATGATATTTTTAATAAACCATAAAGTATGGTTACGCTAAGGCGCTAAGTCAAACCTAATTTAATGCAAAGATATCCAATGCCAAAAGTTTTAATGTGCTAGGATATAAGTAACGATATATATCTTGCAGTAGGGTTTGGAGAAAGGTCACGGCTCGGCATACACTAATTCAATTAACTTACATGAAAAATGCTATAGAAGTGAATAGAACAAAGAAGGCATATGAAGGCATAATAATAATAACGTTTTGCGTTGGTTTAGCAGAAACTTTAAGAGTAATCGGTAATGTATATCGCCATGACGCGAATGCAAACTAAGAGCGTTACGTCCATAATTCATTTGAATACTACTGAGTTTGTGTCTCATTGAGTTTAAAGATCAACGTTAGCTCTGTTTAAACACATTTCCATGGTTTCAATCACAGCTTGTTTTGCTGACTTTACGGTAATAAGTCTATCGAGACAAACATTGGTTGCTCATAGTATACATATAACATCATCGCGCATGAATGTGTATCTTCATATTCATATGTCACATTTACTTTCCTTTGATATATAAACAAAAACTGGTCACGTTATAATATCTGTAGAGCCGTCTACTGGTCAGAGATTTGGCTGTGCTTCTACAAATTACTACTAACTAGGTACTATTTCATCGAAAATGTCTACTTATAGTATAAATTCTGGAAAAATGGCGGTAGATATGGCGGTAGTGACTGCGCCTACTGAGAATGTAATTTGGAGACCAATGCCCAAAGGACAATGAACAATTTGGCCTATGAATCAACACACATTCCAATTAAACAATAATTTGTTTTTATTTTATGACTTAATAATCAATCATTACGATCTCACGAACACTTTCGAATCTTGTTTTCGTGTTAAAAAGTATTTTTGCGATTTCAAATACATCGCCATCCATTGTTTACATCTGAGACACGCAGTGTTGCCATGCCTACAGTTTTTACAATATGTTTACGGTTTTGTCCGATAAGTTATTTCCTATTTAGCTTGTCTGTAATTTTTCTTACGTAGTTAATACGAATGCTATTCTATAAATACCATTGAACTTCATCATAGATATGACCAATATCTTAAAAAGTCAAGTTTTAATGTAATAAATACCACTTTCTCGGTATTATACATTTTGTCTATAGTGCAAGCATGGCAACAACTTTTTCTTTTTACGTGGTGGAATGCGTTGACGCATTCCCCTTCGCGGGGGTGGAAGGGGTTATGTCGGACTCACCGGGGTAAAAGAGAAAGATGGAATAAGGATGATAATAATGGACCGCCCGGCATATTCAGAAGCAATATTCAGAAGTGTCCGTGACTTATATTCACTTTTAATTGAATGTGACTATCATATCACATATTTATCATTTTATAGTAGCTATTGGTTCTTAGGCTAATAATCTATGGCAGCTGAACAATTTCCTTTGACAAAGAGCTATTGGATTTTGCTGTCGGCCAATCGTCATTAGCAGCAGTCTCAAACAGCATCCGAACGCAAGCGGGCCACTATTACGTGGAATCCAAAACCACAGCTAGTGAAATGTAAATACGACGCTACTCAATCCTTCATGTATATACACGTGATACTACGTAGGCTCAGTCCTTTACATCCCTTGTATGCAGCTATGTCTATACGCATGAGTGACCAAACCACTGTGATTTTGCCATCAAACGTTGCTTGTACGTATAGACATATCTGCACACAAGGGAGTTCAAAACATTAACCTGTCAGCTTGAACGCAATGAGAAAAGTATATGCAGGTCAATTCTGCTAAAACCTCATTACGAGGTTGTCGCCTCACTCGTAACCATAACAACAATTATTATTGTAGAAAACTCAAGTTATAACAGCCGACTAGGATATGAACTTGGTAGTGAGATATTACCGGCCAGCATAATTGACCGGCCAGACGATTAATCGTACAATTTTGTTCTGTAAGCTTAGAGACATTGTTACGGCCGAATATACTTGAACTTCTTAAGATAGAGTCAAGGAAAGACAACAGGTGGTGTACAACCGGCCGCGATATTCGGTGACCTAGAAAAAACTTCAAGGCCAAAGTCAAGAAAACAGGTCATACCAACACAAAGGCGAGTAGTCTCTGTACTGAAAATTCTTGTAGACATGGTTGATAAACAGGCTTCTGTTAGTGTCTATTAGACTACTAATTTTATAGCTCTGTTTATTTAGTCATTGGCTATAAATAGACTCACGCCTGTTTCCTGAAGGGGTAGGCAGAGACTACAGATCGCAATTTTGATAACAATCTTAGCAGTTTAATATATCACTAGCGATCGCCTAGTGGTCAAAATTCGACCAAAATTTCTAAGCTTGCTACTTTGTTTTCTTTTTTTCTTTATCACATATATGTAAATAAGTTATAGGTAACCATAGTTACAAAGAATTGCACGACGTCAGACGAACAATGCCGAAATACTACGAACGCGATTCGACTGCATGTGTCAAATGCATGGATGTATGCGTGTAATGTTTTTTCATTAACTTAATGTATTTCTAATACATATTTTATAAAAATATTAGGATTGGCCCCTCCTTCTCCATATAAACTTTAGCTGTGCTAAATTTCATACTGCACAGTTCGCGCAATTTTCGTAAAAAGGGGTACAAAGTTTTTGCTTCACGTATTAATATATAGATTATTGTTTGTTTGTTTGTAATTTTAGAGACTGTATATATTAATAGGATGTAGTTTATGGATTAGATTAATATTATTGAATAATAGATTATTTTTAATTTCAAACTTATGAGTTACTCGCTTCAGTTTCTTTAATTGTTTTGTAACATAATTAACTGTTTAGCTCCCGCAGCGGTAGTGAGAATGGCTGCTGTCTTGGGTTCTCTTCTAGGTTGGGAAAACTTTTAAAGATATTTCTACTTGTTGAAAATTATCAGTAGCAGCCCGGAGTATAAAACTGTGCGCAATAGACTACTATACGCCTGCCCGCAATATGTTACCTAGGAACTGTTGCTGACGTATGTAATTAGGGTTTACTCACCTTTGTCTACCCCTTCGGCGATACATTCGTGACGTATATGTAACTGTCATCATATTTTCTTCTAAGTTTCTCTACCGTTAACCCGAATAGTCTTAGCAGTTAAGCTCGTAGTTTCATATAAATTTTCTAATTTGTTTATTGCTTTTCTGCACTTATATTAAAATAAATAAGATATCAGCTATCTTATGTCTGTATGTCATCGCGAGGCGCAGATTATGATTCTTGATTTTTCTATGAGCCTATTCTAATGGTAAAGACTATTAACATAAAGCTCATTCCTAATTAACGAGTGTCTAAAGCAGAGGTGCCAAGACATTTTTTGTCATAGACCACTTTCAAAATTGAGCAGGTTCCGGTGGATCCCCTGCAGCTATATTTCTACCATACTCCTTGGCGTTCTGCATCAAGTCTCTAGAAATTCTCGGGACTGAACCTACCACGCTAGGCGGTCTGACATTTTCTTTTTTTAGAAGTTCTCTTCCGATAAATCGGTAAGTCCGAGCCCACGTCGCTGAGCTTCTTAAAATATTATCTGCCTACGTTGATAAGTGAAGTCAAGCCAACATTTTAGTTCTTCACTATCGGAAGCAAATAAATTTTCGTGGAACGCCGCTTACTAATTGTGAGCTCCCATTTTTTTTCATGCCTACCTAGTCCCCCGTCGAGTCTCCCGTGGACCCCTGCGGGTTCACCTGGACCACTTTGGGAACTAATGGTCTAAAGCATAGACGTGAGAAATTTAAGTTCGTTAAGTCTATGTATGCAAAAAATATTAGATGCAAATTGATTGATTAGCTAACTCGACAGTTCTCAAATATTTCGATTAAATTATTCAGATCACGTTCCTGTTACAGTACAAACAAAAGTAACATTGTTCTAAAGCGTCTGCGTTGAGTTGGAATTAATGTTCGCAGACATTGCTCTCTTCACATAATGATATAATAGGCTTTAAGCATAATACTGCCCGATGTAGGAAAGTTTTTATTTTGACATTGTTGGTAAATTTCCATTAACCGAAATATAAATTTTGCAATACGCTGTTAATTCCGTTAATGTGCCAGCTACCAGACCCAATCATACACTAGCTCGCGTGCGGTCAAGAGACAAATATACGTTGTATCGGGTCAATGCACAGTTAGGTGCGCATCTTATCTGCTTGGAATTAATACTAATTTCATTATCTTGTGTTCATCTAGCAATATTATTATGATAATAATTTCATATATATTATTATATACCATACTATACTATGTCCAGCAGTGGACTATTATAGCCCGATGATGATGATGATACTATACTAAAGCAGGTGGTTATCGATGTATACTACGTAAGGTTCCTGCCGCGAATTATTAATATTGCTCAAGTGTAAAGCCGAATTACAAAGACTATAAAGTGAAGATAATATCTTGGAAAGACAAAGATCAATCTCTGTCTCGTGGGTATTTTATAGAAATACAATGAACGTGAACAAAGTAGACCTGGACATTACGTCATTATTTGTAGATCACACTGTCACACTTGTCATGTAGGATTCGAGAACATATGACGCGGTGGCAACGGCAAGCCTGCTTCTCTGCTACGCTATCCGTGCAGTTATCTGCATAGACATAGGTTCATACCATAAAGGCAAACAGCAGCGATAGCTCAGTGGGGAGACCAACAGACTGCAATGCAGAGGGTCTCGGATTCGACCCCACGTCGAGCACATCTGACTTTCGGAAGTTATATGACTTATCAAAATTATGTGCGTATTGATAAACAATTATCGCCTGCTTCGTGCCTCGGAGAGCACGTTAAGCCGTCGGTTCCGACTGCCATGAACATCTATGGCTATCGTTATTGGGAAGTCAGTGCTCTATAATATCCTGACACTGGTCTAGCCTTAGGGTATCGTTAGCGTTCGGGTTGCGGAGGTCAGGTGTCAGCCGCTCCGTGTAAAAACTGATATCCAGTCAAATCCGGTTAAACCAGAAAAGCCGATCCCGAGTGACTTGGTAATAATAAAGACTAGAGAGAAGAAGACATAGGTTCATACCAATCTTAAAATATATATATATATATATATGTTTTTTATGTTATCTATATTAATCATTATATCTTTTTTGTTATTTTACTCCGACATATTATGGAATATGGTTTAGTAACATTTTATACATTTATCATTTCGTAGAGTTGCTGTATCACGTAGCACGTAGATTAACAAAATAAAGGGCTGGAAGTGTTTTATCAAAATAGCCAGAAACAATAATCCGAAAAGGAATCCGAACTTTCAATTCAACATTTAACAAAAGACTCTACGCTTCGACATGTTGCACATCGGTGCAGAATTAACAACATTGTATCATTTACGTACACATGTTTAAACAGAGACTAATTAAACAGTTTTTTATAGACAAAGTCTTTGTCAGCAAATAAAACCAGTCTTCATCGGAATATAAGAAAGATATTACTTTACACTGTTATTATCTAGTTAATGTAATCAGGGGCACCTCGTGACATATTGATAAGGGTGGTCAATAATACTTACAAACAAAGTTAGAAGGTAATATACTAGTTAGTGTAGTTACTTTAAGTGTCCAGCTAGGTAAATATTCAAAGTCAAATATAATCTCTACATATAATACTTAATAAAATTGTAAGTGGTCGACGCATCTACATGGGAAACATTTAAGAAAATGTATGTAAGGTTATACGAATTTATAAGACCTATAGAAGACAAATAACTATTTCAGAATGTTTTCTGTTTGTATGCACATCACGCAAAAACAACTGATCGAATCAAAATGCGGTTTTCTTACATATATTGCCGCAATTCTTAATTAAAATCTGGTGCATATTTGATTTTGATACGCCACCTACACGCTGTAACAACAAAAGGCAGTTGGAGCGTCAGAGAGGAAGACATACTTTACCTTATTATGCGTGTAGATCCCCGAGTTCTTACATGCAAAGAAAGAAAAATATAGATAGATACATACATCCAAATTCCACGCGTACTAAGTCGTGGACATAAGTTTATGTAATTTATCTAATAAGGACACGAAAATAAAAGTTACAACATTAGTAATATCATACTAATAAATGTAGTGTGTAAACTTTGTGTCATCTTATTACAATAAATAAATAAATTTTTATGGACAGCAAGTAATATTATTATTATTATCACGTGTAACACGGAGGGCAAAAGAGTTCGAGGACGATCCACAACCAGATGGACCGATCAAGTAAAGCGCCCGTCTTCAACCAAACACAGCTCGGTGGTCAGAAGTGCCATGAACAGGAACCGAAGCATATCATTCGATGCAAGTGTGGACTATCCAACGATGATCACGATCCTCAGACATGAGGAACCGACCATAAAGAGAGAGATCACGTGTAACATGTAAGAATGTTTTCATTTTTGTGTCATATTTGCGACAAAGCACATTCAAGCCGAGGTGAATGCACCGTATAGTATTAATTAAATCCGAATTTCTAAAGGCTATTGATGCCTTTTTGATACATTATATTTACCCATTATCACCAAACTAAAATAAACAATTAACGTGGACGACTATTATTAATTAATATTGACGCAAACAATAGATCACAATAACATTGAACACCGGTTTGTTCATATAGTTTGGTAAAAAGCGCGCCAGCGCCGGGACAGCCGGACTCGTAACATAGCTTTTAATTTTTATCCCAATATTTTACTTTTTAGTGAACTTTCTCTTACGTACTCATTAAAATCTGTATTGATCGTTGTCCTAAATTTAAGTTATATAAGATTGTAACGACTCACATCGAGGGGTGGCGTTCAAAATAGTCTAGAAAAAGGCAAGGTCGGACAGCAATAATAATTAATAAGCCACGTCCAGTATTGTTACCGCCTTTATACTATATCCGAAGACTAGTAAGTCTTTATTTGACATGTTTAAATATTCTTTAATATCAGTCCTTACAGACATACGGAGGCAAGATGTAGTACATTAAAGAGCTCACGCATCCTAACAATTTCTTTGAAGGACACCTTACTAAATTAGTTTATGTGACAAAGAAGAACCGTGGTTACCAACGTAGCTCATAAAATAAACAAGTTAAAATTGAAATTGCCCTGGCCATATCTATCGTAGAACCAATGACTCAACCAGCCATCGCACAAGCGAATCCTAGAGTGGCGACCACAAATTGGTTAATGTTCTCTGTCCAAGTGGAAGAAACCCAAAGTAGCCTGCGATAAACTGTATACAATAGGTAAAAAAGCGAGCGTTGTGAGCCAAACTCGGTAAATTAATAAAATATTTCGCATTTTGTTCGTCCATGGGTAATATATGTACAGAGCACTTTTTTTATTTCGAAATTATATGATTTTATATACGCTATGTATATAAAATCATATAATTAAATTAAGATCTTGAAAGAGAATGTATGTAACTTTACGAAACGGATGAAATATAAAACTAAATCGCTTCATGAAATACGCTTAATTTTGTGCTTTCTGAGAGAAACACGAGTTAAGCGTATACCTTCTGTTTTTGTGATGAGAGCAGTTGTGTACAGTGCAATACCTGGCGTATTGTTAACATTTGCTATACACACCCTTACCGTACAATTTAATGCCCAATTAGACGGCTTATAAACTAAAATTGTACTATTGCGAAAAGGTGCATGTCTATTTTCGTTTCTTGCTTGGAAACTGAAGTCTGCAATGTAGCCAGGCAAAAGCAAGTTCATGACATATGTTTGTTAGTGTACGAAATATGCCAAAGCTTTTTGTTTTGGGTATCATACAGCGTAAATTTTATTGAATTGGTACTTATCTGTCGTGAAGGCGGTATAATTGTTATTAATGAAGCACCAATTTATTATAATTTACTATAATTAAATTACTTGCTTATAATAACAGTAGATGCGACTGCTGTGCATTAAGTCTATGGTTTGATAAATTGGGCGGTTAAATTGTTATTGGGTTTTTGTCAAAATATCCCGATCACTATACGGTGTTTTTAACTGTGCCTCGTGTGTACTTAAACTTAAACTCATAACTGTCGAAATGTGGGTCTGATGTTTTTCTGTATACGCATACGGTGACATATACATGAGACTGTGTATTATATATTAGGATGAACAAAAAAACATTTGGTATCGAAACCAAAGCATGCTATTTACTGCCTTCCCTAAAAAAATTCATGCAATAGTAATAATCACTACGAGCTTAGCAAGCTGCAACAAAACACATAAAATCGGTACGATAGTAAAACGATAACAAAAATATTTGTTCCGAACGGATTCTAACTGACAACACTCTATTTGTATTATTAATATAAGTGAAATGACCGCGCCATCTCAAAATATCGCCATCCGCTGCGGCTATACCTCTGCCTATTGATGATTCAACAGATATTTTATGTTATAGTGCAGTTCAAAGTACCTAATAACCCGATAACATTTATAATTAATATCATTGTTGCCCGTATCTGAATAATAAACTAGCCGCTACTCAATCTTATTAAAGTTCTTTATAGTTAACTACACAGTTATTGGTCACGTCTGCATTTGGGTTTGTTTTAGTAGTCATACCCACGATTTATGCCGTCGCCGTAACAAATTCAAATAGAGACGTTTTAGCTAATTAACTGAACAAAACGCCGGTAGAAAGAGCCACTTTTGCATTTATATTATGAATCCGCGCGCAGCTGTATTTTCGACATATTTTTGGCAAGGTTTATTAAGTAGGCCTTAAAGTATATATGTATAGGTACTTCTTGATTTCTCAGCTATGGCTCGAATCAGGGGGTGCTTCTTTCATTGAGTCTGGTTGCCGGCTAATTTACTCATTAATTATTTATATTTATCAATTAATAAAGATGTATACAAGAGCTTGTAACCACCTCTCCCATACGTACATGTACTCATACTAGTTCCTTGGAGGGTTCAGTTGGATACAGATTGCCACTTACTAGGATTCTAACATAGCAATTTCGGTTCATTAATTCTCGTTACGTAGTTCAAGCACGCTCATCGGTCTATAGTACGCTTAACCTGATCTTTCTTCAAAGCTTCTCTAATTTGTTTAATGCTTTCACTTTCGTTTAGTTTTGCTCCTCTAGTTATCCGATTCGCTATATCTGGATCAAACAATATCTATTACGCATAGGAAAAAGCGGTGCTGCACTATAATATAAAACATTTGCTGATAAGTCACAATACGCCTTCTTTAAATATATAAATTAATTATACGCACAGCGACAGCAATCGCCTGAAATATAGTTAGTCAACAAATAAGCATCACGCTATTATCTTGCTTATCACACTTAGCTCGGGCACGTAAGCCATAGCTGAACAAAATAAGTTATATTTTGTTCTGCTTAAAAATAAATTAAATTAAAATGTACATAGAATATTAGTATCTACTTACCGTGTCATAGGTGTACGCTAAAACTCGCATGGTGTAAGCCGGTAAATTGAGCACGACGAACACCGATGAAACGATGAGCAGCATTCTGGTGACGCGATGTTGGGAGCGCAGACTCGGAGGCTGTGTTAGACGCGCAAGCTTCGGCCCGGGTCGCTGCTCAACCTTCAGTAATTGATGCCGTGCACGCTCTATTCTGCATACGCCGACCATTATTCTAGCGTTCAGTAACACAACTGCAGCCAGCGGCACAGTGAACGCAACAGCCGTGTCGACTAAGTTGAACCGAGCGGCGTGTTCCATAAATTCAACATTTATGCTGCAGGTGTTGACGGTCGGCGATGTAAATTTCAATACCGGAATGTTTAGGACCAAGGTGGTACACGTGAGAATCAGCACTATGTACTTAGCCCTGTTCACTGTACATACAAGAGTTTTTTGAAGTGGGTATATCACTGCCACAAACCTTTCGACGGTAAAAGCTACGACTATCCATGTACTCAAACAACAAGTGACGTATGACACGTAGACTATTATCTGACAAACTCCAGGCTGATAGAATATTTTGCTGAAGTTGATGGCGTCCAACCAAGGTGGCAACAATTGCAGCAAAAATAAGGTATCAGACATTGCGAGAGCCGATAAATAAACACTCGTAGACTGCAAGCGCAGTTTACTTGAATAAAAGATGTAAATTGAAAGTAAATTTCCAAGACAACCAAAAAGAATTAAAAGTGGCGTATAATAAACGTTAAGCGCCACGGCCACTTCATCAGATGCATAGTCAATCCAAGTAACGTTCGCAGCACAAGTTTCGTTGTCCATTATTGTTGGATTTTCACCAGAGAACACTTTGTCTTCGTCCGTAGATGAAAAGTTCGCATCCCACTTAGGACACATCGCGACGTGCGACCGCGTGAACTGTCCGAGCGCTACTGCTGGAGAGAGGGACGGAGCCGGCTTTATAGGCCTTCATGTAGGTCGCCCAAGCCAGCGTACTGCATCCTCTTCTATACTGCTCGCTCCCTTGCTTTTTACACTGTGATCCCGCCTCCCAGCCTCTTGTCAAAGCCACTTTGTACCTCCCCCCATTCAACAAGTATATCTGGCTTCTTGTTAAGACTAATGCAATAAGGTATCTTAGATATAATGAGCAGCCGTCTCATAAACTATAAGCCGCTATTGCGGCGTACACATACATATATTTAGGATATTACTATGCGGTTTACTGACTCCTTTCGTGTCTAAACTACAGTATTACTTAATAATAATTCTCCTCAACAAATGCTAACTGAGTAACGCATAAATATATCGCCAAGCGTGAAACTCAAATAGCTATCTAGATAATACAAAGAAACAGGGTTTTGGCCACATACATACTTATATTACCTTATAATAACTTTGATATAATGTGATTTAGCTTGTGGCTACGATGCCCTACGCTGTAGGCATTTCAAGAGCGGTCAATATGTTTGGTAATAAATAGATATTTATTCGTAACTATTCTTTGCTACGTCCGTCTGCTACGAGAAATCATGCATGTACTTAAAACCGTAGGGCTTACCACAAAATAATTTATTTTGTTTAACGTACATATATTAGAGATGAACGGCGTTAACGCTAGCTGCTACGAATCTACGCCGTAGGTGTAATCTATTTCGATGATTTAATTAAAAGCGAAAACGAAGCGAAGCATTTGTTTTCTTTTCGTGATGAGTAATCGCTGCAACAGAATTGATACTCTCGATATTTGGAGCTGAGACCTGGCTGCCTTAATCATGAAAACTGGAGGCCACCGTCTTACGTTAGTAACATTAATAAATACATATTAGGCCTTTAATTATAAAATCGCCGTTTAAATCCTACATCTAATTTCGTGGTTTCTGTACAAAATCCAATGGTTATTTTAAAAACTTATTTAGCTGTTAAGAAATTACTAATAACAGGCTTTATTAATGATAAATATCAATAACCTTTTATAGAATTTGTATTCCAAGCTATGTCGGTCAGTGTTTGTCCGTATTCGTTTTTTCTATTCGCCATAAATACATAATGGTTGATGTTTAAGTTTGTTAAGACATACTGTCGCTTATCGTATGTGTGTTATTAGATAACATCATATAGCACGATACAATTTTTCCGAGGATTCTAGAAGATATACTGCTTCGATGTGGTCCGATTTTGGGATCGGATAGTACTCTATCCGGTCCGAATGAGAATTTTTGAGCTGAATAACTCGATAATACCTTATTGAGTTATTCAGCTCAAAAATTCTGGCACTGCTACTTTGTTTAAGAGGGCTTAGGATTGTATAATCGCCAACATCATATGGCACGTAACAATACAAATTCTCAGTCCATACTTGTGGCGTAGGGTGCACATGTAACGAGATACATCCGTGGCAGGATAAAACGTTTCGTTACGGGAGGATTTTGAAACCACGCATGCTGGCCCAAAGTCTTTGACTTGTTGTCATCGCCACCATCGTAGAATTTTTATTTTTTTAGCCTTAGTTGGCAAACGAGCATTTGGATCGCCTGATGGTATGCGGTTACCGCCACCCATGAACATCCGCAACACCAGAGGAGATACAGGTGCGTTGCCGGCCTGTTAAGATGGAGTACGCTCTTTTCTGGAAGTGTTGAAGGTCGTATTGGTCCGGAAATACCGCAGGCGACAGCTCATTCCACACTTTTATTGTGCGAGGCAAAAAAATCCTGGTGAAACGCACAGTTATGTACTGCCAACGATCTAAATGATGGGAATGAAAATGCTGTCGCGTAAGACGATGGCGAAAAGAGGCGACAGGTATCAGTCCGAACAATTCTCAGAGCACTCCCCATAGTAAAAGCGATAGAAGATGCATAGAGAAGCCACATCTCTACGCAGCGCCAAGGGGACTAGCCGATTTGAAACATCCTGGCATTCGACGATTCGAGTTGCTCTCCGTTGAATGCGGTCGAGAGGGATAAGTTGGTACAGTATTCCATGTGAGGCCGAACCTGCGTCTTATAAAGCAATAGGCGGTGGGCCGGCGTGAAATACTGTCTAGTAAATCTAGAAAACTACTACTAGCACTAGACCTTAAAAATGTAGTATATACTGTATCGTAGACGCTAATAACGAGAAATATAATTAAAATGCAATGATCATCTAATAAGTTTATTATCTTATCATTAAAACTTGCCAATATGACGTAAAACATTATCAATTTGTTAAAAAGACAATATGTGCTCAACTACGCGTCAGCTAGTAACTCGATAGAGCTTCTATTAAGTTATGTTTAATATAATATACGCGTACATACCTGTAAGAAGTTGGCCTACTTTTTAACATAAGTGTTTTTTTATTGAATATGTACAGAGCGAGTGTATACATGAATGTTTATAAAACTTATGTAGGGTTAACGAGATGGGTGTAAAAACCAAGGATTCAACCTCTTCGTCTTAAAAATAAAAGTAATGAAAAGAAATGACCCCTATATCTTGCGGTCTTTTGACCCACAGGGCCCATATTCAAACTCGACCGAGGTTTAACCCAAGGTGTCTGCACACAAGTTACAAGTGAATCGGTCCAGTGGTTCCGGAGTTATGCCGGTCACTAACAGACAGACACACAGACCCACATAGTGTTTTCATTAACCTCTTCGAAGTAGACTCAGAGGTTAATAAGCCAATTATTAACACTTTAAGCAATACGGCCAAAGAAATGTTACCAAATGTTTAACATTGTAAATTTGTATTGAGGGAATTCTAACTAATATTATAAATGCCTATGTGAGTTTGTTTGTTTGTTGTTACCAAGGAGCATCCGTGGTTGTTACGCTCTCATCTTAAATTTCGCATACACTTTGTCAGGGTTACAGAAATTGGGTACATTTCACACTTCACACAATTCATTGCCGATTCTCACTTGTTAATATATAATACATACAGGATCAATTGAAAAATAGTAATAAACTTTTAACGGCTTGTACGTGTTTTATTTTATCAAACTTAACAACTTTGTTCTATTACTTCTTACAAAACTCAATACTTTTTGGCCTCTCCCTCTGCGATGTGTGTTTTGGTTACGCTACTGCTTTCTTTTGCAACCGCATCATATCTTACCTAAGTCTCAGTCGTGCTATTACCCCGCACCAATTTCAATATATGTATATAAAAAATTAAATGCTGAATTATGCAAAATGGTGGAACAAATGTTGTCAAGTAAGGTATAAATCAGTTATGGGTAAAAGGTTATTAGAATACATCAATTAACCTTGTATATGATCCTTGTTGTCCTGACTGATTCATTATCACCAAGGCCAAACCGCGGAAGCTGGTGGCATGAAATTTAGACAGGAAGTTTACGACGTAGGCGCTCGCTGAGAAGAGATATTTTTAAATTTATCCTGTAATTGGTTAAAAAGGCTAAAAGTGTATTTAATATTGCAAAGGAATTTGTAGTGAATCTTTTTGATGAATTAACTCTAATTTCGGTTTAGATATTGAATAAAACATGTAACTAACTACTTGTTTCACAGAAATTCTAATTAGGGGTGCAATGGACATTTTAAAGTTTGCAAAATGACTATGTATATTTTTCGTTTCACACTGCCTTACAATAACGAGTAGAGAGTAAGATAGCAGGAGAACAAAAAGTAAAAGCCTCAAACCGAATTGTGATAATGCGAAGATGTTATGGTGGTCCTCACTTTGACTCATGTAATTGTAGCGACATGTGCAACCCCTCCCGATGCATATGTGTGTATAGGGAATTATCCGATGAAGTATGTGTGTGTTTAGCATGTAAGTTTAGTCTAATTCGAACCACGAATGTGTTAGGATTTATGTTCAAAATACAAAATCAGCTTGGTTTTAAAAATATTTTCATTTTATTTTAACTCGCAAAACGGTGACCACCATACTGAGGACCCCGACATGATCCCTAACAGCTGAACATGCTATCTTCTAAATAAAGAATCTTGAAACTGTCGTGGCTTAAAAGCTCTGTGAATAGTAGTATTATTAACGCTTTCTGCGTCGTAGAGCTTCGTAGGCATCACGTACGAAGCACCTGAACACTACGACCGTAGCTGCTACAGTCGTAGCAAAGTAGCAAGTCGTAGCAAGTACTTCAAAGCTGAAATTTATATTAATATAAACTTACTGCTGAGATAATTAACATTCTTATATCTACAGCACGGCTTTTGTATGTAGTACTTAATGCCTCACATAAGCTTGTAGCGTTAATATAAAATAAGACAAGTGTAATTAAATGATAACAAACTCGCAAAAACCCGGCTAAGTAACAAATGTGAACGTAATTCAAAAGGCGATCAGTTCTTTAAAAAGGTTCCTTCGCTCATCTTAATATAATTTCAACCATTAAACTATGTTCAATTACCGCTACATTAACAGTAACCATTTTATTTAAAATTTGTAATTCTCTGTTCGTCTTATTATATACACAGACATTGGACTTCCTCAAGAAACGCTAAACATAAACTGTGTAAACGCTGCTGTTTTTCTTAAGACTGCGCCTAGCGTAAGACAGATAATGACAGAGCTCGTGCGGCCCATACTCAAATCGGCACGCGGCCGCCATAGTAAAATTGTATGGAGGATTTGAAGTGCTTTTTTGATAAATATGTATCTTTATTGTCAACCAATAACTTAAATATTTGGGACGGACAAATTTTAATATAACTATGTATGTTTCGTTTAAGCTGTAAAATAGGATAGATTTCTACTATTATAATCTAAAAATCGCGTGCACGTGCTTACGTTTGTTCAATTTTCGTGCAAATTTACGTAATTTTGTAGGCGAAAATATTAATTATTTTAAGTATTTACACGAAGTTATTGTAAACACATTCATTGTTATGGTAAATGTATATTTTATATTTGTATTAAACAAAAAGTGTTGATTTTATTCACTTAACTGTGACCAACTGTTTTGGCACATTTCGCTCGGCGCAGTCTTAAGCTTTACAACATGAAAATATGTAATCAATCACTCGTCACCTGCAGTCAGTCCGTTAGAATTTGGAAAGGAAGCACAAATGCACATATAAACTAGAAATATACTTAGTAGTGATCGACAAAGGCTTACATTATTAATTTAAATTTCTTTACATTACAGTCATAGTTGCCTATATCCATGAGGTGTATTACACCGAAATTAAGCTCGCACTTTATAGCAGGCGAGCGTATTGTTGTGTACTGGTCGCAATTACAGACACTGAGCTTTTGCTGAGAATTTTTTGACATAAAATCTCAGTAACTATTTGCCTGGCCCGGAAATGGAAACTTAGACCTCATGCACAGCAGTCGTCAGCAGTCGTATTCACTGCGGCTTCGCCTCCGACTGTAATTAACATTATAAACACAAAAATATCTAATTATAAAAAACGACACCGATTTCAAAACCACAGGTATTGAGTGAAACGCTCATTATCGCTCTTCCACCGAGGTAGTTTGATTTCTTGTCTAAACCATAAACAGTTTTTCTAACGTTTTTAAAGTACATTTTATGATCTCTACCTATTCTAAGACCACTTTTCTAATCATGATCTCATAAAAAGTCTGCCGAATATAAAACAGATGATAATTTCAATTATTTGCCGAGGGAGTAAATAAAGATCCACACACATTAAAGTCACCTGACACTGATTTTCATATATGATAGTCCTCACATACATTCTCACACATCTAAATCACGCTCGTCAGATTAAGGTACTCCTAATTGACTAGGCTTTGACACATATGATGGTATGATAAAAAATTATCATACCATCATACATACATATGTATCATACCCTCGTTTGTAACATTCATACAGACCGGTGACGACATAACGTATTTTTCAATACACATTTATTGATATTCTTAGAAAAGCGCACTGCGAACGTCTTTTAAAAAAGATTTTATATCGATGATATTGCCGACAATATTGGAACATATTCAATAGGGATATGTCTATAGTATGGTATATTATGGGTGTAGGGTGCGAGTACACGTATCGGAGGGTCGGTGCACAGTGCGTCTGCTTTGTAACGGTCAATTAGATTATGTTTCTGCTTTATTTCTCCATGCACCTATGGATGCATGTTTTTGGTAAATTTTAAGTGCTCCTGCGATACAGGCACTTTAATTGTGTTAATTTTGAAAGCGTGTGTGTATTGTAGTAGCTTTCAAAGGAAATTGGTCCAATAATTCGTTAAATTCTACTATTACCGCAAGTGCCACTGTCACGTGCGCTCACATTTTGTGTGCCCGTGGCAATTTTTGACGTCTTTTTCCTTGTGTTAATTACACGAGGAAAACAATGTCTAAAACTTGCAATGCCTTTAAACTGACTTAACAAATCATCTTGCTTACCTTATAAATGTTTTATCCCATCAGATATGCCAGCTAAATAAGTAAACGACGTTTGTTAATGGTGCTTTGAAGAAGTTAACGTATTGTTCTGTATTGTTGCAGGTTCGGAGAAGGGTCGCGGTACGCTGGACGCTCTCCTGTGCACCACGTACTGCCGCTCGCAACTGTACCTGTCCCGACAATTGTCGCAGCTGCATCCAGAACTTACCATGCCTATGTTCTCAGGTAACAATATGACATGAACTATTTAAAAAATTTGCATCGGAGCTGTTTAGGTAGACCAAAGAAGAACGCAAGGCTTCAGTTACAATAATTTCTAATTGACACATATGTATAACTGCAATAGACATCATATGATACCAGTAAATATAGATACATTCATAGGTTTATTTATCAAATCCTCACCACTTTGACTAAGCTACGAATAATAGAGAAGGTGCTAAACGGTACAGTTTAATATTTAACGTTGCCATTGACGCCATATTTATAACAATGGCCACTACCTCACAGATTTTATTATAAAATAATAATATATATAAATAGAATATTTTTATTTCACTGAATAGCTCGAAATTATCCTCTACAAAGCATTCTATGCTCGGATTTGTAAATACGTTTTCGATTTATGCACAAAGTATTCACCTTCCTGTTTGTAAGTCCTGCGATGTTAGGTTCTACTACACGTAGGTGACAAGGAATGTTTTGTTGAATGCGATTCTATTTCAACAAAACAAATTATGTCCGTCTATTGAATAAAAGTTCAAAAGCCTAGCCATACCCATGCGTGCTTATCTCCGACGTCTCAAGCACAAAATCGTCCACCTCAAATAATTTAATAATATGCATGTGTTCAAGAGAGAGTGTAGTCATACCCTTGCGTGACAATTTTGCCTAAGAATCTATATATTTATCTGTTATCGCAACAAGTTGTAAACTACTTTTAAAATTGCATACTGAGAGTCATTTCTCAGATGCAACCTTATTTGACCAAGTTTTAATATAAGAATTGGCAGATCTATGAGGAAGATGGCATTACACCGTTCGTAGAAGCATTGCGTTATTTGGTATATTTTATAATTTGGTAATATGTACATGCGGTTAAAGCAGGAGTCCTACTTAAATTTTTACATAACCATATTTGCCTTGAGTATCACGCAGCAATGCAATAAATGTAATGTGTGTCTAACAAATTTATTCATATTTTACCCCTTGTCCTCGACGCAAGATCTCATACACAGCAGCATACACTATCGCTGCGCCACCGAGTCTAGATGTATAATATTTATTTGTACTAAACCGCTACACACCAATTTAAACAAAATAACGAGTATTAATATGCGAACTCAGACTTCACAAAGCAATGTAGACGATATATACCTACTTACCTAGGTTTGATTCAAAGTACAAGTTTCTTGAGCTATTAAGTCCCTTCTTCCGAAAACGACTTGAACGTTATGCAAGGAGCTTTTCAATTTTACAGGGTGTCCCAGAATAGGTGAATCATATTGTAACGGGAGATTCCTTAGGTAAAGACGTTCCAAATGTACTAACCAAAAAATATTAAACAAATGTTGTGTTGTTGGTCTTACAAGATTTTCTTTGGTGCAAAAAAATACACCACAATAATGTCATATCAAAATAACACCAGTTTAAAAAAAATCTTTTGTCGTTTGTCAAATCAATCCCGCACAAATTATAATAATGAAAAAAATTTAAATTAGTCATAAATAAAGCATCTGTAGTTGAAAGTCTGAAAAAGTCGTAATTTTTAAAAACCTTATATTTTTTAGTTTACACGTGTGTCATACTTTTTTTTTTAAATAGCTCTTTTGAAAGTTCCTTTCCTAAGAAATCGCCCGTTACAATTTGATTCACATATTCTGGTACACCCTGTATAACACTGTTATTAAAATTTCTCTCCTTCAAGAAACTAGACTCAAAACATTTCAAGTATTCATCTTACGTTCACAGACAACTGGGCTTGAGCTTTAGGCTCCGTATAAAGCTAGCAAGGGAACATCGCGTCGTCTTCAGTTTTAAGATTTTCTGTTAAATGCATATTCTACAAAATATTAAACCTTATGGAGTCCCTAACAGATCCTCGGCGAGTGGAACATTTTTATTGTTCTTTGATATATTCGAATCTTGTGATTGTATTTTATTGTATACGATGCGTGACAATAAGACATGCTCATACGTATATAAACGTCGTACAGTGTAACTTATGAGTAACGTAAAACTTGGTCAAAATTTAATATGCAATATCATAATTTTGTAATACACAGAAATAATTGGAAGAACAAAGCTTGCGCTTGCAATCATTCCTTATCAGAAATATGAATTAACTGGAAGAATCCATCTGGGAAATGAATTTGACTGCATAGCATATTGATTTCAGTGGTTGACTCGCTGCTGCCATTGCTTTAAGAGTGGGATTGAACTCACAACACTCAAACAGTAACATTATTTTATGATTACCAAATAAGCCGAGTAAGAAAATAAGCTATCTATACCAATTTGAATTATACGTGTGTACTTTTCGTTTGTCGCGGGGTTTGCAGGGCAGTCCTCACTAGTGTTAGGAAATTCTCAAGCAGCACAAACTACAGATATTGACTTGGTAGTTGCAAAAATATAATAATTATAGCAACCTTCTATATAAACTGTCTTATTACTGGGCACGGCCACTTCTCAGTGTTAGAATGTCAAACAGTAGGCTGACCCCGCCGTATTTTAGAAATAAATACTTATACAGGGTAACCCCGTTAGGGTTGCTACATATTTTATAGTTTATGATAACGGTTTTGTGAAATAAGAATTGTATAATTAACAACGTACTGCTTGTCTATTAACATACTGTGGCCATATTATTATGCGTCGGCCTCGATGGTGTAGTGGTTAGTGTAACCGACTGCCACGCCTGAGGTCGCGGGTTCGATTCCCGCACAAGTCAAACATTTGTGTTTCTATGTATGATATGTAAGTATTTACAAAAAAAAAGTATATCTCTATGTTTATCCATTGTCTAGTACCCATAGTACAAGCTCTGCTTAGTTTGGGCTAGATGGTGTTGTGTGTATGTGATAGAATATTATTATTATTATACCATTACAGTCAGATTATTTAAAGTCCTCAAACCCACACAAGGCCAGCGCCTTGTGTGGGTTTGAGGACTTTAAATACCTTCGATAACATTATGGAGATCTCTCAGACATGCATGTTTCCTTACGATGTTTCTTAATTAATCTTCAGTGGCTTGAAAGTCTATTACATTGTTTCAGCTACATTCTTCTTCTACTTCTCGTTCCCTCACTACGCACAGCTACATTAGACATGACAATTTATGGTCGCATTTATAATAAATATTATACCCGCGACGTAAACCTATAGCCAGCTTAATTTCATGCTTATATTCTAACCTTTATATGTTCTATATTATTTATATTATAATATTAATAAAAATACTTATTATTGTTCTATTGTAGGTAATTAATTATGATTAAAATATCCTCTGATTGATACTGCAGTAAACTATGAGGAAATCCCATCATTGTGTATGATAATACAATTTAAAATCTCACATAAGTTAATCGAGTTATTTCTGAACCTAACACAAATATAAATTGTATCTTTAATACAAGTTGTTTAAGAATGCGCCGAGCGTAAGACAGATAATGACAGAGCTCGTACGGCGCATATTCAAATCGGCGCGCGGCCGATATAGTAAAATTGTATGAAGGATTTGAAGTGCTTTTTTGATAAATATGTATCTTTATTGTCAACCTATAACTTAAATATTTGGGACGGAGAAATTGTAATATAACTATTTATGTTTCGTTTAAGCTGTAAAATATGATAGATTTCTACTGTTATAACCTAAAATTCACGTAATACGAGCTTACGTTTTTGCATTTGTCGTGCAAATTTACGTAATTTTGTAGGCGAAAATATAGGTATTTTAAGTTTTTTACACGGAGTAATTGTAAACACACTCATTGTTATGGTAAATGTATATTTTATATTTGTATTAACAAAATGTGTAGATTTATTCATTTAACTGTGACCGCCTGTTTTGGCACATTTCGCTCGGCGCATTCAGGGTCACCACTTAATATGTAACAGTAATACATTTTTATTTTATTTATTATGTCATTATGTCATTATGTCTGTATACTCGTAAATATAAATAATTGTGTACAAGAGTTATACCGTGGTGAAAATAAACATTATTATTATTAAAAAGGAAAACCTCTCTCACCTCCATAAGTGACACTATGAGTCATAAATGAATGAATGATTTTTGACTTTGGACTTTATCACTGATTGTATTTACCATAAGAAAATAAATGGATTATCCGGTTCTAAAAGATATGTTGTCCACAGAAATCACGGCGAGGTTCCAGACTGCTCGCACGGAGGTCCGTCAGCTGCTTTTGCAGTACCTACTGCCGTGGCTCGTCAACATTGAGCTCGTCGACCCCAACGTGCCGCCTGCCAACCCACTCTCATACATACAGGTAATACCAACTTATATGCAATACAATAAAGCTTAATGTAAGAGAGTTACGACTTTTGCTTTACACATTCTCTGGTACGTTTTTATCAACAAATTTAAATGGAACAGGCGAAATGGGAATACTAAGAAGACGGTTTTTGACGATAGGTAAACTAGACTAGACTAGATAAGACAAATATTATCATTTGTCTCATTTAGTACACAAATATGGCGTACTGGCACTTAGACCCTTAAAGAGGTCGTCTTTATGTATTGTCTTTTGGTTTGTCGTCTCTACTTATTAAACAATGAATGTAGTGTATCTGAAATAGGTTTCTCGCGACGTTTATATATATTTATTGACATCTGAAATCCGGTGCAATCTCACCAGATTGCTTCATGATTCATGTCACATCTTCATACAAGATCAAGATATATCACCACATATCTTGGTACGCTATCTGTCATCTTGCAACAGCTTTTAAATTCGCACGCCAGCTATATAATTGTGAATACGAATGCAGTTAGCATTCGATATTTAGTACTTATTGCGTGTTGCCCATACAGACAGACAAAAGATGTTTCGTCGTATTAGCTCTTGTTATAAAGACCCCTAACATATGTATTTTTCTTAAATATCTCCCGTGTTCATCAACCAGTTACAGTTTAAGTATCTTATCTTATGTGAGGGCCAGTCAGTGCAAACCGGCAACACTTCGACCCAGTGGGATCTTTTGTGTCGACACTCTCCCAATAATGACTGCCGCCATAGATGTTCATGGCAGCCGGGACCGACAGCTTAACGTGCTCTCCGAGGCACGTAGCAGGCGATAATTGTCAATCAATACGCACATAATTTCGAAAAGTCATATAACTTCCGAAAGTCAGAGGTGTGCGACGTGGATTCGAACCCGAGACTCTCTGCATTGCAGTCTGTTGGTCTCCCCACTGAGCTATCGCTGCTACAGTTTAGGTAACTGTATGTAAAGATTATTTGTTTTACATTTATAACAAGAAAAATGTAATATGTATATACGAAGACACACTTCTAATGACGTCTATATGTCCTAAATGGTAGAAAGCTCTGACAACACTCTCAATTCGCCAAATATGATTTCAGGTTTCGGGTAATAAGTGGCGACCATTGCCGTCTATCGGGTACATTTCGAGACTGTATTTCTACTAAGAATTCCTTCACTGCCGCTAGACAGTTTCATTATGATGAGTATGAATAAAGGAAAAGTGGCGAAAAATCGCCATAATGTCCTCGAAGATAAATTATATAAAGTTTGTGAACCGGTCAATACGGCTAGCCTAGTGGCTAGCGTGGTGGATTATGGCCTCTTCTCATACTGAGAAGAAGCCCGTAATCATAAGACTAATATATAATACTATGCATACGTATAGTTCTTCATATAAATATTAAACCTACTTATTTTTATCTTTGCATCACCCTAAGGTTGAATGATAGATAATGCCCTTGGCATTAAGTCCAACATTATACCAGGTTGCGCCTAAAGCTAAAAAAATAATGAAAAATGCTTATAATTATTAAATAATCCCTTGTACTACATTAATGAAAATCTATTAAGTAAAACAATCGTCACAAAAGATCCCACTGGGTCGAAGTGTCGCCGATCTACACTGATTGGCCCCCGAAATAAGCTAAGATAAGTAAAACATTTATGATCACGGTGTACAATTGTACATCTATAGGACAATAACCTACCTATAACACAATTATTTCATATCTAATATTAAACACAATCTGAACTTCACGTATAGCGTAATTGTTGAAATTGGTAACTCATTCTGAGTATTGCAGATTCGATCACCTTTTAAAGGTATTTAGGCCCGCGCGTTATCTAAGTCCGTTGTTTTAATGTATGTGAAGCATCCGTAACAAGCGATTCCTTTGTTATGGATGCTCCAAGCTCAAATAATAGGGGCTATCGATTTTGTGCTCACCAGTCACCGCCACTGACGAGTACGATCCTGTCAATCCTATTACAGCTGCTGTCAAAAGCCGTATTTGGCGGTAGTAATTGTCGGTTTCTATGGTTACTGTTGTGAGAGTAATAAGGACTATAGACCTTACTACCCTCTAGCATCTCTGCGGTGAATTCAATCGCGACAATCCATATTGTTATGATAAAATAACAAACGAATAGGTATTATAAGCAAACAAGAACTAATATCAGTGGTTTTTGAGTTTTTGAGAAGAGACGGTGGACTTGCGATCGTCGTCACTTCAAATTACACCTATTGAACTACCGACGCGATTCCACCCCTGACCAAAGCATTATAGCTGGCAACGTTAACAAGAATATTAGTCACTAGTTTTTGAGAAGCGACGGTAGACCAATGGATGAGGTATTGGACTTGCGATCGTCGTAACTTCGAATTACACCTATTAAACTACCGACGCGATACCACCCCTGACCAAAGCATTATAGCTGGCAACGTTAACAAGAATATTAGTCACTAGTTTTTGAGAAGCGACGGTAGAGCAATGGATGAGGTATTGGACTTGCGATCGTTGTAACTTCGAATAACATCATTAAACTACCGACGCGATACCACCTCTGACCAAAGCATTATAGCTGGCAACGTTAACAAGAATATTAGTCACTAGTTTTTGAGAAGCGACGGTAGACCAATGGATGAGGTATTGGACTTGCGATCGTTGTAACTTCGAATTACACCTATTAAACTACCGACGCGATAGTACCCCTGACCAAAGCATTATAGCTGGCAACGTTAACAAGAATATTAGTCACTAGTTTTTGAGAAGCGACGGTAGACCAATGGATGAGGTATTGGACTTGCGATCGTTGTAACTTCGAATTACACCTATTGAGCTACCGACGCGATAGTACCCCTGACCAAAGCATTATAGCTGGCAACGTTAACAAGAATATTAGTCACTAGTTTTTGAGAAGCGACGGTAGACCAATGGATGAGGTATTGGACTTGCGATCGTTGTAACTTCGAATTACACCTATTAAACTACCGACGCGATAGTACCCCTGACCAAAGCATTATAGCTGGCAACGTTAACAAGAATATTAGTCACTAGTTTTTGAGAAGCGACGGTAGACCAATGGATGAGGTATTGGACTTGCGATCGTTGTAACTTCGAATAACATCTATTAAACTACCGACGCGATACCACCTCTGACCAAAGCATTATAGCTGGCAACGTTAACAAGAATATTAGTCACTAGTTTTTGATAAGCGACGGTAGACCAATGGATGAGGTATTGGACTTGCAATCGTTGTAACTTCGAATTACACCTATTAAACTACCGACGCGATAGTACCCCTGACCAAAGCATTATAGCTGGCAACGTTAACAAGAATATTAGTCACTAGTTTTTGAGAAGCGACGGTAGACCAATGGATGAGGTATTGGACTTGCGATCGTTGTAACTTCGAATTACACCTATTGAGCTACCGACGCGATAGTACCCCTGACCAAAGCATTATAGCTGGCAACTTTAACAAGAATATTAGTCACTAGTTTTTGAGAAGCGACGGTAGACCAATGGATGAGGTATTGGACTTGCGATCGTCGTAACTTCGAATTACACCTATTAAACTACCGACGCAATACCACCCCTGACCAAAGCATTATAGCTGGCAACGTTAACAAGAATATTAGTCACTAGTTTTTGAGAAGCGACGGTAGACCAATGGATGAGGTATTGGACTTGCGATCGTCGTAAGTTCGAATTACACCTATTAAACTACCGACGCGATACCACCCCTGACCAACGCATTATAGCTGGCAACGTTAACAAGAATATTAGTCACTAGTTTTTGAGAAGCCACGGCAGACCAATGGATGAGGTATTGGACTTGCGATCGTTGTAACTTCGAATTACACCTATTGAGCTACCGATGCGATAGTACCCCTGACCAAAGCATTATAGCTGGCAACGTTAACAAGAATATTAGTCACTAGCATTTGCCCGCGGTTTCACTCGCTTAAAAGTAGATTATATTAGGTTAGGTTACTCAAGTAACAGTATTAATTCTTTCAGGCTTGGTGGTTAGATTATTAACCACTTATTGTCGGGCCATTTGAACATATTTAAATACAACCTATTGTCAATTTGCTTAGCTATTATGTGTACTCGAGTATGTAGTGAAACTATAATATAACTATAACGCTAAGGTGCCTCATTTTGATAAATACATAAGTTTGAAAAAGTGGTGCAGCGCAAATTTAGCCACAAATTTTTTTGGTATTTATTAGGATGCATGATAAAAATAAATATTATCTTTTATACTCTTTTATAAATAACGTTTATAATATGGTGGTTAGATTATTAACCACTGGCTATAATAGGTCTTATTTTCCAAGTTTCCCTAGGTTCGCCGGGCTTTAGCCAGTACATGATGATGTATCTGACTCGGATAATGACACCGTTATCAAATTTAGCCTGTCCGTTGCTAGTTATGTTCCTATTACAAATGTTTCAAAAACTCAGTTGTGGTGGATCCGAACACAATCATACAGTTGTGGTGGATCCGACATGTGAAAAAAAGAGAGAATGTTGCACAAATGGTGGTAACGAACTTAATTCCACTTTATAGACTACTGTAAGAAACTCTGTTTTGGTGTATAAAGAAGTACAGAAGGAATACCATTTAGAATTCGGTCAATTTTATACAAAAGGCTTTCGTAGAAGTGTTTACCAAGGGCTCCTTACACTGACTCAGGCATATAATGCTCGAAACGCTCGCTCAATAACACTGGAGCACCTTATCCATTACTTGTTTATACCAAATAAGGCCAAATAGTAACAGAATTATGCCTGGGAAGTTATATGCATCAACCAGTGCGATCTATTGCCCAAGAATGCGCAAGATACAGCACTAAAAGAAAGTTCAGCACGCACTACATGGCATCGCAGCACCTGTAAAGTCGATATTTGTATATTCGCAAAGGCAAAACATGTGTATAAAATACAAGTATTCATAGATTTGGACTATAATTGGTTTTCTTGCCTTGTTTATCACCTACCGCCATGGTGGTTAGTAAACTACCCGGCTTATTCCTTAAAAGCCTTATGAGGTATATAATTTTCTAAATGTTTTCTCGATCTATATACTCTAATTAAACTAAATAATCAATGATTTCATTAATATAATCGTGTATATAAAAGTGTGTCTGAAAGAGTTAAAAAGTATAATATTTTAAATCGGTCGTGTATATTTTTTAATTAAATCATTACAAATAGATAATTAGCTGCTTCCTCTTAGTATAGGAGCAGCGATAGCTCAGTGGGGAGACCAACGGACTGCAATGCAGAGGGTCTCGGGTTCGAACCCACGTCGCGCACCTCTGACTTTCGGAAGTTATATGACTTTTCAAAATTATGTGCGTATTGATTGACAATTATCGCCTGCTCCGTGCATCGGAGAGCACGTTAAGCCGTCGGTCGCGGCTTTCATGAACATCTATGGCAGTCGTTATTGGGAGAGTGTCGACACAAAAGATCCCACTGGGTCGAAATGTCGCCGGTCTGCACTGACTGGCCCCCACATAAGATACATACATACATACATACATAGTATAGATGAGATAAGATAATATTAGTACAGATTTAGATTAGTAACCCATACAAAAAAGAAAGAATAGGCGGAAAACACCCACGTTTCGAAAGCTATGGCACGTCTATCCGAGCACAGTACCACATTTTGACAGAAAAACCAAATAACAAATATGTTGATCCGGAAATTAAACCCGAGGCCTCATGTCTGCCACCGAGCCAGAGGTATCTCAAATATCTAGAACTTTGTAAGGGTGTTAAAAATGTATGTGTACAGCGGTTAGTCTATACATATTATATTTCACCCTTCCAACAAAGAAACGCCATTACGTGTCGCGGTTCGTCGTCGCACGCGCTGTTACACGCGCGCTGCGGTCCACCATCTTGTGTTAATTAGCATCACATTCATTATAAAGAGCGGCAAACCCCTACAAGCAAAAGCAAGGTCATGTTTTATTACATTAAATTAATTACAAAACAAATAAGACCGGCGCACAACTCTAAGATGGGGTTGAAAATTATCAAAGTTACCGCTTCGATGGCACAACGGTAGTGTATGTGACTGCTATGCATGGGGTCTCGGGTGTGATTCCAGAGTTAGGTATTTGTATTCTGGGTATTGATAGTGGTATTCTTAGCGTGAGGGGGTAGCAAAAATACTAGTAATTTGTGACCCATATAGTAATATTTAAAATATACATATATATTCTACATAGTTAAACTAACAGGCAAATCAGCTTATAATACGCCCGAGGACAAGTATATAATTAGCAACCCAAATCGTTAGTAATCTTTACTTAAGTAGAAACGATAAAATACCTTTTACATAATTATGTATAAGGCTATAATCGAACTACCATATAGTTGGTTGTTCCTTAGATAGCCTTAAGAGTTCGACCTTTGATGGTATTTACATGTAATTATTTTTGCAGTATTACGCATCGGAGGCGGGCCGGAGCGGCCGCAGGGAGGGTCTTGGTTCAGCAGAAGCCACGGAAATGGTTCTCAACAATCTCTTCTACATCACAGCCAAGGTAAGCGTCTTCCGTACTCATTAATATAATAAACGGTTAAACTGTCATAAAAGACTGAGAAAATTGATAAAGTAAATGTGAATAAGATAGCCGAGACTGCATAAATAAGGGTGAGATAATATAGATACTTCATAATTAAGTCAGTTAATCACGCCATTTACTCAATTGAGTTTCAGGACTTCAGCTAGGTAACGCTAGTAGTTCGTAGGCCACACTACACGGTGTTGTTAGACTACTAAGTAAGGCCGCGCTCGTGGAGATATTGAATATTAGCTCTATTGTTTTGGGCCTACATGTTTCTAGGGGAGTGTGGATCAAAGTTTTTAAGAACGAAGAAATCACATATGCATTTGTATACGTATACGCTCTGTTTGTACGTAGATGTTTGACAAGAGGTATTTTGTGCTTCAAGGCTACGTCGCCATGATTTGGTCCAAAGGGTGTATTGTTGTCCAGCGGGATTGCGGTTGGCGCACCTCTGTTTGCGCCATCACTCACGCCGGACGGCGTGACCTTGCCACCGCACTCCACGCCATTTACGCATGTACACATCACCGTCATTCCTTCTAAACCATTAGAATACGTAAGGCAAACACCTTGTTCAATGAAACAGATTTCTACTACAACTCGTAATACATTCATAATTCCACGTCTGTATGTCCGCGAAAGGGAACGCTGTTGTGTTTTACCTACACGCACATTTCCCTACCTATGTTTTCTCGTATCTCGTAATAGAGAGTGACGAGTGACCTGGTCACAGGCCACCTGACACGTATCTAGGCTGCTACCGATGATAAGAATTTTTTAAACCAACGCTCACTTACTTTTGCCCTGTTAATCGAACCCAGGACACACACACCAACATGCAAAGCACCACGGTACCATTTATGTCTTTAGTGACTTCATATTTATATTTAAATATAGTCAGTCCTGTTACTTGGTGGAGTAGGCAGTAGCTGCGCATTACTTCTTCAAGATGCTACGATTCACAATAAGTAGAAATTTATATTGCTAGTTGAACTGCGTAGCCGATGCCTACCATACGCTCACTTGCTCACATTCACTTTCATGACATTCTCGATGTACTATCGCGGTCACGCGAGGATTAAACGTATTCAGCCTGATATAATTTCAGTCATTTATATCACCGAATTAACTGCGATACATATAGTAATTATTAGAGTTCGAAAAATCTCTTATACAACAGCTTTGTCCGTCCGTCCGCCTGTCCGTCTGTCTGTCTGTTATACAACTTTCAACTCAAGAACCGTAAGAGCTAGAGACTCGCGGTCAACGCCATTCGACTCAGCATAGTCGATATACCCCGGAATGACTATGATCTTTGACCTCTGACCTCAAGGTCACGTGATACCATCTTTCAACTCAAGAACCGTAAAAGCTAGAGACTCGCGGTTAGCGCCATTCGACTCAGTATTGTCGATTTATCCCCGAAATGACTACGACCTTTGACCTCTGACCTCAAGGCCAAGTGATACAATTTTTTTTAACTCTAAGATTTACAGCAGTTCATGGCCGTTTCTCACTTGTTTAAGGTTTAATCTTTCCATTCCATTCAAACTTGTCTTATATACTTATTTCGTTATCAAAATCACTTATTGTACGATGCCTTGCTATCAATATTTCTCTTCTTGTCATTATTGATATTCCAACGTTGCCGGCGCAAGGTTGTAGCAAAGCTTATACTAAGATTCACAATGAACCTCAATATCAGAACATTCGATGATACGCGTCCTCTATTTTAGACATTGCTGTCTGCCAAACAACAAGCAAACAACAGTATGCCTCGGACCAATTTACGGGATTCTACTGAGAATATCTAGTTTGTAGTTCGGTAACAGTATTGACAGGCCTATGGCCTACGGAAGTGAACATTCCGTTACTGTGCAATCTCCGTATACCACAAGTTAATGAACAAACCACATCGCTTTGTTATTGTGTGGCTGACTTGTAAGTGGGAGGGTTGTGCAAACAGTGACAATTTATCAGAAATCTTCTCAATAACTACATTGGACCATTATCTAAGTATGCCTTATTGAAATAAATCCCCGTTAAGGTGACGATAAACACATTTTCACCTTATCTTTGTACGATTTAAAAAAAATTACTTGCTGCTTGGCAAATATATAACAAACTAGCGGACCCGACAGACGTTCTAAAAAACAAACGGGAAAAAAATTAAAAAATCCATATTTGATCCATTCTCGAATCCACTTGAACACACATAAAAAATTTCATCAAATCGCTCCAGCCGTTTAGGAGGAGTTTAATTACAAACAGATGCACAGAAGATTTATATATATAAAGATTTACACAAAAATACCAAAATATTGATACTAATATACTTATAAAATATATATAAGCCATAAATTTTGTCGCGCGCATCGAAACTTTATCGATTTTACGGCGATTAAATGGATCAAATCTATAAATGTAGTTTTAACATGTAAGAAAAGCTCTAAATAGGTTTCAATGAGAGCATATTATCATCTTTTACAAAATAGGTTATTGAATAAAAAATATACTATAACATATTGTTTCACAGCATATACAAATAATAGTAAAAGCCACCAGCGCATGTTTAATTATGGACGTCTAATAGCGAAATTATCATAATGTATCAAATGTAGGTGTAGTTACATATTATTATACATCATGTGTGAGAGTTTCACAACACGTGACGACGAAACGCTTGCGATCGTCTAAACGCAATCATTATAATATCATTTTGCATGTAGGCTGCACATGCAAAATGATATCATAATGGATGCGTTTGGGCGAGCGCATATAATTATTCGTATAGTGTAGCAGTTTGAACCGAATTAATTGTAATATATATTTCTGTGATTATAGCAATTATAATATATATAATTATTTCAAATTCAGCAATTTGAGCAAGCTTTGTAATAAAAAGTAAATGTAAATAATAAATGATTGAGAGAAACGATTTTTAATTTCAAACGCAATAAATCCGTAATTGATATGGTAGGAATAAAATAGAAGAAAGGTAAGGTAGGTTAGTTACATGCGCAGAAGTGAGATAATCGCCCAAGTTATCCAAGCGAAAATAATTATGCCATAAATTGAATTCTGCCTGATTCACCGAATTTGTGTACATGAGACACAAATTTAATAATTTAGTAAATGAATTAACTATTTATCATGGGCATATTGCATACCGTTAGAAATTAAATAGACCAGATCATTTTTACACAAAATGTAAGATCGCGATCGCTCTTACTTTTTTTTTATCGCGATGTAATGTTGACTCATAAGTAAAATTTTACCGTTTACCAAACTTTGTTAGTAAATAAAAAGGACAGTTCGTGTTATTTGCAAGTAATTCTAAATTTTATTGATAAACATAAAAATTTGAACAAAATTTAAAATTTTAAATTGTCTATATCAGCAATTTTCTTTTAAATTTAGGTTTAAAAGCTGAGAGCTTTTTTAATTCAAGATTAGAAACGTCTTTATTTGAACTATATCTCGTGGCGTGAAAAGTGGTTTAGGGTGCTTAAACTATAGCAAGTGATACTCCCTTTCAGCTAATTCAATTTGGCAAATGATGTACCAAACATCCTGTATATTGCCTAAGTGTGAAATGATATATCTTGCAATTTATTTAGGTGTAATTGCAAATGTATGTTTCACCTCTACTGATAGCAAACACAAGTTATGTTCAACAATTAATTATTGACTGCACAAATGGCGTAGTAGATTAAGGGGTCGCCTCGCCGCTGCTACTACGCTGAGTGTTGTGGGTTCGAATCCCAAACGGGACAAAAATTTGTGTGATCCACAAATGTTTGTTACGAGTCTGGGTAAAGTCCCCCGCGAGACAGGATTTATTCCTTGTGCGGGAGTCATCGGTTTAAAAATAAAGAAATCATAATTTCTAAACATTTACAAACTCGTAGACTCAGGTTTAACTCGAACTAACTATAGTCCGCTTTAATCCAATTTAATAAAAAGGTAAAAGGTAAAAGGTAAAACGGTTCATTGACGTGACCATAGACATTTTAGTGATGTCTAATTGTAATGTTAATTGCAATTGAATTAATTAGCTAGTCAAATCATTCGATTTAATTAGTAAACGAATTAGAAACATAATACGTTCCAATTTGCGAATTCAACATTGCACATGACACTGTAGATGTTCATTATTAAAATAAAATATAAAAGATATATAATAAATATAATATAATATAAAACTTCATTATTTATCATAGAGCAGCGATAGCTCAGTGGGGAGACCAACAGACTGCAATGCAGAGGGTCTCGGGTTCGAACCCATGTCGTGCACCTCTGACTTTCGGAAGTTATATGACTTTTCGAAATTATGTGCGTATTGATTGACAATTATCGCCTGCTCCGTGCCTCGGAGAGCACGTTAAGCCGTCGGTCCCGCCTGCCGTGAACATCTATGGCAGTCGTTTTTGGGAATTCAGTACCCTATATTTTCCTGACACTGGTCTAGCTTTAGGGTATCGTTATCCTTCGGGTTGCGGAGGTCAGGTGGCAGCCGCTCTGTGTAAAAACTGATATCCAGTCAAATCCGGTTAGACCAGAAAAGCCGACCCCAAAGTGACTTGGGAATAATAAAGGCTAGGGAGAAGAAGACTTCATTATTTATATTGTACATTTAATTAAAGTTTACCGCACTTGGCTAAAGTACTAAAAAAATTAAATTAAATCTAAATAGTTTTAATAATAATTTAATTAGCTTAAAAGTTAGTAAACTTTAATAGTAGTATAGTGTAACAGTTTTCAAAATTTTGTAATAAAGTGTCAAATAAACAACGCGATAAAATCCGTATATAGCAGTTTAATTTCAATGAATAATATTCGCGTAAATAGAAGACAATATTATGTAAAGCACTTGCTTTTAAAACGCTACAAATTTTATACCTACTGACATTATGACCCTTAGCCACCATTCATCAAGTAGGGATTTAAATGCCAGTTACGTATTAAATTTATTCAAGCTTTTTGTTTAACTATTACACTTCTTATAAAACACTCTGAAATCACGTTATTCACTATCACTACAACTCTCGCTATTCGGTCTTAAGTTATTACAGTAATGTTGATTCAAACATAGTAACTGCTACAATCATACAAAAACTCCTGAGCTTCACTTTTTTTTTTATTTCCATAAAGGGATAAACTTAAACGACAGTGTCGTTTAAGTTTCATAATAGACTAAAAATATTGATTATTTTGATCTGTAATTGTTATTCTTAGTAAATAAATCTTTATCTTTAAATAAAGTCGAAAATGTAATATCAGATGATACAAAATGTTGTATTATAAGTTCTGCCTTAAAACCGTATATTAGAATGCGCTTGAATTTTAAAACTACTATAGTTCTTTATTAAACAAATTTCGATTAACTTATCGATTACTAAAAAGTTTACGGGTTGAAATAATAGGGTAGATGCCGCACATTCTTTAATTATTATTAATGTCAAATTGTTACCTTACCCAAATTCTAAAATACAAACACTTTTTAATATCTATCTATACTAATATTATAAAGCTGAAGAGATTGTTTGTTTGTTTGGTTGAACGCGCTCATCTCAGGAATTGAAGTCCGAATTTAAAAATTATTTTATTTTTATTTAGTAGACACGCTACGAAAAATCGGAGCGAAGCATCAATGAAAAATGTATCAAAAACGGGGCAAATTCTCTTATGTGAAGCAGACGAAGTTGCGCGGGTCAGCTAGTTTAAATATGAATAAGATACAAGTGTTTCAATCTGGGAGTAGGGGTAATTGTCAAATGATAGACAAAGGATGCACGATACAAATTGTGACGTAACCACAATTTAACTGCAGCTGAGACGTCCCGACTACGACCCACTATTTCTTATATCCAAATCTAAAATATAAATTTCACCTCTTTTTTGCAACCAATGGTGATACCGTTTGCATTAAAAGATTTCTTTTGATCGCAATTTGGCCTAGTGCGGGAGTTTACAAAATTAGAGAATTATTTAATTGGTGTAACAGATAGATTATTATACAGAGCTAATAGAAAAGTACTTATAACCTTTTACCCGTGACTTATATGTATATACCTTACTTAGCAATTTTTCATACAAATATTGACACGAAGTTACACGAAGTCGCAAACAAAAGATATCAGCGGCGTTACTAATCAACACACGCGTCATGGAGAACAGGCGTTGTGTGGGACAGAGAACCGCCTGCAGTTTTAACTTTTTAAAATATCTTTTTAGAAAAAGTATTTAATTTGGAAAAAGGTGTATAGCAAAAGTTGTTAATTATAATATTAAGAAGGGACAGGGGAGAGGTTATTAGTTTTTCAATGGAAAAGCTAATAACCTTTGTGTTGTCTGTGTGGTGTGGTGGTCTTTGTTAATGTTAGTACTAAAATTAATTTTAATGTAGTGCTTGGTGCAACCTGCCTGTTAGTACTATCATTTGATACGAAATTAAAATGATACCTGGAAAGAATGCTGGGAGTTTTTAAAACTGGTAATTTTATAGATTTTGATGTTAAACTTTCCAGGTAAAACTACCTAATGATTGTACTACTCAGCATAAGTATTTCTAGTTACTAAATATATATGTTATGTTGGACAGTTCTCGGACAACCACCCGAAGGAGATCGAGGAGTTGTGGTCGACGCTGTGCGCGTGCTGGCCAAATAACCTGAAGGTTATCATCAGATACTTGATCATTGTCTCCGGTATGGCGCCCAACGAACTCCTGCCCTATGTAAGTAGCATTTATTTTTTATATAATGTGTTGAACTTTTTGCATAATACTAGAAATACATTACTTGGAATGTCAGACATAATTGAAAGACTGTTGTGTCTGGCCGCAACGGCAACGGCTGCAACTCAATAGGTTAAGGCCAACAGTAGTTTGGTGGTGCAGAGATCATGAAGTAGATACATGTGAATAATCAGTATGTTAAAGGAGGTAAATCTATTTAGAGGACGTATTCGACTGGCGATCGAGAGGCTGTACCTTCATCCATTACAGTTACGCCTACAACCCTGAAAAGCGTTTAAATATTCACTTACAAAAGTTGCATCAAGTTAAATAATAATGGCAACTTACTCGTCGCTACATGAATGGTCGTAATTATTATTGTTATAAAAAAGAAAAACTTAAACTGAATTACGTATATTACACACGTAAACTCTGCAGTATGTTTGTGAAATGTGTGAAAACTAAAACCGGCTTCGAAAACTTAAAGTGAAAATACATAGGTAACTCAAGAGCACATTGTTGGAACCAACGGGCATTCGAAACACAAAACCTAATGCGCAGTAGTCACATTTTCTGCCATTTCATCACGGGGCAATTCAATTACCAGCTGTATTTAAAGAACAATGGCAGAATTTTATCTAGTGTTTTTTGACGTCCGTAGATTTCATTTATAGCAAAGAAATTAAATCATTTTACTAAGATTTATCAAATATTCATTCATTTTTCTAAAAACCGTAAATCTTATTCATGTTAACAAAAGTATTTTAAATGACGTATGTACGAATAACCTTCAAAATGTCAACCATACAAGTAGGGGTGTAAGCACATGTAGTATTCTATAGTTATCTGTATCGATTAAATTAAACGTATGATCGATATAGATTAATTGACTTTGTTTGAATCTTTATTAATATGCACTGTAATTCTTCTATTTTCAATTAAACTGATGGTAAAAATGTTTGTTTGATTATTACAACAATTGTTATATTCGTACACAGTTCGTAACCTAAACAATTCAAACCACAATATCTAATTTTTTCGGCTTTCCTAAGTGAAAATAGTTTCACTTATAGAGTCTGGAACTAACGCCGAATCTTTTGACATATTTTTCATTACAGGACGCTGCCATTTGATCCCAGACATTTTTTAGTATGGAGACCTGCCATTGTTCTTTAAATAGTTTATTGAGATTTGGCAACTTAAAGCGCTAATTCATTATACGTAGTATATAACGTATTATAACAGCCCTTTTTATGTTATAATTAGAAGCTGACCGCTAACCTAACCTAACATTATAGTATTCAAAGAGCCTTGTAAACGTCTCTTTTTCACCCACCACTATGAAAATAATAGCAGACATATTCTGAACAGTTGTCACGGTAACGTATGTATAAATGGACAATGGACCAAAACTTCTCGAGAAAGTCTTCAGCTTATGCCTAAACAACAATTTACACCAAACACTCGACTACGTACAAATCAGACAGATATAAATTGGTATTGTGGGTCAATAATATAATCTTCCTAAACGAAATTATTCCTATTATACCATACTACTACTATTAGAGGCTATCTTTTCAATTTACTTATTGTTTGCGGCAGTCAGTAGCGGCGCAGTGATGAATGCGACTGATATGTATGTGGTTTCGGATTCAATTTGATGATAACAAATTTGTCGGCCTCGATGACGTAGTGGTTAGTGTAACCGACTGCCACGTCTGAGGTCGCGGGTTCGATTCCCGCTCAAGTCAAACATTTGTGTGCATGAACATGGATGTTTGACTTGGTCTGGGTGATTCTATGTATGATATCTATGTATTTACAAAAACAATCTATATATGTATGTTTATCCATTGTCTAGAACCCATAGTACAAGCTCTGCTTAGTTTGGGCTAGATGGTGTGGTGTGTATGTGGTAGAATAATATTATTATTATTATTAATTTCCGGGTCAAAAAAAGTGTTCTTAGGTTTTTCTGTCAAGATTACCTCAGTACAATCATGAAGTTTATTAATGTGCTCAATAGACGGCGAAATGTTTTATACGTGATAAATAAACACATAGCTAGCAACCTGTGAGCACATTACGCCTTCGCCTACCTCTTCAGAGATGTAAGTATGAGGCTGTCTATCTAAATTTGATTACGAGTGTAAGGTTATTAACAAATAACTTTTAGTCATGATTTACCAAAGATTTTAATCATACTATATGCTATTACCGTTATAAGATCACATGAAAAAATATGCACGCCAAAAAGAGTGAGCTGACGCAATACACACCAACACATACACACATATACACGATATAGAATGATAGTGTTCAATTTTAATTTCGGTTCAACTCATATTTTTGCGTCGTACAAATCTGTTTCCAGAGGAAGATGCATATTGTGCGTCATATGTATTGTGCGTCAATTCAATTCCTTGATAAGGCTACCGTGTTCCATTATTCTTTTGTCTTGTAAGGACTCATATCCAGTTGACTTGTTAGTTCTGTTAGTACATTGTAGTGCTTGAATAGCCCATTATTGTTTTTACTTTCATATATTGTCAATGTACTTGCTACTTATGTACTGGCTTCTAAATTACTTTTAGTGACTTAGGTTGCAATAACTCCATACACATATTCATAGCCACACGCCCATTTATACGAATGCACAGGTAAAGATATGTTACTTGCAATAATAGGCGAGTATATTGACGGCTCCGGAACATAGTTACTGAGAATGTTCTGACGCGATAACACCATATGTGATCTGGGAATCGAACCCGATACCTATTATAGTCGCATTCGCTACCGTTGCGCCACGATGGCAGTCTATCCTAACTTATATTATAAATGCAAGTAAACAATAAAGAACAAACAAACTCATGTGTGTTTGTTTGTTTTTTGTTACGCTTTCACACCTTAACTACTCGACCGATCATCATGAAATTTCACATTCACGATGTCAGGGGTACAGAATAGAATCTAGGGTAACATTTATCCAGAAAAAGAGCTGTGACTAACCTAACCTACATTTACGCGTGCAAAACCTAGCAATATAATACAAAATGAAAAGTTTTCGTGTAGCAAATAAAATGCAATGCATATTATGTGTATCAAAAACGTATAGCTTTACTTATAAAACTATCGCTAACTAATATTTAACACACTCTCAATTAAATAGCTCTCAAGTTCTTGATCGATTATTAATTTGATCAACGGGTCTCCGCCTAACTATTATTCACCTAAAGTTGAGTAATTTTTTTCTGATTAATCACCAGGTAATATAATAATAATAATAATAATAATAAAAACCATTTATTCTCTCTCACAAGGTTTTCTTATGCTAGTTTACAGAAATGCCATAATAAATCAGGTAACTTTGTGAAAGACTGGTGCCTGAAGTAGGTTTAAAAAATCCTGTAATTACAGGTCACCAGGGCCCTCCCGCAGCAATGAATCTATATAAGGCTAATTCCGTATAATTATGGCGTTTAAAACAATGGAATCGAGACACAATAAAATAAAAAAGAAAAAAAGAAAAAAGAAAATGTATTAGAAAACCGGAGCCCATTTCTATGTGTGTAGTGCGTGTGTTTGAATGTGTATATTTCGTGTTTGGAGTGTGAGAGCTCATGAGAACTCATGTGAATGTGAATGTGATAGGGAGGTGCGAACCTCATCATAGGCATAAACTAACTGTAGGGTATTATAATACACTTAAATATATGAGATTTGTTTAAAAATAAAGCTTATAAGAATAGAAGAGAGATCATAGTGCGTGTATAGTGCAACTGACGCTGTGACGTTACTGCAATAGCACATAACAAAGCTTTTGTTTATATGTTATTTTATACACTACAGTAAATAGCGTTCGTAAATTACCATGCGTGTAAATTAATATTTTGTTCATTAGTCTAGCGCTCGGGGGCCAGACGCAATGCTGTTTCCATTGTGTTTCAGTTCCACTATCGAAGGATTTAATTTCGGTATGAGACAAAGCGGGGGGAAAAGGGTGAAAGGGTAGCCGGGGCATAGCGCTATTTGCGTCACTCGCTTGCAATTAAATGTCCGTTCTTTCTTTAGCACCTTTTGACAGTTACTCTTTGTAACAGATTCTAAAGGTTTCCATCTTAATATCTTAGTAGTAGTAAGTATCTATCTAAGTAGACTGCAAGGAATTTAATATTGTTATATTAATAAAACTGAGTCTTATACATAACCTATTGTTTGTCCTGTGCCATAGAATTCGTCAGTCGCGCGCTAATAATTATTCTGCAACCAAATTGATTTTGAAACATATTTTGATTCGAATGCACGTATATGTATGCGTTGCGTGCATGCGGTCGCCTCATCAATGCCGCCACGCTGTGTTGGATCAAACTTCACACAGGTCAGTTATTAGTGTGACCGACAAATAACTATTCTGAATACAGATTCAGAATAGTTATTTGTCGGTCACACTAATAACTATACTCTCTATTTGATAATTGTGTACTTTAATGCTGAATGCCTAATGCGGAAGTTATCTATTTATGAATAAATGAAAAGTATACATACAATGCTTGTCACTTTTTAAATAATCCATTTTTAAAAGCCTGTTTCCCCGATTTAAGTGTTTTCTATTTGGGCTAGAATTTGTCATTTTAATAAATTGCTTTTGACTCGTGTTTTCTAGTTTATGTGAGTCTCTAATTTCTCTTTTGCCTAAGTTGATGTTTATTTGAATGGAAGTACATTTGTGTAATTTAAATTAGTTTTAGTTTGTGGTCTTGTTGTCAGTGTGTAACTGTTTGCAAGGTGGTGTGCATAAGCCTATACTGATTTTCAGTGTTTTCACGTTTAGTAAATGTCTTCAGCAAATAGTATTTGTGGAAATTTATCTTTATTAAACAACTTTGGTAAGCCATTGAAATAAATTGGGAAAAAGAGGTATCCCAACACTTTCCTGTGGACGGAGCATGTTAAAGTTCTTGTTTGAGATCTTATTGTTTCTAGTAAGCGGTTTTTAATGAACGGTATTCAATTTGTACGATTGGTATTCTATTATCTGAATAAGATTTAAACGATTGGTATTATACGAAAATTATACGGCTCGAGTATAAGGCGACCTACCCATTATATTCGAACCGTATAATTTTGTTAGAAGTATGTCACATGAGATTTTCTCGTATGATTTCGTCATATCATCTAATAGTATGCCCAATGCTTTTTATTATCGTTTAAATGTTGAAGAGCCATTTGAAACACAGCTATTGTAATAGATTTTGTTTTTCTAAGGACAATATGTTATGTTTCTTAAAATTAAGTGAATAATCGATTGTACATTGCCTTCTCAAATATTTTTGAGAATATTTGTAGGAGGGTTTCACTTATGGGTCAGTTATGGTATATATATGATACATATGTCCAGAAATTGTCAATCTTAAGAACTATGATTCATTTAAAAGGTTAGGTTTGTGGTTTTGGAAGCTTCTCGGTACATTGCTTTGTTAGGATAGGTGGGTTGTTATATCGCAACTATGCTTTGGTCGCTTTCATCGGCCGTCTCGGTGTATTGAGATGTCATTGTTTTAAAGTAGGTACCCGAACATTATTACATTGTTGGTGTAAAAAATGCTGTTTGTAATTTCTCATTTGTTAAAAATATATCTAACTGGATCGGTAGCTGGTAGTGTATACCAATCATATGTCTGTCGAAGTTAGTTACTAATTAGTCATTTCAATAGCCTCAGATAGCATCCTGGGAAGAAAGTGGTGTTCTCTTGCGAGTATCTTTGGTTTGCCAATCTCAAGTCAGTACTTGAGATTGATCACTTGACCACTGTTAAGTGTTTCACGTTTCCACCCTGTTTCACGTTTTCACAAACAGCAAACTACGTCGAGCATTGATGTTTTCTTTATTATATGTGTTATTTTATATACTTGCTTTGTGTGAACTATAAATTGCAGTCCATTATCGCAATTTATCACATAGACCCCTGCGCCTTGTAGACGCAATTGCCACTTGACATATTGTGCAAAATTACTTTCGTTGGCGGCCTGTGTTATTATTGAAGCTTGGTTCAAGGCGACGCCCATAACGCCAGGGTCTCCTCTTACATACATACCTATGGCAATATGACTGGTTAGCGCTCGACTGGGGTAAGAGTAAATTTAAATAGCTGAATAGATGAAATCCGTATAAAATAGTCCTTCTCTTTCTTTTTTAAAAAGACATCCTTATATATCACGCTCTGGAAATAACTCATGTATGGCGTGTTCAAATTTCAATGTGTAACATTCGCGTAAACATGAGACAATATAAATTTCATTATGCTTATTAAACGATATTTTCCTATTTGGTCATCTAAATAATAGTCATGCTGTTATAATCATCCAAATTAACACACCGCCTTCATTCATATCTATATTTAGCCTAAATGAGGAACGTCCGGAGCAGTTACCAAAAAACAAGTAACAGACAAAACATAGCGAACAAATGCGTAATCTACTATTGACGCAATGTAATTATGTCCACATGACAGGTCGTATCGCGCCTGTCAATGAATGAGTGTTACAAAAAATGCGGCGAGGCCGCCACGACCAAGTGGCGGCCCAAATCTGCTGGGACTGCAGGATGAATGCGCGAGTGATCTCTGCGCCCCAGCCATAGACTGTGAGAAGGAACACCGTGGTAGGTTTAGTCGGTATTACCGGGATATCTTCATCTTTTCTCCGGTGAATCCTACATAACTCCTCCGCTCGTCCTCGCGGAGGGGTAGGCGCCAATGCATTAAACCACGTTAAATAAAAAGGTCGTGTTGTGTGCGAACTTAAAGCAAAAGTAAAGTATTTCCTAAGAAAATATATCTCGTGTCTTATTGCATTACTGCAAATCTTGGTAATAGTGCCTACACTCCTGTAATATCTGTGTAGCCAGGTTCAACAAAGACGATAGTAAAAACGCCGCTTGTACGCCCGGATTTGACCTAGATTGGACCTAGATTATTTGACCCAGGTAATTCTTGAATATGTTTATATTAAAAAATGATCTTTGAACTAATGAGTAATTACAGAAACTTCGGGGATAGTGTAAAATTAAATCTATATAGTTCATATAATTTAAATAGCTTAAATAGTAGTAGATAGTAACTAGTATCAGTGTTTAGCAATAGTAGTTTAAAGTTTCGAAATTGTGTAATAATAGTGTTTAAAAACAAAGAAACGCGTTAATATTCCTATACCTAAAGTAGTTGAATTTCAAGAAAGGTACGTTGTTATATAACTTTATTGAAGTACGTTGCGTTATAATTTAACCCCACAATAAGATCGACTATTATTGAAATACTTTCTTTAAGTCAGCATTTCAGGGTTGTGTGGAGCAGAGCCCACAGTGCCGTTTTGTCGAGACTGCTCTTCGTCAGTTGTTATGATTTCAGGCACAAAACCGGATTTTCATTATTTTTTATTTCAGGAAAGGTTAATTACTATTCGGGTTACAAATTACTCATATTCTAGTTAACCCCTCCAGCTAAGCTGTGTGTTCATAACGATAGTGCGCAATAAGTGGGATTTGAATCCGCAATAAATAATAATGAATTACATTTTAACATTCAATTTAACTTTGTCATTATACTCAGGTTGTCGGTAAGTACCGTACTGCATCATACTGAAGTCAGTATGATGCACTACGGTTTAAATAATATATGAAATGATTTTCACACTTGTATCGCTAAAAGCAGTTTCAACCTCGCATTACCGTCTGTGTATTAATAGATACTCTAATTGAAAATATAGTACTTGCCGGTATCGGTAGCAAATTGCGGTCAGGTTCTCATCTTTCAAAAAAAATAATATCAGCCCTGTAAAAAAACTGCCTGCTGGGCACAGATCTCTTCCCAGTGTGAGAAGTGTAAAGCACATAGTCTACTAGCACCAGGCTGGCCCAGTATGGGTTGTGCAAACTTGAAACTACGAAGATCTCTCAGACATGCAGGCTTCCTCAAGATGTTTCCCGTCAGCAGTAAAGCCAGCGATAATGAACTACTTAATACGCACATACATAACTTCGAAAAGACAACGGGTAAACTTGAAATTGAACTCGAGACCTCTGCATGACAGTCTAGTGGTCTCCCAATATTTATAATATTGCAATTGATTAAATCGCCATCCTATTCGTTCCTTCGACACGAAACTTCAAATATTCGTTATAGTATATTCTAATGAACAAATTATACTGAAGCATGGTAGAGTAGACTTTGGCAAGGTGTTTTCACAATTAACAAGGTTACTCTTAACATTGATATTCAACAGCATTAATAATTAATTTGAATACATGAAATACATACATACATACATAGATTCACGCCTGCTTTCCAGAAGGGTAGGCAGAGACTACGGATTTCCATTTGCTACGATCCTGACACACTTCCCTGGCTTCATTCACTTTCATCACATCCCTCATACACGCTCGCCGGTTTAAGGTGCTCTTAACCTGGCCTTTGTCCAGAACGTCTCCGATCTGATCAAGAAACGTTCGCCTAGGTCTGCCACATATAGTTAAAACCAATATTGTTTTATTAGCCAAGGTCTTCCAAACCGATCTTTCGTTTACCTATAACTTAGCAAAGTAAATACATAACTAATGCCGGGTCTAAATTAGTTGATTTAATTTTCCACTGAGCAATTGGTATTACATTGCTGCTGCAGCATTGCTCCACAATATTAATAAAAATGGTGGTGTATACATAACTTCAAGTAAACTTGTCAATAGTTGGAATGTTTATTCATTTATTTTAACATACATTTAAAGGCGGTGAGCCTTTAAATGTATGTTGTATAATGCATACAACAATAATGTAATCCTAATACATTACATACTAATTTATTTTATGTATAAGAACTACTTCTGCTATTCCATATACATCTCTTCAGTACTACTATGGTACCAGGTCTATCTTCGGCGACTGCTCTAAGACCACACGACTGCTTACCATCAGGCGGCATGTGGTCATACCGACGAGCAAAATAAAAAAAAATTAAAATGAATCTTCTTCGCGAAAATCTATGTCGTCACTCTTTCAAATGCCACGAATGTACAGACAGTCTCATAAGTCGATTAACACTCCCGAGATTTTAAAGTGGTCTATCATTCACTATAGTGGTAATTTCTCATCTGTTATAGCATTAACTGTTAAAGGATAGTTATTTTAGTCAGAATTTATTGCTATTGGAGAATAATAAGGAGATTTTAATTCATAAAATACTGTTACAAAATTGTTTAATGTTCAGCTTCTTATGTAGCTGACCGTACACATGAAAATGTCTATGTTAGAAATAATAGGAAACCTATTGTGTATGGCCGCCAGTGTGCCGCTGCTGCAGGTTAAGTTATATTTTCCTGAAAATTCTGTATTGGTTAAACTGGCTTTCTTATTACATGGCACCAATATGTAAAATGTTTTAAGTAATTTGTTTAATTCCCTTATTACTTTTGTAAAAGGAACCAAATCAAACTGACAATCATTATCACGTCATAACTGATTTAATTAGGTACTCATAAACATAGTTATTGTATATATAGCTCGCATACCATTACAGGATCCAGTAGGTTTCATTTTTCACATCCTTTTATATCCCTTTTTAGAGTTCGGAAAATCTCTTATACAACAGCTTTATCCGTCCATCCGTCTGTCTGTTATCAACTTTCAACTCAAGAACCGTAAGAGCTAGAGACTCGCGGTCAACGCCATTCGACTCAAGGTCACGTGTCACGCGACCTTTGCATATTACCTGAGGCATTTTTTCGAACTATAGGATTTACGGCAATTCATTGACGTTTCTCACTTGTTATAAAGACGTCTCTTGCACTTTACAATCATTAGAAAACGGACACAAAGAACACACGAACTCAGAACAGCTATTAGTGGTGCACATAATTTTTTGTACCTTGTAAGATTCGAACCCACAAGACTCGGCGTAGTTGCAGTGGCGAGCACTTGAACCACTAAGCCATCCGTACTGACATATGACTAATTAAAACGTTTGTAATAGTTACATAAAGCTTGTAGATAAACAACAAGACGAGGCCAACTAGATCCCATGGGAGGTCCATTGATAATTACTTAAAAAGGTGTTATTTAAATAAAAAGATTTTATATATTTATTAGTTTCAAACATCAGTCAACCTTTTAGTTTTAAATATTTTACGAGAATGGTCCCGTTTTAAAGAACAACCGTGGCGCTCGTAAGAAACAATAATATTTCCAGACAAACTAAAACTAAAATCAAATCTGTCTTAGCTAATTTTAATGAATATTCTTCGGGATTTTAGCAATAATGTGTATTTATTTACGTAATCTTTGTAAGCAGTTCCTGTATATATTATACAATGACAACAATAAAGAACAAAAAACATATTAGAACTCTATACGGTTACTTATGTAAAAACGTTAAACTTTCTTGCTTAAAATACATGAACACTTTTTTTCTTTGTTCATCTTAGATAGAAAATATATATTTTAGTTGTTTGCCCCGGATAAATGTATGTTTTTAATATACATACATAGATTCACGCATGTTTCCCAGAGGGGTAGGCAGAGACTACGGATTTCCATTTGCTACGATCCTGACACACTTCTCTGGCTTCATTCACTTTCATCACATTCCTCATACACGCCCGTCGGTTCAAGGTGCTCTTAACCTGGCCTTTGTCCAGAACGCCTCCGATCTGATCAAGATACGTTCGCCTAGGTCTTCCTCTTGCGACTGTTCCCTTCACACTAGCCTTATAAACTTTCTTAGTCAGTCTTTCCTCGTCCATTCTTTCTACATGCCCTTGTTTTTAATATGAGACTACTAATTTCATTTAAAGTGAGACCATGTTTAAGACGAAATTAATAATTTTTTTAAACCGGCATCCGTTAAGTACTTTAATATTTACCTAATGCCTAATATTTATTATAGTAAAGATTTATATGGAAATGTGTAAATCTAAATAATTCAATAAAGTTTTTATATTTAATATATAATAATATCTGCCCTGTATTAAACTTTCCCACTGATGGGCACAGTACACCACGCTGGTCCAGTGCGAATTGGCAGACTTCACATATATGGAGAACTCTCAGACATGCAAATTTCCTCACAATATTTTCCTTCACCGTTAAAGCTAGCGATAAATAACTCTTTAATGCGAACATAACTTCGAAAAGTCAGAGGTAGTGCCTTGGGATTAAACTCGAGACCTCTGCACGGCAGTCCAATTGTCTACCACTAGGCTAATAATTTATATATAATAAAATGTAATAGTAGTGTTAGTATATAAATTTATGTACTTTCAAAATAAACACAGAGAATGATTTTTAACCGCCAAATAATCTGTATAAAGTAGTTTAATTTCAATAATATTTGCTTAATTTAAATAAATAAAAATGAAATAGCAGCGATAACTCACTGGGGAGACCAACAGACTGCAATGCAGAGGGTCTCGGGTTCGAACCCACGTCGCGCACCTCTGACTTTCGGAAGTTATATGACTTTTCGAAATTATGTGCATATTGATTGACAATTATCGCCTGCTCCGTGCCTCGGAAAGCACGTTAAGCCATCGGTCCCGGGTGCCATGAACATCTATGGCAATCGTTATTGGGCAAGTCAGTACCCTCTAATATCCTGAGACTGGTCTAGCCTTAGGGTATCGTTAGCCTTCGGGTCGCGGAGGTCAGGTGGCAGCCGCTCCGTGTAAAATCTGATATTCAGTCAAATCCGGTTACAACAGAAAAGCCGACCCCAAGTGACTTGGGAATAATAAAGGCTAGGAAGAAGAATTTCAATAATATTTGCTGAATGCTATTCGGCAAAATATTAATATGGCAAGAAGCGTATATTTTGATATAAATTATGACATTCTGTGAATTTTCCAGTACTTGATCATGTGCAGCGTGTGTAATCACAAGTCACCCGGAGATTCAAGAAATAAATTTATAAAATTATTTCTCTGGAAAATTCTTATTAATGCTCTACTTATAGTACTTACTTCGTTATTCCAGAAACGCAAATATTATTGGAATTGATGAAATAATTTATATTGAGACTACCTTCTCTATAAATATATTAATGTACATGTCAAAGCTCCATTGACTGAGATAAGGTACCAGTCATTGCCAAACTCCGAAAAGTACCTGCATCACAGTTCGAAAACACTTTTCTAATAACATTGTTATAAAAAATCGATCACGTTGTACCTACCTTTGCAAACATGATGTCCGGTAGGAATTAAAAGATCAGCTTGCATACCCGAGTGCCAATGAAGATATCAAGTAAACAAAAACGTTCGGTACTTTTAACAAAGTTTTACTATCCATTTTATTTGGTTAGATAACACGTAGGTTTTGCTAAACTGCTGTTTGCCTCACAGTACGTAATAAATTGTATATAATAATATCAACCTTGTATACAGGATTCATTGGAAAATACTAATTACCTTTTACCCGTGTCTTCTTTAAATCATGCTTAACAACTTTTGTTGTACCACTTTTTACAAAACTTTTCACATGGAACATATTAACAAGTTTAGAACTGCCATCGCTCGGCCTCCCACACAACGCCTCCTCCCGCGGTGTGTTGTTTGCTTATGCCGCTGCTTTCTTTTGCGACCGATCTTAGGCCTTAGTCGTGCGATAAGTGCAACCAATTGCATGAGTTATTTTAAATGTTAAACTTTTTACTGTAGTTTCAATGCAATAAAAAAACATTACATAGTTATATTTCAGAAAAAATTGTAATTGTAATTATAATACAAACCGGAGTGAAGGGGACTGTTAATCCTTACTACAGGTTAATAACTAACCTATCAAGGATAACAGAACTTCATCCATAGGATTGTACGTAAAATAGTTGTAAGAACTACCATGTATAATTTTCATTTTGTACTACAATCACTATTTCGTAAAAAAGAACCATTGTTATTATATTATTATTAATTTCAACATTTGAATTCATCTATTAAAAAATCAGATAGAATAAAAGTTGTTATGTAAGGTATAAATAAGTCTCGAGTAAAAGGTTATTGGTATCTTTCAATTGACACTGTCTGTCTGACTGCTGAGCGCAGGGCTCTTCTCATTGTGAGAAGTGTAAGGCCATATAGTCCAGTAGGTATGGCAGACTTCACATATCTTTGAGAACTCTCAGACATGCAGGTTTCCTCACGATGTTATTGCATCAGTATGAGCGGAAAATTACTTAAAATATTTTTTGTTATTCTTTTATGATATTGATAACTCTTTTTGTTGCTAAAAGCTTGAAGTTGGAATCTTTGGTTGCTTAATGTTAATGAATGATTATGAGTTAATATGATCAAACAATTAAATTACTTGGGGCCACCTGAGTTTGTTTACTCTTGTATGGTAAAACATAAACAAACGTTTGATTACAAATGGACCAACTGCTTATAAGCTTGACAGTTTTGTTCGTTATAATTAAACCAGACGTATGCAATCAAATTAACTTACATTATTTCTTAGTAAAACTCATACAACTAAGTGATTCTCCAAAATAATAACAGAATATACATAATCACTGCATCGGTGGTACAGCACCAGTGGTTGCGACTGCTGTGCGTGAGTTTGGTTTGAATCCCAGGCGTGTTATTTCTATTTTATTGATTGATATGATTATCTTGCAAGAAATTATTGGCTCGCTTCCTATTACGTGGGATCTACACCCGTATCTGGTGAAATGCGGATTTAATACAACTCTGCCTACACCGCCGACGATATAGGCGTGGGTTTATGTAGGATTTATCTAATCTTGCTTTTGTGTATACTAATGCTCGTCCAGTGGACGAAATTTGACCATAATCATTAGCTGCTGAAAATATGAGGAAATAAAAATAAAATAAGAATGAAAATTTAATTTATGAAAAGCCAAACGTTCCAATTTTTATTGATAACACTAATTCTTGTCAATTAACTAATAAAAAAAAAGCACTTGTTAACAGAGAAGAAATAATACAGAACTATTGTCTTTGCCTATATATTTATAGATATTTGGCATATATTCGGCAACTATATATAACTCAGCTAATAGATTGCCGAATATGGTTGAACTCTAAGACATTAAATATTTATAAAGCTTTTAAATGGTGGGTGGTAGTTCTTAACACTACCTTCACATTATTTAAGGCTCAAAAATCTATAGAAGGATACCAGTCTCCTCTTATAAGCGCTCTAAACTGAACTATCTAGTTAAAACCAAACCGCAATTATTTCCTCGCCAATCAGTCATCGTCAAATATAACAGATGCAATAATAATAAATCCTGCCTGCGCAGTTCCAGGATTCACGTTATTATTATATATTCACTACTTTATTCCAGTGTTGTAAATTGTTTAATTTGAACGCTTGTGATAGCAAAACATGCCGATACTTAATATCTATTTATAACATCTAATTTAAGCATGCATCATATAAATAAGTATATTTATCTTTCAACTTATCTAAGGCCACATGGGCATATCTTAAGAATTATGAGTAGTTGCCAAATTAGTAATAAAAATAATAAACGCGGCGTTAATATTTTATTACTAGCTTAACTCGACCAGGTACAGGACTTACTCTAACTCAGGACGATATTCCAGACGTAAATTCAGGATAAAGTTATATAAAGATTATAAAATACGGCTTGGTTTCTGTGACACTTATACTGGTGGCTGGGATGAATTTAACCATATTCGATTATGAATTGGAAAAACGGTTGTATAATTATTGTAATTAAATATATAAAATACAATAACTCAAACAAAAGAAATAGACAACGCTGTATTTTTATTAAATTTACTCTGTTTAGCCATAAATACTGTTACAATTAAAAATAAACATAATGTTACATTTGAATTTGGAATATGTTATTCGTACCTACATGAATATTCATTTTGTTTTCTCATTTTCTCGACAGTTAGTCTGCTAGTTTATCTACAATTATTATTTATTGTTTGTAGGCTAAACGCGTGGTGCTGTACTTGGCACGATCGAGGCCCGAGAGACTTCTCGACGAAATGATGACTGAACTGCAGACCGTGGAGACGCTTAACTGTCTCATAGAACGGACGGAGACGCCACCCTTCTACCGGCTCACCTCCATGAGGAAAGCCACCTCCGGACACAGCGACGGACCGGGCACTGGCTCACAGGTAAGCTATATATGTATATGCTGGGTTAAGTGTAGAGAGAGAAATGAAACGTACGAGATTCAGGTGCCAACTGAGTGTAGTTTATGGTTGCATCGCTTTTATAGACAATAAAAATGTGTCTCCCCATACACACATCAAAAAAAGTCTGCGTTCATTTCTCTTCAGCTAGTGAATTTATTAACGTTAATACTTGTACGTTGCGTTTGTTTTATATATATTATTATAAATGTCTAAATAAAATATATATTTCTATATTATACAGACTCAAACAATTAGAAACCGTATCGCAACTGATGTTTTAAAGCGTTGCCATTTGTAGACAGTCTTCTTCTTCCTCGTTCCCTCAATTCTGAGGATCGCGACCACAAATGATGTCCCTCCAATGAGAGCGGCTGAGTGCTGCGTGGACTGCTTGCTGCAAGGTGCCGCCTAATACGTTTTTTATAACGTCCGGCCATCTTTTTGGTGTTCTACCTTCAGCGCGTTTTCCGTTAACTTGACCCAATATTAAGAGGAATGAATGCTCAGGTGACCGCATGATGTGTCCAAAGAAACTGAGAGCCCGCTCTTCGCAGATGGTTGTAAGCCGCTTTGTGATGTTGAGCTCTTGTAAAATAGATTCATTTGTCCTCATGGCGGTCCATGGCATCTGGAGTAGTCTGCGCCAATACCACATCTCAAAAGCATCGATCTTATTGCTGTCGCGACTTTTGATGCACCATGTTTCACCACCATACAAAAAAATGGAGAACACGAGAGCTCTAGAGAGAGTATAAAGCGTAAAATATTTATATATATATTCATGCAACTGTTTATTAAGTTGAATCTGGAATCGCAGAAGTAGTGCTTCATTTATTATTAGAAAAGTTATTCATAGTAGAACGACATAACAACGACAAGGTTTTACAACATAAACGGTTTCTTTTGAAAAGAAAACTCTCTCTCTCTCTCTAGGAATAAGTCTTGTGTAAACAATGTAAATATTTAAACAACACAAAGAATACCTCAAATCGAAACATCTATTTGTGTATCACGCAAATTTTAGTCCTGTGTGGATATCGTACCCTAGGCTAGGCACTAGGCGCAATGACAATGACAGAGGCGACCGCCTGAACCACTACGCCATCCCTGGTTAAAAGTAGGGTGGCCTCTAATACTCTGGCCAGCCAATATACCTATTAAAATGTACGCTGTAAAGATTTTCCTAATATTAATGATCTGACAAGGTTTGCATAGTTTTTATTTATAAAGTTCCTGATTTATTGCATCTACCTGAGATTTGGTAAATGAATTGGTCAATTATAATGCAAACCAAAACCCTTTATTCAGATATATATGTATATTAGGTAATCATCCTGGAACAGATATAGGGAATTATTGTTCGAATCGAAGATACTCGTATTAGACATGTTTAGAAATTCGAGGCTAGTGGGCATTGGCATGTATGTAAGACATATTTTACGGATCTGACTAAACCTAATTATATGATTGAAATTAAACTGCTATATACGGATTTTATCGCGTTGTTTATTTGACACTTACAAAATTTTGAAAATTGTTACACTACTACTACTATTAAACTTTAAATAATATAAATAATATTTCTGCGTAAATAGAAACACAAATGATTAAATTATGTTCGGGTACTTTGAAATAACTACACTGGAACATTGAGACAACTACCATCTTAGTCTCCCCGTGACCATGGCTGCTGAAAAGCAACCGAAACGTCGGGGAAAGTGTAAAAATAAATTAAATCTAAATAGTTTAATAATAAAATTAGTAAAGTTTAATAGTAGTAGTAGTAGTGTAACAATTTTCAAAATTTTGTAACAATGTGTCAAATAAACAACGCGATAAAATCCGTATATAGCAGTTTAATTTCAATGAATAATATTCGCGTAAATAGAAGACAATATTATCTAATTATATGAGGTAATATATAATGTGCAGAAACAATAGATAATTTATACTTATATTCTATTCAAACGCAATCCCCTAGCTTAAAATATTTAATTTAAATATAAAGCCATCGCTTTCATGTGAAAAAAAAACGAGTTCTTTTTAACTTGGCCTTGAGACGCCTACGTTCCTTTTTGCTTTGTATACGAACTTCGTAAATAAAAAATTAAGTAACTAGAGTATGTCTGATCTTTGGCACTGAATAAATGAATTTTCTTCTTCTTCAATTTGGTGAAGACTACCATCGTAAGGATTACAACGTAATATTTATTGTAAGCCTCGTGGATACATGCCAAGCGGAAACATGTTCAATGGTTACATGGCCGTCGCAATTATCTTCGTAGAGGCTCAGTACCTACGTGTAATTTCCAAGCGGGAGGGCTCCTCGTTACCTAGACTATCGATCAAAATCGAGACCTATCATTATACGTTTCAAATTCGATCCCTAGGCGCACGTATGTATCAATGTACGTGTATTCGTGAAGTTGCGTGTGTATTCAATAATTGATTATTACCTATAGCTCGCATATGAAGAGCTCATTCACGATGTTTTTCTTCACCTTTGAAGAAAACAGGATGTATAAAATTTGCCAACCTGCAGCTTGGTAAACGATGGCCTACATTTCCTCCCAGAATAGGCCCTTGCCCAGCAGTGGGCAAGTTTATAAACAGGGCTGATATTAATATTATATATTACAGTATACTGTGAGCAAAGTAAACATACTTTACGTGAAATCATGGACGTCTTGTAATAACATTCTGTTACTCTACCAGGACGCTACGGGAAGAACTGGTGAGCTCGCTCCTGTTGAGAAGGGCACAATACACACGAAGAGACACAGCGGTGAGGACCCCACTAAAGCCAGGTCAGTACTTTACAATCTAATTCAAAATGGAAGAAGGTATGTCATACTGCATCGTCTTGCTCTAAAGCAATTCAGTCACAATATATTGATAACGTTTGTGACGTCACGATGTCATTAAGACAAACACACGAACTGCACTATAATATGCTATTGACGTAGCCTATAAAGTATTGCAACACCTGAGAAGTAAGTAATCCAGCATTCATTGCCTACTTTGCAAAAGCTGACATTCCTCCTGCAGATACATCCTTTCTTTAAAAACAATGGCCAGTTGGAACGAAAAATAAAATTATACTATTCGAAAATTTAATAACACTCAGCGACAGTTGATGAATTCTTGTGACTGATTTTATGGTCATCTAATCCATAATCGAATATTCGAAACTTGATATGATGACGAATCGTTCGATTGTACTTCGATTTTTGACGGGAATCGCATTGATATTGGCCTATGCCAATTAGCCCAATGGCTAATCCTAACTCATATTATAAATGCGAAAGTGAGTTTGTTTGTTACGCTATCACTTAACTACTCGATCGCTCATAAAATTACGCATACAGGTTGCCCGAAGTACAGAATAAGACATAATAATAATCCTTTATTCACAAGAAATGTGGTTACATAGTGGTTGTAAGGTAATTGCGGTCCTATCACATTCTACCATAACAATGGTGCGTAAATACGTCACATAGAGTACATTTCATAAAAAAAAGTACTGTTCCCGAGGTACAGCTTGTGCGTAATATTTGTAATTAAATAATCAATATCAAGGTTTAATGATTTGAATATGAGTCGACATTATGAATATTTATATTTGTTTAAAGATTAAAATACTTCGTTTCTTGTATCGATTATAGCTCATCGCTTCCGCCAACCAAACTCGACACAGAAGCACAAAACAGGGTATTCATCTATTTTCACCTTAAAATCAGAAGTTCTTAGTAATGGGTAGCATTTGTTTGCGAATTCGCCCGTGAGTGTATATGTGGATCACACTATGCCCGGAATTAGTTCTATTTATACTATGCGGAATAAGATGTATCGTCTTCCATTTCTAATTTGAACTACAAGCTACCCAAGTGTGAAACCGTATCAGAATCAGTTTATTCGTTTTATGCATAAAGAAATAGAAAAAGGAATATTGGTGACAAACAGAGGCGAAAATGATACTGAACTGGTGTGTTGTCTATTTATGAGTTTGCCAAGTTTAGTGTGTATTAAAATAGTTCATTATCGCAAGCTTGAAGAAGTAGTAAAATAAAACATTGTGACGCAACCTGCGTGTCTGAGCGTTCTCCATAATGTTCTCGAAGATATGTGAAGTCTGCCAACCCGCACTAGGCCAGCGTGGTGGACTATGGCCTAATCCTTCTTACAATGAGAAGAGGCCTGTGCCCAGCAGTGGGACAGTTTAATACAGGGCTGATATTAATATTATGAAAGCACAGCTTGCGAAATAAAATAAAATCCATATTGAAAAGTAGGCTATGGGTGAAACAGATTTTTACAGACCGTTGCATTTTTATTTAAAAGAGATTCTATAAACTATTTATCCTGAAGTTACGTCGGGAACAGGAAAATACAAATATTAGATCAAGCCACAGCGAAGCGTGGCCGGGTTTAGCCGAGGTTATAATAAACTTGGTATATTTAGATAAGTAAAACAGCAATATTGCAATCCAAAACTTCGTTATAGTTTTACAGATATAGAGAACTGTTATATTATAACGCAACTAGCAACATAATATTAAAATCAGACCGACAAAAATGCATCAATTTTGCTCGCTCGAATTTGAATAAACAAATCAATACAATAGACTTGCATAATGCGTCTGGCATGATACAAGTCTGCTGTATTGATTTTTTGTATTTCTATTCAGTTAAAATACACGTTGCCAAACCGTCACTATATGGAGGGTGAGTCCTAAATTATTAAAGGGGAATTAGTTTGACCGGTGTGCCGTCCGTATGAGCACTCTGCACGCGCGTTCGCGAGCTCAGCCAGTAGGCCATAGAGCTTCTCCAGAGAGTTTTTTTTAGAGAGTCGTTCCATACTCAAAACTGTGCAAACTTGTGGCAAGCGTATTGCTGACTAGTATTTAGACGTCTTCGCTCTTATAAGAATAATATTTCAACAATGTGCACATGTAAGTAAATTTATAATTATATATGGTTTTACGGCAACTTTTAATAATGTCACGTTTTTTTATAGTTTTCATTTATTGCGAAATTGTTCTGTATTTCTTTACTAGCAAGAAAAGGTTGTTTTATTGCTCGTGAATTCAATAAGAATACATTACCGAGATATAAGCTGTTGTTTGTGTTAATCTAGGACGCGGCTTATTTATGCGCCAAATTGAATCCAAGATTGCTCGGACATTTTACGCGTTTTTTTTTTTTGTGTAACGGTCATTCATACTTTGGCATTTATAGTATTAATAAGATACGTTTACTCTTTTAATGGGAATCTAATCTTAAAAATTATTCTTGTGACATCACCATCTAATTTATGTTTCTGCGTCATTGGTCCCGCGGCACAAGTCTGTGTTTTTGTATGTGCCGTCCCAGTTTCGATGCCTGAGTTGATCTGAGTGTTATTGGAGTTTTGGTATATGTTTTAATAGCTGACAATTTTCACCTCTATATACTGAAGAAAATAATCAATGTTTTATTTACTTATGTTGCATTGGCTACTCGTCAAAGTAAAAATACTTGACAATTAAGAATATAGCTGTACATCTGCATCATTTAACAAAATGGTAGATAAATAATAGACAATATCTATACAATAAAAAAATTATATCTGAAATAGCTTTTAAATAATATTCTATAATAATATTCTATCACATACACGCAATACCATCTAGCCCAAGCTAAGCAGAGCTTGTACTATGGGTACTAGACTATGAATAAACATACATACATAAATGATACATGTCTAGATTATTCGACGCGTTTGAAAAGCTAAATCTAAAACTTTAAATTTTAAAATTTTTGTTCCTTTTATCTGGCTTGGTGGCATGGCAGCTTATCCGACTACTGTGCATGAAGACTCGGCTTCGATTCCCGGGTTGGACAAAGTGTTATTTGGTTATTCTATCAAAGAATTATCAGCACTTAGTTTAAAAGTGTGTCTGGTAGATGGCTAAAGTCCACACTCGATTATGTTATACAAGATTCAACGTAGGGTTAGACTCGTACATGTATTTTTCTGGAAAAACTTACCCTATGTCCTGTCCCGTTTCCCTGACAACGTGTATGCGAAATGTCGCAAAAGCGTTACAAACAAACAAACTTCCATTTGCATTTATAATATTAGTTAGGAAGTTAGGATTGCCTTTATTAGTTAGAACTTAAACCGTATCATACATACATAGATTGACTTTTCGAAATTATGTGCGTATTGATTGACAATTATCGTCTGCTCCGTGCCTCGAAGAGCACGTTAAGCCGTCGGTCCCGGCTGCCATGAACATCTATGGCAGTCGTTATTGGGAGAGTGTCGACACAAAAGATCCCACTGGGTCGAAGTGTCGCCGGTCTGTACTGACTAGCCCCCACATAACATACATACATAGATTCACGCCTGTTTCCCAGAGGCGTAGGCAGAGACAACGGATTTCCATTTGCTACGATCCTGACCCACTTCCCTGGCTTCATTCGCTTTCATCACATTCCTCATACACGCTCACTGGTTTAAAGCATAAATGTTGAAATTAGTGTAATAACCCCTGTCTTCCTCTTTGGTGGGAAAACGTCATCACTATGTGTAGCAATTAGTTTTAACGCAATAATACAGTTTTATTTTATAGCAAGATTATCCCCGCGGCTTCACTCGCTTTAATAGAAAACCGTAGTCTCTGCCTACCACTCTAGGAAACAGGCGTGAATCTATGTATGTAAAGGAGATTTGTTTGATTTGATAACATAAGTATTAGTCGTGCACGGAGAGCAACTATTTTCAATATTTGTAATTTAGTATGCGGTAGAACAAAACATGTTAAATGAGGCTTTATTAACATGTACCACAACCACTCCACGTCGACGCGACAAAAGGTGATCAAGCAGTGGTTACGTGTGAATAGTGTCGCTACAGCTTTTTGCAGTTGCGCTGTGGTTCCTAAAAAATGTGGATGTTGAGGTTGAGTTGTCGTTAGTGGTTGCGATATGGTTGCGACGACGCGATGACGCTCACAAATACAGACAGAAAGTTCGACACCGGTTTTCGTTGAGGAAACAGTCGTCGGTGTGTCGACGCAGCGTTGTGTCTGCGATGTGGTCGGACGCTAGTTTGCGGTGTCGATGGTGGTTGCGTTGTGGTTGCGATGTGGTGGGTATCACCCAAGTAGTCAATAATGACGACAAAATGTGGTCCGTGTAAATTAAACTATTTTCAATACAATATTGCGCTCGCCCACGTAGTGTCGTTGTAGTGTGGTTGTGATACGTGTGAATGAAGCCTAAGATATAAACAAGATACGTGTAAAAGGATATTAGTATTTTCAATTTACCATATAAGTTTATTTAAAAGATTTTGCTTACGTTATTACTAGATATTGTTAATACATTGCTATCCGAACAGTACTTATTTTCTGGATGTCAACTTCACTATATTCTTTTCTGTACCCCTGACGTGTATGCAAAGTTTCGTGATGATCGGTCGACTAGTTATGGCGGTAAAGCGAAACAAACAAAGGTCTTCTAGGCACGTCAGAGAAATAAACTAGTGCATAAAATATATACTTTACCCCGCCGCTTTACCCGCGTAAACCCTCTGAGAACACATTATAGGACAAAATGGATCCTATATGCTATACTAGGGCATGGTTTATTTATGTTAAACTATTTTTCTTATTTTGCGAATGTAACTTATCGTATTAAAGTTAACGTAATTGCTTAACAGCGATACGCGCTCTTAAATCTACTACATAAACAACATTATATACGTTAAACATAAAAACACAATATATATATTTGAAAAAAACTTCACTAACTTTAAACATTATGATTTTTTAAGTTAATGACATACAAACGTTAACTAACTATAAACATCACCATTATTTGTTAATGAGATACAAAACTTACCTGTAAAATGTATTAATATCTCATTGATTTAAATTCTATCCAACAATGTGTCCTTCCGTCGCACTACACGTTCTATAACTTATTTTTGGGGTTTTGTCTTAAGACTGCGCCGAGCGAATTGTGCCAAAACAGGTGGTCGCAGTTAAGTGAATAAAATCAACACTTTTATAATACAATATAAAATATACATTTACCATAACAATGAATGTGTTTACAATTGCTCCGTGTAAAAAACTTAAAATAATAAATATTTTCGCCTACATAATTACGTAAATTTGCACGATAAATGCAAAAACGTAAGCTCGTGTTACGTGATTTTTAGATTATAACAGTAGAAATCTATCCTATTTTACAGCTTAAATGAAACATAAATAGTTATATTACAATTTGTGCGTCCCAAATATTTAAGTTATTGGTTGCCAATAAAGATACATATTTATCAAAAAAGCACTTCAAATCCTCCATACAATATTACTATGGCGGCCGCGCGCTGATTTTAATATGCGCCGTATGAGCTCTGTCATTATCTGTCTTACGCTCGGCGCAGTCTTAAGTTGTGTGTATGTGTTTTACCTCAACCTAGCTACTAACTGTAAATTCAATAACTTCATTATACTCACAAAATCATGCACTTTAACGTTCATAAGTTGAACTTTGTAACCTAAATTAATAAATAATCTGTGACTTGGATTTTGAATTTACTTTTATTTACGTGGGGGCATGCTTTGACGCATATGATGATATGATGACAGATGGTAATGATGATAAGAATGGACCTCCTGGAAATACCGACTAAACCTACCACGGTGTTCCTCGACAAAACCGCAATCGGCGAGGCCGCGCGAAACATTTTCACATGCAGTCGCGACCCCGCCGAGGTTTCAGCCCGCCGCGCCGTATTAAACGGTAGGCCATTACACGATAAGACCTAGCCTTTGTGCCCTTTTTGACATTGAATTGAAGCGCTCAACAATAGATCCTTGCGTTTACTACAGAATTGTAAATGAAGATGACGTACTGTTTATAGCAGTATATGTCGATGATTTGTTCAATATGTTCAATAATAAAAAAACAGCATCATTTGTGAAAAAGATCTACAAAAAAATTTCAAAATGAAGGGCCTTGTTACAGCCAGAAAATGTATTAGTTTTAAAATAACACAATACACTAATTCGGAGGAAATATTGTTGGATCAAACATTGTACTTAAAGAAAATTTTATATAGATTCAAAATATATGATTGTAAGCATGTACCAACTTCTTTTGAATGCGGGACTCAATTAAAAAAAGCTGAAAATGACACTGAAGTATTGAAAAATGTGCCGTATCAAGAAGGTCTGGGCTGTCTTTTGTATTTGTCGCAAGTTACACGGTATGCTGTCAATACTTTAGTAGATTTAATAAAAATCCAACAATGCGACATTGGATTGCTGTCAAGAGAATATTTTGTTACTTGAAAGGAACTATTGATTTGAAACTTACATTTAAACGGATCAAAAATATAGTTGGTTATTGCGATGTAGATTGGGCCAGCGACACTGTAGATCGAAGATCCTGCACTGGCTATTTACTTATATTTCAGGGTGCATGTATAAGTTGGAACTCTAGAAAACAAACCATAGTGGCGCTGTCCAGCACTGAGGCTGAGTACGTATCTCTGGCATCAGCTGTTCAAGAGGCGATCAGGCTGAGGCAACCTAATTATGACATCTGGCATAGTATTTCAGCAAATATATTGATGTTCGCTACAACTTTGTGAAAGAAAAGGTTGCTACCAAGGAGATACATGTGGAGTACATAAGCACCGAGTTCATGTTGGCGGACGCGCTGACAAAAGGACTACATCGATCAAAGCTCCGCCATCTTTTAGATGGCCATTCCATTCAGTATGCGATCAGGAGAGGGTGTTAGTATGAACGCATAATGTTCACACCTTCTTACAATGAGTTTTGTCTTGTCGATAATCTATTGTCTATGCTCTCTTTATCTCTCACCGGCGGCGCAGTGACGCGTAGCAGTTTGTTAATTCATATTATAAGTTAATATATAATAAAAACTGTTTATAATATAATAAAGTGCTTTATTTATATACACATTCTAATGAAGTTAATATGTCGAATAAATAGATGTTCACACCGAAATCCTAGCAGTTATCGATAATGAGATAATTATAAGCCTACAAAGTAAGGTTTCGACCGCGGGCCACGTAGTTTTTGTTTCATTTCGTCCCTTTTACTAAACTTTGGTAGTATTTATTGCATTCGTTAGTTTTGACAAATTAAGACCTTTCTGCTTGTAACAGTTTTACTGTATTAAGTCTGAAGATTTAAAGAAATAATCAACAATAAAGAAACAAGTGAAGGTTTGTGAGGCCTTAACTGCCAAGGTGAATAATTCGTAAAATATTGATCTAAACCTTATAATTCTATTTTCGACAATTTTTGACAAATTCAGTCTACAAAATATTGACAAGAAGAATTAGATCTCTAACCCAAGCAGTTGCTGAGATCTAGTATATAGCTATAGAGCAATCCTCCACGTTACGTTTGCGCGGCCAACTTAAAACCCCTATAACTTCTTTATTTCTTCTTTGACAAAATTTTAATTAATTAGAATTTGACATATTCCGACTATTATTCTGGCGAATTTTTTTTCTGTTTGTGATACTTGGCGGAGCAATCGTAACGCACACGGTTATAGTAGTGTTTAAATCTAGTTTACTGGAGGTAAGCTAAACCTGAGTTCAATTAACTGTAATGGAAGCTATCCATTTTCTATCCTTTATATTTTCTAGTAAAATGAATGGAATATTTTTTGTATATTCTGAAGTGAGCATTTTAGTAAGGCAAAACAAAAATGGTGATGCGCGACTATATTTTGGGGTTAATTGGGCAATAAAACATGTCTAAACTGTTAAAATGTATGTGACACACATACTGTTATATATTATACCAATATGGAAGTAATTAAAAAAGATTGCTACGTGAAAGCACTAGAAGGAAAGATGTGACATCTATAATTGCACCACCTCTAATTGTAGTTAAATATTAACATTATAATTCAGTCAGAGTATTCAGTAAAATGCCTTTCGTATGAAAAAGCACTGCCTACAATTTGGAATTGTTGTTGTTTTACAACTTGAAGCGTTTCTTATTGATGGGAGCTCCTTCTCGATTCATGATTTTGTAAAATGACATTTTAAATAATTATCTGATTAATATTAATTGATAAATGTTTTAATTGTTATACAATGAATTATCGATCTGTACTTATTGTAGAATTTTCTTTACCATAACATATTATTAGTAATTCTAAATATTTTTCCGTTGTTGTTATTAATATATACCCTTTTATCATTATGTTATAATAATAATGTCCTCCAGACCGAATTGCAGTCAGGGCGAGATATTATAGTACACATGTATGTGCGCAATATAAGTGCATTCTCTGTTCCCTAGCTCTCATAATCCAAAGGGTCGGCAATCAAACACGAATTTTGTTTCTCGACCCGGGATTCAAATACAAGACCTCATTCGCACAGCAGTCGCATTCACTAGCGCTGCGTCATGAAGGCAGAACTTTATGTTATATTGTTAGTGAAACAAATAAATATGGCCTGGATTAATTCATAAAGTACTTCTTATCCGGGCAAGCGTACACGTGGCCGAAAATAATAATTGCATGAGGCGAATATGGATGTCTACAAGTACGATCCTTTTCTTTGTTGATTTGTATAATATACGCGTCATGTCATCCATCGTGCTTCAACATATTTATAGTTTTCTGGGCAGGTATTTGAGGGTAGTCTTTTTAAAACTTAATCAGTGAAATTTATTACTACAATTTTGATACCAATTGGATAGGTACATACATCATGAAGCTTGCTCTTTAACCGGCAAAAAGTTATTGGGTTTTTTGTCATAGAATTCTCAATAGCAGTTCGCAGCTAGGACGCTGGCGGTATTAGCCACCCTGTGCCTCGGCAAAAATTTAACGCCGTTGTTCCTACGCTAGATCTCTTTCTGATCAAGTCGGATTGGCGTTCTATGGAATTAAGAGAATCAAGCAATAGAAACTGCACTTTTTTGCGCACATTCTTATGTACTATAATATCTTCTGCGTATATGGTTAATCTCCGTTCAGATTGTACTAGAAATTCGGTCTGAAGGACTTAAATAATTTCAACAACACGGCTTTCACAGATGACGCGCTCTGGTTTGAGCAAAACCCTAGGCATGCAAAGAGTAAACTCAATGCATTGCGTTGCGTTCTTTTACACATTTTTATTTGACAGTCTTCATCGCCCATATGTAGCAGTGACGCATGGGTTAATGAAGCTTTCGATCTGTTCATTCAGCTGCCTATGCATGCTACGGGGCACACAAGTAATATTATTTATTGTTATGAGCCCGTAATGGCCCAATGCATTGCAAAGACCTACCATTCTCCTTCAAATGTTCTCTATTTAGGAAATCTTATTTTTTGTATTGACATGTTTTTAATTATGTATTTTATTTGACAGCGGTTCCAAAGCCCCTGAGACTCCTAGTGCGCGAGTACAGGACAAACGTGCGTCGGCGCCTCCCTGTTCTACGCCACCAGCCGACGAAGACCCTTCCCCTCCCTCGGATGGAGATGCCACACCGGTAAGAGATGCCTACAGTAATTTTTTTCGAATGTGCACCTTACAACGACGTAGATCTATTTTTACATTTAAAATTTCTACAAAATATAATTAAGGACTCTTCCTCGTATCAGGATCTCCTTGGATGCGCATTCAAATAAATGTTCACAAACTGAATGCTCGATCAAAGTCTAGTAATTTTGTTTTATATGTTTAGCACTCATCGAGGTCATGCATTATTCGATAGTAACACTACCAATGTCCTACAATAGTTGGTGAAATTGGACTTTTTTTTATTGGTTTGTTTAAATGTTATTGGCCTTCTTAATAGCAGTACAGAGTCTAAATCTATGTTCTGTGGTCTGAACTGTGGTCGATAGGTTTGTTGAAAAAGTATCGCTATATAGATGTATCGATATTTTTAATTCAATATATCGATATTTTTAACCGATATATATTGGTCCGATGTATCGACATAATAATAATATCAGTACTGTATTAAACTAGCCCACTGCTGGACACGGGCCTCTTCTCATTGTGAGAAGTGTTAGGCCGTAGTCCACTACGCTGGCCTAGTGCTATTGGATATTTTGTATCGATGTATCGATACAAAATATCTAATATCGAAAATTGTATCCAAAAGGATATATGTTTTTTAATTGATGTAACTAAATTCGCTGGTATCCAAAACCGTAAAAGATAGCAACGAACGGAAAAAAAAATACTATATTGTCGACTGTTGAGATGACTGTTGAGTGTTGAATAATCTGCTTATTGAGATTTTTGTACATTAAAATAATGTACATTTTGTATGAAAATTACAATTGATATTATTGAGCTAGGCTAAAGTAAATAAACAATTATAAGGCTAGGCTAAAGTAAATATAAATAATTTTTATTTGTTCGATATATCGATACTTTTTCCTTGATATATCGATGCCCATATTGATATTTTAATAAATATCGATACATCGATATTTTTTTTCACTTTCGACATCCCTAGTGCTCGATGATCAATAACAGGCTCGCCTACTAGACGTGCTACCTGAAACCATATAGTTAGCAAAATGTGGATGTGAGACACCTTTGCCTATCTCTTCGAGGTTATAGGCGTGACGCTATTTGTTACTTATGCTTTCCTGGTTGGCCCTATGGCGTGTGTTTGTATACGATTGTGAGGTCCTGGGTTCGATACCCAAATCACGCAAAGTGAGTAAGATTTGCCAATTAAGTCATGTATTTATTATATTATACTATAGTAACATAGCTTGATTAATGACAGATCTGACGATCCTTTTTTTTAATAACTCATCAATTAACTCAAAATTAAGAATGAAACATCGTGTCTGGAGCACAAAACCAGAGCGCTGGCCAAGGGACTGAAATACACTTATTAAATTATGTCACTTTGTATAAGTTGGTATTATCTGCAAAATGTTCCTCAACATAACGTCACCATGACTAGATTTGCTAATATTGCATAACTGTTACATGCTATACGCACATTACCTAATAAAAGGTCACATAAAAAGGAAAAAAACGCACATAATGTTTAGTCGCGTCGCCTGGATACAACCATTCAAATTCTTTGTACGCTTTCAATACTTTCAGCAGTTTTACAGCTAGTGAAACTAGCTACAATGCACTACAGTCTATTTAATCATCACAGCTTCAGGGGAAGCTATGGAACGATATTGGTTTTTGTGCATGCGATCGGATGCGAGTCCAGGCGAACGACTACGTCGGAATGCGACTTCAGTCGTCACCGTCCGATAAAGTGCGTTGAAATGAACGCTACATATTTGTTCAAAGGCGAATCACGGTGGATTGATCGGACACTATAATTATGTTGCATACATGTACGTACCTGTAAAGCTCACGGTAGGTTAGTTAGCTTATTATATTCTATGGTATCCACTGACACAGAAGCAATTACACAGGGTATACAATACACACTTGTATACCCTACCGTATCGTATAAGTATACAGTAAGTACCTCTATGAATATGAGTATTATAATGGTTTAATCATTTATTGTCTTACATTGAATTCTCTTTATATTAATTCTAATATGATTCTAAAAAATCTCAACTATAAGTATTTTCAAATTATATATATTTCTACGTCGTTTTCGTTGCTTTTCAGCAGCGATGGAGAGACAGCATATTATTAAAAATCTGTATAAAATAGTTTAATTTCAACACTTTCGTCCCTAGCAGATGCGACAGTATTCCATTCTCTTTAATTATTTTTTATGTCTTTTCATTTATTTATTTTGTTCACAAAAGAAGTTACAGTCAAAGAGAAACAGAGTATAGAGTAAAAAGCAGATTGTAGTTCTAATTATGTGTGCAGGTTTCAATTAAGAAAATATGCTGTTTTTAATGCGATAAGCTATGATGTTAGTGTTTTAGTATGATATATAGTACATGAATACTATTAATCATCCAATAAAGCTTTTCTGTGTTTTTCTTCTACGCCTTTAAATTTGGTAGAAAGGGTAATTGTCTAAGGACGGTGACGTAACGCTATTTAAATGCAGGCGTGCAAGGGAAATAGCTACATATTACGCAACATAATTATACTTTTTCCAATCAAATGTTCAAATTTGAATTGTACCTTAATTTTACAACTTCTAGGAATGGGACATCACCCATACCTAGAAGTTGTGTTTCATAAAATATATTTATTTTTAAAAAGGTAACTCCGATACTAGTAATAATGCCTGTGTTGCGAAGGAGTTCCCAAACAATGGACAAAAATTACACCCAGATCCGGAACAACTATTTGTGGATCACACATATTTTTGTCTCGTTTGGGGATCGTACCCACAGCATTCGGCGCAGTGACAGTGGAGCGGCGAACATTTGACCTTCTGAACGCTACGCCATAACGGCACCTCCATGTCCTGTACGCCAAGCCCGAAAATCGATATATTATATATTGTGTTTTATGATCAAATATTTCAATAACTAATAACAATTTTGTTTGCTGTATACAATTAAGTAATAATTGGGGATTCAATTTTTAAGTTGCATCACTAAAACACAGAAAAGTAATGATTTAATATGTTTATTTAGTATTTTTCTGTAAAACCGACAAAAAATAGTATTGTCGAGTATAGACGACGTTGGCGCACAGGGCACGCTTGCGCATGTCGAGTATAGACGACGTTGGCGTTCAAAAGGTTAAACCACAACGTTGTCTTTCAAATGCTATTTGCTGTTATGTATAGAATGTCGTACAACATTGAATATGGTATTCATGCATAACATTAAACACTTCATATAAAACTATTCCTATTACAAAATGTTAGTATTTGTCCTGTAAAACTCTAACGTACGCCAGGATGGTCGTCCGCAAAACCATTGTTGTCAAACCAACCATTTGTTGTACCTTCTAAGCCTTTTGACATCGTTTATTTCTGTAGTTGGCACTTTTTATATGACTTACGTGCATATGCGTAACGTAGACTTAAAATTAATAAAGCCAGACAGTCTGTTGCTTTTGCGCAAACATTCATATTTTAATGCGTGGTGACAAGTTAATCTTTGTTTTTAACCAGACTGGAGCCATAAGTTGTAGTATGTTATTATTGATTGAACTTGTCGTTACCAAATAATCTCTTATAATGTTAATGTCTTTGCAGCCAATGAAGCGTAATGTTGCAAATTGTGTCTGGCGTCCCAAGTAGTACAAGATCTTAGAGCCATCAGACTGACATACTGGGCATGTGTTTGATAAGACCCCTTACATAGTAAATTTAATGTATAGTCGTGTATAAATAATATATAAATTTACTGGGTAATTATATTATCAGCTCTGCACTAAACTGTCCCACTGCTTGGCCCGGCCTCTTCTCAGTATGAGAAGGGTAGTGTAGTTCAGCACACTGGCCCAGTGTGGGCTGGCAGACTTCACAAATCTTACCATATCTTTCATAACTGCCTTGGTAGCGTAACGGTAGTCAATGAGGCTGCTGTGCATGAGGTCTGAGGTTAAATTAGTTTGCGGGTTTGGCAAAAGTGTTATTAGGTCTTACTGGCAAAAAATTCTCAATCATGTAGTCTGGTGCCTAATAGACAGTAATAGATTCGCTTATAACGTCGATTCCGAATTGGTAAAAACTGAGTGTAGTACGACACTGGCTACCCAATGGAGATGGCGGCATGAAAAGTATGTGTGTGTATGCTAAAAGAGCCGATCTACACGTGGTTCTTTGACTGGTACTGATAGATATACATAGACTCAAGCTTGAATATCTTGGAGGGAGTAAGAAGAAGTTTATTACACCTTATTAAGCCAGCTTCGTTTTAGTTTATGACAGGCGAGGCTACTGACGTATACCGGACACATTGGCAAATGCTTTGCTGACTGAGAACTTCTCAAGAGAAAGTCAAAGTCAAAAATCATTTATTGAATGAATTTTTAGGTCACAGCACACATATCAACTCGGAAACGGATCGGCACCGTATCAACTCGAGCTGTGCAGTATTCTTTGTATAAAACGCCCTACTGCAACGCACACTAATCGGAATCGTAACGTAATCGCCTCGCCTCGCGGTCGGCGAGCCGTACGCGTCGCCTAGCCGTAGCCGACGTACAGGATCCGCTTACGTTACGTGTTTACGTTAGGTTGACGCCTGGTTGACGGTGAGGCAAAAGGCGATACGGTTACGTTCCCTTTCCGAGTTGATATGTGTGCTATGACCTTTAGTCAGTAAATTTGAAAACACGGCTTAATACTGGCTATTCATGTAATGATAGTAGTAATGATGAAAGCCCTATTAATATGGATGAAATAATGAAAGCTTTGAAAAGCATGAAATTAGGCAAGGTTGGTGGGTATGATAGGATTACAGTCGAAATGCTAACAGCTGGACAGGGTCTCATAGCAACTCAGTTGTGCCGCCTTTTTAACTTGTGCTAGAATACCGGCCGTGTACCAAGTGATAGGTGCAAGGCCGTCATAGTACCTTTATACAAGGGAAAAGGTTCACGGCAAGATTGCAAAAGCTATAGAGGCATTAGCTTGCTCAGCGTCGTCGGTAAATTATATGCGAAAGTGTTAATTGAAAGGGTTGTGAAAGTAACCGACGAGAAAATATGGGATGCACAAACGGGATTTCGAAAGGGTATGGGATGTACGGATCAGGTCTTTTCCTTACGGTGCATAGCCGAGAGAGTTTTGGCCAAAGGTCAAAAGGTCTATTGCGTATTCGTGGATCTGGAAAAGGCTTATGATAAAGTGGTGAGGAATGAACTTTGGTCGGTATTGTCCATGTGTGGAGTGAATAGCACGCGAGCTCTGAAATCTCTTTATGATGATTCCAGAGATTGTGTTAGGATAAATGGGACCTACACAGAATGGTTTAGCATCGAAAAAGGTGTTAGACAAGGATGTGTAGCGTCACCTTGGCTGTTTAACCTATACATGGACAATTGTTTAAAAGATTTAAAAGATTGTGAATGGGGATTAAGAATGAATGAGTTACTTGTCAAATATCTTCTTTATGCCGATGACCAAGTAATACTTGCGTCATCGGCAGAAGAGTTGCAGGCGATGGTAACTATTATGCATGGTGCTTTTGAAAGTAAAGGAATGAAAATAAATGTAAGCAAGACGAAAGTAATGGTATTTGAAAAGGAAGATTGCGTGACGATGTGTAATATTATGATTGATGCAGAAAAAGTGGAGCAAGTGAAAGAGTTTATATATTTGGGTACTTTGTTTACAAGGGATGGTAAACATGAGGGAGATATTGAAAGAAGAACGATTGCGGGAAACAAAGTGAATGGAGCTCTACGCGCTTTTATGAACAGTCGAAATGTTTCCGAAAAGGCACGTTTGGCTGTTCATAGAGGACTATTAGTGCCCACACTTATGTATGGAAGTGAAAGTTGGGTATGGCAAAAGAAGCATGAGAGCAGAATAAATGCTGTAGAAATGAGAGCGCTGAGAAATATATGTGGTGTGACTCTGAAAGATAGAATAAGGAATAGTGTGATTAGAGATAGATGCGGCATGAAAGTGGATATAGTGACAAGAATAGAAAAGGGTATGTTAAGCTGGTTTGGGCATGTAGAAAGAATGGACGAGGAAAGACTGACTAAGAAAGTTTATAAGGCTAGTGTGAATGGAACAGTCGCAAGAGGAAGACCTAGGCGAACGTTTCTTGATCAGATCGGAGGCGTTCTGGATAAAGGCCAGGTTAAGAGCACCTTGAACCGACGGGCGTGTATGAGGAATGTGATAAAAGTGAATGAAGCCAGAGAAGTGTGTCAGGATCGTAGCAAATGGAAATCCGTAGTCTCTGCCTACCCCTCTGGGAAACAGGCGTGAATCTATGTATGTATGTATGTCATGTAATGAATCATTTTTTACGTAAGGAATGAATCCAGCCTAAACAAATATCACATCGAACGATTGGAAAATTACCTCATTATTCTGGTTTCGTGGTTTCTGGTCGTGGCTTGAAGAATCTAGCTTTACGTTTAACCTCTAACTGAACAAAAATAAAGCATCAGTATTAAAATGTTTTTTTCTTTCAGACGGGACTATGTCCAGATTCTGGTATTACGCCACTAGCGGGCAGTGTGCCGCAGACACCACAGGAGCCTCGGATGGACGTTCCACAACCACGGCCGCTGCCCATGCCTGAATACGGAGGCTTCTTCGCGCTCCTCACTGAGTACCTGCCTGACACCAGTCAACCCATCTCTGGATTCCACCGGTAAGACATTTGTGTTTTTGATAATTACATTTGAATAGCTTTCTTTTTTTTGAGTCTATTCCTAGAAAGCCTAAACTATGAGCGATAGAAAATGTTTTATGAACTGTGACCAGAAGATCATAATTTAATTAAGTTTTGTTCGATTGCTGGATATAAAAATATATCACTGATAAACTAAATAACTGATTTCTTTGAAAAAGATAACTCTCACACGAGGTGCATGCCCTATATATATTATAGGGAGTTTACAAAAACTGACACAATAGATGCAAAGAACATTCAGACTCGGAACAGCTATTTGGAGATCGCACTAATCTCTGTTCCGTGAAGACAACCCTCAATACTAGGCGCAGACTGCACGATATTGTGGTTTTCACAATTGTATTGCTAAAGGTCTTACTTATAATTTGGTAAATGTTTCATCTTGATACATTCCCCAGAAGCCGAAAATATAGATAAGTAACTACTTCCAAATTTCCCGCTTATCAAGTCAATGACAATAAGCTAGCTGTTTATAAAACTAGTATTATTGCGTATACAACCTAAACCTAACATAACATAGTTTTGCTTTAAAACAGCCTTTATATTTTTTGTTATAAGTATAAGAATAAGCATTGCACCAGTCTTTATAAAACTAATCCATTCTGCTTACGACCGTATTACTTGTCCTGACTTGTGGAGTAAAACAACCGAGGAAAGGACCGATCATCCAATTGAACTTGGATATACAGAAGACATGTTCATATCTTATACCTACTATATATAAATATAGACCACTGTCTATATTTATATATAGTAGGTATAAGATATGAACATGTCTTCTGTATATCCAAGTTCAATTGAAGAACTGCACTCAGTTCGCACATCACTCGCGGTCTCTTGCACTGAGCGTAGACATCTTTTGTACCAAGACGCCATATTTATTTTAGTTTACCTATAAATTCTGTTGTTGATACACTATAATAATATATTTGGAACTAAATCTTATTTGTGTCTTTAATAATTAGACATATGTGTTTACCATCGATTTCTGAATGGCGATATAATTAGGTAGTTGAAGTTTGGTCAAGCACATATCGCACCCTTAATAAAACAGAGACTTATCTCAGTATTTTGGATTAAACAAATTTGAACTCTATTGCAAAGATTTAACACAAATATAATATTAGAATTTAACATATACAATTAGAGTTCAAATTGCTTTACTTTCAAATTTCGAGTTAAGTCGCTGTTTTATTAAGAGTGCGATATAACCTGCTGTGGTTGCCAATCTAATTGTTTGATAGGAGATTGAATTTTAACACGGTGTTGAACAGCCTCTCAAGAGACCTAGTAAGTGTCTACAATAGCAACACATATAATCAGCTGCTCACGTTTTCCTGCACGTTTACATATGTGCGCTTTAAGGTTATTATATTGTATGATCTGCAGGTGCAATGTAGCAGTGATGCTTCTTTGTGATGTGGTGCTGGACGGCGTGGAACTGGATTGGTCGATACACGTGCCGCTGATGCTACACATCGTATTCCTAGGAATGGACCACACCAGGTCAGTTCTGCTATTGTATTGTTGACATTTTACCCGTACTAATCGTTTTATTATTAAGTGTTTCTTGCAGGTTTATTTTGGTTACTAAGCAAGTAACTTATGTAAATGTAAATTTAGTAACTAGTACATAAATCCACTAACCAAATAATTATCGTAAGTTTTGATCGGTTCGGTACCAAAGCGACCGCCGCGCATGTGGTTTTGAGTCTCGACTCCCGTGTCTTGCAAAATGTAATTGAATGTTTCTGTTAAATAATCGTAGAAGCAGCACGAACGCTAGTAATGTGCCCGGTATACGACAATAGGCTCGCCACGTATTACGTGAGACAAAAATATTTTATCCTATAGCAATATTGTATATGTAAAAAGTAACACAACTAGTAAACAAAAACAGTCTGTTAAAATAAACAACGAAATTTATTTATAATGACTATGTAGCAGGTTACTAAATATTCATATGTAGCGCCTGCTTGTTTGGATAGCACGCTGGACACGAGCGTGATACGTTAACATGTCAAACGAATTTTCTACGAATATCTACAGCGGGCCAATATTAAACGCTCACGTGCCGTGATAACTCATTCCAGGTCAGTGGATATCAGAATAGTTGGTAGGTATATGGATGATATATTGTATTGCAGGTGGATAGTCCACCAGCACTGCAGGCAACTATTACTAAACCTGCTTGTGGCGGTGGCGGCGCACCACGATCACCTAACTGTTGCCCGAGTGTTGTTGGCCAGTCGCTCGGCACAACTCGGGCTGGGTATACCACCGGCTACACTACCTTTGGTGCCGCATAACTTTACAGGTATATCTTCTGTGAAAATCTTTTCTTTACAGATCTACATCGGATTCTTTTGTACCAACTTCTTTTTTTGTTGAGGTATCATTCCACTTATTGAACTTTTAACTTGATATATTGAGAGGTTGCGGTTTCGAATTCTATCGATGGCACTGCCGATGTAAACCCCTCCTGACGAAAGCATTGTAACTTAGCTGGAGGGGTTATGGTTAGGGTTCCCAACCATACTATTAAAAACAGTATTATACTATATTTCACTCGTTAATACTTTTACAGTTCTATCAAAAAAAGTGAAAAAAACTGTTTTATGACCGCTGATATTCGGAGCTATAATAAAACCTAAAACAATATATTTATAATATATATTTTAAAATGATATAAGGTTATACCTTTGCAAGAAGCTGCGAGAAATATGTTTTTAGAACACCAAAAACATTTAATAAAGTTAACTTTTCTAGAATTTATTTATCATACAAGAAGTTGGGAGCCCTTGTTGTAGTACCTATACTTTAGATCATTTGATATCCAAAACAGTTAGTATCTACGAGAAAATTATGATTTTAAAAGGCATTAATCCAATGGATATGGCTTCGGTCTTGCGGTCAATAGTTTGTAGGGACCAATCGTGTCTATTGCATTACTGACATGAACCCACTTTTAATACAAGCATATTAGCTTAGTTGGAGCGGTTAACAAGAATACTACCAATTTTTAACAATTAAACTCACAACACGCTTCCTTGTGGTGAGAAGGTGTGACTTACACCGCTAAGCCCTCCATGCTGTCTAACTTCCACACCATCAACACAATCCATACATCAATTTTAGATCGCCCCCTATACTAGTAACCGTCTATCGTATTACCCTCATAAGTCTAATTAATTATATTATTTTGTAGAACCCGACGCTGCTTTCGACAACTACCCGCAGTGTGCACACTCGCCGCAGTCTCACGCTCGCTCGCTTTGCTCCGACCCACAAGTCACACCCGAAGGTATTACTTTTTTATTTGTTTACTATTTCCTGCCCGCGGCTTTGCACGCCCGGGACCCATCCAGGACAAAGTACGCCAGTACTTCTTACAATTTTTTATTCAGTTATTAAAAGTATTTTACAAAACAAATAACAGGCTGCTTATTGTATTAAATTCACATTAAAACTATATTTAATCTAAAGGAAAACCTTTACAATTTAAATATTGGACACAAGAGACTTGTTTATGAAGTCTGTTTTTACATAGTATTACCTGAACTAGGTCAGAGACCTGTGTTTTAAGCTGTTTCTAATATTACATTTTTATTCTACTGTTAATAAAGTAAGGGTCTACAAAAAACATTTATACATGTACTGCAAACATATATAGTTAAGTCTACAATTAAAATAGTTTTAAACAATAACAATTATAAATGAAAAATTGCTTAAACAATAAGAAATTATTTTACAACTGTTAGCAATTTCTCTGTATCTGAATACGTAAGCGTTTTTAGGTACTTTGTTAAAACTATGTGACATTGATTATGATTAATGCTATATATATCTAATATCTCTTCATGTAAGCATGCTTAGTTTGGAAACTTTCACAAACTAAGTCTTTCCTTCTTTTGTTTGTAGGTAAAAAAGGTAGAAGCGTATGTTGTTTAAGGACAGTGTGCAGGATAAATAGTTGTCGGACCGATAAAATGTTGATGTATTGGTAGGGAATATGAAAGGGCGGAATGTGGCCACATTTAAGATGGCTCTTTGCGCACGTTCTAATGGCAATAATATTGTTTTTGATGCTCCGCCCCACGATGTTACACAATAAGTTATGATTGATTGGCATAATGCTAAATACACCTGTTTTAATAATTTAAATGTTGCAACGCTACGAAGATTCTTGAAAATATATATTAGTTTGCGTATTCTTTTGCATAATAAATAAATATATATATTTGATCCCCGGATGAGGTATACGTGATTGTGTTTATCGAATTATAAATCGATACGGTTACTACTGCGCAGAATACGGCAATAGACTCCCGCTATTACGTGTGACTTTAAACCATATCTCGCAACATTTAGGCTTGAGACATACCATAAATATTTGGAGGCATAAATTTAAAAACCTCTCATTATAATTTATTATGATGTCTACCTTTGCAAATATCACATTCGTTTGGAACTCGCGCATCTCATATATTATTTTTCTTTGTTGCAACTAAGGCGTAGTTGCACGACCTCTATTAAAAGCGGGAGCAACAACTTATTTCCTTTCATAAATTCGTACGAGATTTTCGCTTATTATATGAAGAAAACTTTCTAGTCCTCAGCGCTAATGATGTTATTAGAATATCTAGTTTCTGCGTACCTATTCATATAATTTAATTCTGTTTTCTGTTTGAAATAATATATAGCGAGCAAAACATATATTATTTTGAATTTCAGCATCCATAAACAAACCAAAATTCGAATAATTCGATAGACGTTCAATCTCAGATTTAAATATGCATCGATTCTTTGTCACTTTAAACCCTGATTGCCTTGATGGTGCAGCCATACAGTGCGTTTCAACTTTCAAATACGATGTCCCATTTGACAGATGATCGTTGAATAGTGATAGTGATAGTGAAGAGACCGTTTCAATCGACAACATCACGAAATCGATAATCGATAACCGATTAACTTTTCAAACAAACTGTAATCGTGGTTTTAGAATCTAAACAAAAATGATAGAAACAGAAAAACAAAAAAGACTCCATCTAAGCTTGACATATCGTAAGAATAGTTACATCAAAGTTACATGTTAAACACAATGTTTAATTGTAAAAACTTTTCTGGTCTTATCCTATGTTAATACCTAGTATCACATACTTACTCCATAGTTACCTAATATAAGGGTGAAACAATTGTGGTATAACAGATTTTGATTTTCAAGACGACTACTCTTTGAAAACTATAGGATATTTTAAACTATACGTCCAATAACGCATCTTCAGGACCATTTTTGAAAAGAAAATATATTAAGGGTTTGCAGAATGGGATTTAAGGTACGTTGTAACGTAATAATAATTAATGTTAAATACAAATTTACAAAAGTATTTCTCGGACAATTGTTTAAACCTCGAATTAGTTCGATTTTATACGATTCATATAGTTGCGTTACAATGACTGAAAGTAAAAAAAATACTCCAGTGCGTAACTATGGTATTGTAGTAAAATGTTATTTGATTTTGATGTTTAAATTATTTAAGTGTAATATCAATAGAAATTATTAGTTGATTATGTTTGTGAAACAATTACATCATGTTTTGTATAGATTCTAATTATTTTTAAATAGTCTTTAATAATATAAGTATTCATTTAATATTGTCTTCTATTTACGCGAATATTATTCATTGAAATTAAACTGCTATATACGGATTTTATCGCGTTGTTTATTTGATACTTTATTACAAAATTTTGAAAATTGTTACACTACTACTACTATTAAACTTTACTAATTTTTAAGCTAAAATTTTCTTCTTTTCTTTCTAAATTCTTCAATTGAATAAAGATTTAGTATTTATAGTTGGCATACACACTCGATCATTAATTTATCTTATGACATGCACGAAATTAACGTTTGGTTATTACTTATAGGTGAATGCGACAACTACCCATCATTGCCAGTGATAGTGACAGGAGACACAGACGCCGAGCCAGCCCCGGCAGAGCCGACACCAGAGGCCGAACCGGCAGAGATCCCTGTCGCAGACGTCATCAAGTCTCTAGTACACTTCCTAGCTAACAGACCCACGCATATGCCTCTGTGGCAGTATGAAGACATCACTGCTAAAGGTAAATTATATTCATACTTGACCGTGGTCGCTTCGTCACTATTGCTTCACAAAGTATTGTGGTTTTGAACACCGCACAGAACAAAAGTTCGTGACAGTCACAGTACAGTTACGAATTGGTGTTTACATTGAATGTTGATAAATTACATTACATTTTATATTTAATAGAGTGTTATGGTGTGCACAACACTGTATATATTCTATTAAAATAAAATGTCCTATCTATAGTTACTTATTACAAGTCTTTGTGTCCGTTGGTTGCTGCCTGTAGAGTCCACCGCGATACAGGAATATTTTTAGCGGTAGTTGACTTTCTATGAAATACCTACGTGTCTCAATGTTTAAAAAATCTTTCTTCCCGTCTCCCAAATTGTGCTACGTCCACGATGATCAAAACTTACCTTTGTACCTAGCACTTAAGCTAACATTGTGGAATGCAATAAATATATTAAGTATTGACTAGAACTCTAAAGTGTGAAAAATATGCATCGCTAGCCATTTGCATAAAATTTTACGACATAATATAACATGGATAATTTTGTTTATTCTAATTATATTTACGCATAACATTATCTACGTATAATAGCTTGCACATACCTATATTTTTAAGCTTACCTTACCTAATGTGAACATAAACTGCCAAATACAGTTATGGCGATGTATTATTATAACAAAAAGAATTATGCCTAAATAGTTATGCCAAAGTAAATTAAGAAACAAGTGAGAATCGGCAATGAATTGCCGTAAATCTTAAAGTTCGAAAAAGTGGTTCAAGGAAAATGGTAAGGTCACGTGATACCACGTGACCTTGAGGTCGGTACGGTACTTGAGTTGAAAGTTGTATAACAGACAAACGAACGGACGGACAAAGCTGTTGTATAAGAGTTTTTTCGAACTCTAAAAGAAACATTATGCGAAATGAAGGGATCCCGGAAAATATATATGTAATGTTCGAGACTCATTTGGGTACTGACAGTTTATGACGTGACAGTGTGGACGCTGCGCAGCTGCCAGCAGATGTCGACTCTGTTGCGTCACGTGCTGCGCGTGTTCCGCGAGTCGCTGCCACACGCGCTCATCTCAGAGCGCTGGGCGCAGACCGCGCTGCAACTCGGACTCTCCTGTCCCTCGAGGCACTACGCCGGCAGGTCCTTACAGGTCCGTATGAAAATACTTACATTTTAAATTTAATCGTCATTATATGTCTTATATTATATGTATTATTCCCACGTCACTTGAGGTCGGCTTTTCTGATCTAACTGGATTTGGATATCAGTTTTTATACGGAGCGGCTGCCATCTGACCTCCGCAACCCGAAAGCTAACGATACCCTAAGGCTAGACCAGTGTCAGGATATTATAGGGCACTGACTCGCCAATAACGACTGCCATAGATGTTCATGGCAGCCGGGACCGACGGCTTAACATGCGCTCCGAGTCCCCTCTGCGTCATTATATATATACGTCATTATATGTATGAGTGGTATAATCCTATGTTGCCAATGTTCAAGGGGATAAACATCAGGAGCATTTCCCCTTGTTAAAAAAGGTACAGTCGGCAATATAGGTAGCTAAACACAATTTTTTTAATAGTATTCGCTTTTTAAATACTGCTTATCATTCCTTACTATTTATATCAACTATCTTTCATCTATCACTGCTTTAAAATCTAACATTTGTTATACTTAGGATTAAGGCAATCGAGATCTCGCAAGTATGTATCGAGTTATGTTGCTGACTGTACCACTAAGATATAAGAGAAGTACAGTCAGCGTCATGAGTAGTTGTACAATGAATCAATTTAAACCACGATTATATGAATTAAAATAATTTAATTATGTACTTCTCATACATTCTCTAACCTGAAAAAATTAAGAAATCTCATAACTACGAATCATAGTATCATATAAAAGTGCGTTTATAGTTAGCTACCTATATCGCTGTCTGTACAAAGCTGTTGAAGTTTTTACGAAGACGTTTGGTTATGAGGCGTCTATTAAATTTCAAATTTATGGTTTTTAGGTGTTTAGATTCATCGGAGTGGCGATGACGGGTCGCATGGTGTCTGACATACTGTCACGGCTGGTGGAGACTGTGGCGGAACAAGGCGAGGACATGCAAGGCTACGTCACGGAACTGCTACTCACACTCGAAGCAGCGGTCGACTCGCTCGAGTCCAACTTCAGACCTCTCGACTATATGAGAGACATATTCAAGTCTACGCCTAATCTCAATAATAAAGATGGTGGACCGCCTGTCAACGGGAGCCCCTATTCCGCTGGTAAGTTTTTTTTATTATGATATCTGCAAGTTTACTATTGCAATGACTATCCGAAACTCCGGACGGAACGAGAAATACGTGAAGTTTATCTGGGTTTAATTCTTTTAAAATTACATTACTCAATTGTTTGGACTACTTTATAAAAGTGTTAAGGACAATCAAGAGCTTAACTGTGTCGATATTAAGGTAAAATTTCGGGTTAAATGTGTTTCTCGGTATGAACAGTCGGCCCGAAACTTCGGCATTAACGTTTCATGGTAGGTATTTCCGTTGCTGTAATTTGGCAGCACCTGTATTCGATTGGGTTCAAATTATTTGATTAAATCAATTACGTAGATAAATATTAGACACCATGTTTGTTATTTATGTCTTTGTGTATTTTTTTATTTTATAATAGGCACATAGAGATGATAAACTACGAAGATACTTCTAGTTACGCGATCTGTGTGTATGTTTGTAAACGTGGCACTTTAAAAAGTTGCCGTTTATTTGTTTTGTCATGTTTGATTAATTACTAGGATCCAAGAATAAATTTATTAACAATTAATCTATAACCCTACTTTATTATATGCTGATTATTGCACTAATGTTACACCAGTGCATCAGTAAAACACTCGGAACGATTCCCCAATCGTTTTCTATTGTTAAAATCTCAATATCTACACAGTGGGTGAAATTGTATCCAGTATATAATTTAATAATAACCTTATTTCTATTAAGTGTATGATAATTAAAAACAGCTGGCGAAATAAACGAATTAAGAGAAATAATACTACATTAGAGGCAGGGTAAACGCGTTGATAATTATTGAAACTTAATATATACCTATTTATTTGCCGATGTTTCGACCAACTTGCATCGATCATGGTCACGTTAACTGGTGTGAGCTCAGCGATATTATTTTAAGTAAGCTGGCGAAGTGTTCACGTAAGCATTGTGTACCCTTCAAAGATATTGTTACGTGTTGGGTTCGACGGATAAGAATGCAAACAATATTACCGACTTAAACACGTTTTATTCAAACACACAATTAAATTTAAAACACTACAAACACTATAGTACCGTTTTCCACTATAACTGCTTCAAACTTCGTTGTATTTTCGCTTCCGTTCGCTTCGACGAATACTTAATGGTAACCACTTACGATTGAACCTGACTCGGCGAGCTTTTTATACGCGGTTAAAGCGTTCCTAGAGTTTTCTAGTAACGCTATGTACCCGGTATGTAAACAGTACGATGATTCGAGAAAGTGCCAGCATTCTCTCTACGCTTCGTGTACTCACACTACGTAGTTCCGTAAGATGTCAATAGATGGCGGTGTAATAAATTATTAGACGGAACTGTCGAATCTTTACCGCAATGCTGAGAGATGGCACTGGGCGTAACAATAAAAAGGTCTATTGTACAATTAATTTAACGCGGATATGGGGCCATTCATAAATTACGTCACATAACGTGTGAGGTAATTTAGAGAGGGAGTAGATGAAGTATGACAAGAGGCAAAAGAGGCTCTGAATTACCTAAGAAGTACAGTAATATTACCGTTTTACGCGAAGGAAAGTGTGAATTCCTAAATGAAAGTAAAATTATGTTTGAAAATGCTGTTAATTTAATAATTTTAGATGTACAATTGCAAAATATGTAACGTCACTCTAGGGAGAGGGGAAGTCATAAATGTGACCAGCTGTGACAAGGCCCGTCCTAGAGGGGTAAAATATCATGAAATTGGTGTGACGTAATTTATAAATGGCCCCTATGCTTTTATATACCCCAGCTATACGTATATACAGTAATGAGTATATATGTATGTGTGTTTGTAGGTAAGCGTTCTCCGGGCGTGTGTGTTGGTTGCGTGACGAACCATACTCGCAGCACCAGCTACTCCGTCTCGTACTGCATTCGCAAGAACAACGCTCCACCGCCCAACAACGACAAACAACAACATGGTCAGTATTTACTACACTTACTGACCTCACTTTACTTATTTTACCACACTTGACCTGTCAATTGTTGGAATGCCAGACCTTACCACATTTAACCTGTTAGTACGTATGCCTGACTTATATTTTTAGGATTTTAAATTTGAATACCGATTGTGTCCGGCCGCCAGTGTACCGCTGCCACTCAATGGGTTATGCCAAAGTTGGACGATAAACTGGTGCTGAAGTAGTTTTCCCGTGGCACTTTAGTAAATGCTAGTGCGTTATATAAGGACACGAGTTCAACCTCTTAATTCTTGGAATGCCAGACATAATTTAAAAGCTATTCTGCCGTCCTTTAACTAAAATGCCGTTAACCTACAAGCGCGCGAATATGACTTTTTAATGGATAGTAAAATAGTTTTGAATTTTCTATCTATAATTTTACTAGAATTTAAAACTATTTATCTATATAATTATCTGTCTATATCTATATTCTAGTATAGAATTCAAAACTATATTACTTTTCATTAAAAAGTCATAATCGGGCGGTTGTGGGTTAACGGCATTTTAGTTAAAGGTCGGCAGTATTGGTGTCTTACCACACTTAATGTGTCAGTTATTGGAATGCCAGACATTGAAAATCTATTGCTTCCGACCGCCGGTGTTCCGTTGCCAATGAAATTAAATTAATTAAATTGGGTTAAGCCAAAATTAATTTGTTAACAAATTACCGCTGAAGTAGTTATCTCGTGGCATTATAGTAAATGCATACACGAGGAAGAAATTTAAATTGTCGGGCAAAGTTTTATTGGTGTGTAATTCGGTCTTGTAGACTCGCCCCTTATTACGTGATACTTAAAGTCATAACTGGATATATAATTTGTATAGAAATTCACGTGAAAATATACTGAATGTTAAATTTTTTTATTTACAGAACGCGCTCGGCCTTGCAGTGAAGCGGCTAAGGGTGTATGTTCTAACTTGTGTCGATCGCGTTCTGCGCAGTCACTCAAATTACTCGGCGACAGTGCTACTCAGGTACAACACTATTTACTTATATTTCAAAATTGTATAATATGAAAATTAAAACAGATGACGAAATATTGTTATTCCATCATTATTTTTTTAAATGTACATGTGTGTCGGGTAATTGAAGTAGTTTGCTCGACACGACACAGGAATCGTTATTTGTCGGAATTGTAGCGAAAATCGTAGTAGCGACACAATATGTGTATATATAACAATGGGTTTGCCTCTATAATATGAAAACAAATAAACAGCTGGCGAAATAAACGTATTAAGAGAAATAATACCATACGGCCTACCTGATGGTAAGTGGTTACTGTAGTCTATGGACGCCTGCAACACCAGAGGCATTACTTGCGCGTTGTCGACCCTTTAGGAAAGGAAGTGGGAAGGAGAAGGAGCGGGAAGGGGGAAAGAGGGTGATTGGGCCTCCGGCACTCTCATTCACCGAACGAAACAACAGTAGGAATACTGGTATTTTACGTCGATATTCTGTGAGAGGGTAGTCCTTTCCCGGTCGAGCCGATCCATTCATGTGAAATCAGCGAGGCTTTACTACTCTAAACTAAACATTTTTTAATATATCTTTTTCATTTTAAATGTACATGTATTCTAATTTGTGTAATAGGACGACAAGTTGACAATCCTGGCGACGTTGTTCTGGGTGGGCGCGTCTCTGTTGGAGTCGGACTATGAGCATGAGTTCCTCCTCGGAGTACGGTTACTCGCGCGAGTCATGTCGCGGCTGCCGCTCGACCGCCCAGACGCGCGGGAACGACTGGACCGCACCCAAGCCCACACCTCTCCCTCACTACACGCCTTATTACTAAAGGTAATATACTACTTTATATATAATATCAATAGTTATAATACTTCTACACATATTACTGAACTCCCCTACGGCTAGGTTAGTTCATTTTTGTGTTTGCGATAGCCTGAATAGTCTAAGGTCATTGTGAGGGATTCTAGGAGTATTCCAACCAACGACGTTTAGGCATAACAATGAAATCCTATAGTAATAGTAACATAAGATAATCTGCAATACCTTTAGTTTTATGGGCTTGCGTTTACGCGAATGTTACACATTGAACTGCTTTATACGAATTTTAATATGAACATTTCTGATGCAAATTATTTAACTTATTTAAATACAAAAAAGCGTAGTCTTGTAGTGATTAAATTACTTGAGTATTAAATTGTGATATACCATATAAAGACGCACCGTTTTGCTGGTTTCAGGGTTGCACACATCCGAACACCTACGAGCCTGTAGTCGGCGTGTTAGTGGACATGATCCCACTGTTGGAGCTGCCTGTAATTGATCCCACGCAGTCCGTCGCCTTTCCTATGACGGTAGTCGCCTTATTACCGTACATGTTGCTACATTACGAAGACGCGAACGAGCTGTGTGTGCGCGCAGCATGCCATATCGCACAGGTAATTTTCTATCAGTACTGCTAAACTTACTGCCAGACTTACTCGGTACAGTGATTGTGAAACAGCTTTGTATGATGTTTGGGGTTCTATTGCCGGATGTCGTGAAGGACTTTTCTTACAAAGAATACTGTGACCAGTAGTGGGCAATAGGCCTGCACAGGACCTAAACCCGTTAACACAACATATGGGTGTAATTAATATTTTCTTACCCCTTTGGAGACTTAGGCGTGAGGATATGTATATTATGTTAACTCACTAATTTTTAATACATAAATATTCTATAATATTGAACTACTAGAAACTTTAACAAGTATTGATTTCTCTGTTATACAATAATACAATAATTATTAAGAAGCAGCGATAGCCTAGTGGGAAACCGTTGGACTGCCACGCAGAGATCACGAGTTCGATCCCAAGGCGCTCATCTCTGACTTTTCGAAGTTATGTGCGTATTAAATAGTTAATTGTCGCTCGCTTTAACGGTGAAGGAAAACATCCTGAGGAAGCCTGCATGTCTGAAAGTTTTCCATAATGTTCTTAAAGATATGTGAAGTCTGGCAACCTGCACTGGGCCAGCGTTGTGTACTATGGCCTAACCCTTCTCACAGTGAGATGAGGCCCGTGCCCAGCAGTGGGACAGTTTAATACAGGGCTGGTACTATTATTATTACGATAATTATACCGAAAATTATATAATTAACACAATGAACAACAGCGACTTTTTGTCCATAATAGAACGTTATTACTAGTCAACTTACAATTAATTTGCATCTAAATGAAAAGCATATATAGTTGTTAGTCTTATAGTTTGCTATTTAATATTCTAAATGAAAGATATTTGTTCAGTTCACGGCAGAGAAGAGCAAGAAACTGGAGAATCTCGGCACAGTGATGACGTTGTACTCGCGGCGCACCTTCAGCAAGGAGAGCTTCCAGTGGACCAAGTGCGTCGTCAAGTATCTGTGGGACACGTACTCGCATCTCTCGCAGCAAATGCTCGCCTTCCTCGTGGAGGTTTTAGAAAAGGTCAGAGATTCTTTACTTTTAGCAATATAAACGCATAATTATTTTGGTTTTCGCCTTCTTTAATGGAGAATAGAGCTATAGCATGTAATAATATTTTTTAAACGTTATCCCTCTATATGTTGTCAATGTGCAAGATCGCGGTAGTACACGTTGAGAATAAGAGGTACACATACCGTCGGCCACCAGTGAAAACCTCGTTAGTGCCAAAAGTAACATTTCACAAGAGATCCATAAATCCTAGTCCCAATTTTCTGTAAATTTACCATTACCCACTAAAACCTGTAATTAGTATTTGAATATAAAAGTGTTTTGACACCACGGATACCATTTAAAACACTGTTTTTTAATTTATAAAGCCAGTGCAATGAATATGCCATTTGTTTTACGTTTTGCGTCTTAAAATGTTCAACTAGTACCATTACCAAGATTTTCTATTAAATCCATAGTGTGTATTTTGGCCAGTCTAAAATATGGTAAGCGAGGATGTTTTGTCAAATCTGACATTAAATGTTTTTAACCGAAATTTGCATTTACGAGGTTTTCATTGGTGGCCAATGTTGTAATAATATGATTTATTTTATACAGAAAATTAATGTGTCAAAGAGTGAAGATTTAGGATATTTTTATGTTGATATAAAGTAAAATGGAATTAAGTGGGTTAAACCGGATCTATCATCTAATCTCTTATTTTCTTAAAGACTATACCCATGCTAGGTTCGATTTTCAAGCAACGTAATGATTATATATTCTTTGTGAAAACACGGCAAAATAATTTGCGATTCACAAATTTTTGTCCCGTGTGGAATTCAACCACACTTGTCTTAGTAACATCGGCGAGGCAACCACTGAAGCGTAACGCCATACAAAACACATATCTATAATTTAAGTATAATACGTATAATTATTATTAGTTTGATTGCAGTCCCACTGCTGGGCAACAACCTAACTTACCTCTTTCCAATCTGCATTTATCGGAGTATAATCAATAAAAACTCACTTATAAACGCTTATTATCGTCATATCTTTCGAAACCTGACGTAATATTACTATTTGAGCTCATAAAGTTATTTTCGCCCAAAAGTCATATAACCTGGAACGTCTATTAGAATTTGACGTATATTAATAATAAAAAATTAATAATAAAATTTATTGTGTCAAATAATTCGTTTTACAAAAAGTTATGTTCGGAATCTTATTTTAAGCATAAAATGCCTGTAGTAGTAAACTCCGCTCCTCCATATTTTACGTAGCGTGATAATTAACACAGTAATTTGAAATGATAAATTAACTCCAGGATACATTATAATAAATACAAACTCATACTTTAAAATGTGTGTGGTATGTGTGAGTGCATGTGTGTGTGTGTGTGTGTGTGTGTGTGTGTGTGTGTGTGTGTGTGTGTTTGTGTGTGTGTGTGTGTGTTTGTGTGCGTGTATATATATATGTGTGCGTGTGTGTGTGTATATATCGATCATTCCGCGTGATGTAACAATGCTTCTGTGTCCTCATATGTAAGTGGTTTCATCCACTTAACTAATTTCTTTGCAGTCATAATATCTTTTTGTGTCTATGTATATATTATATATTAGCGACTGTATTAGTATTTCGATAATGTCTAATAATAATATTTATGTGCCTTCTTGGTATGGCAGCGATAGCCCAGTGGGAAACCGTTGTACTGTCATGCAGAGTTCTCGTGATCGGTCCTACGTCACGCACCTCTGACTTTTACGCATTAAATAATTAATTATCACTCACTTCGACGATGAATAAAAACATCCTAAGAAACCATGCTTGTCTGAGAGTGCCCCGTAATCTTTTGAAGATTTGTAAGTCTGTCAACCCGCACTTTAAAGAGGCCGGTGCCTAACAATGAGACAATTTATAAACAAGGATGATATTATTATATATTTATTATTTATTTCACCGCATCGAAGAAATACATACATAGATTCACGCCTGTTTCCCAGAGGGGTAGGCAGAGACTACGGATATCCATTTGCTACGATCCTGACCTGGCCTTTGTCTAGAACGCCTCTGATCTGATCAAGAAACGTTCGCCTAGGTTTTCCTTTTGCGACTGTTCCATTCACACTAGCCTTATAAACTTTCTTAGTCTTTCCTCGTTCATTCTTTCTACATGCCCAAACCATCTTAACATATCCTTTTCTATTCTTGTCACTATATCCACTTTAATGCCGGATCTCTCTCTAATCACACTATTCCTTATTCTATCTTTCAGAGTCACACCACATATATTTCGCAGCGGTCTCATTTTTTTCACTTCCATACATAAGTGTGAGCACTAATAGTCCTCTATGAAATGAATAATACACTCATTAAAACGACCAGATTATAAATACAAAGTTCTTACATTATAATTGTTCTTACATTCTAGTATATGTGTTGGTGTGTATTTTATTGTGTGAGTTTATGTGTGCAGGGTTCAGCGAATCTCCAACTGCCGGTGCTGTCGATTCTTCACTGTATGCTGTACTACGTGGACTTGAACGCGCCAGCGGCGCAGCCGGTCAACGCTGATCTCCTCCGAGCCGTCGCCAAGTTCATAGACGTAACGGTGCGTCATACCTTAAGGCCCAGTTCCTATATCAAAAAACGAGTAATTTATAAAAGCTACGTCCAGTTACATTTTGTCATAAATTTTATAGAATACTAACGTACCGCCGCGGCATCGTACGAGTAGTACAAATCCTTAACAAATTATTATAGCCTATTGGTGAAACCACATGAAAATTTACGTACAGACAGAAAAACGCGACGGGGGACTTTCTATTATAATATGAGATGATGTGTAATTAACTGTAAAATGTCGCGTTTCTTAATATAGGAACCGGGTATAAATCATTAAAATGGTAGTACATACTCATATACATATATGTACATATGTACGCTGTCCCGCATACAATTTGTTTAACAGCTCAAGAATTGTTACATTGTATTAGCGGCTATCAATTTATATTCCATACAAAATAATACATCATAATTATTATTAGAATTACCGCTTTACAAAATATAAGCGTTTTTAAGGTTGTAATAAGTAAATCGTAATTGTTAAATGGATTCATTGCGATTTATATATGTGTTATGTTAATACATTTTAAAGATGTAATATATTATGACGAGAAACGCTACTATAAAGCTATGTGTGAAAAGTATAAATTAACAAAGAAAAAATATATATATAAAAGTTAGTTCGAACTCTGAAAAACGCAACCGATACCGGTCCGCTCACTTAGTCTGTGTGTGGTAGGTTTAAGATGTAAATATTTTATGACGATATTTTAAATTTTCATACATACTATTATGCAGGCAAACTGTGGTTAGAAAGGTAACAAGTTTTATTTGTATATATACGCTACTGTACAATTTATACGAAAATGATGGTTTTTATTTAGAAGGCAATTATAACAATAAAAACTTGAAATTAAATTTAGCAAACTGAGAACACTTACCATTTCGAAAGTATTCTTTATTTAGAAGGCAATTATTACAATAAAAACTTGAAATTAAATTTAGCAAACTGAGAACACTTACCATTTCGAAAGTATTCATATTTTCATCTAATTGCACACCTTTCACTTACACCTTTGTATTTCATAATTATAACATGTGTATAAAAATCGAACTTTTAAAAAGCCAACATTTCGATGAAAATGTCAATAATAGAATTGAAATAGGAATTTAATATCGCCACTATCACTAATTACTTATGGCGATATTCAATAACGTACTGGACTAAGCATATACTGTGTCATGAGAAAAGTACTCATAACGAAAAGGTTTTATTATGAGAATAATAAAAATAAATGCTTTTCCACCTGCCGCATGACGCATTTAACGTGCTTTTATATATCTTTTTCACTATGGAATCAGAAAATCATTCAAACTATATTGAGAGCTACGTAATAGAACATACGAAAACAAATTAGACACAACATCTCTTATAAATCATCATACGTCACAAACGTTTTACATATATGCAATCGTATATCCCTTCGCCAAAATTCATTTATTTTTCAACTTAGATTATATAAAATGCCTTTATGCTTGATATTTTGTCACAAAAATAAACTCAGTGCATGTTACTAGAACAGACAGTAAAATTCGGCCATAGTCTGTATATAAAGGGTAGCGATTATTTAACAAAACCATCTCAATTACATTGAATATCAAAGGAAAATTCGAATACCAAAGTAAACAAAAGGACACGCAATAGAGAACAAAAAAATATCACTATAACATAATTATTCAAAAGATGCCTTTTCCTGAAATTTTCCTGTCAACATTATTATTAAGTAATCCTATTTTGTAATCTATGGCGTCGGCTCCTGCTATTTGAAATTTGCCGCCATTAAATATTTTGTACCAACGCCATTTGTTGGTCACTTCTTTGTTCAAATGTTTGGGGCTGAGCTTTGAGAGGGATCGTGGGGAGGCGGTGCAAGCTCCGAGTGCAATGACCGGTTGACCCAATAAACCGACGGATGTTGCAATCGATAACGCATAAATTCGAGTCGTAATGTTTGCAGACTCGTCCTCACATGACTAATGGACATCTTTATTTAAATAAATTTAATTTTTATACTGTTTCGTATCATTTGCAATTAGTGGTATATAATTACGTTTGTTTAATGATTATTTGCATAACAATGGATTTAAAAAATGTTGTAAATTAGATGTAATTTGTAGTAAAATTGTAAAAATTGTAGATAATAATTACAAAAAGCGGGCGATGCGTGTCTTGGTTTAGAACTGAGAACTCTTTAGTAGCAATTAAATAATAATATAATTATATCGGCTATTCGTAGCTCTTGGTTATTCATTCGTCTTTACTTTATGATATTGAAAGGTGATCTTGATGTCTGTTATATTCAGTATACTATGTTGCAACGATAGTAATTTGATTTCATTTTTAGAAGTTTTAGTTTTTGGGTGATATACACTAATATACACATGTTAATTTTGTATACGAAACAGTTTGCTTCGGAATCGCCTCTCTTGCAAATATTTGTCGATTAAAGTTTGATTTTTTAAATATAAAGAATAAATATTTCACGACTTATTTATTTTAAAAAGAAGGAAACCCATTTCAAACTAAAAATATATATTTTTAAAACAAATGAACGTGTCTACAAAACAAATGAACGTCTACAAAACAAATGACTATCAGAAAGTGATCAGCCATCGATAGTGCTTACAAAACACAGGTGCATGCGATTTTCGACCTTATTGACATTACTCAGAATTTATCATTTTATTAACGTATTACTGTCAGAAAGCAAGAAAATACAAAAAAGAAGTCTGTCATGAATTGTCAATTAGGTCGAAAATCGCATGCACCTGTCTTTTGTAAGCACTATCGATGGCTGATCACTTTCTGATAGTCATTTCTTTTGTAGACACGTATATAATAATATAATGTGTTACACATAATGCGAGATTAATTTTTAATCAATAGCCAAATGATGCAAAGTATAGGTCTTGAACTCAATTAGTCATAGTAAATATTACATTAATACTTATTTATTTGCAAGTGGCTAGTATATCCAAACATGACATAGCTATATAGCTATGACAGGGGATATACGAGTACTTAAAAATATAATTTTAAAAGTAAGTTCGTGCGGATGTCTCCCCGGCCTAGAGGACAGAACAAGATTGAAAAAATCCTGATATCTCCCCCGAGGGGGATCGTCAGGGTAGACACGAGACCGACACCATACGCTTGTGTTGTGGCCACAACAGCAAAAGTGAACAAGATACAATCCATTAACGAATACCGTTTGCTTGCACTCCGCTTTGGACGCCTCCGTTCGGCTGCGGTCGTCCTCGCCTGCCCTCGTTCGCGCTCGCCTGCCCTCGTTCGCGCTCGCCTGCTCTTGTTCGCGCTCGCCTGCCCTTGTCCGCGCTCGCCTGCCCTCGTTCGCGCTCGCCTGCCTCGTTCGCGCTCGTCCGTGAACGCTTACGTTCGTCGGTGCTCGTCAACGGCTCCTATACGCTCGTTTTCTACCGCCTAAAATAGCTTTATGTATACCCAATATAATGTGTTATATGTCGACAGGTACAAGACAGCAATAACTACAAAGAAGCTATGAAGATCCTGAAGCTAGTTGTGACGCGGTGTTCGACTCTCGTGGTACCGCCATACTGGGACAACCACGCCTCCTCAATCCTTGACACAGAACTGCACGGCAAGAAGGTGTGATACCTTCCTCACATCTAACCTCAAGGCTTATTATATCAATAAACTAATACTTTATGCAATCTGCAAAGTTAGCCTCCATACCCATAGATCGGGTGACCAGTACCTGGTTACACCTTGTGCTTCAAAACAATAAAAAAGTACAAATCGTACAAACTAAAAAAACTACAAAAAGATGTCACAAAGAGCTCATGGAATTTGATGACAATTTGATGGATGGATATGGAAATCCATATCCATCCATGACAGATCATACTGAATCCCTATCCACAAATATAATAACATCATCTGGTCCAAGAATTACCGCAACTCAATTTTTAAAAGGTAAAAGAACAAGTGGTCATGTACTCACATCACCTTTTTACCATAACAACCATTAGATATATTATTTACTAAAACATACCTACTCCAGCAATAAATAAAACAAGACGAATGTTTTCAATAACCTCTAATAACCGTATATATGTATGTATGTTAAAATAACTTTATCCGTATACATGTATGCACATTATCGCATTAGAATTATATTATAGCGTGAATAACGCTGTAAGTACAAATTGCATAATATTTCAATCAGTAGCATCAATATTAAACGATATGAATGCAACGAATTATAAATAAAAGATTTAATTCGCAGGAGCTGCCAGGGCGCACCATGGACTTCACGTTCGATCTCTCCCAAACCCCCGTCATAGGAAGAAAATACCTTCCCAAGAGTGGGAGTCAACCTGCCACAGGGCCCAGTTCCCTATCCAACGCGTCAACAACAACGCCAGATAAAGGTATTTCCGAGAATTTATGTACGCAGTGCAGTATCCGAGGAGGCGGCGCACTGCTGCCGGTGGTAGGGGCCCGGACACCATTCCACAGCTCACCTCGTTCGTGACGTAAACGTATTCCAGGAATTTCTGTACCCCAATGGGTGGTGCAGTATGGGGCCCCGGGCTCAGCGTTAACGGTGGGAGATGTAATTATTCAATGATATGGGGATGTGCGTCATTACATGATTTCTGACGCATGCGCGGTGCAACATCTCCTCACACCCTTCTCCCCGTGCCCCACTTCAGTTCTTCATTGGTATTCCCTGCCTCCCGCACCGCAACGACCCGCATGTTATTGATTTGATCTGCAGGCCAATCTAGGCTTTCACGCCTTTCGTATCCTAGCAACTACGAATGGCGCATTGCACTATGTACATTACGTGACATTTTACCTACATCAAATTATATTCTGTATTTTTCTAATATCATAAAAAGAAATCTGAAATCATATTAAATCACATAATTGACAACCACTCATATATATCCTCGAAACGGTTATTAGACTTGCATTACACACACGTTTCACAAATGTATGTAACACATAGAGGCGAGCCGATTATTGCTCACTGCACATTACCGGATTTTTCTCTACATCAGTATTTTAGACAGAAACCCAATACTTAACACTATTCACTTGATATTATTACAACCCTTCTCCCATTTCATTTTACAATTTATCATCCATCCTAACTTGATGAAAGCGAAAGTAATTCTTACTTCCTGTTACGTTCTATAATATAACTCGATATAATTGTAAAAATTATTGACAAACGCCAACCAATAAAACAGGAACGAATAAAGAGTATAACAGTTCCAAATGTATAAAAATAACGCAACATTTTTGCAAAGCACGGTATCGTATAATATATTCCTACGTTAACGTATTTATATAATAAGAATGATAAATTGATAAACATTTACTTACAAAGTGTAACTTAAAACGTAATGTAATAGTATAAAACGTGGTCTCATAGTATAAATATGGTCGTATGGAAAAGTTCGCGGGCTTTTACAGGTATTCCAAATTTGAAGTTTCAAATTGGAAAATCTGCAAAAGATCGCGAAGTTTTTCTTTTCTAGCCAGATCACTGACACAGAGAGAGTTTAAGTTAGAAAATCGTCGAATGAATGTTTTTATTGCCTTTATGTTACAAGTTAGTACACAAATTTTCATATACTATGTGATTAACATCAGTAATAATAAATACCATCGATTTGATAATCTTATACATATTATTAATTTCAAATTTATCAGGAAAGTTTAGCTCTCAAATGCTTTTGTTAGCATTAGGTTCCCGTCGATCGTGCAATGAGTAGGGTTCGAACATACGACCTCTCGATCAGAAGTCGACTACCTTATTCATTGAGCTACCGCCGCTTCAGTTATCACTAATTTTAGCGCGAAATTCAAACTTTGTGACCTTCACGTGGGTCCCTAGTACAAGTTGCTGTTACGTCAACGCGATCGAACCGTTTCCCGCGTTTAGCTCTCTGTTTGGTTGAGAGCTTGCAGCGGGCCAATCGGTGCCCCGAAAGTCATAAACGTGTCAATTGCGTTAACATAAAACAAACTCGCTCTAGGCACTCAGATAACGCTTTCGTTACGCGTTCCCACGGGTGTTAATTCGGCCATCTAACTTAAGACTGCGCCGAGCGTAAGACAGATAATGACAGAGCTCGTGCGGCGCATATTCAAATCGGCGTGTGGCCGCCATAGAAAATTGTATGCAGGATTTGAAGTGCTTTTTTGATAAATATGTAACTTTATTGTCAACCAATAATTTAAATATTTAGGACGGACAAATTGTAATATAAATATTTATGTTTCGTTTAAGCTATAAAATAGGATAGATTTCTACTGTTATAATCTAAGAATCACGAAACACGAGCTTAAGTTTTTGCGTTATTAAGAAAAGTACCTTATTATTATTTTTTTGTACCCTTGACTACATCTATGCGAGTTTTAATTTGAATTGTTTAATAATCATGTAGTTCTATGTATATACTAGAATTTGCCCCGGCTTTGCTCGCGTAAATGTAGGGTAGGTTATGTTAGCAACAGAACATTTTTCTTGATAAAAGATATGTCCCTATGTCCTTTTCTGGACCCCTGAGAACGTGTATGCCAAATTTCATGATGATCGGTCGATTAGTTAAGGCGTGCATAACAAACAAATAAACAAACGAACTTACATTCGCGTTTATATTTAAAGTAAGGATAAGATTTTAAAAGAAGGTTCTACATATAATATATAGTCATACTTGAAAATCCTCAGGGTCTTTAACATCTCAATCAGGCTCTGCATCGACAGTGGTCGGCCAGGAAACAGCAGCGGGCAACAACACGACACAGCCGCAGAGCGCGACGTCGCCGCGGCGCTCCTTGTCGCTGTCGCCCGCTGACGCGCTCGCCTCGGGCTGGAAGAGGCCCTGGATGTCACAAGTAATACTCTAACACTTCCAGCACTTTTTATATATCTTTGTAGTAAGTAAATCTAATACATGGACTGGTCCGACCGTTTCTGGTTCGACTCAACACATGGTGTGGTGGTATTAGACGTTCAGTCAGAAAATTTTACGGACTTTATAAGATACTTTTTTAATTTTGTCTCAATATAGAATGAAGATTTTATTTAATTTTAGATTAATATACACGCTAAATAATTATAATCCAAAAAACAGAGCCCTTTTAAAAATGGCTGTTTATATAAGAATGTTGAAGACAAAAAACAAACCACTGTATTAGTACTCGGTACGTCGTTTACACCCTGTACAATATTCAAGGTAAACTATAAATATCAGAAATCTATTTGTCAACAGAGTCGAGTTCGTGAATGCCTCGTCAACTTGCTGACCACGTGCGGACAAAGAGTTGGCCTGCCAAAAAGTCCATCTGTAAGTATAATCACCCATATGTTCTACGAAATAAAGATCAGATTTGATTGCCTCTGTGTACGTGCCGTACAATATACACTAACAGATATTCGGTGGTGGTCGCCAGTGCACCGCGTCTCCAACCCGCCAGCTCATACATATTGGCGTTATATTATATATTATTATTTTTATAATACATTGGCTGCTTCCTACTTAAATAATGAGAGTGATCTCGACCACGGACGCCAGCCGACCGATCATGGCCAACACAACTAATGATTGTAATGATTTCTATCCATCGCTGCGTCTAGGACGATTTAATTACCACTTTATGTTCTAAGGTAACTCGCATACATACTGTATATTATCGCAATCGCTTTCACGCACACACCACACGCTACAGGCAGGTGCTCTAGTCGACGCCACGCTCGGTGACGTTCGATAGAGACATTTGTCTCCGTACGATGACCCTTCTACGACGAAGCTGCATACACCATTGCATTGTCGCAAACATATTATATATATCGCTTCGCTTGTCATAACTTATGTATATACATGATAGAACGCGCCATTGTTACTAAAATAATTTATTTTTATATAAAAATACGATTAAACCAATTGTTGAACAATGCGCGTTGATGTGCCGTTTAATGAATCCCATAATTATTTAACTACGGCAGATTCATTGCTTTTGAATGGCAGATACAATATCTAAATAAAATCCAAAAAAAATTTTTTTATTCTCTCAATATAGTACTTTAGTAACAGTCGCGCATCGCTAATACAAGTCATTATTAATTTGCTAAAATCGTCGACTTACGTCTACTTACCATTCAATGTAAGCCGTCTATTGCGTTACCCTTCATGTTCCTGTATGTGTTCAGCTTTTCATAGTATATATGACAGACTCATGTACACATTTACACTTAAATCATAATATAATCATATAATATAATACCGCCCGCCATACTTATAGTAAGAATAACACTTAGCTTACAATATATTAATACGACAATATGGAGGATGATGAACACAGTACAATCAAACATATATAGATAGCTAGCATTATATGTATTTATGTTCACCCTTATGTAAGTAATATTGTATGACAGAGTCCACCGCACGTATAAGTATCGAGTATAAGCAGAGAGATAAGTATCGATACTGCCCAGCACTATAATATTTATATAAGCACCGTATATAACGACACTGAAATCTAGAAAAAGGTGACTTATATTTTATTAGAGGTATAAATATTGATATGCCGTGCTATGTACTCGGCTGCACTCGATCGCAAACGGTTATTTATAAAAATTATTTGGATCTTCGCTCAAACTACAACAACCTCTGACTTACAAAAGCACACAATCAATTAATAATGTATTGGTAAATGGCATCGTGCCGTATCGTGTTACCTCACAAACCTTTAGCTCTGTCTTTATCTAATGACCAATATACTCCCTGCATCTATATGTATATATAATCGGAGACTAATATAATATAATAACCAAAAGCTAGTATATACGATCTTAATGTATAAAATTTGATCGAGTAAATTATATTAAACATTTATTTATACAACAATATACAGATTTTAATCAAACTTTGTTGAGACTTATTGCTAACCTGTATCATCTAGATGAATGATATAAATAATTAAGAAGTAAATGTTACTATGCAGTAAGCACTACTGTGCAGGTACAATCTGTCACACTTAAAGAAGAAGTATGTTCAAATCTTATTTGTGCCCTATAAGGCCATCGCCCCACAATACATACGTATAGATAGTCGAATCGATACAACACGCGATATAGATACATTGATAGACAGACACATGCTTATAAAGATCTGGATATAACACACAACTGCGTTCGATGAGTTTGAACTTCATTCGATGTGAGCTCATGCCTATATATTAATGTGTCAATATTATCGCGTTGTATGGGCGCAGAAAGATCTGTGTACTTTCGTACCGTTTTTAATCTCTTTAATAATAGAAAAAGTCGTTTGGACGTTCTTCATTATTGTCATATAAGTTCGTGTGTGGTGACGTCAACTTAGTTGTTGTGTGTGGTGCCGTCAACTTAGTCGTTGTGTGTCTAAACGTGTGCGTGTTACAGGTGATCTTCAGTCAGAGCTCGGAGCTACTTGAGCGTGAGTCCTCAATGGCCTCCTCTTTAGAAGAGGTGTCGGGCACTCCGGGCAACGAACCGTCGGGAGGCGCCCCGCCCACTGATCATTTCGGCGTCTTCAAAGACTTCGACTTTTTGGAGTACGAGAGCGAAAGTATTGAGGTAAATATATTTTATGACGCTATATATTCACTTATGAAATTTTGCTTTATTTAAAAGTGACATGACATACTCGTGAATTGTATTGTGGTATAAGAAGGATATTTTAACATTATGTACTAGTGACAAGAGAAAGACGTCGGCCAAGTCATTTCCAGTTTCTAATGCTCTTAGCTTCAAATAAGTAAGTCGAATATGGTAAAATCCCATATAACGTAAAAATCAAGTGTTTTATAAACTTATTGGATACGTTTACAAGAGTAAAATATTCTTCTTTATTAAAATATCTTTATTTTACGTTACATTTTTAAATATATTATTATTAATATTATTGACAAATTTATTTTGCAAATTAATATTTGAATATTGCCAAGTCTTCTCAACCGTTGTTTCGCTACCAATTAACCTGTACTTGGAAATCATAATGATTATAATATATTCTATCTTACTTATATTTATCATATGTTTGAAATGGTTTTAATGGTTGTCGCGCTATCAGGGCGAGAGCTCGGACAACTTTAACTGGGGCGTGCGTCGACGGCTGCCGAGTGAAGAACGCGACGAGGGCCTGGGGCTCGAGCGAAGTCCTCCGCCGCAACAACCGAGACCACCGGACCTGCACCCAGCCAGCAAACCGGTATTTATACTTCACTTAAAGACTTACATATATATTTCATGTCAAACATGTCTTCATATCGCTGCCTGAACAATTTTAGACATATAGGCTCAGCGACCCGAAGTGGATCTTGGCCTCTGACATTAAAGTGCACCAATAAAATATAGTCACCCATAATTTAATGTACCGATGCAAAGATTAAACTTTCAAAATGATGACAAACATATTAAATCTTTTTGTAAATAAAACATGAACTTATCAGGCTCTCTTAACAAACAATCGTTTTGTAATATTTTTCGTTAGTAATAAATAATAATATTTTATATTATGTAAATTATTATTTCAGACAATCTTTTAGTTTAAGAGGTTTCTTAGACTAGAATAATATCTTCAATATTGAATACGTATTATAAAAATTATATGCTAGAACTGCCTTCGCGGTTGGTTTAGGTACACGTATAAGAAACTTATGAAAGATATTTGTAATAAAGTGTCAAATAAACAACGCGATAAAATCCGTATATAGCAGTTTAATTTCAACCTATGAAAGTTCAACAACTTAGAAATAAGTTTGTGAACTATAGAGAAATGCGCAATCCATACCGATTAAGTATTTTTAGAATGAATTAAAATTAGTCGAAGCAAGGTTAAGCGATTCTTATCTAGATGTATAAATGGCAATAAGCTCGCTCGTTTCAGAAACTGACTGCCTCATCATGTTTACTTACGATGGTTCTTGTTTGAAGAAAAATATAATTAGGAAACAAAGTAATAAATTCTAAATAGCAGTATGGTGTCTGAAAATGTAAACGGTAGATGGCAACAAGCTTGTCCAAATATGTGGAACTTGAGATATAATTCACGAAATGCCTTTATAATACACCTCTGTAATACACTTCCAACACATACAGACATTTGCCATAGTATACATAAAATATAGCAAAGATTCCTTTGTGATGACCACACCAAACTGTTACACGGTAAATAAACAAAATTCAGAAAATAGATGACCTATTTCCTCGGCTCGACCCAGCGTGTTGCACCTGACGTCCTAGTTACCTAGATAGGTCCCTGTGCGAGCGCCCGCTATGGGCTCCCACCCCTCTTGGGGCAACGCACTATAACCGTGTCGTGTCTTTAATAAAGTTATTAAGGACGTGACCCGGTTAAATAAAGTAATTTAGTTCACATGTACCTATTTGTTTTCCAATGAAAATAGTTTTTTAGAAAATAAACGTGATTACACACCTCTACTTATAAGTACATAGTAGCACGCATGTGTCCTCGAAGCAGTAGGCAGAAGAGTTACACTGACACTTTGCCAGCTACGATTTTCTGAATGTCCATGAGTAAGTAAATTAGGAAGTCGAGTTCCTTATACTGTCAGGATAAAAACAAATTTGTACAAAATACACGTTTTGGATGACTACTCAAAAACCATGTTTAAGTCATAATGTTATTAATTTCCAATTTCTTTACCACCCTATAATATTACCTCACTTCCAGTTATACGCTGTATACTTTTTAAGGATTACTTTAAAATACTTAATTATTTCTTCAATGTTTAGGTAATATAGCCAATTTTCTACAGCTATGCCATATATTGCTTCTGGCTGTACTTAATTGATTTATAATATAATATAATATTCTATCACATACACGCAACACCATCTAGCCCAAACTAAGCAGAGCTTGTAATATGGGTACTAGACAATGGATAAACATACATATACTTTTTTTGTTGTAAATACATACATATTATACATAGAAACACCCAGACCAAGACAAACATCCATGTTCATGCACACAAATGTTTGACTTGTGCAGGAATCGAACCCGTGACCTCAGGCGTTGCAGTCGGTTACACTAACCACTACGCCATCGAGTAGTCAAATTATTTAAGATATACTATTTAAACGTTAATAGGATCTTCGGTCAATTATATTTATGAAGTACAATGAAACCTGCGGTACTTTTGAATCTACAATCTAAATTAAAATATTCAAATTGAAATTGTAATTTGATAATAATGCGCTTAGTAGATGTAGGTATATGTACAAGAATTGTGTTTACTAGATGGGCCACGAAGATTCGTCAGATGAAGAGGGTGGTTGGGACGACGGCGCATGCGGCAGCCGCGGCGAGGGCGACGCTGGCGTTGTGCACGAACTAGTGCTGCGCCCCCGCACGCACTCCTACTCCAGCGCCTCTAGCGGTGAGCCCGATGGTGAGACTAAGCCTGCATCATAGCCTCGCATTAACTATACATGTCTTACTATTTTCTTTGTAACCAGGCCTTTGAAGGTGGATATGTAAAAGCATGATGCAACAAAAATAATCGAAAGTACCTAATTAAAATCAATATTGGCATTTCTGCAAGTACAAAGTAGGTATTTCTGATACCTGTATAAATTTCACTTCATCATCATGTCAGCCGAAAAACGTCCACTGCTGGACATAGGCCTACCCCAAGATTTTTCACACAGACCGGTCTGGGGCACATTTCCTATAAAAATTCTCTGTCTACCATCTTACGGTTGATGTTCATTTAAACGTCATGAATAAGTTGCAATAATATTATGACAGTGATCATTGCTCTCTTTATCATGTATTTTATTTACGTCATGCCATGTGTCAAGCTTAAATTACCACAGCTAACAACACTCACCTCCTTGTTTAAGCATTATTTTATTTGAATCGACCACGTCTACCTCAGCAATAATTAGATCGCACAGAAACTTTTATCAAAACTTGTAGACATTTTCTTGGCCGACTGTACACGGCAATGTCAATGCTGACTAGATAGAAGTAAGTAAAAAGAAGGTACCTATGTCTTCAAAAATAACTTATTCTACATGTAGATATCATGTTGCGAATACAACACACGAAAATAAATTAATATATCATATTTTATTTGAATATTTTCATTTGAATACATTTGTGTATAACGCTAGAATCTAAACAGGGATACAGATGGTCTGTTATATAGTGACTTTATACTAATATGTAAGATATGGTGTGTTCAGGTGATCGTGGTGACGTGACGCCGGTGCCGGGTGCGGGGCCCGTGATTCGAGACGCGTGGCGTGCCTCCGTCGCCGCGCTGCTAAGACCCGCTGCCCTCATGCCGCCGCTGGCACTGGTGCACCGACTACACACCGTCCTCAAAGTAAGTAACTATTAGTGAAATAAGCTCTACACGCTTTTTGGGACTTACAATAGATGACAAACTTAAATGGCAACTACACATTGACAATGTATGCAAAAGTTTATATCAGTTCTCGTTCGCTCTATATAAACTGGCTCGGGTGGCAAATCTTTCAACAGTTATGACTGCGTATTATGGCCACGTAGAATCTATTTTAAGGTATGGTATCATATTCTGGGGCAACTCCACTACTAAGTTGCGTGTACTTATCGCTCAAAAACGCTGTATTCGGTCGATTCTAGGTCTCAAGAAAAAACAATCTTGTAAAGAGAAATTTAAAGAACTAGGTATTTTAACAGTCCCGTCTTTATACATAAGCGAAGTTGCTCTCTTTGCTAAAACTAATCCTCACCTGTTTACAGCAAATTCTTCTGGTACTAGACGTGAGGGTACTTTAAAACATGTAGCATGCAAAACTCAATTGTTACGAGCAAGCATATTTTGTATGGCACCGATCATCTATAATAAGATACCAGTAGAAATTCGACGGAATACTATAAACATATTTAAAAGCAAATTGAACAAATTATTGGTTAATAAGGCTTACTACTCTATTGATGATTTTCTACACGATAAAGACTTAAATAATATGTGTTAATCTGGATTTTATGTAATTATCATAAATTATTAACGTTTAATTTTAATGAACAATTAGCTGCAATTTTCTTTTGTAATTATATTAATTGATATTATTCGGGACTAAAGACATATATTTTAATTTGTACACCATATTATGTGGTAGGACATAGCGTACTTATAACATAGCTTTAAGAACTGTATTACTAACCTATGTTCCACAAATAAATTATTATGATTATGATTATGATTATGATTTACGAGTAACTGCACATCCGATATATAAGTATGACTTATAACAGTGGACCGATTGATTGATTACATACCTACGAGCCAAATTTTATCACAGTATGGTAGTTTAGCCGTGAAATTGGAACAGACAGACAAAAATACTTTCGCATTTATAATATTAGTAGGTATTGGACATAATATGCTGCCAAGACATTACTTACAATTTTATTGTTACGACTGAAACAGCCAAACGGTTTATATTAAACTGTAGGCTCCCTGACTTACTTTTACCATATTAATGTGATATCAATATATTATACACTTTTACACTACACTATATACTTTACAAATTTTACTATTTACATATTTTACATTTTATATTTATCTATTTATATATTATATTATTAATAAAACATTACATACATCCTTGCGATACCGGTTTGCCGATACACCAATATCGATAATGAACTATCGACAAGGACTTGACCCTATTACCACTCCAGTTAAGTACATAGCGGTTATATTTTTACTAACTGCGTGTGCACGCGCATATATCAAGGCAGTCTGGAGGCAGCCATTAAAGTACCACAATGCGGAGCACTTGTCACTCGCTTATGTAAACGCCTTTCTATCGTTCCGTATTTCTTCCGCTATAAACATTATATCTTCTATATCTTAGTACTTTTGACTTCTGTATTCTGTGCTTGTGCTTGTCAATTCTACTCTCTAGTACCTTCTGAACTTTTGTGTATGTGACTACGGACCTGGACTATATATATATCTAAGCTGAACCGTGAGTGGAGTCATTTTTTTTTATACCCCCTAACGTAGCCACATTACCTACAAAACTACTTATAAGGTAATGTCGGACTGCAAGCATACGAAACGTAATCCCTTTACTACTGATCCTTGCATCTATATCTGTCTGTAAAATAATAACCTTCCTTGTTTAAAATCAATACTGTCTTACGCTGTATATATTCTCAAAACTAAAACGGTTTGTGTACAGAAAACGATTTAGATAAGCTGTCGCGGAATATATCGTTACACACAATACAATTACCTACCTATCACAATAAAAATCAAAATCTTAATTTTAACTACTGAATCTTTTCATAGTTAAATATATCCATAATGTTATCACTAGTGTAAATGTTCTATTATAATTCTAATTTATCTAGTATAAATTAGAATTATAATAGAAAATTAGTTGTTCTAATTTGCTTTATACGCATTATTCTTGTGTTTGTACTCACAAACAAAGTTTGTGTGATGGTTGAGTGGGACACGCCACGTCCATCGGCGGGTCAAACCTTTGACGGGGTCGCGATTTGAATGCGAGAGCGATTCGCGCGGCCCCGCCATAAAGGTGTGAGGAACACCGCGGTGGTTTTAGTCGGTTCAGCCCAAATTTCTATCTTTGGGCTGGATCCCGACATATCCCCATCGCCCGCCCCAAAACCAGCGATGGGGAATGCGATTTGCACATTTCCCAGAGTTAAAAAAAAAAAAAAAAAAAACCTCATTATTTTACGAGGTGCATTATTAGGCATTACATTTTCTCTCATTTCTTAAAGAGACTACACCAATAATCACTCTAACTTTTTCGTGTAAAACATAATAAGAAAAATAAATATAGTAGAATTGCAAAGAAAAATTAATAATATGCAATTACCGAAACAGTGCATGTAATGGATGGGTCTATACAGGTGTCCGGTAATTAATGAATAATTTTGAAATGTCTTATAGTAGAACTGATGGCCGTTCAGAAAAAAACCTGGGATATGATTTTTCTTTTAATTACCATATTTAACTTTCTTGTACACTTCTACCATAAATGCATGAATTCTATCGGTTTTTTGTCGTTTTATTATTAAACACTAATTATGCTAATAGAAAGAGTCAAAAGTTAGCCTTAGTCTAGCCATTGCACTATTTTAATATTTTTTTCTGAACGGTTATATTATATGACATTTCGAGGTTATCCATTAATTACCGGGTATCTTGTATATGGAGCTTTGTGCCTTAGAATAATTATTTTAACAGTATACTGTCCAGTTGTGAAAAAAGTGACTTAAATTTGTGTTTAAGATTTGTCATTATCAAAGCGAGTCTAAGACAACATTAGTTAAATAACTTCAGAATGGCATTTTCTAGATTGGTTACCTTGTACATCCTTTCTGTTTCGGTTGCCAAGCAGGTTTGTGCCTACTGCTTACTGAATGCCTGCATAGCCATTCCTTGTTGCTCTTTCTTATACATACTTACGTTCCACGAGAGTTTTGTAAATCGTGTCGTCAAAGCTAAAGTTAACGAAAATATTCGTATATTGCATATATTCATCGAATATTGTTTCCTACCTATTGCCTGTCTATTTAAAATTAATAAAAACCCTGGATTGGTTTATCTCTTTTATACTTATTATTAAGTATTGTTACGTGCTGGGTTCGACGGATGAGAATATAAACAATATTACCGACTAAAACACTTTTATTCAAACACACAATTCAATTTAAAACACAATAAACACTATACCACATTTTTTCACTGTACTGCTTCAAACTCCGTAGTATTTCCGCTTCCGTTCGCTTCGATGAACACTTGATCGCTTACGATTGTAAACTGACTCGGCGGTGCGCGTGCGCCCTATTTATACGCGGGTAAGCCGTTTCTAGAGCTTTTTATCAACGCTGTACTCGGTATGTAAACAGTACGATGATTCGAGAAAGTACCAGCATTCTCTCTAAGATTCTCGTACCGTACTACGTAGTTCCGTAAGATGTCAATAGATGGCGGTGTAAATTATTAGACGGAACTGCCGAGTCTTTCCCACAATGCCGAGAGATGTCACTGGGCGTAACAGTATAAAAGAGATAAACCAATCCTGGTATAAAAGAGTAAATCCAATTATAGTGGTTGTGTGAAAAACTAGCAATTACTTTAAATGTAAATTCAGTAACTCACTTATAAACCTTGACATTTATAAGTTTATTCTTTATGTGTAACCTAAATGAATAAATAACTTTTGTCTTGCATTTGCTAATTGGACCTTGGTGGCTAACCAATAGATTATATTTTTATGACTTTTGGTTGTTTAAGGGCCATTAAAATGTGTAAGTGTTTATTTATTTTTGAGTACCTATATTATATATGTATTTGTAAGTTTATGTGATCATTTAATATATAAGCAAGCGTTAAGCGTGTTGAATACTTATGTGTTCATTTTATAAGTATGTATTTGTTTTCTTTTACTATTGTTACGTGCTGGGCTCGACGGATAAGAATATAAACAATATTACCGACTAAAACACGTTTTATTCAGACACACAATTAAATTTAAAACACAACAAACACTATACCACACTTTTTCACTGTACTGCTTCAAACTTCGTAGTATTTCCGCTTCCGTTCGCTTCGATGAACACTTGACCGCTTACGATTGTAAACTGACTCGGCGGTGCGCGTGCGCCCTATTTATACGCGGGTAAAGCGCTTCCAGAGCTTTCCAGTAACGCCGTACTCGACGTGTAAACAGCACGATGCTTCGAGAAAGTACCAGCATTCTCTCTAAGATTCTCGTACCGTACTACGCAGTTCCGTAAGATGTCAATAGATGGCGGTGTAAACTATTAGACGGAACCGCCGAGTCCCTCCCACAATGCCGAGAGATGTCACTGGGCGTAACACTGCCCCCCTCTTAGACATGTTCGTCCCGAACATTGTTGGATCCGTAGTAGCGTGCCAATCGATCCACATGAACGATCTTTGGTGTACCCCGTGGTCCTTTCTGGATCCGGTAGGTGACGTCATTCATCTTAGTGACTATGCGATAGGGTCCATCCCATTTTGCCTGCAACTTAGGAGATTTTCCTTTGCTGCGTGCCGGATTATGTAACCACACCAGCGATCCTTCCTCGAAGCCTTTATTGTTCGCCTTCCGGTCGTAACGGGTCTTCATCCTCTCAGACATCTGCTGACCGGTCTGTCTGATGTGCTCGTATACGTCATTCATCCTGTTGCGCAAATCATTCGCATAATCTGTTATGCTGCGTGGAGATTCAGGTGGGATGCCGGTGATCAAGTCTGCAGGTAATCGTAGTTCCCTTCCGAAGTTAGCGAAAGCAGGTGTTACTGATGTGCTTTCGTGAACGGCACTACGGTATTACAGGAGAAACGGTTGAATGTGTTTGTCCCAATCCCTTTGTTTGCTTTCTACAACTTTTGCCAGATATCTTTCCAGAGACTGGTTAAATCGTTCAACCATGCCGTCTGATTGCGGATGATAAGCGGTCGTTCTCGTTTTGTGGGTACCCATCACCCGGCATGTCTCCTTAAATACTTCAGACTCGAAGTTCCGACCTTGGTCACTGTGTATCTCTAAGGGCACCCCGAAACGACAAAAGACTTCGTGGACTAGCTTGTCGGCGACCGTAGATGCCTCTTGATTGGGAATCGCAAACACTTCCGGCCACTTTGTGAAGTAATCCATGACCACCAAGAAGTACTTGTTCCCACTTTGGCTTTCAGGAAACGGTCCGGCAACATCTAAAGCTATACGTTCCCACGGGGCTCCAACATTGTACACCTTCAATGCACCCCTGCTGCGAGTGTGTGGCCCCTTCACGGCAGCACAACTCGTGCATTTACGGCACCATTCCTCAACGTCTTCTCGACAATGGATCCAATAAAATCGTTCTCGGATCTTAACCAGAGTTCTCTTAACTCCCATGTGACCTCCCGAACTCCCATTATGATAGAGTTGTAAAACTTCCGGTACCTTGAGCTTTGGCACGACCATTTGCAGGTGACACTTGTCACCTCGAGCATTCTCCCATTTCCGGCACAGAACTCCATCCTGGATAACCAAGCTTTCCCACTGTGCCCAATAACTCTTGGTGGTAGAGCTCATTGCCGCAACTTCACTCCAGTGAGGTCTCGATGCACCTGTTTTCTTCCATTCGAGGATGGGTCTTATGTCTTTGTCTTCTTGTTGCGTTCTCTGCAAAGTTTCCTTCCAGTCTTCGCTAAGATCCGTCCTCAACATCCTCACTAGTCCTTCCTGCTTAGCCTCTTGCCTGGCGCAGTGCTTACACTGGTCGGGACACGGTCTACGTGACAGGGCATCCGCATTACCATGTGACTTGCCACTACGATGCTGTATTACGAAGTCGAATTCCTGCAGTTGTTCAATCCATCTTGCTACCTGTCTTTCTGGGTCTTTAAACTGTAGTAGCTATTTCAATGTAGCGTGGTCAGTTCGCAGGTGAAATTTCCGTCCCAACAAGTATTTACTGAAGTGCTGCAATGTCTTTACGACAGCTAGAAGTTCCCTTCGTGTGACACAGTAGTTCCTTTCAGGTTTGGATAGGGCCTTGCTGAAGTACGTTATTACAACCTCATGCTCTCCCTTACGTTGAGATAACACGCCACCAATGCCAGTGTTACTGGCATCTGTATCTACTACAAATTCATGTTCATTGTCGGGATAGCCTAGAATTGGTGAAATACACAGATGTTCCTTTAGCTTCTGAAATGCGACGTCACAGCTCTCATTCCAGCAAAACTTTATCTTATCCTCGGTGAGCTTATGCAGAGGCCGGGCAATGTCAGCAAAGTTCCTTACAAACCGTCGATAGTAGGAGCACAAACCAAGAAATGCCCTGACTTGTGTCTTGTTCTCCGGAACTGGCCAGTCCTTGACAGCAATGATCTTATCCGGGTCCGTTTGGATGCCTTCTTCGGAGACCACATGTCCTAAGAAGTTCACTTGCCGCCTAAACAACGCGCATTTCTTTGGACTTAACTTCAGGTTGGCTCCCCGAATCTTCGAGAGCACGCGTTCCAGGTTGCGAAGGTGGTCCTCAAAGGTGCGTCCTACTATGATAATATCGTCCAAGTAGACTAGGCAGGCGTCTCCAATCAATCCAGTAAGTACCCGTTCCATCAATCTCTCAAAAGTGGCAGGGGCATTACACAATCCAAAGGGCATGACGTTAAATTGCCACAATCCTTTGCCTGTGGAGAATGCTGTCTTCTCCTTATCTCGAGGATGTATCTCGACCTGCCAGTAGCCACTTTTTAGGTCTAGTGTAGAAAACCACTTCATCCCCGTTAGAGTATCCAGAGTGTCGTCAATCCTTGGCAACGGGTAACTGTCTTTCTTTGTGATGTCATTTAGCCGACGATAGTCCACACAGAAGCGCATGCTGCCATCCTTCTTCTTAACCAAAACCACTGGTGAACACCATGGACTGGACGAAGGCTCAATCACACCTTCTTTCACCATACCCTCGATCATAGTGTCAACTTCATGTTCCCGTGCCACTGGTACACGTCTTGGTCGCTGGCGGATCGGTACCTCATTTCCTGTGTTTATTTTGTGTTGAACTAGGGCAGTCTTGCCTATGTCAGCATCACTTGTCGAGAAGATGTCGGCAAACCGGTTTAACATCGTCTCAGCCTTGTTCTTTTCTTCTCTCGACAGGTTATTCTCGCAGTCCTTCAAGAGAGAAGATACGTCGTACCTTGCCCCTTGAACTTTGGCGTTGGTAGGTTGTTCATGGCATCTACGCATCCAAACTGCTCCTTCACAGGTGCCCAATATCGTGCCCTTCTTGAGTACCAGTTCTTTGTCGCTTGGGTTCAGTGCACGTACCGATGTAACGTTGGTATTCCTAGCCAGAGTGCGTGCAATCTTCCATGAAGCATCGTTGTCCAAGCCTTCTATAATTACACATCGATTTTCCTGATCAGAATTCCTTGGCAGACAAACCGGTATGATTGTTTCCGACCTCGGACGAAGTACTACTTTCTTCAGGCAGTACACTTTGCCTGATGATGCGCCCTCCATGAATACTTCTTCTGAGCCACACTTCAATACTCCTTGACTAACGTCGATCTCACAGTGATGCTTCCGTAAGAAGTCTAAACCCAGGATGCAGTCGTCCACTATGTCAGCCACGATGACGTTGTGGCGGTAAATTTTATTACCTAGTTTCATGTCCACCCCCTTCTCACCTCGGACGGTTATGTGCTGACCGGTAGCTGTTCTTAGATGTATACAATCATGGTTCCCGTAGTAGTCCCCAAAAAACCGTCTTGCTAGTCGGAAACTGACGACTGTCCGAGAAGCTCCAGTGTCCAATGTCATCTTGCACGGCATTCTGTTAATTTCGCCTTCGATAATTAGGCTGTTTCCGTCACACGATTGTGAGATCGAGATCCTTGGGGCTCTCCTATCACCAGCCAGCACCCGCCCCGTAGTCCTGGCGTCTACTCGTTTCCCTGCTGTTGTTGCCCGGCAGGCACTTCAGGTGTTCCTTCTACCGGCGACTGGTTACTGCTGCGTGGACTCCTTCGCTTCGGGCAGCTCAACCTGATGTGGCCTCTCTCACCGCAGCTATAGCACCGGAGCGAAGTCGACACTTCCCTGATACGGTGAGCTCGATCATCCCGTCGTACTGCTTCCACTTCCAGAGCGTGGGCTAGGGCGTCCTTCAGGTTTTTGAAATGTCCGAGTCTCACTGCGGCCCTAACCTCCAGGTCTCGGATCCCGTCGGTGAAAGCTTGAACGAGGTTTCCGTCGATGAGCGCAGGTGAGGACTGGTACGCCTTTCGAACCAGCTTCTCCACCTCCAGGGCCCACTGCTGCAGGGTTTCACCAACACGTTGCGATCGGTCTTTCAGCTGGGCGCGAAACACGTGTTCCAGATGTGCGTCGCCATATCTCGCTTCTAATGCCTCCAACAGCTTTTCGTACGTGATGTCTTGACCAAGCGCCTCTAACACAGTCAAGGCCTGGTCACGAAGCCCCAAGGTGAGAGCGGTCAGAGCCTGTTCTTGCGTCCACCCGTTCGATTTTATGACGGCCTCGAACTGGATCTTATAGGCTGACCATGACGATGATCCGTCGAATGGTGGGACTTTAAAGCCTCGTGGTGAAGACGCCACAACCGCAGGTGCCACGATCCCATCGCCAGCCTTGAGCCCACGTATCGTTTTCTCCACCTCGGCGATGCGACTTTCGTGGCGTTGGACTTGCTCTTTCACCTCCTTCACCTCCTTGCCAACCGTTGCGCTGAGGTCTTTTAACATCATCAGCTGCTCCTCCTGGCGGCGCATACCCTCCTCCTTATCGCGTTGCAGCTGTTCCTCAAGGCGGCGTGCCTGCTCCTCCTGGCGGCGCATGCCCTCTTCCTTATCGCGTTGCAGCTGTTCCTCGAGGCGGCGTGCCTACTCCTCCTGGCGGCGTGCCTGCTCCTCCTGGCGGCGTGCCTGCTCCTGCATAAACGCCATCAGAGTCGCGAGGTCGGGGTTCACCAGCGAGTGAGCTGCACTAGATGGTTCCGCTGCAGCCGCGGAGTCACGTGATTCACCTGACGTCGGCGAGGGGGCGTCTCCAAAGCGCCTCTGGTCCACATCTTGCTGGCGCTGGTTCCTGGTACGCACCCCTTCCACTTCCTCCTTCGGTAGTACTGGCATATTCTTATCCCACTTCTGACACCAATTGTTACGTGCTGGGCTCGACGGATAAGAATATAAACAATATTACCGACTAAAACACGTTTTATTCAGACACACAATTAAATTTAAAACACAACAAACACTATACCACACTTTTTCACTGTACCGCTTCAAACTTCGTAGTATTTCCGCTTCCGTTCGCTTCGATGAACACTTGACCGCTTACGATTGTAAACTGACTCGGCGGTGCGCGTGCGCCCTATTTATACGCGGGTAAAGCGCTTCCAGAGCTTTCCAGTAACGCCGTACTCGACGTGTAAACAGCACGATGCTTCGAGAAAGTACCAGCATTCTCTCTAAGATTCTCGTACCGTACTACGCAGTTCCGTAAGATGTCAATAGATGGCGGTGTAAACTATTAGACGGAACCGCCGAGTCCCTCCCACAATGCCGAGAGATGTCACTGGGCGTAACACTATATTAGGTGGTTAAATAAAACATTGTTTGACCTATAGTATTTTAATGCATAATTAGCGAAAGGGTTTACAATACTTTTCAAATGCTTATCTAAGATGACATATTTATCGAAATAAACTTATAAAATATAAACTTTGATGACAGCTTACACAGTACAATACCAATAGGGAAGCTGCTAAGGGGCTTCTACAGAATTAAAAATAATATAATTAAAAGGGGAAATTGATAATGTGGACCTATTGCTAAAACACTGACAATTTTGGATATTAATTAATTCTATGGCCGTTGTCGTAGGAGGTGTCTTCGAAAACGATATCATTGTGTGCGGAGAGCGCGCTGAGCAGTGTGGGCGGTGGTGGTGCTGCTGGTGCTGGCGGTGCTGGCGGTGCGGAGCTGGCCGCGGTGCTGGAGCGGCTGGGCGCCGAGGAGCCGCCGCTGCTGTGGGTGGGGCCGCTCGCCGCCGACTCACAACGCGTGCGCGACGCCGTGCGGTACGCCGCGCTCGAGATCAACGAGCACCTTGAGACATACTTCGACCGCCGCGAGCACGCCCTCGAAGTACGCCAACACACTCTCCATACTACTTGACATCATTTAATGGAACAGGTCATCATTATAGTCGTCGTCATCGAATATCATTCTGTTCAGTAAATCAATCAGCGATGTCATGAAACACATCATGATTCCATACGGCAACAAATAATACGAATAAAATATTACATCTGCAAATTCCTCTTCGTTTTGGACCACGTAATGCATGTCTAGATACATACTAATTAGCAGATGCATATTGTAGAAAATGCCACATAAATACAAGAAGAATAGGACCATCGGAATGAACACACTGTCCGCCAGTTGGGCCATTATTCGCTCGAAACACATGTTATATTTATCACGTTTGATTTCGCAGGCACTGGAACTCGCGCGATCTGCCGACGAGCTGGGACGCTGTCTCTACAAACTGATCTTCCAGTTGCTACTTCTGCTCGAAACCAACAACAAAATGGTAGTCGCAGTGTACGGCGCTGCACTCGACAACAAAGTGAGTACGTTTGTAAGCGGTACCCGAGTCGAACGCATCCAATCAATAAACGCACGCGTGCTTGTTATCTCGCTGCAAATTCCAGGAAACTCACTCCCAAATAACTTATATACCAGAGGCTCCGCCAGACGACATGTACTGGTACCAAACATAGGCGCCATCTTGCTCGATATGATATAAAACTATCTACGCTATCGCAGCCTAGGGATACAATAGGTACATGTGCGTGTGATGTGAGGGCCAATTTATTAAAACTCTTTTGTGTTTAGGATTTAGTGAACATGCCCAAAGAATTGTGAAAGATGGAATAAAATTTTGTAAAAATCAAATAACCGAGTTACGGACTATAAAGTTGGGCCCTCAGTTCTCACATAGAGGATAGAGAGCCCACCTGTACCGGATAACCTATAAACACTACAGAAAAATTCAGTATGCCAAAATCTAAGCTAATGCCAAACAAAATTTGTGAAATCAAGATCTTATTGCAAAACACTGTCCTACTTTGTATGTATATCCTTGTTTAAAATAGACTCTCATTTCTCTTACACGTAAAAGTTTATTAGGCTAATAAAATTATACCTTTAACTTACAGCTGCTGTTAGAAATTCTATATGCTACTAAATAAATTGTGAAAATTTGTGAAAGCAAGAACAAGTCACTTCTTACCGTTTAATAGTTATGACCTTTATAAAATTCGGCCCCTCAGTCCTCCATTTCCTTTGGCTTTAGTTTTATTACTCTTAACGTATGAATGATAAGACAAACACAAAATAGACCCTATTTGTGAAAAAATTGTGCAACAAATTCGATACCAGAAAGAAATGAAAAGACCTTTTCTTGAATAAGAAAATCGAGTTTTGTTTTTAATCTCTGCAAAAGGAAATAGGATAACCACAATTTTCTGTAGATTGCAGCAAAGATTAGTAAACGTAATGTCATAGGTTTTAATAAACTTTCTTCGATTTTTCGCTTATTATCGTCACAGAATTTATAATTACTATTAATTAATACATGATATTTGTAATGACATGCAATTAATCAAAATACTTGATGTTGATGACAAACGTTACTAAAATAATAATTGAGAATTGTTGTTAGCTGGTTGTTTTTATAATTTATTAATATGTTCGTGGTGATAGTATGAGGAAAAAACTGAGGTGTATTTCATGTTCAGGGCGTGGAAATGAGTGGTGCAGTGTGTGCTGTGCGAAACCACCTCGCAGCGAGCACCAGCGACTCGTGGTCTGAGCACTCACCGACGCCTCACGACGATGCTAAGCTCATGCACTTGATGCAGAGACAGAAGTGGGTATTATTTATTCCATTATTTTTTAGCGTGTATTACATTTTGAGGATCATAGTATAGACATTTGAAATAATTGGTTTTGCAGTCATAAAATATTATTATTATTATTTATTTATTATTATTTGCAGCCTAATCTGTCCCACTGCAGGGCAAAGGCCTCCCTACCCTCTTTCCACTTCTCTCTTTCTTAAGCTACAACTTGCCAGTCTTTATTGTAAAGCTGCAAATCATTACTCCATCTGACTTTTGGTCTGCCGCGAGGTTGCTTCTGATTTGAGACCTACAATGTGGTGATTTTAGCCTATAGATCATCCGACATGCGCCAGACAAGTCCAGTCCAGTCATATTTTAGTTTTGCAGCTTTATGGCGCACATCCACGATTTGTGTTTTGGATCGCAGTGTGGTGCTTTTTATTCGATCTATGCGTCTTACATTCAGGATGCTGCGCTCCATAGCTCGCTGACAGACCCCGAGGCTGGACTTAGACCAGGTTTAAGCGCCGTATGCGGGAATATAGAGGATGCACATGTCCATGAGTCACCGTTTTAAGACCATAGGCAGATTTCCTTTCATAAGTTATTTCATGGACCAATAGCTCCTCCAGGCGTTTTCAGTCCGACGTGCGAGTTCCGGTTTTTGTCTCGCCTGAAAGGAGACTAATTGGCCCAAATAGATGATATACTCATGGACATATTCAACCTCCACACCCTCGATGTAGGTGATAATTGCGCTGTGCTATTTGTCATCAATTTGGTCTTCGACATATTCATCTTCAGTCCAACCTCGAGGCTGGCTTTGCATAGATCATCCAGCATTTGTCCCAACTCTAGAGCAGATGAAGAGAAAAGCACAATGTCGTCTGCAAACCGGAGGTTAGTTAGTCTCTATTCTCCTATGATTTTCCGGAATACTTCCTCAAGTGTAGCAGTGAATAGCTTGGGGGACAACGGGTCACCCTGTTTGACCATTTTTTCTATTTAGAAGGATGTGTCCTATGTTCGCAAGTTTTATTGATGCTGAGCTATTGATGTATATTTGTTTCAGTAAATTTATGTATGTAGGATTTATTTCTTGATTTTTACTTTGTTACTGTGTAAGCAAAGTTTATTATATTGTTTAAACATTCATCATTTTGAGATGAATGTTTTGTGATGCCAAAGCGCTTATATAATAATAATAATATTCTATCACATATGTGTAATAATAACAATGTGTACATTACAGATGGAGCGCAGCGCTGGCGTTAGTGCGCGAACGTAACGCCGAGCGTATCTTGGAGCGCGGGGAACTGCCAGAAGATGACGTCACCAGCTTACTGCACGTGTACTGCAAGGGACTGGCTCAAGCACAACCAGGTAGCACTTATACTTCTGACGTTACATACAAAAATGATTTATTTTACGGAGATTAGAATTGTAATCCACATTTAACATCAGTATATGGTTATGGCCGCAGGTAATTCGTCTTGGACGTAGTCTACTAAATAGCTGATGTACAATATATACTAGTTCAGTAGGAATATAATACTGCCGTGGTAATCGAGAGAGCAGTAAGTTAGAAAAGGCAGCTTTAGGAAAAAGAGCGCAAAGATTTTGTTAAAATTTTAGCGTTTGTGATAAAACTATATACACGATTTTTATGTTCTATATGTCAAAAGAAAGGGGAAAATTATGTTGTTTATAGTAGAGAAGTATTCCTAATCAGTAATTTAAAATAATGGCCATCTTTGACTTACTGCTCTCAGGATTACCACGGCAGAATAGGCATTGCTCAAGCTAACATTTCGCGTAGGCTACTCTTTAAGTTAAACAATGTAATTGTTGGGTGTCCGCAGACATGGTGGCCATCACGCGGCCCGTGCACGAGCTGTCACAGAACCTGTCGTTCATGATGGAGAGCCTGTACAAGGTGTCGGTGGCGCTGCAGCGGCAGGAGTACGGGTGATGAGCGGCCCGCCGTGCCCCGCCGCCGCTACTCGCACGCCACAAACGAACACACACACTTAAACACACATACCCGATTAATATCATATAAATAATTATATTCAGCTCAACAGAGTATTGTATAGATATAATTTATGTACTTTGCCATTTCCTTCAAATATTCATGATCGATGTATAACGCAGAATATTTCGACACATTACGTGTTATCTTTGCTCGTTCAGAAGGCAATTAGAATGATTGTACTATAATTTCATCAAGAACGCGATGAGTGAGGGACAGGGACCAGCCGGCTATGGTGCGTGTAAGGAAATGTACATTTGTATTAGTTAATATTGCACACGCCTGAGACGACAACACGTAACATCTAATCGTAAGGCAAGTTTTCTTGATGTAATTTAAAACTGATAGCAACAGATACGATATTCTTATTCAGTGTAATATTAAGATCATATAATCAAAGTAATGTAGTGTAGAGTAACGAATTTAACAATTTAACAGGGTGGGGCTAAGTCGACGCTTGTTGTTGAACTAAAGATACAGGTCAATTGATACCCACGATTATCGAGAGCTTATGAACACATATATTTTGCTGTTTAATCCCTAGTTAGGATTAGTTACCCATATCACAACGACTAAGCATGTTGAAAAGTGGCGGCTGAGAGTGGTATTTAGAAAATAAATCACTTAAATAATTTAATTCAATATCAATCTACTAATGTCTAATTGTTAACATACTAAGATTTCAAGATAACTGATCTCAAATGTAGTTGTATTACGCGCTCTACACAAATTGTTGGAGCCACTCGAACGCGCGTGAGAGGAGTGCACGCACCTCTCACGTCCAACCAAATATTTGATTATAAATGTTACGACCGTCGGGTCGTCATAGCAATGAGCGTTCATAGCGGCGAGCGTGTGCCCGCGCCAGGACGTTACCAAACGGGTTGCTTCCTTATTATATACGCTTATACATTAGTTACAAGTTCCGTTATCTGCTAGTTGAGTTGCTTATTTGTTAGCGAGCGAGTCGCTGGTAGAGTACCGAGGTAGCTCGTGTGCACGCTGTCACGCTGACACGTTGTTGCTATGACGCTAATTCTGGTAAGTTAGTTTGTATTGTACGTTCTCGACCGCATAATTAACACTATAATAGTTTTCTTTGATATCGTTTTGTGATATGTTTGCCTTTTTGTAATAATGTTGACAATATTTATTTTTTAGTTTAATCTACTTTGCTGTTATGGACGTTGTTTGTGTTAGACTGGTAAGGATTACGGCTATGGCACTATTATGTTAAGATTATATTCAAATTATATTAAATGTAATAAACTAGAACGCTCTCAAAAGTCCACGTTCGTCTAACATAAACAAAATCTTGTTATTTGAATTATGTACTAATATTCGTAACTAAATGTATGTTAATAATGTATTTAATTGAAATAAATAAATTAATTGAAATTAGTGTTTTATTGTGAAAATCAAACATTAAATACATTATTCATTTTAAACGCAACAAGCAAATGGTGCATCTAAAGTTCTCGTATTATGCCTACACACATTTTGCCAGCGTACAGTGTTTTAAGAAACCAACATTCCAGAAATCGCATCTTAATAAAAAAAAATCTAGACAATCGTTTAAATGCAAGATTTCGTATCCCCATTAAAGGCACACATATCAACTCGGAAAGACGTCGTCACCGTATCGCCTTTCGCCTCGCCGTCAAACAGGCGTCAACCTAACGTAACAGCGGATCAACAGCTCAGGTACGTCGACTCGGCTAGGGCTAGGCGACGCCGCGCTCACTTAAATCATATTATTATGGATATTTTCTCACTTCTTCAATGATCCATTTTCAACGTAAATTTTGTTTGAAATCTAACATACAAATTTAATCAAATACGCGCGCATCACGAATTTTAGTTGTCTTGTGAAAACAGCACGTTCGGCAACAATAGTGCACGGAGAGACGTAAGCGCGGGGACGACGAGCCGTAAGCGCGGGGACTGCAAAGCTTGTCACGAGGCGAGGCGATTACGTTACAATTCCGATTAGTGTGCGTTGCAGTAGGGAGTTTCATACAAAGAATACTGAACGGTTTGAGTTGATACGGTGCCGATCCGTTTCCGAATTGATATATGTGCTATGACCTTTAAATAGCATGAATAGTTTTTGAGAACAAAATTTGAAAATTATAATATTTCCACCAGATATTTGGAAAAAAAGCATCTTTAGGCGCAAGACAAATAGACAATACGTAAGACGCGGCGCCCCTCCAATCAATTTGCATACAAAATGTATAGAAGCGTCGTGTCCGCGTCTCGAAAACAAAAAGACAGGGCGCGGACGAGACGCGGCTATTCATTTTGTATGAAAATTGATTGGAGGGGCGCATTTATGGGACGACGACATAGACGGAATTTAACAGATGATATATTTCGAGTTAACATGGGTGTAATACATCAACAAATCTGTTTAAAATCCTTTATTTTCCTTAACTATATATAATATTTGTTAACTCAAATATGACATACAAAGAGAAACACGTATGTTTATTGAAACAATGTATAAACCCAGAGGTAAAATACCATGCGGCTACATTGAAGCCGTGTCGACCGACGCACACTAAGGCGGTTTAAATGACGGTCGTACACAAAACTTAAATTAAACCAGAAAATAAGTGTTCATGCGCAAAACTTAATAAAAGCTACTTTTGAGTGATCGTCATGTCTATAATTCTTGTTCTAGCATATTCAACACAACACAAAATCAAAGATTTATTTTTTCATAATTAGGTAATTTGTGGTTAAGGGTTATAATTGGAACGGAAGCAATGAACAAACGATTCATTATGTCGGTAATGTTGTCCGTTCTTGATGTTGCCCTCGCAAATCTTTCTCGATAGGACTTTTACAGTCTTTATTTCGGGCTTCTTGAGCCTCCTCACTCATTGGCTCATAATTATTATTATAAAATACGAGAAACTTATTTCATCGTTTTATTTTTAATTTGGGGCATAAATCTGAGAGGAATATTAAGCGCTTTAGATTTACGTATGGCGAAAATCTTGATTATGTCAATTTAGCGCAACGGGCTTTCACTTTGGACTTCAGATTAGTTAAATTGGTGGTTCAGAGTACCTAACCGTTAATTTAGTTTCAAAAGTCTGTTACCCTTTTTTAAATATTAAGGCGTTAAAGATTACATCATATCGTCTAGTTATATTTCCGACTATTAATCAATGTTTAGTTAAGTAAAAGTAGTTTTAAATTGGGCTTACCTTGATTTACACTCGACATAATAATGTTTTAATGTAAACATCACAAATAAAATATGAAACAATATGGATTGCATTCAATTAATCACATAAATGCAATAAATTGATAACACGTAAATGACTAACTTCTCATTAATTCAAATATCGCTAACAAATGTGGGAATACCTACTCTACATACAAAATAAAATCATACCTAACTTCATTTTAAAATTGAGTTTTGTGTATCAACCTCATGTAGCCTGCCCCAGTGTACGACGTGCAAATATCTCCAATAATCATGTTGTGTAGGAGATAATCGCAGCATCAGGGGATTGGAATGCGATTGTAGGGACTGAATCGCTTCCTCGCTTAATATAAAGATAATAAATACTGATACAATATCCCAAAAATGAGTATCGATGTAAAGTTTTGTTAATCAAACGAATGGTCATCTCATCTATAAAACAAATTTGGTAATATTATAAAAGTATTGGTTGTAACATGATGATATATGAGGCTGGCTTCGTGCAACGCGCTGCAATAGGTGCATGCACACAGTGTGCGTACATGTTACCGCGCGTTGTATTTAGTCGACCTATTGAGCTTGTGTAAACATCGCTCGTAGCTTCAGCTATATTATAATTATTAAGTGACATACTGCAGCATAGTTATGTGTTACTCAGAATGGAATAAAGGACATGTACATATATCAAAATCGGTCAACATTCATATATAGTGGAATATCAATACTTTGACTATACATAGAGAGTAGAGCTGGTGCATCACACTTGATATTCATAAAACTTCATTTGAAATGGTACTATTTATTTAATATAGTTATAATCACGGATATCTTGAGATTGACACTTCATAATAAAATACAGTTTACAACAATATCTTGTTTCCATATATTATATATTTATACTTCGACGATATCACCAGTGTGTGTGTGTTTCAATATCGCGTAACTTGAGATACAACACGTTAAAATCTCAATATTAATCCTTGATAGTTTCAATAAGTAATTCTTAATGTTCTAAAAGTAGATCTGATGTGCCTCTCACATGTAAATTCAATATTGCACACCAATATAACGAGTGTGATATATATATATACATGCGTAATATTTGTAAAATCTATTATAAAAAGGTGCGCGCGTCGGCGCAACCCACTCGACTATAGTTAATTATGCAATATTTACAAATACTAGTCAGTTACATTGTTTAATTTTCAGTCCTTTTATATAAAAATATATAATTATATAGTAGCGTACTCGGTAATAGGACCTAATAAAGCTTGGCCGATCAGCACTTTACTTTACTTCAAGTTCGACCGCACCTCGCGACATGATTGTGTGAATAAATGTACTTCGTGTTGATACTCGACAAAATACTCGTTAACAAAATCCTGTATTGTATCATTGTTACATCATAATAAATAAAATCAGCTGCATCGTAACCGATATCCTAATACACGTCGCATCCCTGTATCAATTTTAAATTCGAAGTACCCCAACAAAATGTTGAGATTATTACCTACGTATTCATGTACGTCGCGGTCACGAAAGATCTGCAAGCGGAAATCGCTTAGAGTTTTCACAAGTATCAGAACGCCCACAATATATTAGAATTATTAAATGAAATCCAATTGATACAGAGACAAGCGCCTCCTGGTATTTCTTTCAATAAATAATTTCATACGTTCAAGTAAAATATTTACAATGCATATATACATGACAAGCTGCATCCACAAGCAAAACTCTGTTATTACCCACAAAAATATTCATATTAAATTGTACTAGGCGCCGAGCATGTGCGAAGACGCGGCACATACAACTACTTCTATTGTTAGTATATTTATGAGAAAATCTATAAAACGTAAAATTATAATATACAAATATAACAAACAAATCCTGCTATTAAAAATATACTACATAAAGTGAGACGAATAGTTAATAGTTCAACTATCATCAAAGGTAAATTATTTACATATAAATGTCGTGTTGTAACGTTCCATCAAAACCAAGATAATAAGTGAGTTAATTTATTAAAAAGTAATGTCTTTGTTCTTTTCACAAACAGACTATTTATATATATATAATATGCGTGACAAGAACAATTATACAAAAAGAGACTTAATATTAAAAAATACATTTGAACTGATTAAAACTATTAAAGTAGGAATTTTGCTAAATCACTTAGAATAAATAATACAAAATGTCGGTAACCAGCTATAGCCCAGTGCGACACCATGGCGGCGCACTGATAGGCCCGTCATGTGGCACCGACACTTCTAATAAAATGATGATGTACACCTATGTATATAGCCTTCAATTCATTGTAAACACGATCTAAGATTTCCTTTCGTAATATTAATTAAAATATCATCGCTATGTAAAACATTATTATTTGTAATTTTAGAACGATTATTTAGCACTTGATTGACAGATATTAAATCACATAGAAAAAAATAAGATGATACGTTACTGAACTCTACACGCTATACAGATATATTCCCTTATAATCACATAAACAAATCTTAATACAGTACGTAATGGCGATCTGCCACCGAGATGCAACACGTACTCATGAAGCAACTCTATTTAGTTGTACGTGTAAGACGACAATACATTAATTATGACAATAATATGAGTTATCGTTTACATTGAGCTCATCGCCATAATACTTGCCATTGTGGTCTGTAGTTATGTTTCCTACACAGTTCATGAAATGTTTATGCGTGTTCCAGAACGTGTGTGGGGGCCGTATCTCAGTTGAACAGCACAGAGCTAGGGTCCTCGTTGTCCATCTGCTTTACGTGACGGAGGACGTCCTTCTTAGTGATGACGCCAAGCAGACGACTGAAAATATTATATGTATTGTGATCAGAGCACAGTTTTTACTAATAAAGTCAATCCTGGTCTGGTGAGGGTTTCCGGATACTCTCTGTTGCAACATAGTGACAAGAACTGTTTGTCAGGTTCATATACTTATGTCCTTATACATATTAGGACATAAGACATGACATAAGTCATAGATATATACCTACGACATAAGTAAGCAATTAGATAATATGTCTTAATTTTAGTAACATTTATAACATAGCACGTAGAAAGATTTCAGGGACTGAATACCTAGTTTGACAGAGCTATATCACTTTCACCCGCTAATTTTTAAGTTTATGTTATAGATGATTCGGTCCCGGTTATCGAAGTGTAAGCACGTACGTCAACGACCTCCGCAAAGACAATTCGTAAAACCGTGTCCAAACAGTGCAAATCAAGTATATTTCGGTAAAAACAGTGAAAAACAGTGTAAATAAACAAAGAAAAACATCTCACAATTAGATCTCAGTGCAAAACAAGTATTTCGACGAAAAATTTGTGAAAGTAAAATACGAAGACCTAACCTAAAAACACAAGTCACCCGTTATTATATATAAATCATAGACAGAAGTGTCGAACTGCCATCTTGGGTGACAGACAGAGTTACAAATTATAAATTTCAATTACCACTAACCACCAGTATTACTACAGCATAAAGACAAAAATGGACAAAAGTATGGCAATTTTATTATCGAAATTAGATGAAAAGCTTAGTCAACATACACTACTCATAACAGCGTCAGTAATAAAGAACGTGATGGAAGCGTTAAACGAAAAATAGAAAATAATAACTGAAGAAAACAATAACCTCAAAATTAACATATCTGAACAAGGAAATAAAGTAAATTACATAAACAAAGAAAACGCAGGAATAACTTTGTATTTTTTGGCATCGAAGAGGAAGAAAACACGGAAGGTGAGCTCGTGGACTTCGTCAAAGAAATAATAACAGACATGGAAATTCACCTGGATAGCAACGAAATAAGCATCGTTTATAGAATCGGTAGACGAAACAACATCAAAAAGCGTCCCGTAGTAGCCACCATCACAAAGACATGGAAAAAGATTATGATAATGAAATATAAATCCAAACTTACTTCAGGAGTGTGTATGTAAAGGAAGACTTCTCAAAAGAAGTATTGGAAAAAAGGAAACAACTACAAATAAAGATCGAAGAAGAAATGAAGAAAGGAAACATTGCTTTTATAAAATATGATAAGCTTATAGTGAAGACACCTAGTGACATAAACCGAGCAAAACATAAACGTGAAAAGTCTGGTTCACCAAACTCTGTATCACAAAAGAAAGCAAACTCCACTAACCCTACACACTCATTTACCAAAACCATACCTAAAGAAATCATAAAGCCGAATATACTAAACTACATCGAACGAGGCAAATTCACTATCAGAGATTTCCAAAACTAAATACTTCCATCGATACCCGGTTCCGAAACAAAACTAACTCTGCAACTTCATCTACCCAACTAATAGAGAAATACACTCCAAGCCGGCTGGTTCCCGTGGGGCAAGAAGACCACTACCTTCCAACTGATGCACGTCAACATCAACATCGAGTACAAACATCGCCAATTAGTTTAGCATACATAGCAACTTATAACACTCTGACCCTAAGGACCAACAAAAGCTTAGCTGAGCTTAACCTCGAACATGTAAATTGGTCAATTGTGGGTTTAAGCGCGTTCAGACGCTTAGGAGAAAATATTGAAGACCACGGCAGCTTTGTCTTTTACTACAAAGGAAACACCCCAGGGCAGTATGGCACTGGCTTTCTGGTAAAAAGGAATTAAAATCTTACATTGATGAATTCATCGGCATATCAGAACGAATTATAATACTCAATTTGAAGCGCCCACCTAGTAACGAAATGTGGTCTCTTGTACAAGTCTACTCTCCCACTGAGCAAGCTAGTAACTAAGACATAGACGCTTTCTATTCTAAACTCGCAGACGCAGTGAAAAACCACGCTCATAACAACTTAATTGTGATGTGCGATTTAAACGCCAGAACAGGATCTAGAAGAGAAGCAGAGGAGATGGTATTAGGCCTATTTTGTACAGGGAAGAGAACCAGAAATGGAGAAAACTTATACAGTTTTCACTTGAACATAATCTGAAGATACTTAACACTGTATACAAGAGACGTGTAAACAATAGGTGGACATGGATCTCACCCGATGGACATACAAAAAACGAGAAAGACTTTATTCTTACCAACAAAGCCAACCTGTTTCAGGACTGCAGTGTCGTTAACAACATCAATTTTAATAGTAACTATAGAATGATCAGAGCAAAACTACAACTCAAAGCTAATAAAACTAGACCCTTTAAGATTAAACACGTTAATAATATACCACTGGTGAACTCGGAACAATAAAATGCAAATCTAACAGACTTCATAGAAAACACAAAACATTTGAATACGATGGAAAATACAATGAATTTGAAAAGTGTCTGAAGGCAGAAGAGAAAATGAATGCAAGAGAAGTGAAGAAGAAAACAAAATGGCTAACAAACGAAACTAAAGAAATGCTGAAAACCAGAACCAAATTAATGTCTTCAACTGAAAAGACTGCAAGTACTAGAAAAGAAATAACAAAGTTAAGTATCCAAATAAGAATGAACATGAGAAAAGATCGACGAAGACACAAACATGAAATATTGAAAAAATGCATTGAGAAGACTGGTGGTGTCAAAAAGACGGCCAAAGAGCTAAAAGAAAAAATTTACTGGGTACCCAATATGGTAGACAAAAACCGCAGACAACAGATAAGGCGTCCAGAAATCATCTCAATAGCAACTGACTTTTTCCGAAATTTGTATTCTAGCAAAGATACCAATCAAGAAATCAACCAAACTAGTGTAGAAGACGTACCAACAATAATAGCTGAAGAAGTGGAAAAAGCAATAAATTCCCAAAAAGAAGACAAAAGCTGCCGGCTCAGACAATATCAACAACGAATTCCTCTTAGAAAACAAAAACGACCTTGTACCAATCCTTACATACCTGTTCAATGAAGTGATACAAAGCGAAAACATACCATACCAGTGGACAATTTCCAGATAAAAACAATATAAACAACTATAGACCAATCAGCCTAATGTCTAACGTCTACAAAGTTTATGCAAAAGTCATCCTAGGCAAAATAACCAAATCGCTAAACGAAAATCAATCAAGAGAGCAAGCTGGATTCAGAAGCGGTTACTCAACCATGGACCATATTAATACAGTGCGTCAACTATTCGAGAAAAGCAAAGAATTCAACATAATCATCTACTGTTGTTTCATGGACTATTCCAAGGCCTTTAATTCACTGGAACACAATAAGATATGGGAGGCAATTCTAAATCAAGGTGTATAAAAGAAGTACATTAGAATTCTCAAAAACATATATGCCAACAGTAAAGCGAAATTAAAACTAGAAAAGGAAGGAGAACAAATAAGAATCGAAAGAGGGGTCCGCCAAGGAGATCCAGTATCGCCTAAGCTATTCACAGCTGTGCTGGAAGAAATATTTCGCCAGCTATGTTACAGTATTGAAATTAAACTACTTTATATGGAATTTATCGCGTTGTTTATTTTTATATAAAGTAGTTTAATTTCAATGTGTGACATTCGCGTAAAGGTAACACAATATTATGTTACAGTAATTTAATTTCAATTAAATCAATCCACATTGTGCTGGGACAAATATGGGTTAACAATCAATGGTGAGAATCTGTCTCACCTGAAGTTTGCGGACGACCTTGTGGTAATCTCAACATCAAAGGAAGAGCTTCAGACAATGTTAAATGATCTAGAAAGAGAGAGCCGCAAGGTAGGACTAAGCATGAATACAGAAAAGACCAAGGCCATTACAAATGGGGAGCAAGAACCAATAATATATGTAAACAACAAAGAAATTGAATATACTTATTTGGGCCAAATAATCTCCACTACAAATGTAACCTCAAAAGAAATTGATAAGCGCATAGCAAACGCCTGGAAACAGTTCTAGAGCCTGAAAGAGGTGTTCAAAAATAAAGAAATGAGTATGAGCATAAAGCGTAAACTGTTCAACACAGGCGTACTACCCGTACTCACATATGGATGCCAAACGTGGGCTCTCAACAAATCGCACTATATGAAACTCGAGACCTGTTAGAACGTTATGCTGAGATGATAGGGAAAAGACTGAAAGACAAAATAAGAACTACAACGATTAGGAAACACACAAGAACAAAAGAGGTCACGACCATCAAAAAGTTTAAGTGGAAATGGGCAGGCCATACTATCAGAGGAATAGACAAGTGGTCGAAATTAGTAATGAACTGGTAAACAGGCAACAGGAAAATAAAACAAGGCAGACCACTCAGGCGATGGGTCGACGAAATTAAGGCAATGGCGGGCGGTACTTGGACATCACTAGCCAGAGAAATAGAAAAGTGGAGTCAGTTGGAGGAGGCCTTTGCTATAACGAGGCACACAAATATTACAACCAATGAAACAATTAAAGAACCAAACCAATTGTGAAATATCTGATAGAAGGCTTATAATAATAATAATAAAATATAGATGATTTAAACGAGATGGGTGTAAAAATCCAGGATTCAACCTCTTCGTATTAAATATAAAAAGAATGAAAAGAAATGATCACTATATTTCGGGGGTCTTTTGACCCACAGGGCCCATATTCAAACTCGACCAAGGGATGACCCCAAGGTGTCTGCATACCAAGTTACAAGTCAATCGGTCCAGTAATTCCGGAGCTATGCCTGTCACTACCAGACAAACATAGACTCACATAGAACCTCTTTGAAGAAGACTCAGAGGTTAATAAGAACACTGCACTGCATCGTGATCTCACTTGTCTATATTATGCAATATGCAATTTAGGAATAAAACTTACGATATATTTAGTTCGACTACACTAAGAAAATGAACGCAATTACAAAGCGAGTATTAGAAATATGTATGTATCGCTAGATATCCCTATTAAACAAGAATGGGCTGACCCACAAAAATCATTTGATTTTGTAGCAGTGATTTCAGTGATTGCCTAGTTCCTGTGATACAAGGAAGCACAAGTGCACAAGTGGAAAAGCAATTCAAAAAATACTGTTAGAATTGTCAACCTACATATTATGAACAACTATTAACTTACCCATTATGTGTGACAAGCGTCTGCCGGAGTCCCAACTTGCGGAACATATCAACCACAGTCTCCATCGGGGTCTGGTCGGTGACTGTGATCGGTGCCATGTCCAGGATGCGGTTGAGTTGCAAGCACTGCGGCGGGGCGGGAGGCTGGTTGCCGGTACCGGCAAATATTACCACCGACTGGCCGGTTATACCTTCCATTGTTCGCCGAGCGTTTGCTGGGAATAGAAAATACATTTTAATACATATGTGTGTAAGAATTCATTTAATTTCAAAGCAATTCATAAGTTATTATCAAATTCAAATTCAAATTCAAAATAAATTTATTCAGATTAGGTTACAAGTTACACTAATTTTTTTCTGCGAATTTACATTTACTGCCGCTTTCAGCAAAGCAAGGGTGTAGGGCTCATGAGAAGAACGGGCAAGAAACTCATGGTCCCTCTTTTTAATCGCCAAGTTTTCGTTTACAAATCATAAGAGCTGTATGGTGCTGCAACCATTTCTCCATGAACTATTACTGAACACACTCAAGCATTTAATAAAATTTGATGGTAGCCTCTAAAGCAGCAGTATGGTAAATAAGAGCATCCACTTACATGTACATTAATAATCAAGACAAGGTATGATTGTAGTCCGTAGTTTAAACTAACTGTTTAAATAAAAATGTAGTAAGTAAATCATCGAATTCCACGAAACCAAAGTCGACCAGTCACCACAAGTAGCACCCGTTACGAGTACGACGCATGGGCCAGCCATCGCCCCCTTCACCATATTGAAAGGAAGGGATCGACCCGGCCCATGACGACACCACAAGCAATGACATTCGAGTGAGCATGACGGTCCTTGGCATGCAAACTCAGAATAAGACTCAAAAAGAAAACTTTACGGAACTATCCATGATCACGAGTTGCCTTGTATCAAACAAATTGGCCTTCAAGCTACTATACAAGATAAATGTCTGGTATAGGATCTTGAATTATAATAAAGATTTATATCATAGATGCGCCCTGACCATACTTACATCGCACGAAAGAAAATGACCACAATAAAAAGAGTGAGCTTACACTCTACATTTATATGACAGAGAAGAACCGTGTACATATTTAAATATGACTGAGTATGCAACCTTATGTATGAATCAGATTGTCATGTTGGCATTGTGTGTCAGATGACAAATTAACATTCAGAAAGGTGACCATATTAGAAGTATTAGGCTGTATCTATGATTTAAAATCTTTGTACACTCAATCTATTCAAATATAATGTGCTCACCTATGGCTAGATTAAGATCACGACGGAGTACGAATCCAACCAGATATTGAGACTCCTTGGAGACTACGACAGGATATCCGTTATGTTCAGTCTCTTTCAATAGGGTCTCGACATCATCCACAGTCATTGAGTCCTGGGTTATCACTGACAGGGTCTCGTTGCGCCTGTAAAGATACAAAACAAAACATTTGAAATATGCTTCATACATACAAACAGTAAATTAATAACAATTCTGGTTATTTCTGATGCTTGAGACAACAAATGTTTTGTATCCAAGAATGAAAGGCGAAGGATTAAAGTTTCGCTTTTATAAGTTTCTGATAGTTCGCGAAGACATATTACACTTGATAAACCGAATTTCGCAAAGACAGCTGTATGACAAGTAATATTCCGTAGCTGTTCTACAAATCACAGTTAATGTTCGCATCAATAATGTTATTTTTGCTTCGTATCTCCATTGACTGTTGGACAAAATTATGTAAAGAACTATTGCCACGTGCCACGCTCATTTCAGCGTCGGGGCGCTACTGAGGTATTTTAGCCGGAAAGTATCTTAGGCAGTCGGACTCAATAACTCTTTTGATCAACCGTCAAAGTGGCGCAATACCTTCGAATTACCATCACGCTTACAATGTTTAATCATAACACAAATCGATTGTAGTAGAACTTCGCAATGTACAAACAATGCTTGCATTTGCACTTTTATTACAAAACAATGGCATTGACATGAAAAGAGGTTTATTGCACCAATATTGGTAAAAACAATTTTTATCTTATTGCAAAGCATTACTAGCCTGAACACTCTTTGTCTAATAGATAAAATCGATCGATAATAACGCTATAAAACAATTATCAGTCTACAAGCATGACGACTGTATTAATTTAAACTGTCATTGATAGTTTAACAAATTTTGAATTCAGCGTGTCAAAGAATAGCTACAGGCAATAATACGCTAAGCTAATGATAAACTTCGCTAGCTGCATAAGCAAATCATACAGTCACACGTATATGTTATTATAACAAAATAAAACAATAGACAAAATTGACTACGATTAGTCAATTAAAAAAAGAAACAGGCTATTAAATGTTTGAAAAATGAGATGAGAGATGATAATACGTTTTAAATGTGTAAGAGACATAATGATTACAGTAATACTGCCGTCCATTAAGGAAAGTAAAATGATTTAGAAGTCTTTACGTCTTTCTAGTTACCGGACAGCAGAAAAGAAACGTAATCACCTTATTAATTCTATTACATTGAATCGTATGAACTATATAAGGCGCAATTTTATACAGGCATATATTTATAGAATTTCAAATAATTGTTGTAATTAGGTCTAAGGTAAGAGGTACTTATTATTACTCGCTCTCTCTCCCTCTCTCTCGTAGTGTTATTGTATACCGCTAATTATATAAACGGCTGAGTCGTTACGCATCAGCACTATTCTAGATTAGGTAAATCGCATTAGTTCGCTAAGCACATAACAAACAGTTTTAAATGAAACAACAATATAATCAATTATACCGCCAGATTAATGGTATTTAAATTTAGTGGCATGCACAGCAATAAAGTATTATTTTTGAATTTGGGAAGAATTTCTTATTATAGAATGTCTTATAAAATGCACTCAATATCTAATTGAGATAACGCACCCTTAATGAAACAGAGACTTATCTCAGTATTTTGGATTAAACAAATTTGAACTCTATTGCAAAGATTTAACACAAATATAATATTAGAATTTAACATATACAATTAGAGTTCAAATTGCCTTACTTTCAAATTTCGAGTTAAGAGTTAAGAGTTTTATTAAGAGTGCGATAAGGTTTTTACATTGATCTAAGCCAAATGATTGCGCTGGGTAGTACTCATGTCGGAATCGAAGCCGACTCTTGTACATTACAAGTCTAGTATATTAATAATTTGTCTACTCTTGGGGCTTCATGACAACAAGTTGAATAAATTTGCTCAGATAGTTACTCACTTAGGCTGCATGACATCAGCTGCGAGTGAAGTGTGCTGGAATTCGTCCTTGCTGTCCAAGAACGGATATCCATTGAGGGCAATGTGCGCGTCGTAGATGCCTTGACGTCCTAGCGCGTCGCCCACCCATTTAGACGCCATGGCTGCCGCCATTAGAGGCACGATGTAGCGCACCCCGCCCGTCAGCTCGAACATTATTACCACCAGAGACACTAGAACATTAAGATTATATGTTATTGGAAGTCAAGGATAGTGTTAACTTCTTGTTTGGAAAACTATACTTATGCCAAATTCCACGTGAATATTTGTAAATAATAAAGACACCTAAATATATGTTGCTTTATATAAATCATATTTTAAAGTTACTTCACACAGTGTGTAATGTGTATGGTTATAATTTATATGGAACACTGAACATGATATGAAACATATATATATTGTCATGTTAAAAGTAATCTTTTTAGATTAACATCTATTTCTTCTCATGCGTTTATTTATCACTCGCTTTACGATCCTAATATATGACATTCATTGTGGATGTTACACAAAGTGGCGCAAAATGTTAACACATTAATTGATACCACATAAATACTACATGGTATTCTTTGATGATTTACAAATTATGAACCAAATGTATTCTTTCAGTTGTTTAGCCACAGGATTTTTTTTGTTTTCATTATTTAAAACATCATGTGTAATGCAGAAATAAAGTACTTGGGTGTCAAAGACCTCAAGCAGCGATATTAAAACAAACGTTGCCACTCTTACAAAACCTAGAACTAAAATAATAAATAACTTATCAAAAGCAACGTCAAGCATATTGCAAAAGAAATAACGTTCATAGTCTTGCGACGAAAAGAATATCAATATCCAATATAATATCCAATTAGCGTCTAATTTTATTTTATTTATTTTGTTCAAAATAATGATTTCTTATTTCTGCGAAAATAGGTTTTTTGTTTATGTTAACCGTCTTATATCGACCAGCTTAAGGCAGTATATCATTTAATGTGATAAGTTTTGCGCCACTTTGTATATGCCTCGATGATGGTACTAGCTATTAACTCGTATTCAAATGATAACTACCTTTGCATTTTATTTTATAAAACGTATTGACGTTTTAAAACTGATTATATAGAAATGAAATAGAAGTAATACTTCTTAATTGACAAATTTAATAAGTGTTCGGTTACAAAAAAAATTTTTGAAATTGGCTCTTTCTTCTTTCTAAAGAAAATATTAAAAACGACATCTAAAAAGGCTGTTTTAATAGCTTATATATATATTAATAATTATTAATAGGTCAATATATAGAATATATTGACCTATTAATAACGTCTGAAATATTATTATGTTGATAACACACTTGTGTACACAAGATTATGTGATTATCTACACAGGTGTAAATGTTACATTCCAACCAACATTGTTTGCAATGCCTATACTTAACTTCTCAGATGACAAAGTATCTCGAGCCTAGGACATTTTACAAGACAATAATACAAGTACAATGTAACACAGAAATCAGCTTAATGAGCAGAAAAAACTTAATGATGTAAAGTGTATGTTTCAGTACGTTTTTTTTGTTTGTGTGTTAAGTTGTTGGTTTAGATGGCCTTGACAACTTCACGTGGTCTATGGATGAGCGCAGAAAGCTCCCAACCCGTGTTTCAATAAAAAATCTATGATTATTTTATTATAATTATATTGTTGAAATTTACCTGTCATCCTTGTCACCCCTCCCAGTACGGCCGCCGCGCCCACCATGGCATACAGCCCTGGCGTGATGCAGTCGTCGCCAGTCGAGCACTCGCCAGAGAACAACCAGATCTTCGGGTAGTTATACGCCAGTTGTTCCACACCTGTTACACAGCACACCAGACAAAACACATGAGTGCCATACTCATCCAAAGTATCAGTGAATTTTTGTCTATAGTACTTTACCTGACAGACTGGCCCTTAAACTAAATATGAATGCGATTATACACAGCTTAGAAAAAAGTATCCACCAGTCTGTATTGAATTGTTTCTACATAAGATTTTTTTTTTGTAGATTGTTGTAGACTAGATGTCGTGGACAGATAGGAGCAATATGGTAAACGCTCTGCGATAAACGTAGACTACACTAGTAATAAAAGGTTCACAATTATTATGGCGGTCCCCAATAATTTATCTTTATGTCGTACTAGCGATAAAGTTGACATAATTTGTATATAGCTTATGACAAATTTTAATCGATCTCAGAACTATTTTTAAGCTACACTAACTTACCAATGCCAACGATCCTGCCCGCTATAGCTCCCAAAGCCAGACTGGGAATGAACAGCCCGCATGGCACCTTGATACCGAACGTGAAGATAGTCATGACGAGCTTCAGTATGAGTGCCAGGACAAGAAGCCAGATGGCGCGGTACACGCCAGGCCCTGCGGCCGCCTTCTCGATGGCCGAGTTTACATCAGTGAAGTTGCGGTTATAGTCACTGCACAAAACACAACACTGACGTCACATATACATTATGGGTAGGCAGAGGTGAATTACAAAATATGCTATAAATAAGTGAATCTGAGGTAATAGAAAAACCTATTGGCTCCATCTACCAGAATACTTTTAAATTGATGCTTAGGGTACTGAATTACAATAAGGCTAAATTTTTTACAATAACATCCATACTGTTTTATTTATTACTGGATGTTCCCGCGGTTTCACCCGCGTTTATCGTTACTGCGCCGACCCCGTGGGTCGTAGCGTGATGTTATATAGCCTATAGCCTTCCTCGATAAATAGGCTATCCAAGACTAAAATATTTTCAAATCGAACCATTAGTTCCTGAGATTAGCGCGTTCAAACAAACAAACTCTTCAGTTTTATAATATTAGCATAGATAACTAAATAATTTAGTAGACGAAAATGTTGAACAAATTAAAGGTTTCAAGTGAACATTTTTATTTAAGTTTAAATAATTATGGAATGAGAATGAATCATATATTGACTAGAAATAACGTGGTAATCAGTCTTGTTTTTACGACAGGCTATTATGTTCGCTTCTGATATGCACCGGTGATATCAGTTGAATTAGCAAAGTGTGTACACGATGTGTGAGTGTACATGATTGGCTCATATCAGGAATTACAAATTACGAGCCTGTTTAACATCGCTCGTGACTTGTATGCCATATTACTCACAAATCGTAGCATATTATGTGCTATTGACTAGTAGTATTTGATGCACTCTATTAGATCGAGGGTTATTTCTGCTTATTAGTAGATTTTTAATCATACACAGGAAATAAATACACAAAGATGTTCATAATATATAAAATCGTCTTCTATTATAGATGGACTGGAAAGCGTTTTCCAGTAGTTTTACAACTAGACCCTGTACCATTCATATTTTTTATATAATCTACGGTCGCAAACTAACACGCGATTCGTCTGATAGTAAGCGGTAATGGGTACCAAGCTTACGGCTCAGCGTCTCCTTAACGAATTCTGATAACACCACTTAATACAGGAAGACAACACATATAGCCGTGACATGTTTCCTATTACGAGTGCCCCAGCTTTGGGCGGAATACCAACTTCAACTATGAAAAGTGCTGTGTCCTACTAATAGTAATAGTTCCATGTCGTCACATGACACTTACCACAGGGGATCAGAGTTAGATATGCCACACTGATTGAACAGCAGGTATATGAGCTCGCTGGTATTCATCCTGGTGTACGGGTTGGGGTACGCGATGACTGCGGTGATGAGCGTCACAACCAGCACCTCAGTCACGGGGTACTGGCCCAGCTTGGAGTACTTGCGGTAACGGCACCAATAGATATTTGCCTTGATGAATATTGTCGCTATACAGCCCTGTAATAACAAATAAATACATTTATATAATAATTTTGTTGAATACAATTTATAGTATGTCTTATAAACTTATCTTAGAAGAAAAAAGATTATCATAGAAGGAAATATATGCAACTGATGAGGAATTCATTTACTTATGTAGTACGAGCTCATACTACACTTAGTATGAGCGCTGCTTCTAAATAAGAAAATATATTCAACGCATTCTAAGAAAAGAACCAGCGTTTAACTAGTTGTCTGACTTACCCCAATTATGCCGAGGCCGACGAATGGAATCAATTCGAAGAATATCCATGGCTTGTTGTACTCCACGAAGAACAACACTGAATGCTCGTTGCCGAAGGGATCGATTGAACGCAAGATGAACGCGGCGATCAGCGCACAGAAGAACGAACGCCACAGAGTTTTCAGTGGGAAGTAGTATGATACCTGTACAAATACAAATATATCGTTTTCACCATCTATAACCATTAAAAAGATAACTTTATCATAATATTACATATAAATAATATAGATTAGCCTGAATTACGGTCGTATTATATATTGTTAGTAAATAATGCATCAAAATAAAATTGTTAAGAATATGCAATATATTTTAATGGGGAGATATTAAATAATGTTTCCCTAAATTCTTCCGGGCAACAGCAGTTATAAAAACTAGGTTAAACGAAAGCGTTCCTTGCTATGATTACATTTGCTTCCCCTAATGGAAATAAACTTATTGCGGTAAAATAAATGTTTGTAATCCTGCGAACGAGTGCAGTGAAATTCTAGGGATATTGCATTTTCTGTGTTTGAAATTTATATGTTACTTCTACCTATCTTTAACTGTTTTTTATATTGTCGGCCTCGATGGTGGTTAGTGTAACCGACTGCCACGCCTGAGGTCGCGGGTTCGATTCCCGCACAAGTCAAACATTTGTGTGCATGAATATGGATGTTTGTCTTGGTCTGGGTGTTTCTATGTATAATATGTATGTACTTACAAAAAAAATATATATATTGTTACGCCCAGTGACATCTCTCGGCGTTGTGGGAGGGACTCGGCGGTTCCGTCTAATAGTTTACACCGCCATCTATTGGCATCTTACGGAACTGCGTAGTACGGTACGAGAATCTTAGAGAGAATGCTGGTACTTTCTCGAAGCATCGTGCTGTTTACACGCCGAGTACGGCGTTGCTGGAAAGCTCTAGAAGCGCTTTACCCGCGTATAAATAGGGCGCACGCGCACCGCCAAGTCAGTTTACAATCGTAAGCGATCAAGTGTTCATCGAAGCGAACGGAAGCGGAAATACTACGGAGTTTGAAGCAGTACAGTGAAAAAGTGTGGTATAGTGTTTATTGTGTTTTAAATTGAATTGTGTGTTTGAATAAAAGTGTTTTAGTCGGTAATATTGTTTATATTCTTATCCGTCGAACCCAGCACGTAACAATTATGTTTATCCATTGTCTAGTACCCATAGTACAAGCTCTGCTTAGTTTGGGCTAGATGGTGTTGTGTGTATGTGGTAGAATATTATTATTATTATTATTATATTAATAAATAATAATAATAATAATTCATTTATATTACTTTTATAAATGCTATACCTACACTAATAAAACAATAAAGCGAACTAGATAAAATTTGGTATGGGGGTGGTATTTTCGGGCCGAACCCACGACTTTTAGATAGCAAGTCCGATGCCTTATCCATTGCTAAAGCTATACATACTAACTATTAAACTATTACCTACGATTAAGACGTTAAGGCTGCTTGTCCATTGAAGCGGAGCGAGGCTGCGGAGCGAGGCTGCGGAGCAAAGAAGCGGAGAAATATTAACCGATAGGATTGCATAAAATCTCCGCTGCGCTCCAGTATGCAATTCTATTGGTTAATATTTCTCCGTTTCCCAGCTCCGCAGTCTCGCTCCGCTTCAATTGACAGACAGCCTAAAGCTTTATTTACACTCACACTGGGTGTTTCATTGATCAGGGCTGAACCGAGACATCAGTATAGTATAAAATAGACAGATAAAATAAAAGTACTAAACAAATGTTGATTCTGAATATTAACGATTCGTAAATAAACATTAATATGAAGATATCGTACAAATATGGACTCAAAACATGATGAATTTACGTTCAAAGAACCGACAGACACGAATCTAACAAAAAATACGAAACAACTAACTTCGATCGAAATAAACTGTGTATTTTCTATTGTGATATTTCCTGCTTCAATTAATTCACTTTCAAATACCGTCACCAATATCGTATAATAGAATCAAATGAATTGCCTCAATATTTGCTAAACAAATTGTGAAACTGAAATTATATTACATAACGTGACGCCAGAATATTCTCAAATGATTAGGCTAGGCTTTTAGCACGCCATGGTTAGATTTCACGAGCCTTCTATCGGGTAAAATCACTGATAATATTTATTTATTTATTTATAATTTAAGCATACCAATTGTATAATTACAATGTTTTGTAGTTGAGACATTCTTAATTTAACTCGAAATGCCCTAGAACATAATGCCTACGCCTGCTGTTGTGTAGTGCTGTAGTGCTTAGTTAATATAAAATACACATTTTAAGAATACGAATTGCGCTGTCAAATGTCTATTCTGTGGTTCAATATCGAAGACATAAAATACAGAAAAAGATTTGCTTTTGTATGTTTAGTATTAGTCTAGAATTAGCCCAAGTATAATACTTATCTTACCTCTTCTAAACTGAAAAGAACTCCACCGATGGGCGCTCCAAAGGCAACCGACACGCCTGCAGCGGCGGCAGCTGACAGTATCTCACGCTTTTTGGCTTCGTTGCGGCCATACTTGGGGAACAGGTACGACAAAATATTGCCTAAAAACATAATAAATTAATCATCACAAGTATTATACACATCATTTTTATATTGTTTATGCCGCCAATCCAAAACGCCATAAGATTCAATGTGAATCTTATCTTTAATATAGGGTGAATCAATGAATTTTTACTTTTTGTTAGGTCAAAATTCATAGTTATAAGGATAGGATCAACTCATTTGTATATTGTTATAAATACATAGTGACTTATTTAATTAAAACTTACCAAGACAACTGGCTATATGCACCATAGGACCTTCTTTCCCCAATGATAGACCGGAGGACACGGAGAGGATCAGACCGACGACCTTGATGATGAGCGTCCATTTGCCCAAGTAGCCTCTGATGATGAACCCGCTCAATATGGTTTTGATCTCGGGTATACCTGGAATTTGTATATGCTTAGTATGCGCAAAAAACTAATAAGTATTACTTCGGGGCGTGTTTTGTATACATAGTCGAAATCTTGCATTTGTTTTACTTTATATACAATGTAATCTATATATATATAAAACTCTTCCGTTACTGAGTGACTGATAGACAACGTACAGCCGAAACTACTGAACGCAAGAAGCTGAAATTTGGCATGTATGTTCCTTGGAGAGTGTAGGGGTGCACTAAGAGAGGATTTTTGGAAATTCCACACCTGAAGGGGGTGTAAGAGGTGAAACCCGATATTCACACGGAAACGGGACTTACGCGGGAGAAACCGCGGGAAAACTACTAGTAAGTATATAAGATTTAATACAAACTGGCGTACGTACCAATACCTCTGAAACAGAGGTATTAAAAAAATAAGCAATATCACTAGGTATATACCACACCCATTTTTTAAATGTCGACTATTTTCACGATAATTTATCTGGTTTGCGTTCAATAATGTTTCTATAGAGCCATACTATAATGCTGATACAAATCTATATTGACTTTTCTAGATTGTTCTAAGTCACTAACTGATTATTCTAGCCAGATCATTTTTAAACTGGAGAGTTGAATTTATTTTTCGTTCTTATTCTGCTACAGCACTATATAAAATATCATTAGTATCTTTGAATCTAATTGTCCCTTACCTGCCTAACATTTTACGTAAATGTCTGCACCTTCTTATAAACCTACAAATGGCATTGCTCTTGCAAAATTAGACCACGCTCAATCCTGCGTCAAACCAGTTCTTATCTGTATTAAAATAGAAATTGCTTAAAATATTCAGATGCACTGATGTCATGATTCAATTTAACTGACACACTAAAGTGCTCGCATTGAATGCAGCCGCGAACGAGGTATTATCAGATTAAAGTCCGCAATGTACCTAGATTGCATGCTTCCGATAGCCAATTTAGCTTTCTGGACCGAGATTTGCGCTCGTTTATTGATTACGCTGGCATACATGCGAGAGGGGGAAGCCTAGCAACATTCGTACCTTAAACTGATGTTCAGGCCTGAGACACATATTTAGTCGAGTATGTTGTTATTATATTGTTAGAATGTGTTTTGTATTCTTAAGATATTAGACTTAAGATATCAAAAGCATCGATGAAAATTAGCGCGCATTATCAATCTGAGCGTCATTTCGATTATATTTCTCGATTAATTTATTTGAAAATATATCTTTATTTGATGGAATAAATCAGAATTTGGAACTATTTTGTCATTATTGTTGTGTTTAGATCTTCCGATAGCACTTTTAATGTATTATTTCTCGGAACTAAGTATCTGTAGTCTTTGGTATACAAAAGGTTTTGTATTTATATTACAGTTTACCATATAATACACATTTTATTTCGCAATGGCATTGATTGAAGTCCTTTTATTATTCGTTACAGGGGTAAACAAATATTCTTTTATACTACAAATTCGGCAATTTGGTGACCGTTATATAATTTTTTTACATGAGGAAATGTGTGTAAATTTCCCCAAATATTTCAAAAGATTTCTATTGAATTTCTTATGAAATTGGAGGGTTTCAAGCCTTGCAAACTTCGCACGGGTTGCAAGTTTTCGACATTAATGGTAACAAAAGAATTTGGAAATGGTTTGTAATGTTGTTTCTTTTTTATTTCTCGTATAGGTAGGTACATACGAAACAAGGAATTTCATTTAATAATCTTACTAAAAAGCTAGATAGAGGCATATATCGTCAGAACATCCTCATTTTTTATCAGTATAAAGACAAAGAAATATATTATAGCCAAGAATATATACTTTACTTTTGTCTTTGTATAGAACTGAAAGTCAAATATATATTGGGATTCAAGTTGATTATTAAATACTACAAGGATATGTTCAGCCATTAAAAAATAACACAGTTTATTTACCTGATCCGCAGGCGTATGGCGCGAACATCCGGACCAGTGAAGCGGACAATGCAGCGAATACGAGAGCCCACACGATATAGAACAGATAGCTGATGATGTACGCGCCGGGACCCTCACGCTTGCCACCCAGCACTTGCGGCCACGTTAACCACTGGAATCAATTACCCAGTTATACTTTGTAATTATTTCGAGGCTAACGAAATCATATGTTCTCCCTAGCCTTTTATTATTCCCAAGTCACTCGGGGTCGGCTTTTCTAGTCTAACCGGATTTGACTGGATATCAGTTTTTACACGGAGCGGCTGCTATCTGACCTCCGCAACCCGAAGGCTAGACCAGTGTCAGGATATTAGAGGGTACTGACTTTCCCAATAACGACTGTCAGAGATGTTCATGGCAGCCGGGACCAACGGCTTAACGTGCTCTCCGAAGCACGGAGCAGGCGATAATTGTCAATCAATACGCACATAATTTCGAAAAGTCATATAACTTCCGAAAGTCAGAGGTGCGCGACGTGGGTTCGAACCTTAGACCCTTTGCATTGCAGTCCCTTGGTCTCCCCACTGAGCTATCGCTGCTAACGAAATCATATAAATGACAAAAACATAATGCTAAATATAATTTCAACATTCTAACTTCAACGAGAATAGTGCCTAATTAGTATTAGGCACTATTCTCGTTGAAGTTATTATTTAGTATTTATATTTAGTATTAGTATACAAGAGAAAGTCTAGGAGCCATTTTGTTATCACTGCCAATGAATACATCAGGCGATTTCCTAATTGTCTAGCTTAAACATGATATTCTATCTACTTATTAGCTGTCATCAGTATGAAACTATGTCACAAAGTACAGCGTTTCTAAAGTATGTTAAGCAATAAGTTGCCTCAATGCTTGATCTTTATTTTTTAATAGTTGAAATATATAAGCCTGTCACAGAACAAATACATATATACATTTACGTACCTGTGAGCAATTTCCAGTGTTGAATGTGGTATCAGTATCAGACCAGCAACACTGCTCCCGGTTGAGCCAAAAGGCTTGGGGACAGATACCGAACTTGAGGTCGGTCATCCAAGAAGCGCCGATGTCTATCACACCAGCTACCATGCCTGTGCAGACACCCACCAGCAGTACGCACACCCATCCCGACCAAGCGTCGTGTGCTCCCTACACATCACAATAATTACCTTTCTACTTGCTTAGTTTAGTAAATAAAGGAATGTAACATATGTTGGTGCATCACCCTAACTTCTTATATTCATAAATTGTCTAATTTTTGACAAAGGATGTCTTTAAAGGAATGTTTCTTGCACGAGGTATATTGCTATCACAGAGCAACATAAAATATAAAAAACAAGTTATTCTGAGCAGACTAAACTATTGACCCCATAGTGTAATTCTCACTTATGTTCTACTACCAAGAATTCTGGCAGCAAAGCATTAATTTAATATATTTGCTCATTCTAAGGAAGTAAACCCACAATAATGGTAAGTAATGATGCATGTACACATCACACTTACAGAATTGTCAAGTGATCACCTTTAGATATGTTAATTTTTGTAAAGATTTCTTACAATTGTACAAACCTTTATGAGATCCCATATTGAGTCTTGCCTCTTTTTTACTATATATCGATGTCGCATGCGGTCACGTGCTATGTCCCTCTGCCAATCGATGGTGTGGAAGTCATCGTATTGGCCGATTCCAGGAATTTCATCATCACCTTCACACAAGGAAAATTTTTAAATTAAATCTTTGTCTTGTTTGAAACTATTTTTAATGTTAACTAAACTACACTAATAATTACTTTCTTCTCATGTGGGGTTTGACACATAACATGCATAACACTTTGAATGCCAAGACAGTTATTTGAGGCGTTCTGGCAGACACCATGTGAGTGCTACAAAGTTCAAGGTAATATTATAATCACATTCATACCTTAAGCAACTACTTTGTAATAATAAAAATTGAAGAATTTGGCAATGACTAAGACTAATTTAAGTCTTTGTTATGTTTATTTATCACTGACATTTGATGTCATTCAAGAAAATTTATAACAAGATGATAACTTAGGTTGCTAAGAGCCATACAATAATAAGAATTTCCATATATTTGTAGTTTCAATTATTTTAGTCTTTTTAAAATGGTTGCAATGAATGTTGGTCAAAAGTAAAAGTAATTATATCATTACTATACTTTCTTTTTACTGCTAAACATGTCAGGTTAACCATATTGAGACAATGATAAAAGAATTGTGTATTTATATATGATATACATAGATATACATATACTTTGTTTAGTTACACAGACATTTAAATTACATGTATCAAAAACATAAAAGCAATGTTAGAAGTTACAAATGCTATAACAGATCAAAATGAACTTCACTTGAATATGGTATTCAAGCATAGTATCTTTATTAATTATCTAAAGCCAATAATAGAATGTCTTTATTATTACACTTGGGAGTTTGCAGAAGTTTCATGGTAATAAATATTAGACTATAATATTTAACTATTTAATATTTTATGTGACATAACTTTAAAACATGATCAAAACATAATCACACTTTATTGTGACAAGGTTTACCAAATTTATAATTATGTGCTTAAATTCAGCAAAATCTAGACTCCTATTGTACCATAGATATAAATCTTTGAGTATAGTGCAATATATTGCAACAAACATAATGGTTTTAATAGTGGACTATTCAGGTAATGCCATTAGACTAAAGAAAATATTTATTTTTAAACTCTCTGGGTAGGTACCTATTTAGCAAATAAAATGAAATGTCTGCCTATACTGAACATGGAAAATAATGTTAGTTTAGTGTAGATAACTTAAGATATTGCATGTAAAACCATCATAAAATTCATAATAAGGTATAGTGGTTGTTGAACTACATCATATTGATTTTATGTTTTATGCCCAATATTATATGAATACAATTTTTTAGCACCATGGTCTTGGGGAGTCTCTGCTTCACCAGTGAACATTGCTGCAGTAAAATAACCAAACTGTCAGGGACATGAGTCTATGTATTTGAACAATGTAAACAGTGACTGCATCAGTTCTGTATAAAGTAGTTCATCAACCCAATTAAAGAAAATATAGTAAGTATATATTTTGTAATATGCCAACTCATTTGAAATAGAATATTTAAAATCAGGTTTCGATCGGAGTGTAGCAAAGGATATACAAGTGAGTTGGGAGTTTAATTTTTTATGCAAAATTTTCTAAGTGCCAACTGACTTGCACACCCTTTGCTACACGCCAATCCAAGTTTCTTTAGTATTGTTAATTACAACCATTTTGGTTGATCTTTGTTACACAGGTACAAATATTATGAAAATACTTATTTCGTAATTGACACTTCATTATAAACATGGCTCTAAAACTTTCCGAACAAAATAGGCTGACTCATGTTGATAAAATGTAAAAAAGTAAAGAACTTCAGTACGCACCTTGCATTCCGGAGAATATAATTGTGTCCCCTGTAACAAATTATAATTTTCAACAATTTTCTATACCACTATTATTGTACCATTTGTTTTTAGGTTCATCGCTACCTTACATGTATTATATACTTATTAAAGCTAATATCACACTTTTATTGCTTATTTTATTTACTAAAATCTAAGATAACAAAATGAAAAGTAAATTAAAAAACATAACCCGACTTTCGGGTGACGCAGATGTAGCGTCAATTTTAGTGTTGCCATACCTAACATGTTTACATACTACTAACAACGAGTGATTCAATACAAACATTTATAATCATGAATAGCGTATAATATATGAATAAAAATTAACAGCTCAAGCATTGACACTATTAAAAGTCTTGCCGCGAGAAGTTGATTTATAATAATCTCACTATCAATTGACCCATTTTGACAGCACAAGGTCGCTTAACCGGTTTAACATAAAAATGGTTAAGAAAATAATTGTTACCGCGTAACAACGAATTCTAATAATACTCTTTTATCTAACTAACCACCTAACGAACGATACAAAGAGGGGTTTTTATCGGAAATACTTCGTCGAATTCATGTAATGTAAGCTATATTACTTGAATTCGAAGAAGTATTTCGACGTCCTCTATACAAGTTTAGATCTGCAAAGGGCCAGCAAATTACGTAAAGATGTCGTGAAATGTTAACGATAACCTTGATATTGATATAATATTTTTTACGATCCTTAGTAGCTTTAGTAGACTTTCTTAAAACGTAAAAGCAGCCTTGAAATGTTAATGGGACGAGTAGTGACGACAGCAACATCGATCACGTGCTTTCGACTTCGGCAGTTCACTGGCTAACTGCTGTGCAATGTTCCTAACAGAACTGAACACAAGGCCATTAGATTTCACTCCGAACAGTTTATCGGATAGGCAAATGAATAATGCACACATGCAATGAAATATAATGGAATAAATAGATATGGGTACCAAATTCTCTTTAGTAATTATGATTTGTACGTATATTTTGTTGGCTTACAGACACATTTTTATTCTTGTATCTTGTAGAGCATGCAAATGAAAACAAATAGACAGTTTTACCTACTTACATCACCACCTGGAACAAGAGGTGCTAACAATTCCTCCTGTTCCAATTCTGTCGGTTCCAGCGCCATTTTTAAACACGAAACGATTGTTTACATCGATCTCTAATATAATACTGGCTATTTGTAACCCTTTATCTTATCTGATTAAAAGAAATACATCTATCGACAATTTTTTTATAAGTGTACCGAATACGTTGACTGCGATACGGAATTATCATAATACTACTTTCAATTTTCAAAGGCAAATTTTCATTATTTAGTAAATATTTAGAAGAATAAAAAAGAATATTGTTTCAATGGCCATCCGCGTATACGTAAAGGAAAGTGATCAATATTTATATAATCATAACCACATCCTACATTACACTATTGATTTTAGATCATTTGCCGTTCATTTACGATTCAAAATTGGATTGTAGGATGGAGAAAGTGATCAAATGAATAGCCATAATTATAACTTTTCATTTTGTTACGGTTCCATTGTAGCTATTAGTAGTGCACTTCGGAGTATCGAAAGCAAAATGCCTAAGTATCAAGTTATTTTTATAGTAGGTTAGTGGCATATATAGTGGCATGAAAACTTCAAACGTTGATACAGGTCGCACGTAGGTACCTATATGTTATATCAGTAACTAAATATCGATTAATTTTACGCGGGCTCGGTATATTCTTTTTACTTAATTATAGTGTGTACATCTATACACAGTAGATATACTGCGTACATGAAGTACCTGCAGAACAATTATTGGCTATGTGGCAATTGCGTTCAATTTTAAGCAAAACACTACACATATGTAAATGTGTGTATTAGCGTTCTTGACCATGCAAAGTACACACGGCTGCACATCAAGTTAGACACCCTATATACGCATAACTACGTTACATACAAAATAGAGAATTGTCGGAAAGAGACAATGCATATTGGTGTCGATGTAATGGTAAGGATAGAGCGTAACAAAAATATAACGCACTCTATCGCACGATTCGCAGCGTTCAACTAATATACTAATATACTACTGTGTCGCTGTGTGTACGTATCGCGATGTGCGCAATTGTATTCGATTGCCATTCGAATGCAATTATGCGCTTTACTACATGTGTCTAAGAAAGCACACATATCGCATGTTTATGATCCCAGGGCAAAACGACTTGTGTGAATGCACATACAAAAAAGTCAAGCAGTTAAAGGTAGGTGTGCAGTTATAACTGGCTGTATGGTAATACATATACCGCTTGTGCGCTTATAAGCCCAGCCCAATTTGAATAAATTCTTGTATGTTATTTCCATATACTTTTGTGTCTAATTATTTGTAATCGGCATGGTACCTATTTATATAAACGAGTGCGCTATTGCTGTATTTAATCACAAAAAAATATTACCTTATAATGGATTGCTGCGATTACCTCGAATATTCCCAAATGAATTATACCATAAATAAGACACAATATGGACAAAGACACATGTAGGTACCTAGCCAAAATTATATATGGCATTGGTTCCCGTACGTATTTTTATTTCGAACGGTAACATTTTATCTGATTAATCTTTTATCCAGTATTAATTATTTTAGATTTGCAATATGCAAAACCTAGATGCACATTGTGCCCACAAAAGTCATAAATTTTGTAGGCGAAATGATGTTCATCAAAAATAACAATGCGAGAACTGAGATTCAAGCATACCTACGTTTTTCATTCCCAGTGAAGTAGTTATCGCAAATATTAAAGCTATTGAAAAAGAATCGACGGCAGCCAGAATTTTTGAACGCTGATGAATTGAAGTGCACGTCTAGTATGGATGTTTTTTTATTTTTTTTAAATAACGTATGGCTAAGTTTGCTTTTGTATTTTAAAGGCTTACAGTTGGCCGTTACAGATAAGTTGTATTTTAAAGGCTTACAGTTGGCCGTTACAGATAAGTTGTATTTTAAAGACTTACAGTTAGCCGTTATAGATAAGTTGTATTTTAACTTGATTTTATTTACTAGTAATTTATCGAAAATATACAAATTGTAGTATTTGGTGACCTTTTTGTAGTTTATACTGTTTAACGAAAGCTAAATTATCCAGTCGGCGTACGATCGTACTAAAAGTCATATGGAGCGTGGCGAGCGAGAAAGGTAGGTACCGGTCGAACAGCTCAATTAGTCGGTACGCTCTGATCCTGTCAATGATGTTGACAGCAATTGTATGTCGTTAGCACTTGCATGGATTAGCATTAGCTTGACTAAGATTTAGGGTTGACAATTGATCTAATTATAATATTTCTGACAATACCACGTAATTAAATGAAGAAAGAATTTTGTTTCTGTGGTTTAAAGTAATTTTTATTAGCCCATATACATTAAAGTTCTAAATAAGCCTGATAAAAAAATATAAATAACAGTCATTTGGTAGTAAGAGTAAATCAATGAAAATGTATTAGAATAGCAAATAAGTTGCAAAACGCGTTAGTGAATTTGCGAGCGGGCTTATGCTTGAACACGAGCGCACAGTGCGTCAACAAACATGAATATAAATATATGTTAGTGTTGCTAGCCCACTATTTATTCTACCCACTAGAATGGCAAGGTACACAAGCATGTACTAAATGATGCCTTATCTAAAATGCTTACCGGCAGACGTATTGAAGTATTGAGCGATGTACGCTTAAAAACAGAAAACAAGATTAATAATTGAAATATTTAATTATATTTAAACTCATCCTCAATAATATTAAATCCAATTAAAAAATAGTCACATATATATGCAATTAATGCAAATATAAAAGTGCTTTCCAGACAATAAATGTATGCTTCCTTAATTCTATAGGAAGATTTATAGTAAACAAACATCAGGGGCATTCTAAAATGTCAAATACCTCTTGATCCGTAATAATAATTTTATTTATAGGTATATGATTTTATGGAATAGCACGGCAAATGATTCAGCAATGTAAAGTGATAAACTGAATAAGATTTCTGAAATGTCTGTACATAGCTATGCTGTAACTTCAAAGAGTGTCTGGACTCATAAAAAGGAATTCTAGCCGAAGCTTCTTTGGTTCGGCTTTGGTTTAGCTTTCTCTTGCACCATACCAAATTGAAGGTTTGCGTCTATTGCCGTGGCAAGCACGCAAACATGGATATCGCAATATTACTGCATAGTAATGCTTGCAAGTTGGCTAGATGCCATCAATCCCTCGCCGATCTGTGTCCACGTTTGTATTTAATCGATAAACGTGTCTATATTCATATACCCCATTAAATTTTAAAGAAACCCTCTTAATGTATTGCGACAATGTTAAATTATGCCAATGTTCATTATAAATGCTTTGCGGTAGTTTTGCTGTATTTATAATAATAATAATAATAATAATATTCTATCACATACACACAACACCATCTAGCCCAAACTAAGCAGAGCTTGTACTATGGGTACTAGACAATGGATAAACATACATATATACTTTTTTTTTTGTAAATACATACATATTATACATAGAAACACCCAGACCAAGACAAACATCCATGTTCATGCACACAAATGTTTGACTTGTGCGGGAATCGAACCCGCGACCTAAGGCGTGGCAGTCGGTTACACTAACCACTACGCCATCGAGTCGTCAGTAATTTATATCACGACACAATTTTATTGCGACATATTAACTGCACGCGAACGACTTTTCCCTGGTATTAAACTGTGTACTTACAATTAGCGCTTGCCGAGGAATTCCTCTGGCTGTGCTCGTATAGTTGAAAAGTGCCGTGATTTGTTGGAGTGGTGTTGGAACTGGCAAGCCCAGCGGCCTGCTGAAGCCCGGCCGTGATGTCTACCAGATCATCCTCAGGCGGCGAGTGCAAACTTCTGCCATTACTGGCGTTTGCCCCCTAAGGACAAGGAAACAAATCGTTAAAAATAAATGATATGGAAGGTAAACGGGAAAATAAGCAGACAGACTTGCCTAACATTATGTGCACGTCACATAAAATGTGATACATAGGTAGAAAAGTGTAAGTGTTTGCTTCTTGCTTTAAAATCGCCAACCTAACATCATACATGAGCTTACACAACACCACTTTGACTTAAATTTTGACTGTTAGTCTTCGATTGATGATTAATTGAAATAGTTGATTTAGTATGAAACAACTCTACAACAACAACAACAATATACTAAGCAATTAATTTTATATCGCAGTCATCCAATGACAACAATGAAGTCAATCGCACGTATTAAAACAGCCACACACTATCCAATTATGTAGCTAGCGGTTTGCCAAAACCACGTTAAAGGAACAAAGCGCCACTTTGTAGCGAAAATTCATTTTACTACAGAGTAATGGTATTAATTCAACCGTTGAAATGTTTCAATATATTACAGGTCCGGTTTGAAGAACCATTATTGCCTGTTAGTTGAATGAATAAAGGGGTATGGATTTAATAACTGCTATTGATATAATTCGGATGACCCATTGCTGTTATGCGTCAGACATAACAAGCGCCTATTGGAGAGCATTGCCAGATACTATCTGTACTTAATATTATAGATGCATATGTGTCTTTCTGGTTGATATGTTATCATAGGTAAGCTGCTGAACTGACTATTATAAAATTTGGTATAGGGACAATTAGAAGGCTGGGAAGGAAGGCAACTTATCAAATTAAAGAACGGACTTCTACGAAGGCAACTCCTACATGGTCAAAGCTAGTGCAACTCTTACATGATTACGTGATTTCTTTTAAAGTATTGCATTTATAATGCACTAGTAATAATATTGCCGTGAATAACGCTGATATATGCGCGGATACACCGCTACACGTTAGAACGGATACATCCTTGAATAACACCGCCAAACCTATAAACGGATATTAGTTTCATCACTTTGTTCTAGCGATGTCATCGTAGTTTAACACTCAAGTTCTATATTTTCTCTATGCAGAGTTATTATGCTTTTATGCCATTGCATTGCACATGCAAACCTAAAAGGCAGATGAACAAAAAAATTATGGTTTAACAGCCGATTGGCCTAGTTAGTTAGCCCAGTGCCCACTTGCCAAAGTTATGTGCGTATTAAATAGTTAATTAACTTTAAAGGTAAAGGAAACATTGTAAGAATACCTACTTGTCTGAGAGTTCATCATATATTTTCGATAATGTGTGAAATCTGGCAACCCGCCCTAGGCATGCGTATTGTACTATAACATAACCATTCTCACAATGCAAAGAGGTTTGATAATATAATTATATTAATCGCCTTACAACTGCTGCTATTGGTTGATTAAAGTTGCAGCCCCAATCAATTGCAAATCACTTGACCTGAGTTTGATATTGTCAAAAGCCAGACCAACGCCCGGTCGTTAGTCTGGCTTTAGCTCGGTATCTGGCAATAGACCTTTGATGTCGCATTATATGTCAAAGGCTTGTAGATTGCGAGGTGTTTCACATTGTATACACATGTACACACTAGTCATTCAAGGCGGAACAAGCATGTGTCCGGTCAAACATCTTGTGTTTATTTTTTAATAATCGTTATAGAACTATGATGAGTAAAAATGTAAGTGGAAATTCGTAGTCTCCACCTACCCCTACGGCAGCGATATACGAATAAAATAATAAATAATTTTGAATATTCGACTATTGTATGACTGCGGTATCCGAAAATTGATCAATTTATAGTATTATAATTCGATTTATAATATTCAATGCAATTTTCGGCATTTGATTCGATGGTGAGTCGATAGAGCTAATAGGTACTCGCGTAATCAACAATCAATACCAAAGCATGAAGCATTCAAAAATTCGCCAAGGACTCGAATATTTTGACATTTCTGAATGTTCGAATAATTCAATTGCTTAATCGATAATATCTTTACTCGTAATTCTACTCCGAAAGTAAATATGTATACAAATAGCCTGATATTAAACGGTTATCGTAGCCTACATACGCTAGCTTGTAATATGCAAAAATATCGCAGATACGTTTTGTTAAGGTTACTTATTATTTCAACACCGGTAACCGAAACATTGACATAGGATGATTGTACATTAAATAAATAAACTAGATAATACGAAATTGATAAGACTTGTATTAAACTTGATGATACCTAAAAACAAATAACATAGGTATAGACTTTTGTCTTTGAATTCGCAACTTTGCGATAATTTTTTTAAATTCATAGTAATAGCAGCCTTCTTGGTTTAACCGGTCGTATACCGCCGGCTCGCATACCAGCCGGCAGATTTGTACCCGTCGTAGGCCGGTGGCTCGCATGCGAGCCACCAAATTGGCGCCAAAACGCCGCGCGCCGCCTTCGCTTTAGCTTAAGCTAACGTAAAACCAATTTGGTGGCTCGCATGCGATCCACCGGCCTACGACGGGTACAAATCTGCCGGCTGGTATGCGAGCCGGCGGTATACGACCGGTTAATGGCGCGTTGGCGGGCACTTATGTAATTCCAGGTCACATACCAGGTCAGTAAAAGCAAGTGTACTACAAGCAACATTGACCAATCACGGAAAATTTACAATTTAACATAAAACCTAGCAATTTCTATAGTATATTTTTATCCTAAGACTATAAAACTGTGCACTTATTAGTGCATGGTGTATGTTGGCTCATTACCTAAATAGTTACCGTTTGATGACACCCAACACGTACCTACAACTAACATAATTGATATAATTTTATAAGCTGGTCACAATATGTATGTCGCAAGTTTACAATGACACTACTAATACTAATTTAATTTAAAAGTAACGTTGGTAACACGAATAGAAAATAGCATTTTCTATGTGTCTAGATATGGTTATAATGACGCCTTATATATGTTGAAAGACAAATTAAAAGCCACTATTGTCAGATTATTGCTAAAAGTTGGCAACACTAAATCAGATCCATCTAAACCTTCACGTACGCCTTGAAAAAGTCTAGAAGTCAGCAATAACAAGCGACGATCAATAAAATAAACTTATTTATAGATCAGAGTCGAACACGCGCTAAAGCATTAATAGGAAAATACCTCGATCTACATATTTACAATGATAGCAAAATCTATAACCGAAATTGGTTTAAGGGTGGGGACAGATAAACACAACACAAACATACACAAATCACTATACATTATTATTTACACTGCGTCCTTCACTTCGCAAAGACGCTTATTATACACAACTTTATACGAATATTATTAGAATATAATTAGACGCACCAATAATTGAAATAACATCTATCGAATTTCTGAATAATAAATTTTAAATGGTTTAAAATTAATGCATGCGACTGTTGTATACAGGGTGACTGGTTAAATATTGCACGTACTTAAGGACATGATAATTTAAGGGCAGAGGGTAGGTATAAAAAAAAATTAAATCTGTGTAACCTGCAAAGAAAACTTTTATGAAAATTTGTATGAAATATCCATAAAATGTGGACACTGCGCGGGTCGCACACAGCCGTGCGCGCCGCGCTACCGTTGCTAATGACCTTTGATAAGAAAAGGACGGTCGAGGATGCAAATTCGGGAGAGTGCAGGGTGCGGTACCGGGGGTCGGGGGCGGTGGTTTTGGTTACTGTACTGAGTCGTTTCGTGGAATAACGGGAATTACCAAGGTCGCACGATCAATCGCCTCATCGTTTGTAACACAGCTGTGGTATATGCGAAGAGTGTTGACACACATTAAGTTTTTATTAGATAATAGGTCAAATTTTAAGTACCTATTTTTTTAGACATTCGGCTCCAGAATCAAGTACTGAATACCCTCCTTCAATATGTCCAGTCTTTTACCTATGCCCAGCACTATTTTTATTGCGCCCGCTACAAATACATATGTTCCATATGCATTAGAAAATAGAATACAAAATTAGGCTTAGGATACCTACCAGCGTAAACAGTAAACAAATAGATAACGTAGGATAGGAACCTTTGAAAGATTAAGAAAATCGTTGACTATATATATATTCACTTTGATGTAATAGATGAAGTCTAAACATATCTAAGAATAAAATTAAATATTTTAGAATTTTGCTCCGCTTTCATTGCGCGCCTCTAACGGTTTAAATGGCATTACATGTAAACAGGATTGTTTGATATTTGACCAAGATGATATGACCAACAGTAACGAAAACAATGTATTTCCAGTAATACCCACACGTTGCTGGTTATATTTAGAACCGGCATAATAAAGGTCAATCCCATTATCGTCTGCTCAACATGATTTCTAAAAACACCTTATGTGTCTTAACAAAACATCTAATATACACATCGTCTGGCTAAGAAATCAATTAGATCGAAGTATTATGGAATCCTACAAGCATAGTAACGACGGTCGCATCTAGAAATATCTATCTGCAAATCAAGTATGTGTTCCATGTGAGGATCGAACTCAAAACATTCGACGCATTGGAAGTAACTCGACGTAAAACAATGCGTCATCTTTTATATTCACCATAGACAAACAAGCAGATCGCGGCAAAATGTACAAAAGAAACTGCTAAAAACCGTGTTGCTACAAAATCACCGATATTCTTGCCAATATTTCGATGGAACTGGGCAGCTTATGAAAGGCGGTTGCACATACAAATGCCCTTTAAAACACCATCAAAGGAATCTAGAATGCTTATAATAAATCAGTACAAACACACAGATCAAGCCTGCTGCCCGAAGGAGTAGCCAGAGACTACGGAGTGCCTCGCTGGCATATCCCTCTTGCTTCATTCACTCTCATAACATTCTCCTTTCATAAAAAGTAAATATATTTGAATACTAACAGTGAAATCCAGTTCGCAGACGGGCGCACATAGTAACTTGTATTTATTTTTCATTTTGATGCAACTTGGTCTACTAGGTGCACGACCCCTCGGGCCGACGGAAAGCGTTTATCTGCGTGTTGCATACAGGCCTGCTGCAATTTGTCAATTTGCTTGGACATGAGGTCCCTCGTAAGTAAGCCACAATGCGATCGCCTACATGACGAGAGCAAGCTTCCGGTACTATTGGCGAGGCGTCAACGTGACTTATGTACTCTTGCCTCTAATCTTCGTCCGAGTTTTAACTCCTTTGGAAATATTCCTTTATGTAATAGCCTATCTATACTAGGCAGGTACTACGCAGTTTGTGCAGATTACGATCGATTGACGAGTTGAGTTTACTTGTGTGAACTGTGAGTGTAAGAAGTCGGTGTGTTGCAGCTATGCATTTCATTGTGTTCGAATTAAGGTAATAAAAATATCTATAGTATAAAGTTGGAGTTTGTATTTTTGAACGCGGTTATATTAATAACAAACAATTCGATTTGGAAAGTATATTTGCGTTACCTACAAAGTGCGTTTTAAAAAAAAGCTGTCTAGTAATAACATCTCCCTACGTCTACTAAACTAACGAAGAAATGTCGCAGTAACCATAAACGTAATTTAATGCAGGTGAAACCGTGGAGTTGTCAAATAATTAAATATTTATATGCACTGACCTTTTCAAGGTCGACGCTATGGCAAGGTAGGGTAAATTATGGCTATACGTAATGGGCCAGTTTATTTATATATTTAATAACACCGAGTATTCTCCCCTGGACCCTAGTCCACCATAGTAGGAAAACACATACGTATTTGCTATTATTATATTCTTGAATCTAACTGCCACGCATTTGGGAAACTGTTCTAAATTGTGCGCAAATGTCGTCATGAGCTACACACACACACATTTTGATGCAACCGGGCTCTACCTAGATGAGTAATTTTACTAACCAGCATTAGAATAAATATCTATTGGTTGGCTCAACTATGCTTACCGACTTCTTCTCCCTTAGCCTTTATTATTCCCACGTCACTTGGGGTCGGCTTTCCTAATCTAACCGGATTTGACTGGATATCAGTTTTTACACAGAGCGGCTGCCACCTGACCTCCGCAACACGAAGGCTAAGATACCCTAAGGCTAGACCAGTGTCAGGATATTAGAGATTACTGACTTTCCCAATAACGACTGCCATAGATGTTCATGGCAGCCGGGATCGAAGGCTTAACGTGCTCTCCGAGGTACGGAGCAGGCGATAATTGTCAATCAATACGCCCATAATATCGAAAAGTTCACTTCATAACTTCCGAAAGTCGGGGGTGCGCGATGTGAGTTCGAACCCGAGACCCTCTGCATTGCAGTCTGTTGGTCTCCCCACTGTGCTATTGCTATGCTTACCGACTAATATTAGTTGTAAAAAGCGAACCTGTTGTAGGCTACTGCGCTCAGTTGCAAACTTTGAAGAAAGACCTAATCACATTTGCCTGACATTGGATTCAACAGACCTCACCCACAGCAGTCGCATTCACTAAAATAATCAAAAGAAATTTAGTGAACTTTGTTAAAACCTTAGACTTCGATCTAACTGGAGCAACTCGTTTAGCGAAGTATCACCGCGCTGTAAGAAAGATAGCAGCTAAGAACTTTGTGTTAACTTGCGTTACTGCTGTGAGTGGCGCATTTAATTATTTTCATTTGGTACATAGCATTATGGAGTCGTCGTCAGGCCGCGATCCTTACCAGGTCGTCGGCCCCCCACAAGGTGGACCGACGACCTGGTAAGGGTCGCGGGAAGCGGTTGGATGCGGGTGGCCCAAGACCGGTCTGTGTGGAAAACCTTGGGGGAGGCCTATATCCAGCAGTGGACGTCTTTCGGCTGCAATGATGATGATGATGATGATTATGGAGAATTTTGTTTGTATACTAAGGGATATGTGCTTCTGAATTAACATGGTAAAATTAAATATACATATTAATATGGATTGACATGTACGGGTAAGTGAAGTTCAACCTTCACACTTTATATGAAAAACTAAATGAACTGGTGATATTCATTCTTTATAAGGCGGTGCTATCAGCAGGAGCTTAGTAATCTTTATATATTACGCTGGCAGTACAGTACTCCTTTATCTTACAGTCAAAAACGCAACAGTGTTCGCCAGTGTTTCAAACACTGGAGAACACTGTTGCGTTTTTCGCGTCCATAGTTAGCGATACCCGCTTACTATGAACCGTGCAGTATTCTTGTTTGCTTTAGGAACGCGCATAACTGATTTCGAATGAAAAATCCTGAGTGCCTAGTGCGAGTTTGTTTTCTATTAACGCGATCGACATGTTTAGGATGTTCGGCGCTCCAATTGGCCCCTCCAAGCTCTTAACCAATTAGAGTGCCAAACACGGTAAACGTTTCGATTGCGTTAACGTGAAAACAACTACTAGGCACCCCGAACTTCCATATTAGGAATCAAGCCCTGCGTCATGGGGACATGCCCCTGGGTACAACCAAGACGACCTAGTCAGGGTAATCATGTATGGACTAAGTTTATTGTTAGGTAAGTATCGTCTTACTTCTATTGCACCAAAACATCATGTAACATCAGCTGAGAGAGGTACCTACCTAAGGGCTAAAAGCAAATCCATTTATAATAATAAAAGATTAAGTTTTATGTTGGATTCGATGATTGCGCAATACTATCGGTTTAATATAATTACATATTATTATTTTTTTATAAATCATTCAGTATTATTATTAATTACCTTTAACTGCTTTTAGATTATACACGTTTTCTATTTAATAGAAATAATAATAAAAAGGATTACGAGACGTAAATATGGGTTTCTATATATTATTTCTAGCTACCAGTACGCTATATTTGTTTACAACATTAATGAAATTAATAAAAATAGACTATATAGAAGTATGAAACACGATAAAAGCTGTCTTCCAAAATTCGTGGGCAAAGCACTATCAGTTTCGTCCGAATTTTCCAATTGTACTTGCAATTCTGCCACCATTTGTTATAAAATCCCGTTTCCGACGGATAAAAAGCAATTAATACCAAAACGTTCCCACTGCTCCCAAGTGGTGCGCTGTTCGTTTGTAACGAACGCGTTTAATTTTCATTTATCAGATAGATTGAGAGTCAATCGTCGCTAATATTATAAAGGCGAAGTTGTGTGTTTTGATTTGCCTTCTTTCATTCAGGAACCGAGCAATGAATCGACGTGATACTCTGCATAGCTATAGTGTATCTATGGGTTGGGTAAGGATATAAGCCCTCGGAAAATGTCAGTTTCAAACTTAAATGCTTTCCTTTTATAAAATATCTAATAGTAAGGTTTGGTAACAATAATGGGCCCAGTCAGCAACAGCACAGCAACTGTAGAAATGAGTATGAGCAGTTATGTGTAAATACGAACATGAGTTTGTTTGTTACGCTTTCACGTCTTAATTACTTGACTGACCATCATGCAATTTCGCGTACACTTTATCAGGGGAACAGAAAAGGATATTGGGTAGTTTCATACAGGAAAAGTAGGTAGTGTTACTAATCTAACTTAAACTGACCTAGATTTACGTGAGCGAAGTAGCAGACAAAATATAATCTATACTAATATTATAAAGGTGAAGAGTTGTTTGTACGCGCTAATCTCAGAAACTACTGGTCCGAATTGAAAAATTCTTTTAGTGTTGGATAGCTCAGTCATCGAGAAAGGCTATAGGCTATATAACATCACGCTACTACCTACGGGGGCGGCGCAGTAATCATAAAAGCGGGTGAAACCGCGGGCACATCTAGTCTAATAAAAGTGCCTATAATACACGGCTGCTGTGGAATTTTTATTACTCCCTTGATCCACGATTGCAATACCGTTGGTAAAAGGTTATATTCTATAAATTTTACATATATGCTTAAACTAGCAATGTGATAAAAATCTCCTTCCAATCTCCAAATCCTGTGACCATAATTGCTCCGGTTAATTTATTTTGTCCAATTAAAGGTATTCCTTAGGGACTACTACAAGTATTTAGTTGAACTTATTTATAGATATCGTTCTAAATTTGGATTTGCTAGACGCAGCAGACGAAGCCTGTCAGATTAATAATAATAATAATAATATAATAATATTCTACCACATACACACAACACCATCTAGCCCAAACTAAGCAGAGCTTGTACTATGGGTTCTAGACAATGGATAAACATACATAGATACTTTTTTTTTGTAAATACAAACATATTATACATAGTGTGTGATACTTTTGTATCACAATCCGTCAGACTTCGTAATTCAAGCCAGAGATACAATCAACAAGGTGAGATTTTAACCATTTTACTAAAATACGCCATTGTGCATTGAGCAGAGGATCTGTACCTGCCAGCCGTAAGAATATTCACTAAATACCTCTCGGCTTTGGTCTAAGGGTTAGCTCTCTATAGAACTTAGTAGTGCACGCACAACTCGTATCGATTTAATGCCGACGTATGTAGATACATACAGCAGTACGTATGTATATACCTGTCCTGAAGTACGACATATATATACTTGTAAGTACAGCCAACTCTCTACAAGTTTCCCCTTTGAAACGATGAACGCAGTTGCATACAACCATATGTGTAATAAATACAAACAACCAAGAGTTATTAAAATGTATTTACAGCAAGCTTCTACATTTACTTCTGTCATCACTGTACGGTAAGGGTACGGTTTTCCACTAAGCTTGACAAGAGGATGCACAGCTATGTTTCTGGTTAATTAGAATGAATGTGCGATGATATGTGCAAAAATATATTGAATGTGCAGCCTACAGCATCATATACGTTTTTATCTATTCGTTATCATGAAATACATTTATAAATAATATATTATATACGAGAATATCTTCTGTTTTTAGACCATAAATAAGTAAATATAGATCTGCAATTTAATTGAATATATAATAATCGGAAAAGAAACATAAATTATATTGACATATTAATTAACATGATTATCATTACCTACATAAACACAGAGCACATCGGATAACACTCATAATAAAATATATAAATATTCGCCAAAAAGAAAATCAAGCCACGTAATATTTAAAACGACGACGCGACGTAACAAATAAAATTTTCCACTCGAACAACGGTAGTAAACAAATATAACTTACGTAGGATGTACTACAGCCAATGTTCTGCTCAATTGTCACTCACAATAGTGCACGAGGTATTAAAATTGAAATATGTTATTTTTACGCGTTATTAAGTGGAAGAGGCACAACACCATGGGAGTTTTCTCTCGAGTCTGAGCGCTAGCAAGCGACACGGCTACACGCGAGGGCGAAAATCAATATCGCGGCTAGGGATGGCAAGCACTTCCTACCGTAAATGATTCCGACAGTTTAAGCGGTCCATGCTTAGTTGGTGTTTTTACTGAGCAACGTGTATACGACCCTATGCCTAGTAAACTGTCCCGCCACTGAAACTGAACTGTGGCCTGTGCTTAAAGTGCTTTAAGCGAGTAAAATGTGGTTCGCACGCACCTGCAACGTGCGCAGAGCCTACAAGTGGGTTAACACCGCTGGTTTTAGTTGAATTGCGAACGTTACCTCTGTATAAAATATAACCTTAAATAAATAGAAAGCCTACTTGATTGTTCATGTTGCTTTTTAAGTATTATCTGTACACTAAAAAGAAACTTATTATAAAATTTAAGGGTTTCAAAGATTCGCGCCAACTTCAATTTGAATACGATTCCACACTAACTTTTTATGACATCATAATATATCAGATAGATAACTAGACCTGTAGTTAATTATTCAGTCATAAAATGTTTAAGGCAGTACAGAAAAAGAAAGGCCGAACTGTACGGATTTCTATTTTAATGCCATGATTCAAAATAAATAATTAATTAACGAGTTAAAAATAAGCACATGCATAAGCATGCTATGAAGCTTCACAATATAACATTTACTCTATCTATACTAATATGATAAAGCTGAAGAGTTTGTTTGTTTGTATGGTTGAATGCGCTAATCTCAGGAACTACTGGTTCGAATTGAAAATTTATTTTATTGTTGGATAGCTTATTTAACGAGGTAGGCTATAGGCTATATAACATCACGCTACGACACACGGGGGCCGTGCAGTAACTATAAATGCGGGTGAAACCTTGAGCACAGCTAGTTTATTAATAAAAATAAACCCTTCGCGCTAGGTTTGCGGTAAGTCAGTGCGCGGTGAGGAGGACCGTTTTTGGAACGCCTTGCAATTAATGTTAAAGCAAGGGCCACGATTAGGGTTTAGCAAAAGTCCTTGGCGATTATAACCTAGTTACCTAACATAATAAAACTCGACTAATGCACGTGTATGATGACAAAATGCAAACTGCAGTGTTTAAGGTTTCACGGTATTTATTCTATAAAACATGTTCGTGTTATCAGAATAAGTGTGCCAACTCCAACATTACATATACTTACAATTGTAGATTCACAACCAGCAAAATTGTATTATAACATAAGCTTACATCCAAAAGATGTTTAGTAAACGTGGTCCTATCTGATATTATAAATGCGAATGTGTTGTAAACTATTCAAGCGATCATAATAAAATTTCGCATACACGTTGTCACGGCTATAGGTAAAGACATAGGTTACTTTCGTGCAGGAAAAAGTACCTACTGTTTCTGAGCGATGAAAATTTATTGACATAACCTACATTCACGCGACCGAAGTCACGGGCAAACACTATAAAAATAATAAATATAATAATATAGTGTTTACGGTGGAAACTTCTGGTATTAAAGTAATTAATTTTGATTTATTGTCATCCTTTCATGTTCAAATTGATCTATAAAAGTTCTACAAATACCACTAAAGAGCATTATTACTTACTTTTTTTTTCTTTCATTGGTTACAGAGGAGCCAGCGGCCCACCTGAAAGTAAGCGAGAACCGTGGCTCATACACATGGCTGTGTTTTCTTAGCATTAGAAAAGTAATGTCAAAAAAAACACAACCATGTCGCTGCCTACCGGAAGGAAAAGGGCAATGGAGCAGGATCGTATTTGGGAAGGGAAGGGTGATTGGGCCTCCGGCGCTCTCACTCACCGAACGAAAAATAACAGCTATCCTGTTATTTTACGTCAATCTTCTGTGAGAAGGTGGTACTTCCCCGATCGAGCCGGCCTATTCTTGCTGTAACCAGCATGGCACTACCACTCAACAGTCACTCATTCTCTTTTGGTCATCAAAAAACACGCTTTTTTAATAAACATTTAATTATTATTTTACTGATACTTAAATATCAAAGCGCCCTTAAAAGACAGCTAATTTGATAAGATTATTATTCAATCAACAAAACTGCTTGTATGACAATAAACCTCATGGAACTAGTTGCTCGTTCTATACAGAATTCAAAGGTCATTACCTATAAGTCAATTTAGTAATTAGAAGTAGGTACCTAGTGGTAATTTGTTATGTTATTTAGTATCTTGTTTCACATGTCGATTATCATAAAATATAAAAAAATTAAATGTACAAACGCATTTAGTCACGGACTGCTTTTGCATTGTCACAAATTGTAAGTGTATGCATGCGTGTATCCACGTGTACCAAAACAGGCCCAAGCATATTTCTTGAATTATAATCATTAAATGAAAACTATATGATTTTTTTAATCACATCTATATTTTCATTTTCACAGTGAATATGATTAATAGGGCAATAGAAGATTTCTGAATTCGATAATTTTATACGAATTACAAAAACAGTATTATAACGTAAAAAATAAAATTACACATTTATCTAATTTTAAAGCATTATAAGTCTTAAATGAATTACCAGTACTTTTACCTCTGAGCCTGATAATCGCCTGCATGCGATTAAACATTACCTAGACTAGACTATATTTTAAATCTCCACTTGAGGAATTTCTTCCTAGGTAGAAATTAAAAGCTTCTAATAGTTTTTAATACCTGTTAAGCATATTCCAGACATACTCTGTGGTATTTATTCCAGTACTGCTTGCTGGCTACTAAAATTGCCGCATTTTAGCTTCCGAAATGTACTTATCTACGGAACGAGCGTGTGTATCGTCAGGTATGGTCTTGTAATAAAAGTGATTTCTCGCTTTTGATGAACACCTGATATGCTAAACATGTTCTTGGAGGATCTCTTCAGTGTATCGAACTGGCATTAGTTAATCCTCAGCCCTCACTAACTCTGTACGAGCATCTGAATTTATCCTGCCCAAACCATGAAAGACCCTCTATGGAAATAAACGGTTTGCCGACCATACTTTTTCTGCAAACACTCGCTTCTGTTTAAAGCTCTAAAAGCTATTCTGCATTTAATCGTACACAGAAATTTACTCCATTGCTCATGTGTTGAAATTGACTATTTTTAGGCAAATTAAAGTCGAGCTACGCGATGTTGCCGTAATGTGTCACGTTTAATGTGTAAAGTTAAAGTAACGGATTACTTTTTGTTTTCTTTTTGTTTGAGTCAAGAATAATACTGGTTCTATTAAATTATAATATTTTTTTTTTTTTATTGTGGCTCATATACTTCAATTAGATTAGTGCTTGGAGTCTCCTTTTAAGCAATTAATGCTTGTGTTAGGAGACTCCGCTCTTCGCTAGTAAGACATACAATAATAACATAAGAAATATTATGGGCGTGCGTGCGCGTGTGCGTGTGCGTAAGCGTGTGAGTGTGTGTATTTGTGCATGTTTTCAAGCCGGGTATGCGAGTGCGAATATTATTTAATATGTTCTAGTAGTGCCTCTGTCTCTTTGTAGGTGAGTGTATGTATCCAATTTGTAATTTCTTGTTTACACTCGTAATGCTTCTTTGGGTATATGTAAATCTTTTTATTTATGCGATTGTAAAGTTGGGCTGAGCGCTTAATGAATTGCGAACAAGCAAACATGGAGTTTGTATGAGGGGCTGCCACAATAATGTCTTTTCTTCTTTTGGAAGTTAAGGCACGATCATACTCTAAAGTATTATGTTTTTTTAGTACCGTCTGGATTACGTAAAGCTTTCGGACCGAGAGTAAATTAGATATTTCGTAAAGCATTTTAGTAGGATAAGTTCTCTTTTTAAAATTCATGGTCTTTATCAGTGCCCGTTGAGCTCGCTCGACCTTCAAGAAGTAGTATAATATAATTTTTTTAATTTGCAACCTTAATAAGCTGGTTTCAGACATATTTAAATTTGGGCCACATTTTGTGCCACTAAGTGTATTATAAAATATTATAATATCCTTAACATTATTAAAAAAATATTGTTATTCTTACTGATTTTATAATAATATAATTGTATATTATTACTAGATATATGTATATAATTATAATAATATAATTATATATATATCTAGTAACGGCTGCAACACCTTGTTGATATGAGTTTTAATTGGCGATTTGTAAGAGTGGATGTGAGTTTCTTGCAGGAATCTTCTCAGGCGCAACTAACCTAAACGTAATTTTAAAGTACTTCGTAAATATACTAACTAACCTTATAGGCTTTGACGTTCATAAGTGACACTTTGTGACCTAAATGAATTTTTTTTATGGATATATATCTTGATATTGAAACTCAATAATTCGATGATACGTAGTGTTTTAATAGAATCAAAGGATCTAAAATAGAGCCATACAGTTATATACATAAGTTTTATTTTATACCTTATGTAACTAAAACCATTTTAACGTTTCCGTACAACCTTATGCTTCTATTGGACAAAATATGGAAACCAGTAATAAAGGAACAATGGTATATTTGTACAGTCGTCACCTTATTAGTAACGAAATGTATGCGCACAATTAAATGACGGCTCTTTAGTTAACTAAAACGCGGGATAAGTTGACTAGTTCATTTATTTTAATATTTTTCTTTTGTCAACTGGACTCGCTTTGAAATTAGGCAAAAATCTACTGTATTTTTTCAAATTTGTGTACAGACGAGTAAAAAGCATTTAAGAAAGACTATAAAAACAAAGTGCCTAGTGGCCATTTAAGTTTTCTCAATCACACAGGTGCATAACAAAGAAATAAGACTGGCTGGCCAGTGGCATACTTGCGTCTTACATCAGCACACAATGATGGGCAAAGGAAAGCGGAAAGGTCTTATTAAAAATAAATCTAAATAATCCAATAGTGACAGTTTTCTATTTTGTTTGTTTTTTATATGCAATGTGTCTGCAGCTTCGTAGTGATGAATAATAATGCTTGGCGATATTAATATCAAACACTTTTCTCGATATCTATACAAATTATAGAATTATGAAACGGGATCAGTTGACTAATTCGAAATATACATTAGTTCAACTTATCACGCAGGTCCAGTCCAAGCGGGATCAGTTAACTAAAGAGCCATATGACAAGAACCTTCGAAACCCTAAAATACCTACAGGCCTATCAGCGCTAAATAAAACCCTAGCGTTTGTCCAGGATGAGGATAGATAACTCACAGTTGTAGCCAGTCGAGCAGACTCACACGACTGATCAAAGATGGCTAAGGGTGTCTTGGCCACAGTGAGCGGTTGGTAAAGTATTGAGTCAATCTCTAAGACTAAGTTTATCAATAAAATTACCTCCGCAGGCTAATTTCACAGCCGAGACCGCTACTACTAGTTCAATATTAATAGTACATAGTGGCCATATCGAAAATATAAAAAATGTGAGTATACTTATTATGATTGATATATCCACACAAATTATATACAAGACAAAACCGAATGACTAATAACGATGAGACGATTGCGACTGCATCACAAAAAGTACAATAGCCTTGTTGCTGACTATTATATCACCATTTGATGATATGCTTCAGTTTTACATCTATACTAATATTATAAAGAGGAAAGATTTGATATAGAATTGTTTGTAAAGGTTTGACTCGAAAACTACTCACCTGATTACAAAAATTCTTTCACCAAGAAAGCTATCGCCGTTTAACATAGGCAAAACTTTTTTTAAAGTAGTTTTCCTTCTTACTTAACCAACTTTTACGCGAGCGAAGCCGCGAGCAAAAGCTAGTCAATTATACAGGTCTAAATAGTCACATTGATACTTCTATAAAAACTGTATCAACGACTGGCGATGTGGCTGCGCATCTTTCGGGTTGTGTTAACATTTTAAGGCTCTTATTGAAACGCTCTCTAACACTAATAGGTAGGTTTATGGAAAACATGCTCTTGACCGCTACATAACAATTGTTTGCTGGTTGGCTTTATATTGAGCTAACGTATTGATCCAGATTTTCAGTGTTGTACATGAAAGAGCTTTTATTTAGATGCAAAGTGCGAGTGACCTTGTTGACTGACCTAAAGCGTTCTTTACCCGTGACACCACCAAACGACACCCTCAGTGATGTCAGGAGGAATTTTCATTCCCTATGACACTACTATTGGTGTCATAGGTAATTGCTATTCCCTGTGACACCACTGAATGCTAGTGATGGTCATGAGTTTTGTAGGCTTGAACTGGCTATGACTGAATACATCAAAACTATTCAAATAAAGTGTTTTACGTTGGAATCCGATGATTTATCATTTCCTATAAAAAGCGTTGGGACCTATCTGATATGCTTTTTGAATATCGCAAATACATACGAAAAATATGTAAACGGTTTACATAATAAACATAGGTAATATATGTCCCTTAATACGATATGGATTTTTTTCTAGTTTATGGGAATGTACAGTGAGTAGGATGCTGTGCACATAATTATTGCCAGCATGATACACATTTATGCTACATCTCTGTCTTTCATGAACAAGACATGGAGATGTTTATCACAAATACCATACCTATGACACCACTGATGGTGTCAAAAGGAATGAAAATTCCCCCTGACACCACTGGTGGTGTCATTTGGTGGTGTCACGGGTAAAGAACGAATAGTTTTATCGTTAAGCTTGCGATTTTATTCGACCGATGTGCACAATATGATTTTAATTATATTCAATCGCTGTACTCTGTGTGTCCTAAATTCGTGTGCATTATTTATGCATGATGCCGTCCTGATGTAATAATATCGTATGGATATTTGACTTGGATAAATAAGAGTATTAGGTAGGTAGGTGATTTATAGGTGGCTAATACGAAGGTAAAAGAAACAAAACATATAAGTAGGTACCATAACGGGCGCATGATATTCGACTAATTCGACCGACTCGTAGTGCCCTCTCGGAGCGCAGCGCGTCTATAGATAAATATTTGTACTTAAATTGAGAAGAGTGATACTGGCATGGCATGTTAAAAAGTTGTACACAAAACATCGAGTCTGAGCCGAATGACCTTATTAAGCTAAAGTGATAAAATTCACTTTACCTTGCGAGTGCGCAACGAAACGAAAACACATCTCTTCACTGCGACAGTTTACAAAATACTGTTGTTGGAACATGTAGATAAAATTGTTTGTAAAAATCAGATATTGACCATAATACGTACCTTTTTAAAAACGGACTGGTAAGTTGAACCCATCTTAGGGCCGGATGACTTTAATGGAAACCGCTCCATAGCCACATCTGCAAAGAAGTACAGTATATTGTAATAAATCAACTCACCAAGATCAGTCAGCTGCAACTTCATTATACGTCAATCAGAATGTGATAATAGTACATTGTCGGGTTAGTACACAAGTATTAGTAGAACAACTCACGTAAATTCATTCACAGTTTAATGATTATAATACTACTGATATTGTAAATAAGAATGCTTGTAAAGGTTTTTGCTACTCAATCAAGTGTACATTTTTAAAAACTTGGCACAGACAAGATATTGTCCCGGCAAAATTGTTGTTGTTGATATGTTAGCATAGGATTTTTATTCTGCTTGGGGTGTGTGGCCAGAGAACCTCCTAGTGTGCCTGACGGCTGCTGGTCCCTTCTACACTTTTTGTGGGATGGAATAGCAGGCGTTGGGCCGGTACACCCCGGGCAACTCGGGTAATAATGTCTTTTCGGGGGCATTATTACTCGTGGCTAATACTCTGGCACGCGCGTAGGGAACCCGAGGCAATTTGTCTCGGGGTTATCGGCCCGCGAGGGCCGCGTTTGGGGGTCTCTCCACGTGTTCCTCTGAATAGCAGAGCACACGTGGATGTGAGACGGGGGGGATAGAGGAAGAAAACCTCTTTAAAAAATCACCAGTGGGGGCTGTAAGGCTGGGGCGAGTTGCGTAGGCGTCCTGCCCAGTCGGTTTTGGGGCGGGTGGATCGGTCCAGCATGGACTCCCATCCGGCCCAACAAGGGGGGCACAGAGGAAGAAAACCTCTTAAAAAATCACTAGTGTAGGCCGTTAGGCCAGGGTGGAAACTTAGGTTTCTACTCAGTTGGGCGGTCTTGGGGCGGGTGGATCGGTTCAGCATGGACCCCCATCCGGCCCAACCCGTAACCCTGAACTGACAGGACCGGGGGCCTTCGGGCTGCGAGGAAGAAAACCTCTATAAAAATAACCCAAAGCTCAAGCTTAGTGGCCCGGCGAGGGGCTGTATGGCTGGGGGGAACCCAGTCATTAGGGCCACTCAAACCCAACTAATAATGATGTCGGACACTAGTGAAATACTACCCCAGGGGGGTACCGGGCGCTCAGCGCCCGGAGAATCCCCCACGGAGCCTTCGGGCTTCGTCTGCCCCTCGTATTCTGGGGGGGGCACCCAACATCATGCCAGCGCCGTGCCGCGCGAAATATCCGGCACCGAGTATTCCGCGGAGTCGGACACTGACGCCGCGATGAGAGTCACCTTGGGGTCAGTCCCGGACAAGGCGACTCTAGCGCGAAAGCGCAAGCGCCGCACCCGTCGGACCCATTCAGGTTCCGACGGAGAGTCGAGCGCAGCGCCGATCCCAAAGGTTGGGACGGCCCGAAGGGGCAGGGACCGGCCCGGAACACCGGGGCCTTTCGGCCATGCGAAGGCGGCCGAAGAGGCCGCAGCTAAACGCGCTGCGTCAGAGCTGTGCGCAGAGGAGGAGGTGGCGCTGCTCGCGCGGAAAATACGTCCGCAGGGGAGTAGCCCCACCCCGAAGTCGGTGGCAGAGGCGGTGCAGCGGGTCCTTGACGGTTCCGAGATTGTGACGAAGGTGGCGTCCAAGTCTCGGAACCTCAAAGGGACATTCCAAAAGCACCTCAAGGAGGCGGCGACCGCAACGAAGGCGTCGGTCGATTATCTGGCCGACAAATTCGCACGGCTGGAGGCGGAAGTGCTGGAGCTGCGCCGGGAGATGGTGCGGCTCAGGGCCGAGACCCGAGGGCGGGCACCTAAGGAGGCGCCTCAGCCGTCCGGTAAAGAGCTGGACATGCAGGCGTCCTTCTTTAAATATGTGGACGCCCGCATAGAGGGTCTCGGCGACCGGCTGCTGCCGTCGCCAAGCTATCGGTCGCGGCTGCAAGCCGCGCCCCCTGCGGCTACTGCTGCGGCCTCCAAAAGGTCACCACCGATGCCGCCGGCGCCGCCATTGGGGTCTGGTCCCACGCCCCCAGTAGGCAGTAAGAAATCTGGCGGGAGGAAGTCTGCCAACGACTTTCCGCCCCTTCCATCACCCAGGGCTCCTCCGCCCCAGAGCTTGCAGCGAGGCCCCGCCAGGCCCGCGCCCCGTACGCCGTCAACCCCCGTGCCTTCCATCCCTCAGGGTGAGGGTTGGCAGACGGTGCGAAATATGGGCAAGGCTCGCCGCAAGAAGGCCAAAAAGGCCGCTGCGGCTGCTGCTGCGGCTGCTACTACGGCTACTGTTGCGGCAGTCACAGTTGCAGTAAGACCTGGCCCCGTGAACCAAGGCGGGGCCAAGAGAAAGAGGCGGAGGAGAAACAGACTCCGAGCGCCAAAGTCAGCTGCCGTGGTTATCACGGTGCTACCGGAGGCGGCTGAGCGCGGCCTGACGTATCAGGCCGTGCTCTCCACGGCGAGGCGGAACGCCGAGGACATTACGCACCTCGGAGCCAGGGTCCGCCAAGCTCATACAGGAGGCCGCATCCTGGAGTTTCCCGGAGCTGACGGAGGCGAAGCGGCAGACAACATTGCTGCTAAGCTCAGGAGTCTGTTTCCTGAGACGGATGGTGTGAAGATTACGAGGCCGGTAAAGTGTGCAGAGATGCGCATCACCGGCCTCGATGATTCGGTGTCCGCGGAGGACGTCTCTGGCGCCATTAGCGCCAGAACTGGTTGTGCCGTGGACGCCATACGGATTGGCACCATCCGTCCCGGCCCTGGAGGGGTCGGTGCCGTGTGGGCGCAATGCCCTGTCGCCGTGGCCAAGCTGCTGGCTGACGCCGGGCGTCTGCTCGTGGGCTGGAGTTCGGCCAGGGTCCACATCCTGGCCGCTCGGCCCATGAGATGTTTTAGGTGTGGGGGAGCTGGGCACGCTCGTATTAAGTGCCCTAGCCCTGAGGACCGCAGCGACGCCTGTTATCGCTGCGGCCAGCCTGGGCACGTCGCTGGAGCGTGCAAGACGACCCCGCACTGCCAGGCGTGCGCGGCAGCTGGTCGAGTAGCTGCCCACTTCCGTGGCGACAGAGGGTGCAAATCCCCGCCCACAAAACGCGTAGAGGGGGGCAGCCCATCGGCCCCGGCTGCCACTCTATCTTCTGAAGTAAAACCGCCCTCAGCGGTGGAGGAGGGGATGTCGACCTAGTCATGGACCAGGACCGTGACTATCTCCTCCTCCAGGCGAATCTCAACCACTCCGCCCGAGCGCAGGACCTTTTCCTGCAGTCTATGGCGGAGTGGTCGATCGGTGTAGCCGTAGCCGCGGAGCCATATTACGTTCCTCCCAGCCCCAATTGGGCAGGCGACCGGGACAGCTCCGTGGCAGTCGTCGGCTCCACGGCGCCTCGTTCACCCTCCCTCTCAGTTAAGGAGAGGGGAGCGGGATACGTTGCGGCCGCGTGGGGAGGGGTCATAGTCGTTGGTGTGTACTTCTCCCCCAACAGGAGTCTGGCAGATTTCGAGGCCTTTCTCAACAACTTGGAGGCCTCGATACGGCGGATATCATCTAGCCGCATCCTTGTGATGGGGGACTTTAACGCAAAGTCTACTGCGTGGGGGTCCCCCCGCACGGATGTCCGAGGAAGGGCGGTTGAGGAGTGGGCCGATGCGGCGGGCCTCTGTTTGCTGAACAGGGGTGCCGTCAACACATGCGTGCGACGGCAGGGGGGGTCGATAGTGGACCTCTCGTTTACTACCCCTGCCCTCGCCGCACGCGTAAGGGGATGGCGTGTCCTGGAGGAGGTAGAGACCCTTTCGGACCATCGCTACGTCCGTCTGGACGTCTCCCTGCTCCGGGACCATAGCAGGGGTCATCGCCCGTCGGCGGGCAGAACTTCTCGCTTTCCGCGGTGGGCTGTGAAGAGGCTGAACCGGGACCTATTGGAAGAGGCAGCCATAGTTCAAGCTTGGCTGTCTCCTGCACCCCCGTCTGGGGAGGTAGACGCTGGGGCTGTCCGCTTTCGCGACAGCATCCAAGCTGTTTGCGACGCGGCCATGCCCCGAGTGCGACACTGGACCCCGAAGGGGGTCTACTGGTGGTCCCAGGAGCTGGCGGACCTCCGTGCGGCCTGCATTCGTGCCCGGAGGCTGTACACACGCAGCCGAGGCCGTCGCCACCGCGATGAGCGAGAGGAGGGCCGACTGTATGACGCGTATCGCGAAGCGAAAGCGTCTCTGCAGTCGGCCATCTGCCGCGCCAAGGAACGGGCGAAAAGTGAGATGCTGGAGGGTCTAGACCTTGACCCCTGGGGGCGCCCATATCGGGCGGCGCTGAACAAGCTCCGTGCGCGGGGCCCCCCCCTTACAGAGACTCTCCAGCCCAACTTCCTCTCCGAGGTGGTCGAGGAGTTATTTCCTGACCGGGCAGGGCACATGCCTCCGACAATGGCCCCATCGGGAGGCCGAAATCGGGAGGTGGACCTTAGTGCTACCCCGGTTACAGATGCGGAGATGGGGGCGGCTGTCTTGCGGATCCGCTCCAAGACGACCGCCCCTGGACCTGACGGTGTGCCGGCGCGAGCTCTCGTGCTGGCCCTCGATCACCTGGATGTCCGCCTCAGGGAGCTTTTCGACGCGAGCCTGGTGTCGGGACGATTCCCTGAGTGCTGGAAGGAGGGGAAGTTGGTACTGCTGGCCAAGCCGGGACGGCCTCCAGAGTCGGCCGCGGCGTACAGGCCCATAGTGCTGCTGGACGAGGCGGGCAAGATGTTTGAGAAAATTCTCGCCACCCGCATCGTCCGGCACCTGAGCACGGTCGGTCCCAACCTGTCGGACGCTCAGTTCGGATTCCGGGAAGGACGTTCGACGGTCGGGGCCATTATGCGCCTGAGAGCCGCGGCCGAGGAGGCGGTCGCCGGCGGCGGTGTTCTGTTGGCGGTGTCTTTAGACATCGCCAACGCGTTTAATAGTCTGCCATACAGCTGTGTCCAGGGGGCGCTTCGATATCACGAAGTACCTTTTTACCTGGAGCGGCTGGTGGCGGACTATCTGAGAGGCAGGAGTGTCCTCCTCGAGGTTCGAGGCGAGGTTTGGCGGCGGCCCATGTCGTGCGGTGTTCCACAGGGATCGGTTCTTGGTCCACTCCTGTGGAACATGGGGTACGACTGGGCCCTACGTGCTGTCCTACTCCCCGGGCTGAGCATCATCAGTTACGCTGACGACACCCTCGTCACAGCCCGTGGGGGTACCTTCGAGGAGGCGGCCCGTTTGGCCACCGTGGGGGTTTCCCAGGTGGTCGGGCGTATCGAGGCGCTGGGTTTACGGGTGGCTACTAACAAGACGGAGGCCCTGGTCTTTCATGGGCCCCGTCGCAGTCCACCCCGCGGCGCCTCGATAATGGTGGGCTCGACGCGCGTTCCCGTCCAGGCCCACATGAAATATCTGGGCTTGGTGCTGGACGGAAGGTGGCACTTCGACGAGCATTTCAGACAGCTCGCCCCGAAGCTTCTCGGCGCTGCGTCCGCCCTTGGGCGGCTATTGCCAAATTTGGGCGGGCCCAGTGCTGGTTGCCGGCGACTTTACACGGGGGTTATCCGGTCGATGGCGCTTTACGGCGCACCGGTGTGGGCGGACTCCCTGACCGCTCAGTGTAGGACTCTCTTGCGGAGACCGCAGAGAGTCATAGCGGTCAGGGTAATACGTGGATACCGCACGGTGTCGGCCGACGCAGCTTGCGCGTTGGCCGGTACACCCCCGTGGGATTTGGAGGCTGAAGTGCTCGCCGAAGTGTTTGCAGTGAGTGAGGCGGTGCGGGAGGAGACGGGTTGTCGTCCCTTCCCGACAGTGATTGAGTGCGCGCGCAATCGAGCCCATCAAGGCATGATTTTAAAGTGGAAGGCGCGGCTGGAGGCGCCCTTGGCTGGTTTCAGAACCGTTGGGGCCCTCCAGCCGGTATTGGAGCGGTGGGCAGGGCGGCAGCATGGGACCCTTTCCTTCCGGCTGGTGCAGGTGTTGTCAGGGCACGGTTGCTTTGGCAAATACCTGCACACGGTCGCTAGGAGGGAACCGAGTCCCGTCTGCCACCACTGCGACTGTGAGGAGGACACGGCGCAGCACACGCTCGAGCAATGTCGTGCTTGGGCGGTGCAGCGCCGTGAACTCATTGAGGTTGTGGGTGAAAATCTCTCGCTGCCGGCCGTGATCAAAGCCATGGTCGACAGCGAGAGGAAGTGGGCAGCGGTCGCGTCCTTCTGCGAGGACGTCATCTCGCAGAAGGAGGCGGCGGAGCGGATCCGTGAAGAAAGTATCCTTGCGGATCCGAGCCGTCGCCGGCGAACCGGGCGGCGCAGGCGCGCTTTCGCGCGCCTAATGCCGCCATAATGAAGGCCGCGGGCGGGCGAACGGGAATCGCCCGCCCGCCAGCAATTGAGTCGGTCCGACGCCCTATGTAGTGCCGGGGCGTCGCCGAGGCGTTGTAGACTGCTGGGTGGGTCGCTGAGGTAGTAACTTTTGCCAGCGGCCCATCCAATATAAAAGGCAGCGAGCGTGCACACCGTGGGGTTTTGGTCCGTAGGCCCGAAGAACGGGAGAGCCGGACATAGCCCTCTCGCCTCCCCTTGTGGCGAGAGGGTATGCATCAGGCGCATTTCCCCACGAAAAAAAAAAAAAAAAAAAAAAAAAGGATTTTTATTCTGCTTGGTTTTGCCGTAGGATACACGTGGGCTAAGACGCGATCAGAAACTTAGTTAGTCATAATAAACCAGGGTACCTAGCGACGAATCATCCTTGAGCCGACCGTCACTATTCTAAAGATGTTAGTTGAGTAGTAGTTAGTAGCGGTTAGTATCGAAATACTGGTTTTAAATACGCGTACCTATATATCTGACATTGATAAATCAAGGAAAATAATCAACATTTATACATATTATAAATATAGCAATTTAATATTAATAATATCACGCATACGTTTCGTGGTACGCTAATACCTATATACATTTTATTACCGATAAATTCTGCGGTTGGATTCTATCGTCACGGACGCTCGACCGATAACTTAGATAAGTCTAAGTAAGTCCAATTAGTTAAAATACATATTATGCTAAAATACAATCCCAAGTTTTGTCCAGCAGTGTTGAACTAACGAGATTTATACGCTCGTATCGCAAATTCTCAGCTCCCATTTTGAGTTCAGACTTCAGAATAATTGTTATATAGATTAGGTACCGTACCTCAGATAGACAAAAGAACTTAAGACGGCTGCGGTAAAATGCATTTAGTCAATGGAAAGTTGTAGCGTGATTTTAGAGACGAAATTCGATCTGGACCTATAGATTGAATTTAACTCTCACCAGCCGAGTAGCATTAAGACTGCGCTGAGCGAAATGTGCCAAAACAGGCGGTCACAGTTAAGTGAATAAAATCAACACTTTCTGTTTAATACGAATATAAAATATACATTTACCATAACAATGAATGTGTTTACAATTACTCCGTAAAAAACTTAAAATAATTAATATTTTCGCCTACAAAATTATGTAAATTTGTACGAAAAATGCAAAAACGTAAGCTCGTGTTACGTGACTTTTAGATTATAACAGTAGAAATTTATCCTATTTTACAGCTTAAATGAAACATAAATAGTTATATTACAATTTTTCCGTCCCAAATATTTAAATTATTGGTTGACAATAAAGATACATATTTATCAAAAAGCACTTCAAATCCTCCATACAATTTTACTACGGCGGCCGCGCGCCGATTTGAATATGCGCCGTACGAACTCTGTCATTATCTGTCTTACGCTCGGCGCAGTATTAAACTATGCTCAGTGTAGTAGTCATGACTGGCTCATGTGATATCAATTTACGAAAGGTGGCCAGGTGGTCCATATCCACCCAACTATTGAAATTACAATACAGATATAACCCCAGTTAAATCAACCTGCTATTTAGACACATACTGATCAACTATCACTAGTTAAGTCATCAGACTCATCAGCTATGTATTAGATATTGTTACATAATTTCAAGAACCGGGCACAAAAAGTAAAAGCAATTCTTCCAGTTTTAAACCTATATAAATTTGATGTTTTTAAGGACCGAGATGCATCACAGATCCATATTTCGTCAGCTATGTTTAGTCCAATAAGTAAACTATTACAAACAAAATGTTCGGTTTATGATGATAGTTTACGTTTGTATTTGTACGAATAACGAGAATTTGACTACAATAGAATTAAAATGACAACGCTCATTGCCGATGAAAAGAATATTCCGTCGAATTTATTTAAACAAAACAATATGGCATAAATGCGTTATTCTTCAGTTTTAGTCTACGCTCTAGTGACAAATCATCATAATATTGTTTATGGATAGTATAGTAAAGCTACACAACACGAGTGTATGAAAAACGATGTTTAAAATCGATTAATTTATTCTACGAGTTACCCTCTAAACTTTTATAAGTATAGCATAATGCATTCATATTTTGCAGACACGTAATGTTTTTTTATGTAATAAGTCTGGAACATGTAGCAGAATTAATATTAACTGACTAGCTGTACAAAATAATATGATTTTTATTGACATAAGGAATGTGGCTGAATTAAGGTAGTATAATAAAGAACAATGGGGTATACCTACTTATCTAGACATAACTCTTAGCTAGCTACATATAGAGGCTTATTATATCCCTAACAGACAAAGCCATATAATAGAGGAAATGTTACATCGCACCACCCGCAGTGTCAGAATCAATCTAATGCATTCATATTCTTGAATGCAAACTGGCTTGTTAGTCAATTTATGTGTTACATGCATGTCAACCGCATTGAAACTAGTACAATGTGGCTATACAGCAATGGCATTCAAATACGCCTCTATGACATATATATTCTAAGTTCCATAACTATTTAGACAGATTTTATTACTGTGCATTGTGCCTAATTTCTCTTCTAAGCATCTCACCGTTTCTGGGCTTTTTTATGTTCTGGTACTGAGTCTTGCAGAAATACAAAAGTTGTGAAATAAATAAAATCAAACAAAAAATAAAACAATTGCAAGATATAAGAAAGTACCATGCATTTAATCTACTTTAGATTTGAGACAGAGTACAAAACGAAAACTTTGAGAAACATATATTTGGAAAATAAGCAACAAAAGGTTGTAGAAGTTAAACTATTTAATTCGAAATTTACTACAGTTTATTTAAAATTCTTCACAATACTAAATATTGTAACTAAATGCCGACGAAAAGCTTAATATAACGATACCTGCACGAGAAATACGGCAAGGAAGCACGTAAAGTGACGCTTTAATTAATTTAATTAAAATGCATTGATATTGATGGTAATCTGTGTGACAGGGTTTCCTAGTGCAGATACCAGTCTCCCACAAGGGTCTGTTGCTCTTATTATATAAGTATTTTAATCATATTTTTAAGTAACCTTTGTAGAAGAGAAAATAAATCATTATTATTTGTTTCTCTTGCATGGCTATTTCCCTAATTCGTTAGGAAAATACCCGGCCCTTCGGGAGACTTATACGAGGACATGGGTCCAACATGCGGAGGCCCTTCGAGAGATTAGTTAAAAGTGAGATGGGACACTTACCGAGACACTAGCCGCGGCAGGTGTAGGAGACTATTGTTACATATGAAATCTAATTATTCTGGTCTATGGGAATGGATGCTTAATGGTTTGGTAAAATGGAAACTATGGTTAAAAAAAGGTGTCTGCCTGATATACTGTCTTAGTACAAAGTCGGAATGGCAGACGATGACACGCCGTCTCACTAGATGGGCCCTCTGAATAATCGCCATAGAAATACAGGCCTTAAAAGCAGCAGGGGACAACACCGGGGTGAGCGGCTAGGGGTGTCGAGCGGTGCGGCGCCGGTTTTACCACCACGGGTCTTTTAAAAACGGATACCCAAAGCGGTTTCTCCGTAGTTATGCCCTTGAAAATGACACTTCCACCCCCAAACATATAGCTCTAGCAGCCTGCCTCTGATCGGCTGACCAAGGCAAGCCAGAGTTTAGAGTCCTCTTGAAGTTACACCCCAGCCAACCAGTGAAGGCAAGCCGGGGACGAGGCCCTAACTGACTCTCTGAGGCATTCAGGACTGTAGTGTCGCCAATCACATTCAGCTCGCCACAAGCTGCCCTGCGGTTTGTGCGCTTTACGTTAACCTGGTCATACATTTTTTGTTTATATCACAAGGTGAAGGTGATATTTCAAAAGCTAAAGTACCATGCCCTCCGTTATCGTATTAGTCTCATGATTAGATAACGACTGCCCCAGAGGGGTAAAATCATTGTTATTATTATTGAACGTTCAAAGGCAGTAAGACGATTAAAAGGACTCCACAAACAAACCAATAAGGAACATTGAAGAGCTTATTAATATTTAAGACTGCGCCGAGCGATATGTGCCAAAACAGTCGGTCACAGTTAAGTGAATAAAATCATTAATTTTTGTTTAATACGTATGTAAAATATATACCATAACAATGAATGTGTGAATGTGAAATGGAAATCCGTAGTCTCTGACTACCCCTCTGGGAAACAGGCGTGAATCTATGTATGAATGTGTTTACAATTACTCCGTGTAAAAAACTTAAAATAATTAATAATTTCGCCTACAAAATTACGTAAATTTGAAATTTTTAAATCACGAAAAATGCAAAAACGTAAGCTCGTGTTACGTGATTTTTAGATTATTACAGTAGAAATTTATCCTATTTTACAGTTTAAACTAAACATAAATAGTTATATTACAAATTGTCCGTCCTAAATATTTAAGTTATTGGTTGACAATAAAGATACATATTAATCAAAAAACACTTCAAATCCTCCATACAATTTTAACTATGGCGGCCGCGCGCCGATTTGAATATGCGCCGCACGAGCTCTGTCACTATCTGTTTTACGCTCGGCGCAGTAGTGAAAACGACTTAATTAATTTTCTCGTGCAAGTTAGCTTCAGAGAAGAAGAAATTCTACCATTATTTATTTTACTGCAATAAAAATGTAGTTAGTGTAAATATACTTAATAAGTATATATTTTTATAGAAATTAGGGCTGTTTCTATATAAACCGTATTTGTGATTTAAGACTATTATGAGGCAAAATATACACTAAGTGAGCGTACATTGTTAAGTACGTAAATTATATTTGGGCAAACAGAGTTCTCTGTTCGAACCAGTCATTACAGTGCAGCTGCAATTATATAAAGCTGTATAGATTTTTATTGTTTCTGTGCCCGATTTGTAAAATCTGTTTGCCTTAGATAGTTCTTTTACTTTTAAAGGATATAGGACAATATCATCAACACAGGTACATCTTTATTCATAAATGTGTATGACACCTTAAGGCACAGCTAGTCTTAGATATGGACTAGGCACGGGTGGCTCAGATTCTAATGTTCATACATATTAGGTATGAACGAAAGACACTTATTTTGTAGACTGGACACAAGATACTTTAAGATGTATTAATTTTCTATACGTATCTTGTGTTTATACATACACTAGGTAACGACGTAACATGTTTACTAGACGAATACATCTTGTTGAATATTATTGCCGCATTGTAATCTATCTAGCCGCAATTAACACTTTGACACTCTGCTAATAGCTGCATTACGATTTATTTTGCCACATAACTGACCGCTAAGCCGCTTTAAAATTACTCAGATAATTATTTTTATTAGTTGTATAATACAGAGCTTCACGTTTTGGAATAGTTTACAATCGATGTAGGTTTATAGCAATTAACAAGTAACGAGCAATACAAACGAAGATATTTCGGAAGTGTTAGTCTTAGCTCATTTATTCTTTGCAAGGTAGATTTAGCATGCATCGGTCACACGCAGACACATTGTCGTGTAAAGCTTCTAGGTTTTCTCAGCTGACTAAACCCAGACAAAATCTCTTTTCTATCAACGTTATCTCCAGCGACAGGATCAAAATGTATAAAAATAACAATTGTTGCCAAATGTCATTCTCATACATTTTAATTACTGTTGACAGGGGAAGAATTTGTCTAGGCCATTAAAATGAAATCGCAACAAGTATTCTTATTACAATGATTGCGGCCCTCTGGTTTTATGATCACAGCCGAATTTTTTTCAGTCGCAGAAGTGATGCGGCTAAATAAAATAACGGACTGTTGTGCGAGCTAGAGATAAATACCTACGTGCACTATTGCATTGACGCGTCAGTCAAATTCTTCTCCCTAGCCTTTATTATGCCCAAGTCACTTGGGGTCGGATTTTCTAGTCTAACTTGATTTGACTGGATATCAGTTTTTACACGGACCGGCTGCCACCTGACCTCCGCAACCCGAAGGCTAACGGTACCCTAAGGCTAGACCAGTATCAGGATATTATAGGGCACTGATTACCCAATAACGACTCCCATAGATGTTTATGGCAGCCGGGACCGACGGCTTAACGTGCTCTCCGAGGCACGGAGCAGGCGATAATTGTCAATCAATACGCCCATAATTTCGAAAAGTTATATAACTTCCGAAAGTCAGAGGTGCGCGACGTGGTGGTTCGAACCGGAGACCCTCTGCATTCTGCTACTGAGCTATCGCTGTCACGTCGCGTGACGCGTCAGTCAACTTAGACTTTTAATAAATACATACCATGCATTTGAGGTTCGTTGCGCGCAACCCTTGAAAATTAACATTTCAATGTACAATATTTAGGACTGAAATAATCAGTTCCAGTGAACTGAGAGCGAGAAATGCTGTTGCGATTCGGCGTTTCTATAAATTATTTGACCATAGTACAAACGACCTAAATATCTGTCAATAATTTAAAAAGAGTAGCTGTTAAATATTTAACATTCGTAAAGGTAAATTTTATATAGTTATAAAGTTACGACACAAATATCAGCCACACTCTAATGTTAGTGATTGCAGATTTTAATAATTTTTATTTGCATAAATAGATCACATGCTTGACTGTAACACCCTCGTATACAGGCTCAGCAGTGATGAATGTGGATAACATTAAGTTTCGACACTAGTCAAGCTCAGGGAAGGTTAAACTGTGTTGGAATTCGCAACGTATATGAAGAGACCAACGACAAAAAAGCGACTGAAGTACCGATCAATTAAGCTGTTAGCCGGTACTCGCCGGCGTTTCTTTGCACGATTGTTTTGTACGATCACTAGTAGGCAGTGAACATTAGCCATAGTACTAGTATAGTATTATATTATCTATGGCATTAGCTACTATATAAAAGATTAAGTAAAGTTTAGTACGATGACGAAAGATGATGCAATAATTAATTTTGGTAGTTACATTCCGTTCCATCACTTATATTGCATAACATCTTTATAAAATTATTAATATAGCTATTCTCCCATTTGATTTCGTAATAACGGGATTGAGATTAGTTGTCAATTATTGTGACTGCACTTTTATTCTATGTCACTGACAAGGTGTATAAATATAGTCGTAGTTGCGACATAACGCTTTTAACAAGGGGTCTCGATCGGCCGTCCGGAGGCGCGCCAACGCGCGACGTGCTACGATGAATAGTATGACGCTCTACCAACTTGACGGTATATTTGAAGGGCATCTAGTTCAACTATTGGTTGATATATGTACTTGTTTTAAAATTATCATACATGTATTTTGAACCTGTATGTTTGTTAAATATTTAAAACATGTTGACTTTTCACATTGTTATATTTCCAGCAGTGATGCAGATAATTTCAAATTAGCCCAATAGATTTATTTTACTGCGGTACTATACTAAAATCACAGTGTTAATTCATTCTGATTTCAGTATTTATACATTATATGAATATCAAGCAATAATAATTTAATAAAATGTAATTGTATCTCCAATATTCATGTTAATAAAGTAATCATGTTATGAACTTCTTTTATTTTACACTATTTAATTTTCAACAAACATATAAATTATTTTTTACTTGACAGAAGAGAATAGGTTTCTCAGAATGTATTTACTGCTTATTATAATTAGAAAGTATTTTAAAAACTATATAATTTTAATTGTTATGTATATGGATTTGAGAGGTTGTTAAGTAGCTTCTATTGAAAATTCTGTTAAACTGTGAATAGTAGTGAAGGTGTTAGATAGCAACCCAAATGTTTAGTACCTCATGTTAGGTTAATTTAGAGCACAATTATAATGTGATAATATTTCCAAAACCATTTAATATGATGAAAAAGCCTATGTTCAGCAAGTATAGACAATAATAGCTAATAAGTATGTTAAGTTAATACAAAAATCTACTTTTATAGGATGGAAACTTTCATGATAATGAGTATATCTGACCATAAACTTTCTTTATTTACAGAGCATAATTTAATTAAGTAGTATTATATATCAATTACTATGCAGCATACATTATGGTGTTATTCAAAAATGGAAAGTCTGAACTTTGTTTATAGAATTAGTATTTACTTTTCAGATTGTAAATTACATAATTATTTTAAGATGAGGTTGCCCAATAAATTTATAATAATGTGCCATTATAAATACATATTATACAGTGTCTTTATATGATTACAACACATAATGAATGTAGACAGAAAATGATCTTATGGTAAATATAGAAAACAAACTCAATACCTTCTATAGATTTTAGTATTCATTCAACAATATAACTGCTTCTAAAATTGTGTCATAGTATTATGATTGTAATATTCTTGAGGCTTTATATTGTGTTCCATGTGCTAAGATATACCAATCAGCTGCAACCATAAACAATATATCATAATATTTTGTATAACATCCAGCTTTATCCATCAAAGGGACATTTTTATGTAAAGTTATACTTTCGTTTTTTCTGAGACAGCAGATATTACTCATGATTAGTAGTATGTAGTCACATCTTTCTAATATGGAGCTTATTTACATTAACGATAAGGCGATGTTAAAAAACATTTGGAATATTAATGCTAGGATTTTAACAGGTTTCCAAACAATTACTCACCACTAATATAAAGTTACGTTGAAATTATGCATTTGATGAATAAATACTGTAGCCTTGCTGTATACTCTCGAATTGTAGTCCGATACGCCCCTCGTTTACACAATCGTATAGTTTACCGAAGTTTATCCACTCACTATCATTATAAGGAATATATCAATAAAAAATTCTAAGTTTAAATGTTCGGTTAACAAATATTTAAATTATTTCAACAAATACTGACACCAATATACGCATGATAAATTCGTGTCATGAAATACTTTTAAACTAACCTAAGTATGTATTAGAGCAACATATTTTTTAATCTTGTGTACTAATAACTAGGTTATTAGTCACTTATCGATAAAAATTTAACTCCGTGAATATAATATTGTAAACAGGTAGTGTCTAAAAATCACTACAAAAATCCTTTCTAAATCTAAACAATTATCTTTTTAGTTGACATAACATAGGAATGTATGTATTGCATGCTTATGCATTTGATATTCGGATACACATACAAACAAACACATCTACTACTTTTATTACACACAAATTCTACACAGACAACACTAAAACGTCATTAGTCATTACACTAATCAGTGATGGATGACAGTAATGTGCGCCTCGTATCGACTAAAATTAAGTTAATTAAAAATCATTGTTTCATTCGTTGCTTCAACTCTTATATGTATTATAAATTTAAGATATTCAAACAAAATTGAATGACACAAGTGGCGGTGATCTTATTCTATAGAATCAGCGGGAAAAGATAAATGCCGTGGGTAACTGAGGCAACTCTGTTCATGGGGAGTCATTGGGTCTTAGACAAAAAACTTACAGTCAGAGCTACAGCCATAGCGTGGCTGCATATGAAAAAGCTATAGTTTTTGTAATTTACAACATTTGCTTTTTTTAACGTAATGAAATTAGATCTAAATTATAGAGCAAGTTTTATTTTCGTCATTCGTAAGACGCCTGATGCCAAATGACGTCATACAATTGGCATTTTCGGGCATAATGGTGCTAATACCTTTGCCTAGCAGACAAAAAGGGACTCTTGATATTTGTTTTGTTGACGTTTGTTTGGTTTTATTTGAAGGGTTAATTGTTTCCATACTTACTTTCATGTAGTTTTCTGAAAGGCTTAGATTTGTCGATAATAAAACTTTGCCGAAAGTAAACTACATAATAGGGTTGCCTATGTTTAATTTAGTACATTATTTACCACACAAGAGCAAATAGCAGTGAGAAGATTTTCTTGTAGAAATTGTATCAAAATTGGTTTTAAAATAAGCGAGCCTAGTGTCCTAGGATCCCACTATATCATATATAAAAATTTTGCGCGTCTGCGCTTAAATAGTGATGACGTCAGTTTGTGCCGTGCATCTTTTGTGTCAGCGCACACCAAGAGCAGAGCATTTCCTGTGACTACTGAAAAATGAATCTTATGACAACTCCATACATTGCAAAATTGAATACACGTCCAAACTTGATGCTCGACCATGCTCGAGCTTGCAAGATGCGTGTTCGAGTATGCGTTATGCATGCACGAGCGCGCTTAAGCCGCCGAGCACCGCGCGCCGCCGCACTCAGGCTCAGTATTGCCACAGAGAAAAAATTGTCTGGACGTGTGTTTACTACCTACGGCGCGGCCGGCGTCAGTTGGAAATCATGGATCATGACGTCTTATTTTATTTACATATTCTTCATGTTCCTCTTCCTCTGCCAAAAGGACGATAATAACTAAGTCCCAATCAACCATATTGAACATGTCTGCCAAATTGGCAATGTTTGGCATCAAACTGGTCATGCACGCCCGCCTGGCAACTCAAGGCATTTTCAACAGAGCTTGCTCACGGAGGGGCGAGCATGCTGTCTGCATGGTCGAGCAGTCAAAAGTTGTATTTTATATTTATAGGCAGATTGAAAACCCCTTGTATTTTTGAGTTTCGGTAATGTAACTATTTAACTTATATAATAAAAAATCGTGAGTCAACTACTCTATTCCTTTAGGGTAGGTACATACACGAAAACAATTGTTACAATATTGCGAAAACACGTAGTGCAAAAGCACTGGTAGCGTCGCGGGGAGAATATAATGTGGGCACAGTAATAGGATATGTAGGAGGAAAATGAGATGAAAGTCATGCATCCTTAAATACAGGGTTACAATCAAACATAAACTGAAAGCAAAATTGTATATGATTGCCGCTGTAATCCATGAGTCTCCTCACTAAAGTGCATGAGTGTGCAGCTTCAGCAGGATGCAAACACGCCATTTCCTTTACTATTTTGCTATTAAAACGTTCGGATGGACCATCAAGCACATGTATAATTGTTATTGTCGTAAACCAAAACTTACTGGCGCTATAGGTGATAAGATGTATAGACTACTAGCTATGCACGCGGTTTCACCCGCGTTTATGGTTACTGCGCCGCCCCCGTGGGTAGTAGCGTGATGTTATGTAGCCCATAGCTTTCCTCTATAAATGGGCAGTAGAGGTGCAAAATAAAAAACATGTCCTTATTTTTAAGTCATTCATTCATTTCTTATTATAGAACTATGTAGATTTATTATTAATTCACAATAAATATATCATCTGAGTGCTGTCTCAACTTATTATAGTGTATGATTTCTATAAATTAACAGCCTAACTCTACTTATTACCCTTTCAACAGCTTTTGATAGCTTCCTGTATTGTTAATATTATATATTTAGAAACACGTCGTGGCCAAAAAATTGTTATATTTTTTTACTTGGTAAAGTATTTATGTGCTTAAAACCTCTATCTGCCAATAGTCCAGTGAGGAGGCAATACATTAAGCAAACCTCTACATAATACTTTTTGAGCGTAAGGTAACTAAGCTATAGATAAAAAGATAAATATTACATCAGGAGTCGTCATGCTTACAAATACTTACTATACGACCATGTCCGTGTATATAACTGGTAAACTGCGTATACAAAAGGAGACTTAAAAATTTTTACATAGAGTTGTAGCGACTTCACACAGACGAAGAAGTTCAGCCTACTTTCAACAGATGACGCTACATACAACAAGCGCTCAAATTACGTCATACTATTCTGCATCGCACAAGTAGAGTTTACACAGCGACTAACTATATATACAAGCTCCCGACATCAACCGTCGGGCCTCGGCCCGCCAGGCACGATCAACAAGCTGGTCAGAGGATCCTCCCTTGGTGCTGGAGGGACATCAACCTGTCGGATCCGAGTCGAGTCTGACTGGAAAGCAATACCCACCGAAATTTTAACGGCATGCCCCGACAGTTTTATTATGCAAGTAATATTATCAATTCTGTGATACCTACTGTTATTTTAAAGTCAATTTATATATTATATTATTTATAATTCAATGAGTAGAATAAAACAATTTTTATTAGTTAAATAACAGTTTTATTGTAATTCGACATAATATGGAGTGGCAGCGACACAATATAAGGCAATAAATAACAAAAGCCGTGCAAGTTTTCAATTATGTCTGGCATTCCAACATTTGTCATTTCATCCACCCCTCATGAATCCAACTTGCAGTTAGGCTTTGTTTTTTTGTTGTTCGAGTTTCGTCTACACTATCCATTACTGGAAAACGATAAAGAAGTTATATAGTAATAAACTCAATAATCTAAAAATGGAGTACACAAGAATTAAAACCGTTTAATATTTAAAAAGCCATCCACAAATAAATTGCTATATTGCTAGCACAAGTATGGTCTCTACCTCTACACCACATATAGCTATTCTTTGTAAACACCGTTGGTATATTATCATCCAATAACTTAATATCTTTCGAAATGGAACAGGGAGTAACAGCAGTAATCAGCCACACAACCGTTAGAATGATATGAATTGATATGATTGTTATGTATTGATTGATTTGTAGTACTAGTAGGTACTTTGCACTTCGCAAAAGGGAGGAAAAGGCGCGGGCAGTGCCTCTGTTGGAAGCATTGTGTACTAAAAATTAAATACGTATGTAAATACTGCTATTATAGCATAAGTATAAAATAAATCGTCACAATAAAATAACAAATAAAGATAAATATGTAATTACTAATTAGCCAGCGATCATAATTTAAATATACGAAAAATATGTATAAACCGTTTTTGACGGTTCACACCGGTTTATTTTCAACGCTATCTACATCCGATGATTTGTATAAAATGGCGTCAGCCGAGTTTTTAGAGCAAGCTTTGTCCACAAACGTCGATGAGAATGCTGTAAACGCGATTGTGGGCTCATTGGAAAATCAGTTAGTGACGTCTGTTTCGCCAGTGTCTTCACAAAATAATACTGTAAATGTAATACCGACGCAAAATTGTAATATAACATCAAACACAAACCCTATTATAGGGAGTCAAAAATATATAGTGGACCAAATAAATTCTAGTGGTTTAGTGAGCAGCATTCATGGCAATATAACAACTAATCCTAGTGTTTCGTTTAGTAATGTGCAATCTTCCAATCAACCAACGTTTACATCTCTCTCATTGACGGGTGGTGTCTCTAATTCTAATGAGACATTGAAGGTGATACACTCACAATCTGTAAATAATCCCAGCGGTGTTACCTTAACCGCTCAATCATTGGCGAATGGTTGCATCGGACAGCCGTCGTCGCAGAGCCAGTTATTTCACGCAGTGACCGGTGGCGTGTTACCTCAGCAGGGCAACAAAGCTCTCACCATGCAGCCGCCGCTCGTCATTAAGCAAGGCGCAAACACTGGCCAAGTGGGTATGCAGCCTGGAATGGTGACTGTCCCAATGACTGTGAACTCTAGCATGCCTGCTTCAATTCCTAATGTGATGACACTGAACAAGCCTGGAGGGCAGAATGTTGTTGTGACTACACAGAACTTGGGCTCTGCTCAGCCTGCTATTCTCCCTAATGTTCAGATTTTGAATATGAGGCCGGGAACACCGGCAGTTGCTGCTCAGAAGTCAGTTGCAACAGTATCACCTAGAGTGGTGATTGGGACGCCTCAAGTTGTTGGTACGAGAGCAACTGCTCCAGTAAGTTTGCAGTCTGTTTGTTTTGTACAGACACTTTTGCTCAGTATCTTCATTTAATGTCACAATTAAAAATCTCTTGTACAGACACCACTTGAGGCTGATAGAATATAAATGTTGCTTGGAGTTGACGATGGCATGTAGACTTGTGTCCATGTGCCAACGTCCCGTTTATTATATTGTTCAGTTATAATTTTATTTAAGTCATCTGCAGCACCAGGTTTGTTTACATGTCTCCCTCAATATTCATGTTCTTTCAGTCTCAATTCTCACATTTAACTATTCTGTTCTTCAGTATAAACACTTGCTTTCTATAAGATGTGGCTTTAAGGTTAACATCTTAATACCACTCTGGGCTTTAATTTACAATTAATCAGTCAACTTTCACATGGCACAAAGCACTATGAGCCGGTGCGGGAACAGCCAATCTGGACTTGTTCTAGTTGCTTTTTCTTCACATTATCATGGATTATTTTATCATGATTTAGAGCTAGTAAACAGTCACCATTACTACACATTTAGAATTAATACACACATTAATGTTCATTCATGTTGCATGTTTGGTCAGCCAATATAAACATGTATGCAAGTTGTTTAAATGTATTCAGTAATACTGCAAATTTAATATCTCTGCAACTCTGCTTACAATATTCCTATATAATGTAGGAAATGCAAACACATTTCATTTTTAGATGAAGTGTGTCTCTTGTATAGTGTTCTTTTCTGCATAACCTACTGCTATGATTGCAGCGAATGAATAATTATTGTGTACAGTAATGTTAACAAGCTGTGTAGTAAATGCTGTGTGCAAGTTATTTAGAGCAGAGCAATATGCAAAAAGGAAACTGTTCTAATATCTAATAAAACAATTTGTGTAATATATTAAGCACATTTGCAGAGTACTGGTAATTGTTGTTGCAGTATGAGCAAATGTAACTAAGCTTGGGACTAATAAATAATACTTTATTCCAAATTTCAGTGTATATACAATGATTGGCCCAAAAATCACCAGCAGTGAAGGTGCTTGATGCACCAACACTCAGTTTATATGAAAAACTCAAGCCAGTATGTTTGGATCTCATGATTCTATTGCATTGACAAGATATACCTAATCTTGTATACACTCTGTAGACAATACTTGTTGTAAATAGTTGACACTAAAGTGTATACAAGGGTAGGTTTACGTCATTTTATGTCTATTTGTACTATAATGAAATCTGCAATGCAATTTGTCTGTGCTGTATGGGCTTTGACTATAATACTTAATCTACAATGGTAAACACAGCTTCCACCATGCTAACCCCATAACCCAATTATCCCCACACTCAGTTTTTTAATTATGTATGTTCTAGATGTTGATGTTGCACAAGCCTTTCAATGTTTACAATTTAATCTAACTCAATGTGTTTTTATATCTAACAAATGACCTGCTTTAGAATCATACTCTCGGATTTTACTATTGGAAAATTCATATTTTAATTTTTAATCATACAGTTATTTGAACTATCATAAACAAGTTCAATAAAATTGAAACAAGGCGTTCATTTTTAGATAACGCTGCAAACTCTGCAGAGTCTCCAACCAGGGCAGCAGGGTCATTTGTTGTTAAAGACTGAGAATGGTCAATACCAGTTGCTGAGGGTGGGTCCCGCGTCCGCGGCCAACACTCTCACGGCGCCGCAGGCTCAGACCATCCGGCTGTCGTCCGTGCCGGCAGTAAGTAGGCACCACCACTCCGCTACTCACCCCGCGTTCGCTAGAAATTGGACAATGTTCAGCACCCACTTTGTACACTCCTGTTAGAGGAGACGTGAATGCATTTGTTTGTCCAATTTCAGCATCGATCATGCATGTAAAATACGGTGAAGGTGCATGCTCTAAGAACTTTAACCAGGTAAGAATGTAAGTGGAGTATTGCGATGATGATTGTGTATAATCAACTACTAATCACCTTCCTATCAAGTTGTTGGTTCTAGTGTTAGGCGCAAACATGGTAGCCGATGTCTATGCGAACAACTTGTGACATAAATTGGCTTGCAACAATTGCTGCTGCCTTTTCATTTATAGCGCTTCTAGATTCTTGATACAAGAATTCTACGCTTTAATTATCTTATAATAATTTGCTCTCACTGTTATAAACATTTCTAAACTGTAGGTGTAAGTAAACATGTCGACAGCCATTAAAACAATTTGGTTTGCGCCAAACATTAAAACATGCTAATTTCCCAATCCTGCGACTGCTTAAGAATGTCTGCTTAGCGCATTCGTGGTAGCCTGCCTGCATGAGTAGGTAGTATTATATGTGTGTGTAGTGTACTGAGTCGAATCGCGTCTTTTCCTAGCATCCTGGGGTGGCGACGGTGTCGACGAGTGTGGCCCAGCCGGGTCCTATCCCAGGTCAGATGCCCGCGGCGCCGATCGCCGCGCCTGTCGCCGTGTCGACACCTAATATCCCGACGATTCCACCGCCGACACAGACTCAGACGCAGCTACCTGTCGCCGCGCCTACGCAAATTGTAAATAATTTATTCGATTGGGCTTCAGACCCAAAATATTTATAGTAATTAAGTAATATTTTATGACCTATTTAATATTTCACACTAATGTAGTTCAAAAATTTACTTTCACTGATAAGATATGCGTAGGCAACTTTGACGCCGTTTTTCGCCATATGCAATTGACAATTGAAGATACAAATTTATTCATTGCTAAGTTGTTCAAGTGTTCCTCACATCTTCATAGCTCAGTCTAGCTAAAGCTAATTGATATGGTCTGGTAACAATCATGTAATTACGATGCAAGTACTGGCTAACCGCTTGATAAGTCGATGCCTTCTATCGCATATTATTTGTTAACAGACTGAGGAGTGTTAGCTAGACTGTGGTTAAAGGTTTATATGGTATGTAAGATGGGAGTAATATTAATAGTATATTTTATAGAAAGTATGAATGAAAAGATATTAATAAAAGTCTAAAAAATTGTCTTTTTAAATATCCTTTCATTTATAAATTCTATTTGTCTTATTTGTGGTTCCTAATGGTGTAATTGTTTATAGTAAATTATAAACTAACTATATAGTTATAGAGCAGGCGGACTAAAGCTTAATAATTATAAACGTTGTATGGTAATGATAGCACTAAATTAAAAGTGTCGGCAAGACGAGTGAAGAGAGTACCGATTAACCTTTTGATTAGCCGGTATTTACATCACCTGTCGACGATCGTTAACAAACTGTGTAGATAGTTAAGAGCTCGGTTCTTTTATGCGTCAAACGGTGCCTGAGAAGCATGCGGGAAACGGCTCGTCCGTTCATCGCGTATTATGCGTCACTCAAGATGTCACGTGTGTCACGGTGCGATTGACCCTGCTTTCAACGCAAAAACCGAAGCTTTACATGTAATAAAATTGTATGCGGCAATCGCAATGCTTTCAACACATCGAGCGCTTTACACTCTTCGCACTCCTCATAAAACAATGACTTTACTCGAAATTTGGACGTAAGGTAATTTGTACTTTAATTGTGCGTAATGTTTTATTAGAAGTGATATATAATTGTGTTATAGGCAGTCCTCAGTTTCTGTCTGCCCAAGAAAATCTGTAAGTTTATGTGTGTATGGTGTATTAGGGTTTTGCGGTTTATGTATAATTTGTAATGGGAATTAACGCGTTCAAACATATTGTCAGTCTAGTCAAACGGTGACCGACATTTAGTTAGTTTGTGACCATGGCTTGCGTAACCTGGTTGTAATTTCGAAGCAGGTGAACTATGCATAATCGCATTATTTATTTGGCTCACAAAACAAGTTATAACATTACCGACGTAGAGTATCTATAGGTACTAATACTATAAAAAGGGAAAATTAGGGAGGAATGATTCGATTTTTTATTTGTTTGTAAACGTTTAAATCGAAACTAAAAAACCGATTTTTTAAATTCTTTCGTCATTGCAAAGCTATATTATAACTGAGCAACATAGAGTATATTTTACGTAAGCCGAACCGCAAGTATAGTATAAAGTTATTACTGCTTTGCGTGCATAGAATGTTTCGAGTAAGAGAGTTATAGTATGGTGGCTCTATCCTTGGCCTATTCCATAGTACCTACTAACGTAACTATAGCTAGAAAATTACTATACGTATATATGATAACTAGATGTGCCCACGGTTTTACTCGCGTTTTTAGTTACTGCGCCGCCCCCGTGGCGTATGTGTATCGTAGCGTGATGTTATATAGCCTATAGCCTTCCTCGATAAATGGGCTATCCAACACTAAAATAATTTTAATTCGGATCAGTAGTTCATTAGACCAGCGCGTTCAACCAAACAAACAAACAAAAAAACTCGTCAGCTTTATAATATTAGTATAGATTTTACACAAGCATGCAAGGACTTAATGTGTTAAACTAATACAGAGAACATGAATGCAAATAAAACCAGATACAGAACAGTAAAGAAACAGTGAATGGAGCTCTACGCTTATATGAACAGTCGAAATGTTTCCGAAAAGACACGTTTGGCTGTTCATAGAGGACTATTAGTGCCCACACTTATGTATGGAAGTGAAAGTTGGGTATGGCAAAAGAAGCATGAGAGCAGAATAAATGCTGTAGAAATGAGAGCGCTGAGAAATATATGTGGTGTGACTCTGAAAGATAGAATAAGGAATAGTGTGATTAGAGAGAGATGCGGCATAAAGTGGATATAGTGACAAGAATAGAAAAGGGTATGTTAAGCTGGTTTGAGCATGTAGAAAGAATGGACGAGGAAAGACTGACTAAGAAAGTTTATAAGGCTAGTGTGAATGGAACAGTCGCAGGAGGAAGACCTAGGCGAATGTTTCTTGATCAAATCGGAGGCGTTCTGGACAAAGGCCAGGTTAAGAGCACCTTGAACCGACGGGCGTGTATGAGGAATGTGATGAAAGTGAATGAAGCCAGAGAAGTGTGTCAGGATCGTAGCAAATGGAAATCCGTAGTCTTTGCCTACCCCTCTGGGAAACAGGCGTGAATCTATGTATGTATGTATGTAGAACAGTAAAAATGTCCCTGATTCTAACTTAAAATTTACCAGAACTACTGTTAAAAATGTTTATAGTGGTATGCTTGGCTTATTTCTCGTAATGGTACAATCAGCACATTCCAGTAAGGGGAATGTAAAAAAGTAGGTTCGAATAGGATTATTTATAGCAGAGATTTAGATGATATATGAGAGATATTTGAGAGGATTATTTATAGCAATTAGAACAGTCTATATATTATAGGCTGGTAAATACATACATACTTACCTAGGTTAAATTGTATAATATGTTGGAATGGGACCAAAACCTAAAAGTGAAAATCATTTATTCATTTAGGTCACAAAGTAATACTTATTTATAAATGTCAAAATCTATTGGTTATTAAGTAACTAAAGCCACATCGAGGTTAGTTTGATGTTACTTTGTGACCTATAAATAATAATGTGGAGGTACCTCGCCATTATTTGTGATGTTATCTAGTATCTTGCTTCTAATTACGATTATCTTTTTAATGCTCCTATGAGGAAGAGGCAAATAACTAACAACCACTCTTCCACGTCCTTAACTGTCGATCCAGGAGGAATCTATAAAACAGAATATTATAAAGGGTGTCCGGTAATTAATGGATAACCTTGAAATGTCTTATAGTAGAACTGATGGTTGATCAGAAAAAAATATGAGGAAAATGTATCCTAATTACTACCTGAAACTAAATTACTATAATTATTTAACTTTTTTGTACACTACGACCATAAATGAATGAATTCCATCGGTTTTTAATTGTTTTATTATTAAACACTAATTATGCTAATAGATAGACAGTCAAAAGTATGACTAGCTATTGAACTTATTTAATATTTTTCATTTATTTTCATTTTTCTAAACGGCCATCAGTTCTACTATAAGACATTTCAAGGTTATCCATTAATTATCGGGCAACCTGTATATAAATCATGCAATGTCTACGTTTAAAGGTACTAATTCATGAATGAGGAAAATACGAGGAAATAGTCTTAACTGAACATAGTCACCGATAGCCTAGTGAAAGACCGTTAGACTGCCACGTAGAGGTCTCGAATTTGATTCCAAGGCGCGCACCTCTGACTTTTCGAAGTTATGTGCGTATTAAATAGTTAATTATCGCTAGCTTTAACGGTGAAGGAAAACATCGTGAGGAAACCTGCATGCCTGAGAGTTCTCCATAATGTTCTTAAAGATATGTGAAGTCTGCCAACCCGCACTAGGCCAGCGTGGTGGACTATGGCCCAACCCTTCTCACACTGAGAAGAATACCAGCAGTCCAGCAGTGAGACAGTTTAATACAGGGCTAATATTATTTATATTATTGTTTATGTTCATTAGAAAAAACATATAGCAACGAAGGCGACGATAGTGCATTTTCTCGCTTCCGTGGTTTATAAATATTAGATAGAAGTGCAAAGTTTACATCGCGTGTACTGCAAAATTGTCGACATATATAAATGTCGACTATTTCTTAAAAACATTGTAATTTTTGTAAATGAGTCATGTTGTCAACCTAAATTTACGTATATTTAGTAGAGGACTGCGAAAGCCAGAGTAATTAATATGAAGATTAACTAAAATATGAAATACTCTTTATGTTAATTAAAACTAATTCTTGACTTTACATAACACATTATGACAGTTCAATAATATTTCAGTGGTTCACTTTGAAAGGATATTCATGGCATCAGCACAATATCCAGTCTATATTACTATGGATAGTTATTGTTTTTAATATTTTTCAGTAGCCTGCTATTATGTAGTTTTCGGGCTACACCCAGTTCATAGGGCAAGTACAAGCTATAAATATGACTACCTACATCATAAAGATATTATCATTCTCTCAAGATATTATAAATGTGTTTAAATAAATAAATAAAGTTACCAGTGTCAAAATTTATATAGCTAAAATATTTCTTTGATAAACTGGCACAGGTTAATACTTCGTACGTTCTTTTCAGGGAACCATATGTAGGTACTAATATATATATATAAATCCAAAGCTAAGCTAGAATCTTGCTATACACATCGTCTAAGAGAAGCAAGCTACACTTATAGTACACAGCAATTCATTTGTTTCCAATAATTCTTCACAGTAGTTCCTTTGAAGCTACTGAGACATTTCTGCCCTTGTCGTCCTTGTCTTTTTCCTTTACGAGGCGTATCAACGATTGTCTGTACTAGTAGATTCTTATAAGAGTTTCAGTAGTACCATTTTGTGAGGTGCCAATGAAATACAGTCTTATATGAGATCCTAGATGTTGTAAAGTACAGAACAAAAATGTTTAAGAAGTACCTTTATAGGAACTGCCTATACTGAATTCGACTGTACTATAACTGTGTCCTATGTGTGTAGCACATGCTGCCTAATTTAAGGCTGGCAGTGAAACAATGATATTAATTTTATATCCAACAGAAACCATCTGATAATACGAAAGAGAAATGTCGTAACTTCCTGGCGAATCTTCTGGACCTGTCAAGTAAGGAGCCTCCGTCGGTGGAGAGGAATGTAAGAAATCTCATCCAAGAGCTGATTGATGCACAAGTGGAACCCGAAGAGTTCTGCGATAGGCTCGAGCGCCTTTTGAACGCGAGTCCACAGCCATGTCTCATTGGCTTCCTAAAGGTTTGTAGAATTACTATACATATACTCCAAGCTAACCTAATCTCAGATCGCCAATTACTGTCGAGCGTCGTATATACATGTACGACGCAATACTATGCGCTGAACGTATTACCATCATCATTAAAATTAACTGCTAAAAATTATTACTGTGTCGCGTGGATCTTTACAAACACTAAAACAAGGGACACAGATCCCCAGACTCTGATTACGATTTGTGTAGCACACAGATTTTTGTCCTTTACTACACTATCGAACCCACACACTCGGCACACTGCCATTGGCAAGGCGACCACATAAAACACTACGCCGCGCGCCGTCTGTGAAGTCAACGCCAATCCTCGTGTAATTAGGTAAGGCTTTCTGGCTTAGATTCAGTCAGGCAGCCTGGTGAGTCTTCAGTATCAAAAGCATCTCCTACGCCAAACACTAATTTTATAACCGTAAAGTCATTATATTCCATTTGGTTAGGTACTTAACTAAAGTTAAACAATCTTGATGTGACGCTTCATCAAAAATTTTGTTTAAAAATAAAATGCTGCTAATCAATGTAAATACAACAATAACGATTACTAAATCAATTGAACCGTTAGTTTAAGCACTAGTTTATTTGTTTAATATGTGTTTGTGTAAAAAGTCACATTAAGAATGCTTACCTTTAGTTAAGTACCTAACCAAATGGAGTATAGTTTAGGGTGCCATATATTTATACCTTAACAACAATACTTAGATTGATTGGACACAAAGAATGCCCAGACTCAGAGCAACTGTTGGGCATAATTCAAATTTGTCCCGTGCTGTATACAACCCACAACACAAAACATATTGCAATGCCGAAGTGCCATTTGTGCTGCTATAATTTGAATGTGACCTCGGAAACCACGCCTGGTCTTTACATTTTTAGAGTTCGATAAAACTCTTATACAACAGCTTTGTCCGTCCGTCCGTCTGTTTGTCTGTTATACAACTTTCAACTCAAGAACCGTAAGAGCTAGAGACTCGCGGTCAACGCCATTCGACTCAGCATAGTCGATAAACCCCGAAATGACTATGACATTTGACCTCTGACCTCAAGGTCACGTGATACCATCTTTCAACTCAAGAACCGTAAGAGCTAGAGACTCGCGGTCAACGCCATTCAACTCAGCATAGTCGATATACCCCTGAAATTACTTTGACCTTTGACCTCTGACCTCATGACCACGTGATACCATTCTTTCGAACTCTAAGATTTACGGCAATTCATGGCCGTTTCTCACTTGTTATAAAGCACCTATAGTCAGGGCAATTTTTATTAGTCTAATCGGCACGTGTATAAAATTATGTGCTGCTGTTAATGCTGTCATTACGTCTAGATTAATCAGATATAAATATACTGCAGCCTTCTATTATATGGTATTTTAAGTTTATTATAAATTTGTTACCTACGCCTTTCATTATTATTGGGAATATATAAGTGTATGCGTAAGTAGATTTGATTTACGAAGCACCGTATACCGCATACTTGTGTTAATTTTATATTATTTTCGACGTTGTTTTGTTTGTTTTTTAGAAAAGCCTGCCCTTGCTGCGCCAGTCGTTGGTGACGAAGGAGCTGGTGATCGAAGGCATCAACCCTCCTGCTCCCCACATAGCCTTCACAAACATACCGGCACTCGCACCACCCCTTGTCAACACCACTGTCCAAATTGTATGACATAACCTGAATTTTATTAATTACGATGGTCGCGTACTGTGTCAATACTTAGATCATTGATTCATTGATTCTGCTACATTTTGATGCATTACATTATGCCTACAGTATAGGGTAGTTGCCTATGTTTCATTTTGTACATTATTTTACACACAAGAAAAATAGCAATCAAGGGTAATCTTTTTGTGAAAACATAAATATGAGATAATAAAAAGTAGGGGGTGTAGGGGGTTATCTCGCTATCTCTCTTACAAAGCTGCATTTAAATTACGTTACAGTTTGCATAGTGCATACCTACTTTTCTATTGTTTGATAATTAAACCATTTACCGGATTTGAAACGCTGGAACCTTATTAAATTTTAAGTGGATTATTTAAATACTTATTAAGTATATGTATATTACTTCTATTAATTTAAATTATTAAAAAATGTAAGACCACTACCCTATTATATTTACTGATTGCATGTTTTGAACAATGATCTTTATTGCGTGTTGACAATACGCGACCATATTACTAATGCACTGCGGTCTATGGTCTCGTTGACTAACACTAGTATTAAGTTCCTAGTCTAACTAACACTGTGTTGTCTTTGTCTAACACAAAGAACCTCTCATCACACTAAAGATGTTAGGCTATGCTTTCTGTAATCATTCTCGAGATGTGCTTGTGAGTTAAAAGTTCGAATCGATATTTGAAATAATGCACGACTAACATCTATTTGAAATAATAGAAAATCTGAGAGTCATCAATAACTACTCCCTAATATAATATGTACGCAGTTAGTTTTTACATTGCACATTTGCGCGGCAAATTTTGCGTCATTTATCAAAATGTAGATTAAAAATAAATCTCGTTGGTACCAATTTTTTTTTATTGGTAAGTAATTATAGATTTTCAGATTTTGCGTTATGTTAACACCACGTTATGTGGCACCTTGCACATATACTATGACCTCTATAGAATATTTTTAGGTATGGTTACTTAAACATTGAAGCTATCTTTTCCTTGTTAATATTTCTGGGTTTCAGTGACATAGACAATTAGTATTCGTTTGATAAAGCTTTTGTAAAGTATTTGTGACGTCACATTAATATATTGTGCAGTTTGGAGGTGACCCTTGCATAGTGTAAATATGTAACCATATGCCAGTTTTATGTACTTAGAAACATAGTGTTAATACAATTGTATTGAGGTGGTGTCATCAGAGTTAGTTTACACCATTAGTTCCCAAAGTGGTCCAGATGGACCCCCAGGGGTCCACGGGAGACTAGACGGGGGTCTACGTTGGCGTGACAAAAAAAATGAGGTTCCATGAAAGTTTATTTGCTTTCGATGGTGTAGAACTAAAATGTTGGCTTGACTTCACCTATCAATGTAGGCAGATAATATTTCAAGAAGCTTACCGACTGTTGAAAACTTGCATATTCCATATTCAATACCAGTGATCTCGAACCTACCGTAACTTCGAAAGAAAAGTTCTAAAAAAAAACACTTTAATAAAGGTCAGCCATTTGTGATTGTGATTAGATAGCAAATTTTTTAATTGCTTTTTTTTCTTTGATTGTTTACCAAGCCACAAAATATAAATACGAATGCCAAGGAATATGGTAGAAATATAGCTGCAGAGGATCCACCGGAACCTGCTAAATTTTGATAGTGGTCTATGAGAAAAAAAGTCTTGGCACCTCTGGTTTACACTGATATCAAAGCGACTCCTTTTTGAAGGGTTGACAGCTCTTCGGTGATTAAGTATATAAATTATTATGACTAGGCAAGGAATAATGTCTGTATCAGTAACTGTATAAACCTTCAGACAACAGACACAAAGTCAACCGAGACTAGGCTATTAAAGGATCCACAATAGTTTGTACGGTGCCGTGTTTGAACCTAAAACAGCGGGCAGTGCCAGTGGTAAACCACTTCAACTGTGCCATCCATGCATTGTAGTGATGCTTTTGGCGTTGAAATCGCTCATAGGCTACAATCAGATCTTATTAAAAAGACAGAGATTTAAAGATTATTAGTATAACTATCATATAATATAGATAAATAATCGGCTTTATTTATTTATTTTACTACTAGATGTGCCCTCGGTTTCACCCGCGTTTATGATTACTGCGCCGCCCCCGTGAGTCGTAGCGTGATGTTATAGAGCCTATAGCCTTCCTCGATAAATGGGCTATCCAACACTAAAATAATTTTAATTCGGACCAGTAGTAGTTCCTGAGATTAGCGCGTTCAACCGAACAAACAAACAAACGAACTCTTCAGCTTTTTAATATTAGTATAGATTTAAAATAAAATATTAACTATAGATTACAATATACAGATTTGTATGAAATGAAATGAAATATACAAAATAAATGTGTGCTTGAAAGCATATTTATCATATATATTATATTAGATGCAGTAATGTGAAGATTTTCAATAACTTTATGAAGTTTATTATTTTTTTGTAGCATTAAATGAAGTTCAGAAACACTGAGAAGGTTATGTTGCCATCCTATTGCTACATCTGACTTGCATTTCATAATTGAGTCTACCGAAGCACTCTGAATGCAGGCTAATGCTAAATTGTATATTATATACTATTATATTCTGAATGACTGCCTCTGTTGAGCAGCGGTAGTGGATACTATGGCTGTGCTCGTCTCTGGTTCGTTTCCTAGGTCATGAAAAGTGTTATTGGGTGTATCTGTTAAAAAAAGAAGCACAAAGTCTGAGATTGTGCCCGATAGACAGCAAACAGCTTGCCCTTACATGAGACCTAAAATCATAGATAGCGAAATGTGGGTGCAATAAGTAACCCAGCGTACCGAATCTTTGATATAAGTATATGACTGTATATGTATGTAAATACTGAATATACGCAGAATATTTTTTTCAGAGAAGTTTTAGTTCTTACACGAAGATTTGAGTACTACAGATACACCTCTGGACAAGTCACGCACAACATGCATTGTTAGCTAAAGTGCTGACATAGACACATTCGTTTTTCGAACTACGACAGACAACCGACTCACCGCGCAGGCATATTACACCTAATCCATGTAATAATCGTTCTATAACAATTGTTTGAGTACAATATCAGCTAACCACTTGATAAAGGCCGTCACCTATTGGTTCAATATCATAACAACTAAAACACCTATATTAAATTTTATTACTATTTCCCTTTCTTTATTCCTATTTTATATGAAACACGTTTTGCCATAGCGATTTTATTACTTCGGTAAAAAGTAATTATTTTCATAATTCAGGAGTGAAACCTATTTTTGAATCATAGCTTAACAAAGACTATTCTGATCTACGCCTTTCTGAAATATTGTATTGCTGCAGGCATGTAGATATACCCATATTCATTTCTACATGCTTTATCAGCTAATAGTGCATCATGTAGCGCTTGTCTGGAATTTATAAGACTATACCAAACCGCACTTGGCTGGTGTGATGAGTTCTCACACAGAGAAGAGGTCCAGCAAAGGTAATTTTAATGATACCGAGTACTCCCGAAAAAAATCATGGTGGATCATAAATTAAACATGAATCTACCGCACAGAATTAATATTAGCATAGCGGAAATCCATCGTATTTTATACGATTAACTTACCTGAACTAATAACATAACCAGTAGATTATACGTATCGCTAAAGTATTGCTTCAAATGACATGACCATCAGATACACATTTATTTTTTCATTTGATACTCACACGTTGTTCGTTTTAGTTATTTAATATAATTTAATCGTTACTACACTCATAAGTTGTACCATAAGCAGGGCCGTACGATATAATGTATGTGTAATTATAATGTATCGCAGCTTGACACGAAATAATAAGCTACGTCATTCATACAGAGCCCACAATGCTATTTTATTTGAACACGCTACTTATAAAAACTATTGCAGTTATCTCAAAGTTGCACTTGCCTACTCGACGGCTGGAATTGTGTATGTACGGCAATTGCAATTTTATTGTTATGTCAATCTGTGAGGACTAATGGGTTGGTGGTGTTGGGCTCAGCTCCTCGACGAGGACGATGATTCTAATTCGAGCGGCACCACAACTCTGACGCCCCTGTTGCCGCCGGTGTTACCTCTAACACTGGCGAGCCCCCTGCCCACCTCAATCGCTAAGGCGATTAACGTTGTATGTGCGTCGCCGACTACCGTCGCGCAGGTTTGTTCTTTATAACGCACAGGGCTGCCATCTCTCCGCTCGCCAGCCCACGTCCAATGGGCGACGACGCTTTTCTAAATTATCTCACGATATCAGTCTCTCCTGTTCTGTTCTTCATAGGATAATGAGAGCAAATTATAACTCCTCATCCGTCTAAACGTTTGAAAAAAGACTTAATAGATGGCAGCCCTTACGATTTGTGTCCCATGCTTCCTGTCTCTTTTTAATAGTACAGTAATAGTTCCACATTGTTGTAATTAGGTCATTTTACAGCTTCATTTCTTTGCCAATATTTTTAATATATTTTGTTTTATATTTTATGTATAACTATGATTTATTTATAGGTTTTTGTATCATTCATGTGTAGCGTCAGTAAAACGCGTGATTTTTTAATAACATAGAGCAATAATACATTGTCATAATACTAGTCGAGTATAAAAACGATACTAGTATACATCGATTACTGTTTTACGTTATTAATCGATAAATGAGGTTAAGTATTTCACTATCGCTTCTATAGGCATACACATGCGCAATGTTTGCAATGAACCCTCGTGGAGTAGGTTCTTGTCTCATAGGTTTTATGCTGGTGTGTGTAAATTATGCAGCGTTTGCCCTCGTTAAAATTTATGAGCATACCTCCTCCTTGTGAAGTGCATGAAAATAACCTATTCTTCTATTGCATGATTGTTTGTTGTTTATGACGCAAGATAAAAGTTATCGTGTAATTCGCAGTTCTCCATGGTAGATTCGCTATGGTTTTTTTACTTTAACATAAGGTCAACAGTCTTTTGTGCATTCCATAGCTCTTCCGTGAATTGCCATCTGATACAACATCATCACATGAAAACATATACCTATCGAAAAAGTTGATTACAAAGTTGATTTCATATGCATGGTAGTTCCAAAAGATAAACTCTTTATATTGCCGAGAATATTAGGGTTTTTGACATTGACATCTTCAGATAAACGCTATTCAAATACATTGACATGTTGCCTTTAAATCATCAATGTTATATAAAGAGATCATTGAATATGATTTTACTTATACATTGGGAGTATGTGAGAGTTGTATGTAATTGTTAAGTGCATATATAACACTTCACTATATTATTAGCTTATTTAGTATTATACAATTATTCATTTTAGTCAACGATGTTTTCGATCGCACCAAAACATTTAATAATATGACGTCCTCAAAATTTGAGAGTTTGTTAAAAGGCATATAAATAATGTCTGCGAGATGTTGGCATTAATATTAGTGTCTGTGATCTCTTTACTATGAAGGATTATCACATAAACATGCAACGTAAAATGCAGTTGCTTAGGTAAATATTGCTCGCTATACTTTTGATAACAGAATTTTCACAATTTGTTCGTAGGTATCGCGGCAACTCAAGGTAGAGAGCTATACGACTTCACTAATGTTATAAACCAATGGCGTTTATGTTTATGCTTCAATTAGATCATTATATAGTTATTGAAACGAAACATAACTGTTTTCTTGTGTCAACTTGCTACAATATGATGTATGTAAATTTATTTGTGTTCAATATTAATTCTTGCCGAGCAATCCCTGCACTGTCCTACTTTGAGATGTATTGAACGCAGTTCGGTGTTAATCTTCGTTGTTTGCATACCTCTGGATAAAAAGTTAATTTCTTTTAAACTTGCCACATTAAGGAGTAACATTTGACATCTGAAAATATGCTCGGTGACATTGCTTTCTCGGTAAAGACATCTTATATGTATTTCGCTATGCGACACTGATTTTGTACAGAATTATTACCACACGAGAAGATAAAAAAATCCTCTATATAGTGTACAATATTAAAAATATTTTTATGTCCAACTAAAAGTAATAAAGTTACATAAAATTTTAAATATTTTTAATCTTCTCGCTTTGGCTCGTATACATTATTATTTGGTGTTTAATCACATTGAATTTGTACCAGAAGCCGGCGCCACCGAAATCGGGTGGTACTATAGCTGTCCTTCAGAACATTCCCCTGCACCCAGCCACCAAGATTAACGTCAACAAGGTGAGCAGCGGTGGCGCCAAAGCGATGACGGTCAACAACAAATCCAACTTCCCGCGGTCGAGCGTGTCTTCGGCTGCGCTGTCGACAGTCCTGACACCCGGCAAGTCTTTACTAAAAGAGAAGGAAAAGAAAGCATCCACGTTCTCACAGCCATTCGGCGATGACAAGATGGCAGGTGATGACGATATCAACGATGTCGCCGCGATGGGTGGAGTCAACTTGGCTGAGGAAACCCAAAGGATTCTGGGCTCCACAGAAATGATTGGAACCCAAATCAGGTATATAATCATTAAAATAATACTTTTATTCTTAAAAAGTATTATAGTAATGTTAATGTGTAAATTCAATTATATGGATTTTGAAACTTATTGTAGTAATAACTGTGTATATAGAAAATTACATATAGAGTAACAAGTGCATCTACATCTGCCATGCTTTAGAAATTATCTTATTTCTACACCGATGGAGTGGTGGGTTTGTGCGCCACACGATTGTAGTCTACAAACAGTTGTAGCGAGTCTGGTGTCCGTTGTTTAAGTGTCTGTCGCGAGGCGACACAGGAATTATTCGTAATGAGGGAGATGTCCTTTTTAAATAAAATTAAATATTTTAATTATCTCTCACACCTAAATCTTCTCCAGGTCATGTAAGGAGGAATACTTGGTGCCTCTGAGTGTGATGCAAGCGCGGATTAGGTCGATAGTTGCTAAACACAATCTGGAGGAGCCGCCACCAGAGGTTGCTGGTCTCCTCAGTCACGCAATGCAGGAGAGGCTAAAGAACTTGATAGAAAAGCTTGCCGTCATTGCACAACACAGAATCGATCTCATTATCAAGGTAATATACTAATACTATTGCACTCTATCATATATGCCGCGCCCAATCAACGAGCCCGCAGAAGTGCACATGCAAAGAGTAAATAAATTATTACTGAAAACTTGTCTCGTCGTCGGCGGGCCGCTGGGGATTGAAAAAGTGAAAATTGTATTAAATTAAGTCTATACTTTCGGATGTTACCAGTTTTAGATATCAATCAAATCAGAGGATTTTTTACTAAACTAGCTGTCCCGAAAGACGTTGTACGGTACAGACGAAAAAAAAAATCTAATCTAAACCATCCTCGAATCCACATGAACACACACAAACAATTTTATCAAAATCGGTCCAGCGGTTTAGGAGAAGTTCAGTGACATACATACGTACAGTAGAATTATATATATAAAGATTATACTAGATGTGGGATCCCAGCAGAGGTTATGACTATATTCGAGGTCATGATCGTATCTCGATCATCAAATTGGAATAATGTACTCATAAATAAATCTCATAACATTTGAACTTTCGCGTTGCATGTTATAAATAGGTATATATCTTGCAACAGATTATTTACTTTTAGGTACCTACATGACATTTAGATCATCGGCGGTCCGGGTACCGGCTGTGGTCATAAAATGAATCTAGTTAATTATTATGTTATTATTCTGAACAGACTGTCATCCTTACAAAGAAAAATCATACAATATGTATTAATATGTATGAATTTCAAGGTAACTTGCGGTATCTTCGAGTTATCTTAAAATTTATTCTGTTGAGCGATTTGCATTGCAAAAATATTTCATTATTCTATGTATGATGCACAGCGAATGACCTTTTATATAATGTGCTTTGTGAAATACTGGTGTTGCTACTGTTTGCGATTATTATTATATTTGTTTTATTGTTTACTGTTATTAAAAAGGTTTTCGCGCGCGATGTTACCATAACTGTTCCACACACCGCCACGCAGTATGTAGTACATTGTGATTATCAAGTTAACAGTATATTATATAAGTAATTTTTTTCTTTTTTTATTTATTTAAACAAATACATATCTAGACACATATAAATGATAATGTTATTGATATTTAAAAAAAAAACAATTTGTTTTGTGCCTTCTACCCTTAATACCTGTATATCATTGATTTATTAAAAACAAATACAATGTCCATCTTTTGACTTCGTTATATATTTTAGCCTATTAGAATTTAATTTGCTGTTTTTAAACAAGGACTCAAAGAGTAATCAGCTTAAATCCTTTAAATATAACATCTGAGCTACGTATCTCGATATTGCAAATCAATTACATTTTGGTTATACAGGCTTAAATGAAGAAAACTAATGAAATTTTACTCGTTGTTTCTACTACATACTTAACTCCACAAATTTTAATACATTTTCCTAAATATCATATTTTAACTAGTTGAAAATCTTATGCGCCCTGCCTCGGGCACAACGCTTCTAGTCATAAGTCTTTTAGTCGTGCGATTAGAGCAATCTATTTAAAATTTGTATAAACCTATCAAGTAAAATATTATGAGATGTGATAGTTTTATTTTTTTATCGGTAGGTAATAAATAAGTCCCGGGCAAAAATATATTAGTATTTTTCATACATACATTGATTGACGCCTGTTTCCAACCCTGTTTGTAACCCTGATTCGCTTTTGACATTAATTTTTATATACAATTTCTATAATTTATATTTTTTTGTTTTGTTTTTATATGTAATTATAATTATATTATTGCCCCTTTTTGCGTTCAGTTAAGATGGTATTCTATTGTACCCTATAATCCAAAATTAAAAACTTATCTTGGATTTGATTGACCTACCAGAGATAGATAATTGATAGAAGTTCCACAGCAGTTATATCAAATATTTGTCTGAGGTAGATTATCAATTTCGGCTGTATGTCTACAAGTATCCATCATTTTGTTCATAGACTGACAACCGCTACGAGGTTACCCAAGACACCAAAGGACAGCTGAAATTTCTTGAAGAGCTGGACCGCGTAGACAAGAAACGTCGTGAAGACTCGGAAAGAGAAATGCTGCTGAGAGCGGCCAAGTCTAGGTCGAAAAACGAAGACCCTGAACAGGCCAAGCTAAAGGCGAAAGCTAAGGAGATGCAGCGAGCTGAATTGGAGGAACTAAGGCAGCGCGAGGCTAACTTGACTGCGTTGCAGGCTATCGGGCCGAGAAAGAAGCCCAGACTGGATGGGCCCGGTGGCTCTGGCGACTCCATCACTAGCAGCTCAGGACAATCGGGATCTGGATTTGTAAGTGTAATGCCTTTAGCATGCCTGTGGAAATTATAAATAAGACTGAACATGGTTTAACGTGACAAGTACTTCACGTTGCTACTTACACTGATTCAAATCAGGGTCTATGTCACGTAGTGGCGTAGCGTGGGTGTCAGCCGGCCGGGGTGGATTTTTTTATTAGATTTTCTATCATTTTTAGTTCTATATGATTTATTATTTTTAAAATACTATTGTTTTTCAATAAATCTTAATACATTTTCGACCAGGACATTCATCAATGTTGTGTATTTCAGTTCAATTATTTACAAGATATTATTATTATTTATTGTGAAATTTTGTCGCCTCCCTAAAAGTGCCGCCCGGGGCGGACCGCTCCTGCGACCCTCACTATACTACGCCACTGATGTCACGTCACTTTATGTAATGACATCATCTTGCGTTAATACACACATACGCCATGCAATAGAAAGTGACATGAAAGTGTAGCATAGTGTCGTAGTAATAGCAATTTTTGTCACGTTCCTGCAACGTGAAGGATTGAACGCAAATTTTTTGCAGTGATAAGTCTGTGTGGCAGCGGTGGTTCGCTTTAATGTTGCATGTTCGAAACCTGCTTATAAAACTGAATCTGTGATCGATATATGTACAGATGTGGATTTTAATAATAAATAATTTAATATTATTATTATTTAATAATTTTAGAGTTCGAAAAAACTCTTATGCAACAGCTTTGTCCGTCCGTCCGTCTGTCTGTTATACAACTTTCAACTCAAGAACCGTAAGACCTAGAGACTCGCGGTAAACTCCATTCGACTCGACTCGACTTCGACGAGCATAGTCGATATACCCCGAAATAACTATGACCTTTAAGCTCTGACCAAAGGTCACGTGGTAACACGTGACCTTTGCATATTACTTGAACCATTTTTTCGAACTCTAAAATTTACGGCAATTCATTGCTGATTCTTACTTGTTTAAATTTTAATACGTGAAGTATTTGTGATTCTCACAAGTTTTGTCCCGTATGGCGTCAAACCCACAACACTCAGCACAGTGGCAGTTGCCATTCGACCACTTACAGCACTAAGCCATCCGTGTAGTCTTTTAAGTCATATCTGCAGTTAATATTTATGATGCAGGCTGGCCGCAGTCAAATGGCGCTGCGTACACGACTAAAGCGCATCAACCAACGAGACATGATGTTCCTCCTAGAACAAGAGCGTGACACCGCACACTCCATGATGCTGTACCGGAGCCACCTCAAGTGAACACATTCTACTTCCCTGCTATGGGCGAGCAATGCTTCGTTAACACAAGATAATGAGACACAAAGTGTTCGGAGAAACTTTTACTCTTCTATTGTGCTTCATTATACTACAAGTGTCTTCTAATAACTTATATATTCATCATGTGATAATGTCATTAAGGTTTATTGTCAGATTTATCATCGTAATTGTTTTAGTCACGATGTGATCGTGACTAAAATATTTTACTAGATTTTCGTGTTGAAATATGTATATAGGTATGTATCTGTTTGTTAGCCTAAAAATAGGTTTTTAGGGTAACAATCGCAGAGAAAAATTAGTAAAATATTTGTGATTATTTGTGACATACATAGTAATTACTCTTATTTACTCTGTATGTCACAGTGACGAGTCACCAATGGGCGTAATGGGTTAAGTGTAACTATAAGACCTCTTGGACATTACTATACAGCACGAGTTCGGATTGGTGTAACAGGAAATATGCATGATTTATCATGTTTATTATATTTAGTTTGTAAGTGACATTGTATTTAGATGTTCTACAGCGTGTAATGGAGAGTTGTGGTCCTATGTTTGAAATATACCGTGTAACCGAGATCAAATAAAAAGAAAAGCCAGAGATACATGAATTCAACAAATTTCTTTCTATTAATTAATGGATACACGGTATTTTTCGTACAAATTAATTAATGTCAACAGATTATAATATTAAATTATTTATGGTTATTACAAGCCAATTGTTACTTCTGAATTATTTTAATGATTACATTATTATGTGATTCACAGTTTTATGTCATTCACATACCAAAAATCATGTCCACGCGATTTACTTATACACTGTATAACAACTATAAAACATTGTTGAAAACTACTTTGTAAAAATTATCAACTTTGTTTAGTTCTTATAACGACTGGGTAACGCCCTATAATTTCATTACTTTATTTGTACATACCATTATATTAATTAGGCAGCATAAACGTAAATACTTATTACATAAAATCCATCCTTATTTGACTAAGACCTGATAAATAACTTGTTCATAGCAAAAGATCGCTTAGCGGTTTTGACGCGCGAAAATAGTAACAATCATATAAACCATATTTATTTTAGTAAATTAATTGAAAGTTCAAAAGAAACTCATGCGAGCTTCTTATCTCTAATTTGACCGTTCGAGTATCTTAACTTAAATGACAACTTCAGTGCAGGCATATCTCGTAATATGTTTAATATAGTCATACAAGTCTGTGTCGTTCAACAAGCCTTCCTTTAAATAATATGTCTCTGTAGTATTTCACATGTCCTCCAGTATCAAGTAAGCGACACTCCATAGGATAGTAATCTAAATCTATAGAAAATCGAGTTATGGTGTCGTGTTCTTAACATGTTACCATTTTCGTTAGAATCCATTAATCAGTGTGTCAATAGTTATAATTATAGATGGAATCAGGACCGGATTCGGTGATAAAGATATGTCAATACCGGAAACTTAATGAATTCTCAAACGTAAACAGATATTCCAAGTCATGTATTTTATTTTGACTTTTTGTATAGTTCCGATTTTTTTAAATCTATACGCTTGTCATTATGTTGATTACTGAAATCATCTTCTATGTAATCTGTAGTCACTAAAGCCTCCTCTACACGTCGACGGATGCGTCCGCAGACGTCGGCAGATGGATCACCAGGAGCCGACCACACGTCTGTAGATTGATCAATCTGTGTTGGTTCTCGACAGACGCAACACATACGCACGCAAATAGTTATTGAGACCGTAGTTGCCGCAGTTATTTATTTATTTAGTACTTTATTATTCGAGTGTGCATCGCAGTAGAGTTATTAAAAAAAGAAGGGAAAATGAAGGTGGTGGATGCTGACTATACATAGAAACCGAACAAAGTAAGTAGATATTTTTTCGCATGAATAGCACGGAAAACCAGCTTGTAGAACTTTATGCGGAGCCATCTGGAGAATTTGATAATTTTGTTCGAATGTCTTGCAGCGATTTTGAATACCTTGTACAGAAGATATCTTCAACGATTGCTAAAAAAGATACCGATTGGAAGGATGCAATTCCAGTGAAAGTGCGACTGGCAGTAACATTAAAATATTTAGCTACTGGAGATAGCTATAGAAGCTTGCATTACCTGTTTAAATTTTTCAAGCCAAGTTGTATCTATTATTGTTCCTGAAGTATGTTTAGCGCTCAATGACGTGTTAAAGAATTTAGTGAAGGTAAACCACATTATTTAAATCCAAAATATTTAATTATCTTTAATGAAAAACCAATAGGTTTATTCTTTGCAAAAAGGTTGCCTATGAAAAATAAAATAGTATCTGGAAAACTGATTAGGTACTTAGGTACTTTTTCAGATATTATACTATAAATTAATGTTTATCTGTATTATTATTATCCGTCATACTTCCATAGCTTTCATAACACAATCTACTTGTTTCTGATACTATTATTTCGTGCGATATAACGTTAACCATTTCGGATTGTTGGTTGACCACATTTTGTGGTGGTGACTGAATTGAATAGGGGGAATCAACTACATATCCAGGTGACAGTGATTATTGATATACACTGTTGCTCGTGCTAGGACGACTAAGTATTACTTGTGAAGGAGAAGAAACAGTATATGGTCTACTCTGCATCGTGTTGTACCGACGACGTCTATTCATCATAATACCATGACGCCCATACATTATTTCTTCCCTTTCAAGTGTTGGATACTCCTTGATTTATTTTGCCAACATTTTACAAAATAAATTGCATTCGTCTTCTTCTTTCACGCTTTGTTTGTTGGTCAATGCGTTATTTAATGCGGTAAAAGTAGTACTCATTTTTCAACTGGTCTCCTGCAATTCAGGCGCCCCTTAGCACGACGTTTTTGTGTCTGAATAATTGGTTTCTTTTGAGGGGTAGCAGGGATGCCGGCGTCGTCATTGTCGTCGTTTTTAGCTTCCGGAAGGATGTCACTAGCTTGTACGTTCAAAGTGCTACCCTCTTCATACAAATCAGGTTGTCTGGGAAAGAACAAATTATTTAATGCAAATAATAATATGAAATATAACAATATATTTTTATTTTCGGATTCCTAACACTACGGATTACGGATACGGCTTTCAAAGGCAAAAGGATTTAAAATTTCTCATTTTATTGGCGCTTTAGATGGGAAACATGTCATGCTTCTACCGCTACCCCATACCGCAACGGAGTACTTCAATTATAAAGGGCATTTCAGTATTGTACTCTAAGCACTAGTTCATAGTCACTACTGTTTTATGTTTGCAGATATAGGTTACGCAGGACGAATTAGCGACGGTGGAGACTATAATCAGTGTTTCAAAGCAAAAATTTGATACAAATATGATCAACTTGCCAACTCCTAGTCGCTTTCCCAATTGTAACACTAGCTTACCATATTTATTTTAACTGATGCCGCATTTGCATATTATGAAGCCATTTCCTGAGCATCACGCTCTTGGTACTCCGGGGAGATTATTCAATTAAAAACTATCTAGTTCGCGTGTAGCAGTCGAAAATACTTTTGGTATAATATCTAGCGTATTCAGAATTTTAAAAAGCGTGTCACTGAATATCGCCGTAGCGTCTTTAATTACAATGACATGTCTTGTTACACAATTTCTTAAGAAATAATTAAACATCTCGATCTCCCAAATTCAGTAGATAAGTATGTCAATGGAGAATTAACCCAACCAAGATCTTGGAGACAAAATTACACGGGAACATTTGATCTACTGCAACCTGTACATCGAAGAGTGCCTATATGTGAAGTTGAGACAAGATTAAATTTTATGAGATATATTCACGAGAATAACTATTAATTACAAAAGTAGCTAATAAGCCTGAAATAAATGAGATTAAATAACAAATAGTTTTTTTTACTTACTTATCGTTTGCATTCATGAAGCTTGTGAAATCGTAAACATTTGTCAGAAATGCTGCCATTAAATCATAAAATATCCAGATGGGCTGGTACATATCCTCTGTTCCAGCCCCTGATCTAATGGATGCATTTCTTCTTTTTTTTCATTTGTCTTAAATGTAGCTAGAGGATTGTCTTTTTTCTTTTTTAAGTCGTGTACTTTAATTACCGTCGTATCAGCAATACCTACCTTTACCTGTATACTATTACTTTGATCGTGTGTAAATGCGGCTTTAAATCCAACTAAAATAAAAATGCAATGTCCATATTGTTTTATTAAATAGTATCCAATTTATAGTAGCTACAACTTAATTTATAGATATAGCATATATACCGCTTAATTGGTAGTTAGTTAAATAAAATGAATTAATTGTCTTACAACATTTATTTATTTATTTATTTTTGTGGTAATTATTTTTTGGATTCCATATGCAGTTTTCTGCTCGATACAGCTCCAGGAACTTAAATGTTTCGTCAGTGCTCATGTTAGTCATTTTGACGAGTAAGTAGGTACCTAAAGAAAGGGAAAACTGTAAGAAGCACGCGTGCATTCTTATTCGCTTCCCGATGAACACTGATGCGTCGTCAGACGTGTGGATAGATGCCGAGCGAAACCGCCTGAAGCCTGAAACCCTTTGATTCGTGCCACAAAAACCGACAACAACGGATTAGTGGCGGACGCATCTGCCGACGTCAAATACCTACCACAGACGAGCAAATCACCCCCAGCGGCCGCGTCCGCCGATGACATCTGCAGACGAATCTGTCTACGTGTAGAGGACGCTTTGTTCATATGTACAAAGCATATGCTTATGTGGTACATACCACTAGATATATCCCACATTTATAAAAAGCATATTTAATAAGTAAAAGTGACTTAATTGTACCTGAGTGTCGTTATCAAAAGCGCTTGTAAGAATATTCTATATATAAAATGCGACTGAACATGTGTTAGAGTATATAATATAAGTAAAATGGTTGATTTTAAAATTACAATAAATATCCATGGAATTAATCTGGGTTATTTCTGGCTACTATTAGTAAATAGATGGTTCCCTTGTCGTTCAGGCAATAGTAAAAAACAGCGTGACTGACGACATATATATTTATGCGTAGACATAATTGCCATGGTCGGTCTGGGAGTCGCTAAATAGACTCCGAACCCAGTTCGGTCGGTGCAAAGAAAACATATTTAGGTGGGAACTCTCAGATGGTACGGATTTGGCTTGCGCATGCGGTGAAGGTGCAAGGCAAACGATGTCCCACCTTACATCGTGCCCTGCGTGCCCGACAACTTGCACGCAGGAGGATCTGATGGCTGCCTCTGACGACGCAACTAGCGTAGCTGCTTTTGGGGCGGCAAATGTATATTTAAAACTGTTTTGTCAACGATACGCTAAGAAGAAGAAGATGCGTAGACACATCTATCTAGGAGTGTTTGTAATGTCAGCCCAGAAGGACGGACAGAAAAGACACTCACATAAAGGGGATTCGCCTATTGATATTTACTAGGACCTTTCCCGACTATTACTACTGACAATTGCATAACAAAAACCCCACAATCGCACGCAATCACAAGAGCAAACTTATGCCAGTCAGTCATCGAAGAAGACCAACACCGAAAACTAAGTACTGGTTGGTTTAACTTTATGAATAGAACAATCTGCTCTTTTGCCACAATTAAGCATGCTCCCATGTTGATAGTGGCTATTAACAGATCGCTGCTATTTCCTACTAGATCTGCTGTAACCTTGCAAATTAGACGATTTCCTCTTTTGATGTCACCAACATGCGTGCCCATGTTGGACCTAAATGAATATTACTATACTCCATTTGGTTAGGTATTTAACTAAAGGTAAACGGCTGCGTGCCCGTACGCCTCTTGACTTTCGCCCCTTTCATTAAGTCGACGGAGCCCCGCGAAGCTATTTTTGGGTGGAGTTAAGAAGAAACCTAACAAGTGCCTACTAGGAGGCGAACGGGCTCGTAACTAGGTAATTAATCTTGATGTGACCTTTTACACTAACTAACAAATAAACTAGTAATCGTTATTGTTGTATTTACATTGATCTTTAGCAGCATTTTATTATTAAACTGAGTTTTTAGATAAAAATACTCATCAAGATTGTTTACCTTTAGTTAATTAAATACCTAACCAAATGGAGTATAGTTTTACTGCAATCTTGCCAATGGATTAATGTGTTCTGTTGCCACTACCAACATCGGACGACGAAATGTTGACCTATGAGAACGATGAGAAGTTTTAGACAAGAAGATGACGGCTACGATCGATGGACAGATGATAAGTATTTAGTATTAGGAAACAGCGGGATCGAATTATTTCGATCATCGCTTTTCCGTTCTAAGCTCAAAGTAATCATAAAAATTACCTTGGGCCGTAAATTATAGTAATTATAAGCGAATAGTCTGATGTCTGTGGCTCTTTTGTACATTTTTGCAATGTGCGAATATAGAACACACATCCGCAACTGACTGTGTGATATTTTCGCTAAAAATAAGTTAATAATAACGGCAAGAATGCGATCTTCGCGAATTAAGATGTCCTTTCTTATAAAGGACCGTTTCTCCAGCCATAATCTAGATATAAATATAATGGGTGCTACTCGTAAAGGCAGTCATCCCACTGCACCCGACTTCGACGTCAAACCAACGAACGATGGAACAACTTATATACGTTGTATACTAACTACTAATTATTAACTGTATGTAACTACTTATTATTTTATATTTTCTGCAACATTTATAATAATAATATTTATTGATTAACCTACCCTTGGACCCCCAAATACAATTTAAAACGCCTACCAGCGGGCCTACAAACATATGAATATTAATGGAATATAAGTTAATGGGATCAAGAAATTAAGATATTATGTCAAAGCCAGATTAACGTAATTCCTTGATTCCTAAAAATCTGCAACTATATTTTATTATCATCAATCATTATAGACTAGTATATTATCATATTTTACTCATAAAATATAGTTATCTTGCTTTTAAACTTGGTAACATTCAAACTCTTATCAACCAAGTACTGTGAAAGGAAGTGAAAAACTGTATTACAAAATTATATAGATAATATTATTTGTACGGGCATTTACGGTAGTAAAAAGTAATATTATTTAATTTAAGTTTTGCTTGCCACTCTTGACTTTATATCACTCAAAATTACTTTATCTAAAATTTCCAAAGTAAAACCGGTACTTACCGCTAAAAAATTAGTAACGGACGCGTATCCGATACCGCATTCGCGTGTGAAAAAAATAGTAGTGACACGTCCACCCTCCCTGTCAAACGTCCACAGTTCCGCTGATCCTGTTTGATACATTTTCATGATTTAACAATTAAAAATGGTAAGAACTACTTTTAATAAACTATAATAATGTATATAGACTGTTAGCACTAATTTTTTATCTCCCAACTAAATTTCCGCCACGTAGTTGTATATTTCTGGGTAGTGTGTCATCAATCGTATAATGTCGGCTTCCAGTTAGTGTATTTCATGTGTATTACGTGTATATTGTGTTTTGGATGTGTGGCTGACGTATACCGTTGTTATGTTTTCACAGCCGTTGCGACTGGATATCAAGAGGAAGTTGACTGCGAGGTCGGATCGCGTCAAGTGTGTGGACCAGCATCCTTCAGAGCCATGGCTCCTGTGCTCTCTCTACAACGGTGACGTGAACATATGGAATTATGAGACGCACGCACAGATCAAGAGATTCGAGGTGATCAATAATAGTATTTCTCTACCTACTTATTTCTTTAGCCATTTCTAATTGGACTTGGCTAAAGACAAGCTTTACATATTGTAATAAGTACCATTCTAGTGGCAACTCTTACTTGTGTAGTCATACGTAAATAAAACCATAGTTATAGTAATTATGTTACAAATTTGATTAACATATTATATCTAATCTTACTATCTGATGTAAGATCATTTTAACATGAGTTACCCGTTAATATAATGGATAATACTCATACCAATTTAGTTTGTCTGTTATAGTTGAAAGTCTGCATGACAGCATAACTTATAAATAACAAATAATTATAAATCAGTTTCCTCTAAATTTTATAACATCTAGAAGATCTTTGTTAAATCACCCACTGTATGTAATAAAATTATAATATTAACTTGAGTTGGATTCACCTATTAATAATTTTATCACATAAAAAGACTACATGATTGAGGCAGATTTTGTTAATCCTGCAGATAGGGCTGGATTGGCCCCAAGATATTAATTTGCATTTATATTGTTTTCCCCTAGGTAAATACTCTGTAGAAAACATTTCTTTTTTTTAAATTTCTTTATTTGTTTAGGAGTCTTTAGTCACAAATAAGACTATGTCAGCGTCCCACCTTAACCTAAACATAATTATAGGTACTTATTTATAATCTTATTCTATCATTCTGAAAAGTAAAATTGCTGCTTCAGCCAATGGTTTGGAAAATATACTTTAAAAATTCTCTTGTTTCACAACCCCAGTTGTAGTAAAATATAATATAGCAAAGATCTGTTTTCTTTATTTTATTTTTTTCACTATTATCCCTATCATAGATAAGGCCTTTATTATTATAAAAATATATTTTGAAGGCTATTTTTAAATTATGAAGTGTGTTTCTTTTAGAACCCATTTTGGGTAAGTATCTCAAATTTGATTGTTTGCAGTGTATTATTATTTTACTCTTACATTATGTATGAGTTTTTTATATCTATTTATATTTATCATATGATATTCATTATATACCATTATATTGACATCATATGAATTTCTTAAACGGTCTTATTTCTTTTTGTTACAATAGTTTTAATTTTGGTGCAATAATTTATTAACTTCTCCCTTTTTCTGCCATATGCCATTATTTGCGAAAGGTTTTCAGCGCATAATTTAAAAAAGAGAAAGAGAATGAGGAGCAGTTGCGGTATATCTTTGTCCACTTGGTTTTTCGCATCTTCGAGGTTTTTGGACCACCACGGAAAGAGCAAAGATCTGTTACATGGTATAGCTTCACCCTATCATTTGGGTTCTGAAACAGCTGGTGAAATTGGATATGACGTCTCTGTATAATTTTTAAGGATAACACAGGTGTCAGTTTTCTTATGTAGGTCATCTAGATGCACATGTGAAACTGTTTTGACATATCTAAAATAGCTGAGACTGTAATAGATAACTGACAGTTTGAAAATAGAAACTTTTCCATTATATCTGAAGGTTATGTATGTTGACCTTTTGCAGTATTGATGTGCACTCACCCTAGCACAGTTCATAAAGTTATTTATAACACTAGTCAAGTGCAATGCCAGCGGGAATATATTTAAAAAATATATGTGTGTTTCCATATCAGCTGTAACTTTATTTCTTTTTGTATACTAAGTGAGGTGTGAAGTAAAGTGAGGGTGAATCAAGATTTTTAGCACATACTTCTTAGATTATGATATAATATTCTTATTATAAGTTGGATGTGTATTAAGGATGAGCTTCTTAGTTATAAAAAATATATATTCCTTTCTCTAAACACCTTTCCATTAGTGTGACAAAGTTTTGTTTTGCTATAACAAATTAACACATGCATCTACATTATATAAAAATTTTAAAATATTTAACTTAAAAAAAAACGTACAGTAAAATATGCACATTAATAAAAAAATATATCACATTCACACTCAAACATTGTCAACAAAAAAAAAAATGCTCTTAATTTAAGAAACACAATCAAGCTGTTGCTTACTGTGCCAAGAACTGTATACAGAAAAATAAATATGCTGTATGATGGAATAAAACTATATAATAAACTGCTAGATGAATTAAAAGAATGTGAGGAATATGACCATTTTAAAATAAATAATAAGATATATAATTGAAAACATAAATTATATTAAAATGTTATCATTTTACCATACAAAAAAAATATAACATAAGTAAAGTACAAACTAATAGATAATGTTGATATGAAGTATCCATCTAAACTTATCAGGACCTATTCAAAAAAATATCTACAAATAAATAAATTACTATGATTGGTACTATACTATATTGTATATGGTAATATGGATTTAATTAATGAACTTATATTTCTATTGCTATCTAATTTACTTAATATTAATATGAATTAGAACCATATATTTTTTGTGTCATTGCTTTGATATAATATTCTTACAATCATACTACTGTTCATGTGTTATTTTACTTTAATTTCACTGTTATGTTATGCTCATTAAGTGAACTGTAATGTGCTTTGAGTAATAATAAAGATCTCTTTAAAGCTAAATATTTACTATGAAATAAGTAAGTAAACAGTAAGTAAAAATATCTGTTAGCCAACTATGTTTACATGTTTGGTCATTCTGAATTAGGTGGCTTTTTTAAGTCTTGTAAATGGTTGATGCCCCTGTAGTTATGTATTTAAATTATATTATTTATAATCTGAACACAAACACAAACAAAATTATGATAATAGGCAGATTCTGAACAAACTATAGTACCTAGCATAAATAAGATATGTTAACATATTGTTACGCCCAGTGACATCTCGCGGCATTGTGGGAAAGACTCGACAGTTCCGTCTAATAAATTACACCGCGATCTATTGACATCTTACGGAACTACGTAGTACGGTACGAGAATCTTAGAGGGAATGCTGGTACTTTCTCAAATCATCGTACTGTTTACATACCGAGTACAGCGTTGCTAGAAAGTTCTAGAAGCGCTTTACCCGCGTATAAATAGGGCGCACGCGCACCGCCAAGGCAGTTTACAATCGTAAGCGATCAAGTGTACATCGAAGCGAACGGAAGCGGAAATACTACGGAGTTTGAAGCAGTACAGTGAAAAAGTGTGGTATAGTGTTTGTAGTGTTTAAATTTAATTGTGTGTTTGAATAAAACGTGTTTTAGTCGGTAATATTGTTTATATTCTTATCCGTCGAACCCAGCACGTAACAATATGATAACTATAAAGACAGTCATAATTATATATAAGTTTGTTTGTTTGTGTAGGTATGTGACCTGCCAGTGCGCGCGGCTAAGTTCGTCCCGCGTAAGAACTGGGTCGTCACCGGTTCCGATGACATGCAGATACGCGTATTCAATTACAACACACTGGAGAGGGTACACGCCTTCGAAGCGCACTCTGATTACGTCAGATGTATAGCAATCCATCCTACACAGCCTTACATCCTCACAAGCAGCGGTACGACATATTTAGTCTATACATTATAAACAAATATGGCTGTAATACACAATGGACATACGCATGAGACTGTGTATGATGTATGTCATAATATGTTTTTTGTTAGCTTCTTGGCAATGCTCTCTCGATTTTATCTACAGGACAGTAGTAATATTTGTTAATATTGCAAATCATCTGCAATAATATATAGGCAACATTGACATTGGTCAGACTATAGTTTGTTTTGCTACCGAGCTATGGATATCCGACAAGGTATAATGACAGTTAATTAACGTAAATAGGTATTCCATAGTCAAAGCAGCCAAGAAGCCACGAAAATGCAGGCAATATAGTTTAATAAAAAAAGGTCACGTAACTGAAGTTTACTTGTATCATGTTCTCAGTTCTGTGTAATATATATAAGTATGAGTAAGTACAATTAATTGACACATTGTTTGTTATACAGACGACTTATTGATAAAACTATGGAATTGGGACCGCAACTGGGCCTGCCAGCAAGTCTTCGAAGGTCACACGCATTATGTGATGCAAATCGTGATCAACCCTAAGGACAATAATACATTCGCCAGTGCCAGTCTTGATACCACCGTCAAAGTAAGCCTAAACACAACAGCTATTACTCTGTTCTAATTTCAATGTTTATTTTTCTTTTTGACTCTCTGACTTTATGTAATGTTTGACCATGCAGGTTTGGCAGCTAGGATCCTCAATCTCGAACTTCACTTTAGAAGGCCACGAGAAAGGAGTTAACTGTGTGGATTACTATCATGGCGGCGATAAACCCTACCTCATAAGTGGTGCTGATGATCGTCTCGTTAAAATATGGGACTATCAAAATAAAACATGTGTACAAACATTAGAAAGTAAGTATGGACTGCTAACTTACTGACTGAATTAACTGACTTGCTAAACTTAATTATATTCAGATTGTTAGCTTATGTGATGTCTCAGCAGTAGAATAGATACGGATTCTATAAAATAATCAAGCATATACTATCTATTTCAGAATGCTAAAGCTTACACAGGTGTATTTATTTCATGATTTTGTGCAGGTCATACGCAAAATGTATCTGCAGTATCGTTCCACCCTGAGCTGCCGATCTTGCTGACTGGTTCAGAAGACGGCAGCATCAGAATTTGGCACGCAGGCACGTACAGACTAGAGTCTTCCTTAAATTATGGCTTCGAAAGAGTTTGGACCATATCCTCCATGCATGGTTCTAACAATGTCGCTATTGGGTAAGTAGAATAAAAGTTTTCTACTTTCAAGCTTTTTCTGTAATGTTATGTGCCTAATCCAATCGTTCTGTTTGTGCCAGCTACGACGAAGGGACCATTATGATAAAGGTGGGCCGCGAAGAGCCCGCCATATCTATGGACGTCAATGGCGGTAAGATCATCTGGGCGAAGCATTCGGAGATGCAGCAAGTCAACCTAAAAGCACTGCCAGAAGGTAAATAATCATATTCTAATATAAACAATAGTATTTGTATCTGTATGAACATTCTGCTTATGTTCTTTTGTGGTCTCTATAGCATTGGCGGCCTGTATATTACGTAAGTCCATCCAATGAGTTACACGTTAGAAGTTCGTATAATATATTTTGATTACTATGTATTTCGTGCACTTTTGCATTATACTCTCTGAACATTCCAGATACTGAAATAAAGGACGGTGAACGCGTTCCAGTAGTCGCAAAAGACATGGGATCCTGCGAAATTTATCCACAAACCATCGCTCATAACCCCAACGGAAGATTCGTGGTCGTCTGCGGTGACGGCGAATATATCATCTACACGGCCATGGCGCTCAGAAACAAGGCGTTCGGCACCGCGCAAGAGTTCGTCTGGGCCTTTGATAGTTCCGAATATGCAACGCTCGAGAATTCGAGCACTATAAAAGTGTTCAAAAACTTCAAAGAAAGAAAGAGCTTCAAGCCTGAATACGGCGCTGAAGGTAAATGTTACTACAACTAGTTTTTATAATATACAATAAAGTGGCTATATGTTTTAATACTTTATGTTTTGTTCAGGCATATTCGGCGGCTGCATGCTGGGTGTTAAGTCAATTAGTGGCATGGCATTCTCATTCTACGACTGGGAGAACTTGGAACTGATCAGACGGTAAATATCTTGCTCAATGTTTGATATTTATACATTTTTATGCTGGCGTAGTATTTAAGGCATTTGCAATGTGTATAGTAAACCGTAATTGGAATATTAGTCATGCTATGTTGAATGTATGTATGTTGCGTTGAAGGCAATCTGCGAATTATTGCATACTTGGATAGTTCGGCAATATAACCTCACTATGAATATCAAATACAGTTATTATCACATGTGATGTGTTGAATATTTAAATCTGTTTGCTATAAATAACTAGTCGTGAGTCCTGACTGCGGCAACTGTTCATTTCGAATTGCCCTATACCATATGTATTGAAACAATTGTATGGAACATACACCATTCATTTAAGCTCAATTGCAGTCCCCAAGTGGAGTATACTGTCAACTGTCATTTAGATCCAAAATACTTGGAGATCGTCACTCGTATAGATTTTAATGTTAAGGAATATCTTGGTAAACAGAGCATAATCTATCATACTTTATAAGTATGATGTTATATTCCTGTAAAGTGTCCAACATTTAGATATTAATTACGTGTATTGAATACGCTTTGAATTCCCCAGACCTCAGTAGATTATGAGATCTAAAAACAATACTGGAGAATTATATGTGCAACTTATAATATATCTCTGCCCATACATTCGAGAATATGCTGGCATGATTCCATGTATGTTTAGTGTATAATATAATAACAGGATTCAGTTTGCTGTGCGAAAAATATTTGTTTGTTGAGAATTCTTTTGATATTCGAACTGTAGCGATATTATACGTCATACGTTCAGTCATACGATGCTGGAAGTGAGCCTATCGCACTTATTTATAAATGCCAAAATAATTAGCCAAACATTGATATTAATTACACCAAAATAAACAATTATAATCTTAGATTAGATACAGCAAGCCAATTATACGGCGTCGTTTTTAGCCACTTGTGAACAAGAAAGAGTGTGTATACACATAGCTATAACATATATTTTTGGAATAATAATATTATTAACACAATAACCATAAAAGTGAAATGTGATTAAATAATATAACTCATGACTTACTTGTATTATACTTAACAACTTTTGTTCTACCACATTTCATAACTAATTATTTTGAAATTAGGTGCTCCCATCGCTCAACTAATATTTAGACTACACGCGGTCACAAAAGAAATCAGTGGCGTAAACAAACAACACACCGCAGGGTAGTAAACGTTGTGCGAGAGTCGGACGAGTCAAGTTCAATTTTAAACTTGTTTAAATATGTTTTAAGCACAAACTATTGAGTTTGTAAAAATACTTATTAATTTATAATATAGAGAGGACACGAGTAAAGGGTTATTATATACATATTTCTTTTAACCCTGTAGATATCAAATTGAATATATTGCGAAATACATTGTGAAGCCGAATGCTCCAATCTCCGCAGTATAAACGTCTGTGTGACTCACAGATAACTGTCCTGCGTTTAAGTGTTACTAGAGTCAAGTTTGTGATCACAAAGCCGTATTGCAGTGACCTAGATGTTGCAATTGATGCGGACGCGTTGACTCACATTTATTGAAATCGTCTTGTATAACAAAAATATGTCCTATTATTCAAAATATTGTACGAGCTGGCCGCCATTCAGGCATTTTTAATCATATGTTTAGATTACCATTACATATTGAGCTATGCAACTAAATCAAAGAATGATAGTTTTTGATTTTAAATACTATTGAATAGACAGACATGAAGTAAGACCCGAGTATCTCACTGGCAGTAGATACACAAACTTATATCTTTCTAATCTTAAGAGTTTAAATGTTATAATTTGAATGATAATTTCAGTAGATATTGTTATGATGCAAGTATCCATATCATACTAAAAACAAGTGAGAATCGACAATGAATAGCCGTAAATTTTAAAGTATGATAAAATGGTTCAAGTAATATGCAAAGGTCACGTGATATTACGTGACCTGACCGTGACGTGACCCACGTGGGTCAGAGGTATAGTTATTTCGGGGGTATATCGACTATGCTGAGTCGAATGGCGTTGACCGCAAGTCTCTAGCTCTTACGGTTCTTGAATTGAAAGTTGTATAACAGACAGACGGCCGGACAAAGCTGTTGTATAAGAGTTTTTTCGGACTAAAAAGTTTACATGCTCACGTGCTGGTAATGGGTTACTGTTAAGTGTAAACTATAATACACGAGAGTTCTATTAGTTTGAGTACGGTCTGACTACACAGCGTAGTAGCATAAATGGTCTTTGCCACTGCATCCGCGCCTTGTGGGTTCGTTACCCATACGGGACAAGTATGTTCTTTGAGTCCGTTGTTGAATGTTTGCGACTCAGAAACGATTCCTATTTTTGAGTTGCCTTTTTAAATAAAATAGTAAATAGAATAGATTTTCCAATTAAAAATATTGTTGTAATCAATCCAAGTAACATGCATTAATGTAAGTTATTTTAATAATAAAATACTTTATAACGCAACGCGAGATGAAGTTATGTAAAGCGAATTATTGAACAATTGTGTCACGCATTTGCGCTAAGCAGATCGGCCTTCACTAATATTTACTTATATAAGTTCATTCGTAATTTTAAGGCTTCATAAGTCTCAAATTTTTATACTTGGCTAAGGAGTAACGACCTTTAGCCATGTTATATCAACATTATAATCATAGTTTGAACAATAGCTTAAGTTAATTTATACGGAGTGCTACCGAACGTACTAAAGTCCGCTCGAGGAGTTTCTTGTGTCCGCTAGCTCTTCGATCAGTCAATATTCATGCTGTCTCTAGCAGACCATATAGATAAGTTTTAGCTGGCAACACACTTATGTGGTGTTACAATCGACGACATTTTAATATTAGTTGGTATGCTATCGGAATGTTACTGAATGGCTGAAATGATTACTTTTATAACGCATGCTAAATGCGGATCAGAATACAACTGCTAAGTGCTGCTTGCAAGCATGATTGAAATTAATGAAGTGATGGAATTATAATTTACACGGCTGCTAAATATGTATTTTATTAAATTTGATATTTGCGCTTTCATTTGAGTCTGGACAGATGATTAATGTTTTAATATCATGTATTGACTAGCATTGTCCCTTTTTACTTTGATGTTTATATAAAAATACATTGCTTATGGTCTTCGTTTAGTGATATTAAATTATTGTTTAAGGCCTACCGCAAATGACACAATCCGCAGCGCTGTTTCTCAAATCTGTGTTAATAAAAACAGAACTAATTCTGTTACCTGTAACTCGACGCACGGTGTCGTTGCTTTACTTACTATGTTTTTTCAAGTTCAGGTTCTGCTTCGTGGATTGTATTTTCTCGTTTATGATTTACATTCTACCTCAACATGAGAAATACTAATACTAAATGCTTGAAGAGACCGTCGTAAAATGTCGGAACATTCGTTTGCTGCGTACACGTCACTATCCTCCCACATACCGTGCCTTTACGATCTCTCTATTGTTGGCAGTATCGAGATCCAGCCGCGGCACGTGTACTGGTCGGAGAGTGGCAACCTGGTGTGTCTTGCCACTGACGATTCGTACTACGTGCTCAAGTACAACGCAGCCGTCGTCACACGCGTCAAGGAGACCAACGCCGACGTATCAGAGGACGGGATTGAAGAGGCTTTTGAGGTACAACATCAACATCCATTATTTATACTAATATTATAAAGCTGAAGAGTTTGTTTGTTTGGTTGAACCCGCTAATATCGGGAACTACTGGTTCAAATTGAAAAATCCTTTAGTGTTGAATACCCTATTTATCGAGGAAAGCTATAAGCTAAAAACATCACGCTACGACCAATAGGAGCGGCGCATCAATGAAAAATGTTGCAGAAATCTCTTATGTGAAGTTGCGTGGGACAGCTTGTCTGAGCATATAGGTCTGGTGGCATAGCTGTAGTATATGTAATGTAATAGATTCAAATAACCAGATTAGATAGATTGTTATTGTGGTCTCGGATGAAAATTTCGAGGCGGGCCGATAAAAATATATTGGGTTTTTCTGTCAAGAAATACTTAATAACAGCCCAGAGATAGGAAGCTGGCGGTGTTGCGCAAGCCCCGAGCTTTGATAATCTCGTAAATTTGATGTACCACGCCTGATTTCTGTGGTCATTTAAGGACTGTCGTCCTATAAGAATATGCGAGTGAGGCATTAGAGAGTACACTTGTCTTTGCGCATACCCTTGTGCTCTATAATATCACCTGCACATAATTATGGTCTTTGTTAAGGAAGACCGCCGTGACCGAAATGCCGACTGTAGGACATTATATTAGTACGGGTTATTAACTAGACTGTCTTAGGTTAGCGGTGCAGTTATACAGCAGCCGTAGCGTGATAGATTGCATCTATAGAGCAGCGATAGCGAATACGACTGCTGTGCACTTTTTAAGTTCGATTAACAAGTCGGGTAAATTGTTGCCGTGATTTCTTTCAAGAGATTCTCAGAATCTGTAAACAAAATCCGTTATCCAGTATTTTTTTTGTATACTGTGATAGGACATTAGTTAAAACGGTAATCGTTGAACTTGTCAGTATACAAAATACAAACATAATAAACGAACATAGACATACATACATAGATTGACGCCTGTTTCACAGAGGGGTAGGCAGAGACTACGGATTTCCATTTGCTACTATCCTGACACTTCTCTAGCTTCCTTCACTTTCATCACATTCCTCATACACGCTCGCCAGTTTAAGGTGCTCTTAACCTGGCTTTTGTCCAGAACGTCTCCGATCTGATCAAGAAACGTTCGCCTAGTTCTGCCTCTTGCGACTGTTCCATTCACACTAGCCTTGTAAACTTTCTTAGTCAGTCTTTTCTCGTCCATTCTTTCTACATGCCCAAACCAGCGTAACATACCCTTTTCTATTCTTGTCAATATATCCACTTTCACGCCGCATCTCTCCTTAATCACACTATTTATTATTTGAACATACATAGACATAATATTTAATTTTGTCCGAACGAGCGCAGAGCCGTGAACTTTCAAAAATACCTGATATTCACTCACACACATTGAGATATAGTAACGTATTAGTCTACACATACAGTTTTAAAGGCCTCATCAAACATTTAGTGATGTGAGTGTTCATCTCATTACTACAAGTGCGCTGTGTGTTGCGGATACAACCCAACCCAGAAGTATTTGTACCGAGTCTGGTTATCCATCGTATGGATGCATGTGAAGTCCCCTGCTACTCTGTGTTTACCCATAGAGCTTCGTCCTGCACTTTTTTAAAGGTAACCAAAGCAAGAAGAGTCGGAAAAGAAATGTGTCTCATTATATAGTAGTAACGTTCTCCAGACCTAATTTCGGTCATGGTGGCCAATTTTAACGGATATTGGTAATTTGCGCAGAAGATATTATAGTGCACAAATGTGTGTGCAAACACAGAGCCACTCTCTGTTCCGTAACTCTCATAATCCGATGTGACGGATATCTGATACCACAGCTGTTCCTGTTTAAAACGATGAAAAGAATAAGGATATAACACGTTTATGTATGTATTTCCTATGGCTGCACGGTAACAAGTGGGCAGTTATTGTTTGTACGTAAAGGGCGACTAATATGCTTATAATAATATGTAATGACCGACTTCGCGGCGTGCTACTGATAACGACAGCTGATAAGCTCTCACTTCGCTTATCGAACGAGTTACAAGTTTAAATTTACTATACTTATTTATATGTATGCCGTTTATTTGTTGAAACGATATGTGGGACGCTGTTTGTATGTATCACGCTAGGTTGGCTCAAATATACGCTGTTTGTATGTATCACGCTAGGTTGGCTCATTTAAACTACTGGTTCAGCATGTTTAGCTATTGGTTGACAGTTATTGAAGAATTTAAATATTACTCCATATATTTATGTTCATAAGACGTTACAAGTTGCATTATAATTTTAGAAAGTGGATACGTTAGATATGCAAAATTTAAAAACTAGTGTACTTGTTATAATTTGCCAGAGAAGTATGTATAATTAAAATGCTTTTATTTATTAATGACATCTGTACATTCTAGTTTATCGCTACATCATTTTGAATAGTATTAGGTTTGATGGAAATGACAATAACGTTGTAAATAGTACTCCATAGTATAAAACACTAAAATTATGCGATAATAATATTGCCTGCAAGTTAGGTTTTGCAGCTTACATGCCTACTAATATTATGTTTGTGTACGTCTGAGTGATTGATACTCAATCACGCATAAACCTTCAAACGCAATTGGACACAAGATCATACAGACTACGTCGTGGAACACATTAGATAATTTATAACCCAAATTAAATACAAGCGTGGCGTAATTGTCTACGTGGTCTCGTGTCGTGTTTGAATCCTAAATGGGACAAAAATAAGCGATGTAAATGATTGTTCGGAGTCTTCTTTATATTCGATGTTTGAATGTTGTAAAGTCGCCCGCGACAGGAAAGACATAAAAGTGCGTGAGTTCTCTTTTTAAAAAAAGGAAGAGATGAATCTGTGGCTTGGATAAAAGAGATCTCATGTACAGTAGTCGCATTAACTAAAGCTACGCACTAGTCATATCTTTTAATAATACTTAAGTGTACCTATATGAAAGGGTCATTTACACGAGGCAAACTATTAGAAGCCAGTGAGATGCTATCCTTGTTATTTTCGTCACATAAGATATAGACAGCACAACACTTACTTCAACAAAGGCCTTAACCACTAACAATGATATTGAACGTTAAGTTACATACTTTTATGCGAATGTTAGATATATACATTGAAATTAAACCTTTTAACGGCTTTTATCGCGTTCTTAATTTAAATACACTTCATTACTATTATAATAATAATAATAATAATATTCTAACCACATACACACAACACCATCTAGCCCAAACTAAGCAGAGCTTGTACTATGGTACTAGACAATGGATAAACATACATATATACATTTTTTTTTGTAAATACATACATATTATACATAGAAACACCCAGACCAAGACAAACATCCATGTTCATGCACACAAATGTTTGACTTGTGCGGGAATCGAACCCGCGACCTCAGGCGTGGCAGTCGGTTACACTAACCACTACACCATCGAGGCCGACAAATAGCTATGTAAATATATATATATATATATATATATATATTTACATAGCTATTAGACATCGTGATACTTTGAGCTCATTCTGCGTAAATAGGAACACCTATAATTGAATTACGTTTCTTTGAAATAACTACACTTCAGGACATTGAGACAACCATCACTGTCTTCCCGTAATCATGGCACTCAAAAGCAATCGAAACATCGGCAAAAGTGTAAATCTAAATTGTATAATAATTGAAATAGCTTAAATTAGTAGTAAATTTCAACAGTAGTACTTTTATAGTATAAAGTAGCTGACCCGCGCAACTTCTTCTGCGTCATAAAAGAGATTTTTTCCCGTTTTTGCAACATTTTTATTGATGCTTCGCTCCTGTTGGTCTTAGCGTGATGTTATATAGCTTATAACCTTTCTCGATAAATGGGCTATCCAACGCCAAAATATTTTTTAAATATGACCTAGTTGTTCCTAAGATTAGCGCGTTCAACCAAATAAACAAAATAAACAAACTCTTCAGCTTTATAATATTAGTATAGATTTATGTAATAGATTTATTTTCAACGCGATAAAATCCGTATAAAGTAGTTCAATTTCAATATTAGGAATAATAATTACGATATATTAAAAACTTATTTCTTTGGCAGTCGGTCGGTGCTGTGGACGAGACAGTGAAGACCGGGCTATGGGTCGGCGACTGCTTTATTTACACAAACTCTGTAAACAGAATAAATTACTACGTAGGAGGCGAGATTGTCACGATATCACATCTCGATCACACCATGTATATCCTTGGATACGTCGCAAAGGAGAACAGGTAACTATCCCATTTAATGCTTGTATATATAAGACACACAAAAACACAATACACACCTACAGTTCAACACACATACACACCCTTAAATTCATCGTCACATTCATTATCAGCATCACATATACACACTCTCATCCACATACATTTGTATTTATTTTTATCCTGTTTTGTTTTACTTCATTTCTACATTTCTTGGTCTAGATTTTTTACATTTTGTTTAGTGCTGAAAAGTTAATGTTGAATTAATCTAATTATTTATTTAACATTCTACATTGGCGCCTAAGATACAGACTTGCCTAGTTTGGTGGTCAATATCTTTTTGGCAATAAATTAACTATAACATTGTTCACCATGTTGGATAAGTGGAGGTGGTCAGAAATTGTTTCTTTCTGGAATAAGTTAGAGTCCGGACAGGCAATAAATGGTCTACGTCTTAATTTGTCATACTGTTTAATTAAGTTACGATTAAGTTTAATAGAGTTTGAGGATCATTAACAGTGCAGCTATATCTAAAAAAAGCCTATATTGACCTATATTTTATGTCTGAAGCCATATACACAGGTTATGTATTTATCAGTGCAAGCTATGTATTACTAACATGGCCTCTATATATACAATTTTGTACAAAACTGATATTCCTGTAGGGATTAAAATATTAATTATGCATGTCAGGGTTCTTTAAGAGAGTGGTAAGTAGGCTTCCAAATGGTCGGCAAGGTGCATTTGATGCACCCGGTGTTGCAAGCGTCCTTATACCACTTACCATCATATAGGCTATAAGGCTTATATGCCACCATAATATCAGCTCAGTATGTAAATTGCCCACTACTGGGCATGGGCCACTTCTCAGTGTGGGTTAGAACATTTTCCACCATTGCGGTACGAAAAAATATCTTGGTCTGTTTAGTAATATTGTGATGTGTTTGCAGACTGTACCTGAACGACAAAGAGTTGAACATCGTATCGTATTCACTCCTGCTGTCGGTGCTCGAGTACCAGACGGCAGTGATGCGTGGCGACTTCGAGACCGCCGACCGTGTGCTTCCCACCATACCCCACGAGCACCGCACTAGAGTGGCTCACTTCTTAGAAAAACAAGTAAGTATAACTCAAATCTATTTGTTTGACTATGTGCAGTAAATGCCTTAAGAAGAGTTTTGGGTATGAATGTAGTAACACTATTAGAAGACAGAAGTATGGATTTAATGTAAAATGCCACGGTCAGAGAGTGAATAACTTGAAGTTATTCCAATTGAAATATTAGTCTTGGCTTTGTACTTTCGTTTTGACAGGCTTACTATATAGTATCAATTTGATATTGTTCCACTGCGCTATATATAGATGCTACCACAGAAAAACTTCATCTCCAATTACTATATATAATCTGATATGATAAATAGTACTAAACTAAAGATATTTATTGTTGTCCAGGGCTTTAAACAGCAAGCTTTAGCAGTATCAACTGAACCGGAGCACCAATTCGAGCTAGCGTTATCTCTCGGTGAGCTTTGGAGAGCGAAGCAGTTGGCTGAAGAGGCGGCGGTGGCCGAAGGGCCTTCTCGCTCGTCATCCGCGCGATGGTCAAGGCTCGGTGCCGCAGCCGCTGCTGCCGCTGACACAGAACTCACCAAGATATGCTACCAGAGCGCTAAGGACTACAGCGCTTTGTTACTCTTCGCTTCTACTAATGGTATGTCTATATCTTACCCGCTGACCCGTGAAACTTCGTCTGCTTCACATAAGAGTATTTGCCCTGTTTTTGAAACAGTTTTCGTTAACACTTTTCTTCTATTGGTCGTAGTGTGATGTTATATAGCTTATAGCCTTCCTCGAACTACAATACTGAAATATATCCAACATTGAAAGAATTTATCAATTCGAACCAGTAGTTCCTGAGATAAGTGCGTTCAACCAAACAAACAAATAAACAAACAAACAAACAAACTTCAGCTTTATAATATTAGTATAGATTAGTATAGATATTACTAGCGACCCGGGTTCGCACGGGTAATACAAAACCTTAACAAATTATACATACACCTTTCTCATGAATCACTCTGTCTGTTAGTGAGAATCACAGTCGTTATTGAGTTTATCGCGAACAGACAGTCGCGGTGGGGTACTTTGTTAGGTTTGCTTTGCTACGGCAGGATTGACACGAAGTAGTACGTACGTAAAATAGTTGGTTATTTCCAACAGCTTAAACTGCCGAATCAATTTGAGCAAATGTCTTGATCTTTGTCTCAGACTACGGTCACTAGAATGAAACATGATATCATCATTATATTGTCTTGAGTTTGCACTTGATCACGGTAGGATCAATTGCACTAGCCAGTATATTTGTGAGATTGTTTGTTTATATCCAATAGCTGAAATTGCCGAATCAACTTCAGCAAATGGGTTGATTTGTCTTCTTAAGGCTTATAGAATTGTAGGGTGTATGGCACCACAAGCAATACAATAAATGAAATCATATAAAAAAGAAAAGGAATTGCTTCTTTACGTGCAACTTGTGTATATTGAAGTTTTCTACTAGTCTGTTAAATAGATTTAATATAGAATTTTATATTGCAGCAGAAAATTTACAAACGTGATAGGTTTAACCCCTGTGGTGGTACCGATAAAACTAAGTTTTATCGTTTTTACGACAGAAACAGGAAAGGATTGCTGAAACTAAATTAATTTCATTTTACGTCTAATAAACCCTAATAGGATATACTCTAGCATACAGATATAATTATGTTGCAGGAGACAAGGCGCTTCTCCAAAACGTGGCCGAGATGTCGGCTGAAGAAGGTGCGGAGAACATTGCGTTCGTCGCGTACTTCATGCTGAACGATCTCAACTCGTGTCTGCAGCTGCTCATGAAGCGGGACAAGATGCCTGAAGCCGCTTTCTTTTCCAGGTAAGCGATTTTAGCTTACATACATACCATACCTTAAGCATTTTCTATACTGTTTGCAGCGCGCCTCTTATCTCTTAAGGCTGCTAGTAATTGTGAGTATTTGGTTGTCGAGTCGGGCCACGTGTTGTTTTGTCAATCTGGGTTTATTTGTAAGAACTTTATCGACAGCGGCAATCAGCCAGTTTTCATAGACAGTCATACATTTACTTCTATTAAGACGCAGGTTGTGGGAAATGCAGAGTTCAGGTTATTTGTTTTGTAGTAAGATAATGAATAACATAACTGCGTTTTTATTAGACAAAGCAATCAAAGATGTGTATTCTGTCGGAAAATAATAGTTAATTGTATCAAGTAAAAACAATAAAACAGTGTTTTTATTAAACTGTCCTACTGTTGAGCCTTTCTCAATAACAAGGGTTTGTCTGTATAGTCCAAGTAGACTTTACACATCTTTGAACTCGAACATTATGTAGAACTTTCAAACGTACACGTTTTCCTTCACCGTACACACATATATATATATATCCTTCACCATTAAACCGAGTAATAATTGTAGTTTAATTACGTGTTATTCCAGATCTTACTATCCAAGCCAGATGTCAGAAATAGTGACACTATGGCGCGAGGTGATGAGCGCAGGCTCAAACAAGAAAATCGGTCAGTCGCTGGCAGACCCCGTGCAATACGAAAACTTGTTCCCAGAGTTCCCTGTAAGTAAAAGTAGTCGCTATTATTAGTTAGTTACTATATCCAAAAACAAGTCGTTTTGCTTACGGACTGTTAATTTCAGAAACACATTTTATGAAAATCATGTCAAAATTTATCGAAAGCATCTTGTACTCGGCTCGCCTCGTGATTTAGGAACCGGGCCTCAGTGTATATAATAAATAGACACACCAGCATTAAATAAAATATATTTGAAAATTTCCCATATGCAATAAAGCAATTAGTTTGAACCAAGTTCAACAAAGAATTAATAGAGACAGATGTTCACTTGTTTATTTTATTTTTTTTATTTGGTAACTACTTCATAATTTTTGTATTTGCCTTGTATTGTTTACTTATCTATTTCACGAACATTCTCATACAAGCCATCAAATTATACAGCCACAAGCTACTATAGAATACCTGTACCAATACGAAGTGGCATTGACAATTGAAAGTCAATTACAAAGCGTGTGTTATTGAAGTGTACATTTCAATAACTTGTGAAAGAATGAATATTACTATGTATGAACATTGGCGCTGTTTACATAAACTATGCAAACTTTTAACAACTGCAAAATTAACGAGATGGGTGTAAAAACCCAGGAATCAACCTCTTCGTCTTCAGGTGACTTTTCTTTTTCATCTTCTTTTTACCCATATTTAAACTCGACCAAGGGATGACCCGACCACACACCGAACACCAAGTTACAAGTCAATCAATCCAGTGGTTGCGGAGCTATGCCTGTCACTAACAAACTGTCACTAACAGACAGACACACAGACCCACATAGTGTTTTCATTAACCTCTTCGAAGAAGACTCAGAGGTTAATAAAGTGCTATATTATTGCTTCTGTGACTTTTGTTCCGTGTGGGAATAGAATCCACAACCATTCGGTGCGGCGGCAGTGAGACGCCATCCGTGCAGTAAACATTATTTTTCTATCAAAAAGAACTCAATAATACCTTTGTTGTTTAGGAATCTTTGGAGCTGGAGAGGTTTCAGCGTGACGTAGGTTACGCAGCCAGCACGAACTTGCCCTCCATGCCGGTGAACGTGAATCTGTGCAACATGGAGCGGAGTCTTGCCGACGAGAAGGCGCAGGCGAGCCGCCACGGCCTCGGCGCCTCACAACCCTACGTCACTCCCTCAATTCCTCCAACTAATGAGTAAGATATATTTCAAGGACTAACGTGTTATTGGGATTTATGTTAGGATATATCGTATACCAACATAGTGAAGGCCGCAGGCGGTAGAACGGGGATCTCCTGTCCGTCAGCCATTAGTCGAAGTGACGCCCTCTGTCGTGCCGGGCGTCACCCAGGAGTCGTCGCCCGCAGGCATTCATTGCATGCGTTGGGCACCGCTGGATGGGTCACTGATGTAGTTTCAGTTAGCAACCCACACACCACTCAAGGCAGCGAGCTGGCACTCCGTGGTGGCACTAGTAGGTAGTACCCGGGACATTTCATCTTTTTTTTCCTCGACAAAACCACTATCGACGGGGCCACGCGAATCATTTGCACATGCGGTCGCGACCCCGTCGAGGTTTCGGCCTGCCGTTTCATACGGCGGGCCGGGCCACTACGCGAAAGACCTACCCATAGGTACTTCTCAAATTATCCCTACTGTCCCCCCTAGAGGGGAGACCTCCGGTCGACTGAGACTCGCATTTTTTTTTTTTTTTTTTTTTTTTTTTTTTTTTTTTTTTAACTTGATCTATATATCTATAACGTGATTCATCTTTTTCTGGGTGAACCCGACTTAACCTCTTCACTCCCCTTTTCCGCAGAGAGGAATGGGTCAAAGAAAAAAAAGGGGAAAAAAAAATTACTGGATATACCGTATACACTGAGTGGCCACTTAAGTTGCTAGGATTAGGATGAACGTAAAAAACCTACCTAACCTACCTTTAGACAATGAGCCTCAAAAATGTAGTCGTGTTATAGGTGTGGTGTTTGACACCGATATCATGTAAGAAGTGACATATGTATGTAAGTGCGTATAGCGATAATGCATGTGTACAGTGTAGTGTGACGCATGCCTGAGGATCAACCACATTAGATTACAAAAGGGTTACCATTACCCTCCTTATTGTGGAGAATTGTAGTCAAAGAGCAACTAGACTTCAATTTGACTACAATCGTCCAAGGCAATGAATTTCTAGCCTCTTTTATAATAATACCGATTCTTAAGACTGCGCCGAGTGAAATGTGCCAAAACAGGCGGTCACAGTTAAGTTGATAACATCAACACTTTTTGTTTAATACAAATATAAAATATACATTTACCATAACAATAAATGTGTTTACAATTACTCCGTGTAAAAAACTTAAAATAATTAATATTTTCGCCTACAAAATTACGTGATTTTTAGATTATAACAGTAGAAATCTATCCTATTTTACAGCTTAAACGGAACATAAATAGTTATATTACATTTGTCCGTCCCAAATATTTAAGTTATTGGTTGACAATAAAGATACATATTTATCAAAAAAGCACTTTAAATCCTTCATACAATTTTACTAGGGCGGCCGCGCGCTGATTTGAATTTCAAGCTCTGTCATTCAGTCCATCCGCGTCTTACGCTCGGCGCAGTCTTAAAGAGTTGTCAGCTCTAATTATTGTAGGCTTAATTTTACGTAAACAGGTTGTTTGATAGCTATTGTCTCATTTTAATTGAAGGCACAAGCTTTCTTTGCGCTCTACCTCTTAAATATTTACACCATTTATTATTATTGGTAATGATAATTGGTATCTCTTTAGTGCCGTTTTATAAGTTAGAGTGCACGTTAAATTTCGATGGTGAGGTCTTAGATTCGTTGGCCAGGCCAGTGAAACTGTGATTATGTTATCGCACTCTCCAAAGAGTGCACTCCAAAGATATGGAGGCGAGTTAAAGTCATCTACATACCGAAACCAGGCAAAGCTGACTACGAGGAAGCCAAGGCATACCGACCTATCAGTCTTGAGTCGTTCTTCCTGAAAGCCCTGGAGAAGTTAGTAGATAGACATGTCAGGGAGGGAGCATTAGGGAAATTCCCCCTCCACGGGCTACAATGTGCTTACCAGTCGGGCAAATCCACTGAGACGGCACTGCATTTTGTGGTAAACAAGGCAGAACATGCATTAGATAACCGGGAATTATGCATTGCTGCATTCCTGGATATTGAGGGAGCTTTCGATCGGACCACCTTTGATGCCATTAGTGTGGCATCGGCAAATCACGGCATAGAGCCAACCATTTGCAAGTGGATCGATTGTATGCTCAGGGGAAGAATTATTAGGTCTGAGTTGTTAGGGGATGAAATGATTGCAACGACCACCAAAGGCTGCCCTCAGGGTGGAGTACTCTCACCACTCTTATGGTGCTTGGTGGTTAATTCACTCTTAGAACAACTCAACAAAGGTCCGTACTTAACGGTCGGATATGCGGATGACTTGGTGATACTCGTCAATGGAAAATTTCCGAGCACAGTATCCAGTCTCATGCAGAGGGCCCTGACTATGGTAGAAAAATGGTGCAGTAGCAACCATTTATCGATCAACCCAGGGAAAACTACTGTTGTGCCGTTTACTAGGAAGAGGGATCTGACAGGGTTGGAAACTCTATCCATGTATGGTACACAGCTAAAATGGTCCACGGAGGTGAAGTATCTAGGCATGACCCTGGATAGCACGCTAACGTGGAAACCTCATGTAGACAAAGCCATAGTGAAGGCCCAGCGGGCCCGCCAGCCGTGTCTTCGGCATGATTCGTTCTACTTATGGGAAGACCTGGGGCCTGAAGCCCAAGGTCATCAAGTGGCTATACACGATAATGATAAGACCCATACTCACATATGGAAGCATTGTCTGGTGGCCAAGAACTAAACTAGCAACATGCAGGAAAGCGCTGTCTAAGGTGCAGCGATTGGCCTGCATGGCTATAACAGGGGCGTTCCCGTCTACGCCAACGGCTGCGTTAGAGATCCTGCTGGACCTAACGCCGCTACACATTGTTGTGGAGTTGGAGGCGTTGAAGGCGCTACATAGACTGTCTGTGCATGGGCTGTGGAGCGTCAACATGCCGGTAACTCGACACACAAAACTGGAGATTTCAAAGGATCTCAAAGTGATTATGAGCATGGGATGCGACAAAATGCAACCAATGCACATATTCAAAAAGAATTTTACAATAAAGGTCCCCAAAAGAGAGGAATGGAGACAAGGTCTACAATCCCCTAACAAGGGTTGTCTCATCTGGTACACCGATGGTTCCAAAATGGAATCAGGATCAGGCGCTGGTATTTATGCCAACGACTGTAAGGTGAGCCAAAGCATGGGCAAATATACAACGGTCTTCCAGGCGGAAACCTATGCTATAATTGCCTGCGCGCAGGAGAATATCAACAAAAATGTCACTGACAAGACTGTTTTTATTCTCAGTGACAGTCAAGCTGTTCTTAAGGCTCTGAACTCCTGTAGGGTGGATTCCGGACTAGTCCTGAACTGTGTTAAAGCCCTTAACAAACTTGGCAGGAAAAACACAGTCAGGCTTGTGTGGGTTCCGGGGCATGCAGGTGTGCAGGGTAATGAGGAGGCTGACGAATTGGCCAGGAAGGGCTCGGAGCAACTATTTGTTGGCCCCGAGCCATTTGTAGGACTCTCTGAGAGTACCGTCAAGGCAGCTATGAATGCACATGGCAATGATAAACACAGGCGGGAGTGGATGGCCCTTAGGGGTCTGGAACACTCCAAGAAATTCATTGCAAACAGAGCCACGGGCTTCACCCGGAAGTTCTGCGGGTACAACAAGGGCCAAATACGCCTGCTCACAGGAGCGTTTACTGGTCACTTTGGCACCAATGACTTCCTGTGCAGATTGAGTTTGACAAACGATTTGATCTGCAGAGCCTGTGGTGAGCGGGACGAGTCCATATTACACCTACTGTGTGAATGTGACGCGTTGGCTGGACTAAGGATGGGTCTGATAGGGTTGGCATATCCGAGCCCTGAGGACTTCAGGCTTCTCCCTCTGAAGTGTACGCTGCGATTGATGCAGTACATTCATAGGGAGATAGCTAAGGTATAGATCTCGGGGCCGACACAAAAGATCCCACTGGGTCGAAGTGTCGCCGGTCTGCACTGACTGGCCCCCGTAACAAGATAAGATAAGATCGCACTCTTAATAAAACAGCGACTTAACTCGAAATTTGAAAGTAAGGTAATTTGTACTCTAATTGTATATGTTAAATTCTAATATTATATTTGTGTTAAAACATTGCAATAGAGTTCAAATTTGTTTAATCCAAAATACTGAGATAAGTCTCTGTTTTATTAAGGATGCGTTATGTTTTACTCAAAAACAATATGGAGTTAAAATGTGTTTAGTAGGCTGCAAAAGGTTTACATGATATTAAAATACACCACCAGCTTGCGTTGTCAAAATCTTACATCAAAATATACATAGTACTAGATTTTGCCCGCGATTTTGCTCGCGTTTATGTAGGATTTGTCAATAAATTGCTATCGCTTGGTGACAGTACTTTTTTTGGAGGAATGGTACTATATGTACCTCTGACAACGTGTATGAGAGTCTATTTATTTCATATAGTTAGTACTAACCTATTTATTTCGCTTTTCGGAACAATGTAATGTAAACAAGGTTTATTTTTGTTAGTACGTCGAAAACGCTTCCTGAAAGTGCGGTGGATGTGTTCGACGTGACGTTGACTGGGGAGGAGGCGTTGGAAGAGGAGGACGAGATCTCCACGCCGACCGCCGAGAGCAAGCGCAAGGACTCCGACATCATGAAGGAGCTGGAGCAAGAGATAGACGACATCATCCTAGAGAATACACCCGATAACGTGGTACGGTAGCAATACAAACTAACCGTTGTCTCTTTCTTACTTTATAGATACTAAATACTTTTAAATTACAGCCGCCCTTTTTAATTTTAAAGCGTAATTCTTGTCAGTGTAGCATTCGCCTCATCTCTCTGTCTTCTACTTACCTTTTAATCTCTTGATAAGACTACCAATTCCACTTCTTTGAGATCGGAAAAACTCTTATACAACAATAATATTCTACCACATACTTGCATATTACTTGAACCATTTTTTCGAACTCTTAAGATTTACGGCAATTCATTGCAGATTCTCACTTGTTAATTTACATTATGTCTGGGTCTTTCCCTTCCTATGCGCCCTAAATATTGCCTACTAATATTGTTTTAAATGCTTAATTTAAATAGCTTTAAAGCAATATCAATGTCGGTGGCAAAGTGTTGTGCGACTGTTTGTTTGGAAAGTTAATCGGTAATCGATTTCGTAATGTGTCGATTGAAGCGGTCTCTTCGCTATCGCTGTTCAACGATCATCTGTCAAATGGGACTTCGTATTTGAACCGCACTATAATGGTATTTGCTAATGTAATACACCACTACCTACTTCATCGAGTATAACATTGATGTACGTCCCTACGTTTAAATACATTAGTACCAATTTGAGTTAGAAATTACTAGTTCTCTAGATAAATATTCCAGCTAGTCTAATCATAATAATAAATACGCACGTGTTAGAAGTGTCCCACCGAAAATAGTTTACCCATTGGCCTATCGTCGCTTTAAATTAAATAAATAAAGAACGTTATTAATTTATTATTGAACTATATTTTACTTTGATTTCAGGATTTGTCGGACGAAGCAGATTTTTTGGATTAATTCTTAAGTATATTTAAATTGTTTATTTTATATTACCGTACGAATAATAAGAATATTGGGAGTTCATAAAGTGCTAATTCCTTATAAGATTAAAGTATTATACAGTTTGCTTTGTGGTGTTTTTCTGTATCACATATTGTCGCTTAAGTTCTCACACAGCGGATGTCAATATATGCAACTTTTCAGGAGAGCAAGAAATCCGTTTTATTTTGCATTGAACAACTATTTAGAGTTATTAAATATATGTATTAAAACAATGTTTGATTCATGTAGACACATCTAATTTTTAAACAAAATAAGGTTATATATTTTTTTATGATTTATGTGGTGTTGCCTTACTTTTTTTTTTGTAAATAGGAAGGATTTACGCTATACAATTGAAACACTATTAAATATAGAAGTAGCTTTAATTAAATTCGGTAAATTGTACATAAATATAACATCGAAAACAAAACAGGAGCAAAATTTAAAAAAAGAATCTTACAAAGCAATCAGTTCTTTTTTTGAGTTCTTACTAGTGTTTTTGTTGTTGTCTTTTTTATTGCACAAAACGTCAAAAAAATCATAATAATCAAATATTCTAAAAGTTTTCGTGGACGGATTGTTTAGGTTTAGCTTCTTTACAAATCGCCGCTTACTGTGAGGGTAAGTAAATATACTTGTTTTTATTTTGCATTCTATTGCACTGTGATAAGAGTCACATTCCACTTGACCTTTCTCGAGGAACTTTTGAGTTATTACGACTTTGTATTCCATAGCTAATTCCAAGAGAGCATTGTATAATATAGCGTTCCTATTTTGTGCTGTACACACATCAGAAAATAGACAATCAGCATAACTTTTTCTTCAAACAATCAATAACCGAGACTACCAAACCTGCATTGTGTTCAATAAATGTATTTAGTAGCCAGATTAAACATAGTAAAACTATGTACACATAATATATTCTTATATTATAATGCACTAGCATCTACTTAGGACACAACTTTACAGATTGGAGATCATGAGTAAATAGATGTACTTCTCCTGTCAGTGCTTGTGTCACACTGGTCTGTCTTCGGTTGAAATAAACTCAGATTTTGTTTTGTAAATATTTTATCACAAGACCAGGTTGAGAGCCACGGCCACAGCGGCCACTGAAAATTGTCTATAAGTCATGAAATAATTTGGTACCCCTATTTCTCTTTTTAGTACTAAAATATACATATCCGTACAGTCTACTGCCATAGTCATGACCTTGTTTGACATAGTGGTCGGGCCAGAACAGAACATCTAGGCAATTCTAGACAAACTATTAAGGAAATCCTGTAGAAAAGAAATATAGCCTTAAATTTGAGTGTCTTCGTAGCACTTGTCGCGACACTACTTACTAAGGAATAAAACTGAGTTACGACTCACGCACTTTTGCTGTGTCTTTCTGTATATACACGCGATGTTCTTTCTTTTTTGAATAATGCCTCACCATTGTCGCTACAATATATAGTGTTCGTCAAAAGATGCGTCTTGAGATTTTCTATCGAATGACATACACAAGCTATTTCGTAAAAAAATTACTTCCGCGGTAATAGAACTTAAGCGACGATATGTATGATATTGTATGTAACTACAAACAGTGTCTTTATGAATATAATAAGTATGTATCTACAAACAGTGTTTTTATGGATATTTTAAGAAAATAAGAATATAGTGAGTAAGATCAGACGTGGGTGTACAATCATTTACTCTATCTACCATTATTTTATACAACAAAGAGCACTAGAAAATATATGGCTTGCCTGATGGTCAGCAATGATCGCTCCAAAACTGAGGAGATGGCTTGTGCCTCGCTGAAGCTAAGGCTAGGTATGTGAGACTCCGGTCCTATATTTATACAACAGAGATGCCGAACTATAGTCGGCTGCCTATGGTCGACGGTAAGCCTATGGTCTCTTGTATTACTGATAGTATTCCTTGCGTGTCGCCTTAACTAAAGAATATAAATTGAAGGAAAGGAATGGGAGATGTAGCTATGTCAGACTCCGGTTCTATTTCTATACAACAAAGATTGCGAACTACAACATGGTCACCTGATGGTTAGCTATGACTATGGTCCCTTGTAATACTGATGGTTTTCCTCGCATGTTGCTTTACCCAAAGAATATGCATTAAAGGAAAGGTGATGTAGGTATATCAGACTCTGGTCCTATTTTTATACAAGAAAGGTAAACGGTAAACAATAGGCTGCCTAATGCCTAAAGGCTAGGCTAGACACTATGGGCGCATGCAATACCTGGTGACGGACCTAACAAAGAGAAAATGGTCCGGCTCGACCGGAGTGACACCAAGGCCTCACAAAAAAAACCGGTGTGAAATAGCGCTTGCGTTGTGTTTCGTCGAGCGAGTGAGGGTACCAGAGACCCAACCGTCCCCCCTCCCTTCTGGTGAAGGCAAATTTAAAAGGAACGCAACGCACTTGTGACTCCTCTGGTGTTGCGGGTGTCAATGGGCGGCGGTAATCGCTTACCATCAGGCGAACGGTCTGCTCGTTTGCGCCCTATAAAATAAAAATAAAAAAGAAATGCATGGATTGGAGGATTTAGGTATAATATGCAGTATGTATGTATATAAAAAACTTAACAAACAAGCGTACTGATACTGTAGTCAGTCGCTTACAATACCATTGTGTCTCATTCGTCCCAATGTATAAGAATAGGGCGAGGTACATAAAGCTTCTGGTACTATTGCCGCACAGGGTGATAACTCTGCGACAGTGTTATCACACTTCCTGTAAGACAATACTAACTGTATTTCTCCAAACCGTTCCTTCTCAGCTAAATATATGTTAGGTAGGTAGTCCTCCAGACCGAAATTCCGCCAAGGCGGCCATTCATAATAAAAACTGGACCATCACCGCGGAAAGACATTACAGTGCAGAAGCGTGTGTGCTAGCAATACAAGTGCCCTCTCTATTCTCATAGTTCCAATGGGACGGTAATCCGATGCGACCGAAGGGAGATCAGGTATAGGATTAACGGGTTAAGGTCTAAATGTGGGCTACTTATTGAGAATTACTCAACAGATAAACTTATTGATGGCCTGACCCAAACCCGAGACATCATGCACGAAAGTCGCATTCATTACTGCTGCGCCGTCAAGATAATAGATGTATAACAACTGGCTATATCGCTGTTTCCCTCACGGCTACAGTGAACTACAGTGGCATATAAGCTTCTAAGATTCTGTTAATGAGTTGGGCAACGTATTGTAGAGATTTTTTGATCAGAAACATTCGGTAGCAGTGCTTGGAAGACAGCATTACGCAAGCTTAATCACGCGGCAAAGACATGACTGACTGTCCACAGGTGCTGCACATCTTGGCCTATACCGTCGGATTTTGGAGATAAAAGCAAATATCTATATATTTGTAGTCGTACAAGTATTAGTAACTATGAAGAAACACCGATCGTCCAAAGGCGTCATATACGAAGCAGTTGTAGTTCGGTACCTAATTCAGGAGATAGATCCTCATGCATTACGTTTCTAAAGTCAACCTTTTACTAACAAAAGCCTTTAGTTTAGTACCGACACGAACCTTTTCCAACTGAAACGCTTAGTTGAAGGTGCGAGAATATAAGTATTCCTTTACCTCAATCTGCTAGCAGCAGTATTAACTATTATTAGGTTTACTCGAAAATTTCTAGGAATTTCCTAGTATACTTGCTTCATTAATCTGTCAAGTCTTAGAATACCAGGTATTTGCAACAATTAAAAATCCATTGTGATTGGCCACTCATGAGCCGCTGCGATTTAATAGGTTGATACGTACGTGGTTGAAGTTCATAATTATTTGTAAAGTCGGGTAGCCAGACTCAATCTTTAATATAGTTTAAGTAAATTGTAGTTTTTAAAGTTTCTGTATAGCCATTCTCAGATTACATCGGAGACGTTCTGCAAAATACCCAGTTAAGAGAAGCCGAACCGACGATGCGTGACGTGCATGCTAAATATAATGAAAGTGAATAAAGCAAGGTGTATGTCTCTGTGGCCTCTGCTAACCTCTCCAGGAAACGGGTGTGGGTTCCTGTAAACTGTCCCACTGTTGGGCACGGGCCTTTTCTCAGTGTGAGAAGGTATATGCCATAGTCCGCCGCGCTGGCCCAGTGCTGGTTGGCAGAATTAACATAGGTAATATATCATAGAGAACATTGTAGAAAACTCTCAGACATTCAGGTATCCTCACGACGTTTTCATCACCGTTAAAGCACGCGATAATTTACTAATTTAATATGCACATAATTTCAAAAGATAGGTGCGTGCCTTGGGTCGAACTGAAAGCCTCTGCGTGGTAGTCCAACGGTCTCCCCTATGCCCTAGGCTGTTAGTAGGTATATATATGTATTTACATCAGAGAAATATGTAGGTGACTTAGGTAAGCTATTCAACGGCGAAAAGAAAATGGGAGGGCCATGGCTGCTGAAAAGCAACCGAAACATCGGAGAAAGTCTGAACCGAAATCTATTCTCTATTAAGCTATTATTAGATGATATTATTATAATCTATTAAGCTATTCTTAATTACTTAAATAGCTGTATAATATTCATTGAAACATAAAACAATATTCGGGACAGTTTATTTTTCATCCACACTGGTATCATTCATTTTGTGTTGAGTTTGTGCTGACACCTGTAGTGCGTGCACTATTCCTATAAGCTCTCGGAACACGTCGAATGTTATGTGTTTACGCCGATAGAACACTAGATGGCGGACAGTGTACTGCTAACTAGAATCGGACAATCAACTGAGTACACACAAAACAAACATTTTGTCCACAGGTTGAATACCGGTGGAAATTATAGATCATCTTCTATCTTTTAAAATTCATCTCTCGCGCTAGCAATAATTCCTGTATCGCAGAGGACTTTACAAACATTCAAACAACGGACATAAAGAACACCCTGACTTGGAACAACTATATTTGAATCACACAAATAATTGTCCCGTGTGGGAATCGAACCCATAACACTCGGCGCAGCGCTAGTGGCGAGGGGACTATTTAAACCACTACGCCATCCGATGGTCCAGTTCCAGTTTGTATGGATTCGGTTCCGGTTTGGTGCAGGTTTCAAAGTAGGTACTGGACTAAAGGTTCTAATATATATTCCGTATCATCCAATTTAAATGTTCTTTAGGAGAGGCAATACGCTTGACGCATGACTGAATATTTTAATTAAGTATATATTTATTTGTAAATATAACTGACATAAATAAGAAAAAAAAATTGTAATGTCAAAACAGCTTTTTACTTAATGCCTATTATGAAAGTATATACTGTACTTATATCAAAACATTAATTCTAAAATGTTTGTCAGTCTGTCTGTTTGTTCCGCCTAATCTCTGAAATGGCTGGACCGATTTCGACGAGACTTTTACTGGCAGCTGATGTTATAAGGAGTAACTTACGCTACATTTATTTTAGAAATAAATCTCTGTCAGCTGAACCAATACTTTTTTATTAAACTCCACGCGAACCAAGTTGTGGGTAAAAGTTAGTTGATAATAAGTATCTCAATTTATTATCGAAATGGTTTATAATATAGCTATTACATACTAGTTATTATTTACTTGATCATTTCATAGCGCGCAGAATAAGCAAGCTGAAGTGGCAATGTGGTTACCATATCTGTAAAAAATATAGTTAGGTAAAGCAAACGGATCTTAAAGTAGAGATCGCGACCTGGCAAACTTGGCCCCTGGTAAGATGGACCGATAATCTGAAGAAGGGTTAGACTGGATGCGGAAGGTGGAAGGTCAGAGGGTGTGGCGTAAAATGGGAGAGTACTAGGTATGTCCACCAATCAGCCCGTTGCAGTGGAATGCAATGGGCTGATTGATTGAATAATCTAAATCAGAGGTTACCAGACTTTTTTCTCATAGACTACTGTCAAAATATAGCTGGTTACGGTGGACCCCCTACAGCTACATTTCTACCATATTCCTTGGCATTCGTATTGAAATTAGCGGACGAAAAAGTTAAATTGGGTTAAAATTAAAAAATGGATAGGTAATCGCTACGAGATGACTTTTATTTTTGAGCAAATTTCTATTATTTTCTCTAAATATCCATCGATCGCCGTTTATAGGTGAAGTCAAGCCAACAAGCCAATAGTTCTTCCCTATCGAAAGCAAATAAATTTTCGTGGACCCCGCTTACGAATTGTGAACCCCCATTTTTTTGTCACGCCATCGTAGAGTCTGCCGTGGAGACTCCACCTGGATCACTTTGTGAACTAAGGTTTAAAATTATACTAGTAACGGAACCTAAAATTTTCTATCCCTGCATTTCACCTACCAATTTAATCCGTTAAGAGCTGGCATCGAGATTATGTCTGATTCCCAGGACCAAGCGCTGGTCAAATTATTAAATGGATTCCTGGAATTAGGTACTATAGGTATTGAAATTAAACTGCTATATACGGATTTTATCGCGTTGTTTATTTGACACTTTATTATAAATAAACAACGCGATAAAATCCGTATATAGCAGTTTAATTTCAATGAATAATATTCGCGTAAATAGAAGACAATACTATAGGTATGTAAAGCTTCACATGCTCAGCTCGGCTGAGCCTTGGAGTGAAATACGTTAGAGAAATGTTTACACGTTTCGGTAGCCGGTTAGTCCTGTCTGCCTGCATAAACGCATCTGCCAATTATACATTAGAACTAAAAGCCATTAAAGCTTGGACGGCTTTGCCAGTATAACGGCGCAAGTAATATTCTGATGTTCCGATCGGAACATATGTACAGCAACTCTATATTTATTAAGTTCTAGTTATTAGGTATATAATATAGTTATTAAATCGTGATTTATGTCCTGTGTTTTAATAATGCATTTATATTTCGACATACCTACTACCTAATTTTAATGGAATGGACCTACATAGAATGGTTTAGTATCGAAAAAGGTGTTAGACTAGGATGTGTAGCGTCATCCTGGCTGTTTAACCTATACATGTTGTTTGTTGTGAATGGGGATTAAGAATGAACGAGTTACTTGCCGACCATAGATATGATGCCGACGACTAAGTAATACTTGCGTCATCCGCGGAAGAGTTGCAGGCAATGGTAATTATTATGCATGGTGCTTTTGAAAGTAAAGGAATGAAAAAGAATGTAAGCAAGACGAAAGTAATCGTATTTGAAAAGGAGAACCGCATGACGATGTGTAATATTATGATTGATAGAGAACATGTGGAGCAAGTGAAAGAGTTTGTATATTTGGGTACTTTGTTTACAATGGATGGTAAGCCTGAGGGAGATATTGTAAGGAAAATAGCTGACAATAAAGTGAATGGTGCTCTACGCGCTTTTATTAACAGTCGAAATGTATCCGAAAAGGCACGTTTGGCTGTTCATAGAGGACTATAATTAGTGCCTACACTTATGCATAGAAGTGAAAGTTGGGTATGGCAAAAGAAGCATGAGAGTAAAATAAATGCTGTAGAAATGAGAGGGCTGAGAGACATAAGTATGTAGTGTGACTCTGAAAGATAGAATAAGGAATAATGTGATTAAAGAGAGATGCGGCATGAAAGTGGATATAGTGACAAGAATAGAAAAGGCTGGTTTAGGCATGTAGAAAGAAAAGACTGACTAAGAAAGTTTATAAGGCTAGTGTGAATGGAACAGTCGCAAGAGGCTGACCTAGGTGAACGTTTTTTGATCAGATCGCAGACGTTCTGGACAAAGGCCAGGTTAAGAGCACGTTCAATGGGCGATCGTGTATGTGGAATGTGATGAAAGTAAATGATGCCAAAGAAGTGTCAGGATCGTAGCAAATGGAAATCCGTAGTTTCTGCCTACTTGTCTGGGAAACAGATGTGAATCTATATATATATATATGTATGTACTAATAAATATCAATAACCTTTTTATACAATTTGTATTTAAAATGAGTATCTAACCATATTATTTGTTTCAATGCGCCATAATTACATGATGGTTGATTTTTTTGTTAATTTAAGACAATACATTCGTACATAGAAAAAAATGGAATTGGCCATTCGAAAATCACTGATGTAATAGTTAGTTAAACCACAACATTACCTATTTTCTTTATACAAAGCGGCAACTTCATATTTAAATCCTTATTATATCTTTGTCTGCAGAGGGCTTAGCGGTTAAAGGGTAAGAATCGCCTCTAGCAAAGCACCGAGTCTTCTGGGATAAATGATTTCACACCTCAACTACTCGACCGATCATTATGAAATTTCGCATTCACTTTGTTGGGGGTACAGAAAAGGACATACGATACTTGTCTGGATCTAGAAAAATTACTATTACTAATCTGACCTAACCTACATTTATGCGAGCAATATCTATACTCCATTTGGTTAGGTACTTAATTAAAGGTAAACATTCTTGATCATAGTACCTATCCAAATGGAGTATAGTATAATAATAAACGCATGTAACAAATGCATGTTTGGGTGTTCCTCGTGTCCGTTGTTTAAATGTTTGCACAGTCCAAGCAGATATGACGCAAAGAACGGGAGGTATAATTTATAAAGAAAGATAATTCCCTTTAGCTCTTAAAAAAACGGAGTACGCTCGCGCAACTGCATTGTGCGAGCCAACGAATCGCAGTACCCAAGTGAGACATGATTACATCACAAAACATACTGGTTACCAGTAATGCCACGTTTCCTGTTTAGTCTGGAACGACGTTAAATCACTCGAACGAGATGATTATCCCACAGCGGACAATCTAAAAAAAGAAGAAGCATGATTTCACTTCTTAAGTATGCATGTATATATAAGCTATACGAATATATAAGGTAAGCTATATGAATTCACTGTTTTTAACTAAAGTTTAACTACTTTATATGGACTTTACCACGTTGCTTATTTTAAAAAACCTATTATTATATTATTATGAAGCTATTAAACTGCCACTGTTAAACTAAACCTACTACTAATTTAAGCTATTTAAGTTATTAAATTACTAGTTTTCCCCCGCGGTTTCACCCGCGTAAGTCCCGTTGCCGTGGACATATTAGGATAAAAAGTAGGTTTCCAGCTATCTACATACCAAGTTTCATCGCAATCGGTTCAGTAGATTTTACGTGAAAGAGTAACAAACATCCATACTCACAAACTTTCACGTTTATAATATTAGTAAGGATTTAGTTTTACAGTTTCTCCGAATTTTTTGTTGCTTTTCAGCAGCCATGGTCACGGCGCTTTAACAACGCGATAAAATCCATTTTAAAATGTTTCTTGTCGTTTAATTCGTAACGATTGCACAATTAAAGTTTTTATTCGGAAAACGTATACTTTCAGCGTATTATAAGCTCGTTAAATGAAAATATCATACTTATATGTATAGTAGGTGAATGCAGCCATGTAGCCTCTGAATGGCTTAGTGATCGTTTTGCACGAATCCGTCCGAATGAATAGTGCGTAATTTAATTAATTTAATAATAATTGTGGATTTAGAAAATAATATTTTTGTATTTGTCGGTTCGCACACATTGAAATAATTTGTGCGAACGGACTTGGTCCTTGGTTCGCCTGCAGGAATAAGTCGCCTCAGGCCATCGCTGGAGACTGCAGCTGAGCCTGGTGGCAACACAAGTATGTTTAGCCCAAGAAGGTGGGCATTGCTCCCTTCTTCCAGCTTCTCGTTGGAAGCATAACCTTCTTCTATGCCATCAACTGCGGTAAAATGAAGTACCACAGAAACTTTAAGTACCACTAATCTGGATCATCAATATATTTATGATGAAATTGTTTGAAGCGTAAGTCTAGAATGTAGCAAAAAATTTAAACCATAGATGTGGTCTCATCTTGCACATCTAGATGTCACCTAGGTCACACATTTAATTTACATGTTAGGGAAAGATGTTCAATATGTGTGAGCGTGATAATAGGTACTATAGGTAGGTAGAAATACAGGTATCTATTTTCGACTGCAAGGATGGCGTACAGGTTTAAGTGGTGCCTTGCCACTGCCACTGCGCTGAGCGTTGTGGGTTCGAGTCCCAAACCGTTTGACCCGAGGGACAAAATTTGTGTGATCCACAAATGGTTGTACCGAATCTGGGTGTTCTTTGTGTCCGTTGTGTGAATGTTCGTAAAGTACCCCGCGACACAGGATGCTTTCTGGTTCGGAAGATGTCCTATTAAAAAAGGTTTTTATTTTCAGATGTCATGTTAGCATTGTGTGGAATAAAATAAATGTATGTTCCGAAAGCTGATAATATTTTAACGTATTAAAACGTATTAAACATTTGTTAGACAATTTAACTTTAAAACACATTGGATAGCTGAATAAGAATCATTATACATATTAATAAAATATATAGAGGTATATTCTCATAGCAAAACTCATGTTTAATCTACATACATACCAGTATCTCGCCTATATTCCCGAGGAGGCAGGCAAGGGCGCATTACGTACATCCATTTTTCTCTAGCTACGATTTTGGGTAAACGTATTAAAACGCATCTATGATTTATATCTTTGTACGTCAATGTATCTATTTGAAAATCGTATATAATATCAAGCTCACCCACACGGAAGCGCTCCTAGAACTAACTCGTGGCTGTCTAATCACGGTCTGACATGGAATCCGTATTATATAATTAAAAGATTGAAAGAAAAAGGATCTTATAGCCGAACGTTTTTTACGTCGAAGATGTCTAGCATTTGCCATGTAATAAAACTTGGCACTTAAAAGTTGTACCCTGGACGAATGAGGCAACCAAGTCCTGGTTCTGGTTTATAAATAACTTTAATCTGAGAATAAGTGGAGAGACGCGGATTAATTAACTATGATTACTTTAGTTGCCGTAAATATGACATTCCTGTATGTTATCTTAACTTATCTTATGTGGGAGCCAGTCAGTGCAGACCGGCGACACTTCGACCCAGTGGGATCTTTTGTGTCGACACTCTTCCAATAAGCCATAGATGTTCATGGCAGCCGGGACCGACGGCTTAACGTGCTCTCCGAGGCACGGAGCAGGCGATAATTATTGTCAATCAATACGCACATAATTTCGAAAAGTCATATAACTTCCGAAAGTCAGATGTGCGTGACGTGGTTCGAACCCGAGACCCTCTGCATTGCAGTCAGTCTCCCCACTGAGCTATCGCTGCTCTTCCTGTATGTTAAAAATAATATTTATTTAATAAATACGCAATATGCTATCTTTTTATTTATTGAACAATAATTAGCCACAGAAAAGTGTAAATTTAGCTACGCTTTTATCAAATTTTAATAATGATTATGGTTGAATATCGACCTCTTGGTGAACACTAGTTTGAACTTTGATTAATTACCATTATGATGACTGGCTAGCTGACAGGCTGAAAGACGTAATTAGCCACCGCTACGAACTTAAAGCACTAAGCATTCGATTTCTTGTCACTTTTCAATATGTTAAACGTTTGAAGTCTGCCAACCCGCATTGGTCCTGCGTGGTGGACTATGTCCTAACCCTTCTCACACTGAGGTAAAGTCCGTGCCAGTGCGTAGGACAGTTTATGGGGTGATACTATTGTATGTATGTATAAGACGCAGCGTTTTAGCATTAGACAGAACGATCGTGTATCCAGCCAGAAGGCTTACCATACGTTTTATAGCTATTGACACAATACGATATTCCTTCGTCGTCGCGTATTGCCATACATTGATTAGTTTGCGAATATTTTTGTTAGAGGCATATACACACAGAACATAGAATAAAATATGTTCCCATTTTGGAAATAATATATAGGTACTTAAATGCAACAGGACTTTCTTGTTAACGTTAAGACAAATCAAAATCAACTTTTATTTACAATACACGTAATTGAACCATAAAATGATTATGAGCCAAAAGTGAGTGATAATACTTCACTAAATATTATAAAACAAAGTCCCTGGCCACGACTGTCTGTCTGTCTGTTCAGGATAAACTCAAAAGCTACTGAACGGATTTGCATGCGGTTTTCACCAATAGACAGTGATTCATGACGTAGATTTAAGTGTATAATTTGTGAACTATAATAAAATTACGATTTTAATCATATTGACGATATAAACTGTACTTAACCATATTTTTTAACTTCTTAAGTAGATTATGTATTTCTATATTTATCGTTATTTAGTTCTTGCTATTGATTTATTATGACATGCTCTTTCACCATAAAGAGTTGAAGCTATCCAATACATAAAGCCACATCGGTCGATAATGTAATAATAATAATAATAATAATGTTTTAATTTACGAAATAGCGATTGTAGTACAAAATGAAAATTATACATGGTAGTTCTTACAACTATTTTACGTACAATCCTATGGATGAAGTTCTGTTATCCTTGATAGGTTAGTTATTAACCTGTAGTAAGGATTAACAGTCCTCTTCCCTCCGGTTTGTATTATATTACATTATAATTAAATGTTGTCTGCTAACTGTATAAATGTATCAATGAGTCCAAAGAGGTTTTTCCAAATGGTCATCCTTTTTGAATGTGTCATAACGAGCTTTAGAACGTTTCTTTCGATACGTGTTTTCGGTAACAGATAAATTACTTGCTGCATCTGGGTACTTCTATAATTTTCAATTTAATATTCATATACTTATATGTAAGTAATTGAAATAACATAACTATGAGTATTATATTTTTATATACTTACATATAATTTTCATATACATGTTGATCGAACTGTTATAACCCGAGATAGTTCCTTATTAACGCTAAATCAGCATTTTACTTATTCTAGTACATTACCATTGTGTTGTGACTACTTGGTCAGCATTTTTAATTACTTTAATGATTTATTTCATACAAAAGTTAGTTAGATTCTGGCCATCGCGAAACGCGGTTCGCTCCGGGAAGTTCGGAAATCGATACCAGTAGAACTGTATCTGTAAAATAAGTGTTTTAACATTAAAGTACAGAGCAGTGTGCAAAGAAGTTTTTTTAAAAAGACAAACAGTTTCGGCCTTCTTACAGAACGTTCTCTTGCATATCGTTCTCAAAGCATGTACAAGCTGATTCCCTGTAATAATGACAATAATCCTTCGAACGCAGGTTCCAGCTTCTTAGCGGCTGCCACTTTGTTAATCATAATTATCCAATCAGTAGATAAGCGACCTACGTGTAGAGTAGGAACAGCTAGGTGTCATGATGCGCACATTAAGACGATCTATATTGGCCTTGAACTTAGACGTGTGTATTTATTTAGTACTGGTTGTTTTACCTTTATTTGATTTAGTTTGTTAATCACACGGATATGTCAACCAATCGTAAATTATACCCACATTCATAAATGATTATATCCTAATTCCTAACTAATATTATAAGAACCTATATTTATAAATGTACTAAAAAAGATAACATAATTAAAATAATTACAAAAACACAAATAATTATAATACTAAATATTTACAAAAATGGTTTAGGCATCGTAGAATTCTTCAGCATCGCTGTCAACTGGTAACGTGCCTAGAAGACTGGCAGCATTGCCACGTTGAATGGCAATGCTGATTCTTTGGGCTAAGAAAAGACCAGCCTTCTGATCACGCGAAACGTCGATCAGGCGTTTTGCGATCTCCCTGTACAAAATACGAGCGCTCGGACCCCATGAACCTAGGGTTTCCACCCCAAACGGCTCAAAAATGTAATTTCCAACTAATTTACTATATTTGCGTCGTTTGAGGGATTCCGCGGTTGCAGCAGCAGCACCGGCACATCCCGCAGTACTTGGAAGATGTGATGGCGCAAGGGTGTCAACGCATGTTGCGTCCCACACCAAAGGCCTGCCCATCTTCCAAGGCAACAATGACATTCCGTCCGGTCTCTTCCCATCGTCACGTACCAAGCCATTGGGTTCAAGTACACCTGGAAAGCCAGCAGCAGTGACAAGAGCACGACGTATTATGTAATTATAAGTAGGTATAAATGCAAATAATAATATTTATTTATTGATAGAAAAAATAAGATACATCCTTACACTACATCATAAATATTACATTAACAGTGTTAAAGCATACCTGCCTTAAATAATTTAAGCTTATATTAAAATTAATTCTTAAATTACGTTAATTTATTGTGTATACAATATAAATGAAGTTCAAAAGGTTATGTTTAAGCCTGCCTGAATTAGGACAAACTTATGTTTCAGGATATTAATTGACAATTTAATTTTACACTAGCGCATTGTTAATACACATATTTTCAGTCTAGAGTACATCTACGATTAAAGGTGTTTAAGAATAGTAATATACAACTTTAAATTATTTTCAATATCATTTTAAGACTTCTTGCAGTTTTTCTATGTCCGTATAATTTAATTTTCCTAGTTATTCCATTAACCTGATACTACATTTTTTATAACTAACATTATATATATTTAATAATTTATTTCACTTGTTATATAAATACGGTCCTAAGGAGACGTAGAATTTATTGACAAATGCGTGTCTTTGAGACTGGTTTGAGACTTTGTACAAACTAAGTCTTTTCTTCTCCTAACTAAGACCGGGTTTAATGGAACTTCAGTGTGCTGTTTAAGTATAGTGTGCATAATAAATAATTGACGAATGGTTAGTACCTTACAAGCGCTGTAAAGCTGATGTGTGGGAAACGAGAATGGGCGACGTGTGGCTACCTTAAGAACAGCTCTTTGAGCTCGCTCTAGGTGCAGGAGAATTGATTGTGTGTTTGTTTGTTACGCTTTCACGCCTTTACTACTTGACCGATCATCATGATATTTCGCACACATGTTCAGGTCTATAGAAAAGGACATAGGGTACCTTTTATCTAGAAAATTACTCTTACTAATGTAACCTAACCTACATTCACGCGAGTGGAGCCAAGGGCAAAATCTAGTAATAAATATCTTTAAATTAGGTACATATTTTTACGTTTTGTGACAGATATATACAGGTTGTCCGGTAATTAATAGATAACCTTGAGATGTCTTATAGTAGAACCGACGGCCGTTTAGAAAAATGAATAATTATAAATTAAAATTAAAATTAAAGAAAATATTAAAAGAGTGCAATGGTTAGTCATACTTTTGACTGTTTATTTATTAGTATAATTAGTGTTTAATAATAAAACAACAAAAACCGATGGAATTCATTCATTTATGGTCGTAGTGTACAAGAAAGATTAATATGGTAATTAAAAAAAAAACATATCTCAGGTAGTACTTAGGATAGATATTTTCATATTTTTCCTGAACGACCATTAGTTCTACTATAAGACATTTGACGGTTATCCATTAATTACCGGACACCCTGTATATATATTTTTACATTATTAAAATTATTGTTATTTAAAATGGTAACGTGATCTATTACAGTTTTATACTCGCCAAACGTATTTGTTTGAAGGTTAGACGCGCCCTGAAGTCTACAATTTAAACCTACGTTATATATTATGTTAAACAAAAGCAAAAACACAATGAAATATAAAAGACAACAAAAGGTAATCATAAACATTATTAGTATAATAAAATTGATAACCCATTAAATTCCATTCAACAATATACGTATCCTAAAGTCTTTTCTTTAAAAAACAATTTTCAGGTACATATTTATATACTAATATTAAAAAGCTGAAGTTTGTTTGTTTGTTTATTTGTTTGGTTGAACGCGCTAATCTCAGGAACTACTAGATTGAATTGAAAATTATTTCAGCATTGGATAGTTCATTTATCGAGGTAGGCTATAGGCTATAAAACATCACGCAACGACCAATAGAAGCAGAGCATAAATGAAAAATGTTGCAAAAACGGTCAAATTTCTCTGATGTGAAGCAGACGTAGTTGCGCGGGTTAGCTAGTGTACATATATTTGCTAAACAATATTGAATTTTAATGACTTCACGGATAGGTTAGTGGTTTAAGTGGTCGTCTCGTCACTGTCGCCGCACCTAGTGTAGTGGGTTCGATCCCCATATGGGACAAAACTTTGGGTGATCCATGAATTGTTGTTCCGATTCTGGGTGTTCTTTGTGTTCCTTTGTCTGAATGTTTGTAAAGTCCCCCGCGACACAGAAATTATTCATAGTGCGGCAGATGTTATTAATAGTCTGTCCATGGTATATGTGTATCCAGTCGTAGAATCCAATGTTAGCGTCAACTTGTGTTTATTAAATCTGGTGCTTGTCAAATCAAGAAGAATGATGAGGCTCATTCTCAATTGACCTGTACTTCTAGCTTAGTATCGTATAGAATAGAATATAATTTAATATCATAAACGTAATGTAAAATAAAAACTTATAGATTAAATTATCAACAGAGTTTAACATAGCTCATTGTAAGTAAACAAGGTTGTATGTTAGCCGTTTTATTATTGTAATTGGTATCTGTAGTGCCGTAATAATAGTAAAACAAATAATTATTATTAAACAGTTGTGTACATCGATTTTCGAAGTAAATATAATATAGCATGGGCATGTGATTCAACTGTTGAATTATTTGATGTAAAAACTGTGAAATACAGATAAAGTCTAAGTACTCCCGTGCCAATTTAAAACTGTGTTTTAGCAAGGTTAGATTCTCACTCTTATAACATTTCTAGAGTAAAATTTAATATATTAAATTACTATGTAGTCCTTTGAATTATATAATATTAATGGTATCGGCCCTGTATATACAGGTTGTGGCGTAAATAATGGATAACCATGAAACTGTCGACTGGTCAGATTATCCACCACTTATATTACCATGGAAAGAGTGTGATCGAACGAAACACAACAGTAGGAATACTACTATTTCACGTCGATATTCTGTGTGAGGGTACTTTTCCCAGGTCTCTATACTCGATATATATATATCCCGATACTCTCCTCACGGATCCGCTCCGCCGCCTCCTTCCGCGAGATAACGTCCTTGCAGAAGGATGCGACCGCTATCCAGTTCCTCTCGCTGTCGACCATGGCTTTGATCACGGCCGGCAGCGAGAGGTCGACTCCCACAACGCCTACAAGTTCACGGCGCTGCACCGCCCAGGCAGGACATGCCTCGAGCGTGTGCTGCGCCGTGTCCAGGTATTGGTCAGCCTGCTCAACACAAGTACTTGTAGATTGAAGTTTGGCTGTGTCGATAAAGTTGCAATCACTGATAACATTTACCGACCGAATAATTATCGAAGGATCGAAGTTGAGAGTCGATTACTCGAAAAGCGATTGAATGGATCGAGCGGCAAAGATCTTAAAAAGATCACATCTGATTTAGTTTTAGATTTAAATAATAACAGGGTGAGTAAATTGTAAGCAACTACACATTTCTTCTGCTGTATTTAATAAACTAATCTGGATAGCTGCATTGTTAGTTCGGTTAGATGCACCTTCCAGAAGGCTTGGAATAAAACTTGCTCTCCCCTCATGCTATTCTTAGCTAGAAGTTGATAAGGTAGGTCATAAGAACTGCTGCGTCGGTTAATATTACTATGACACAGAGACAGGTGTTTTTAGTAAATCTTTTTCGATTATTTTTATTACACAGAAATATAAACATGAAATCATATTAATAACATTTACATTGTATATAAACAATATCAGCCCTGCATTAAACTGTCCCACTGTTGGGCCCGGCCCTCTTCTCATAGTGAGAAGAAATAGGCCATAGTCTACCACGCTGGCCCAGTGCGGGTTGGCAGACTTCAGACATCTTCAAAAACTTTATGTAGAACTGTCAGACATGCAGGTTCCCTTACGATATTTTCCTTCATCGTTAGAGCGCGTAATAATTTACTATATATTTAATACGCACATAACTATACTCTCCTCACGGAGGGGATTTTTTTTATCATGTCGTTTGCCTTTGTGCTTACCGGGAATCAACCTCGAGACCTTTGCGTGGCAGTCCGACGATCTCCCACTCGGCTATCGCTGCTTACATTGTATATACTCATAATATATACATTGATTATGTATTAGGTAATTGATAGGATAGCGCAGCAATAATATACACGCACTTGAACAACGACTGACAAAATGTCACATAGGTAGTGTGCGACAGAGATAACGCTCTACGAAGCCGAAATTAGCCGATTGTCTCTTTCCAAAGGTCGATGTGCAATGTTTATCGCCGGGTACTGTACGCGACTGGTGCGCCTGAGATTTCAGGATTCAAAACCGAGATCGAGCAAAGTGTTATTGATATTACCAGTTAAGAAATACTCTGTAGCAGCACAGAGCGTGGAACTATGCTCGACAAGCGGCGGCAGGCTCACTACCTAGTACGTGGCAGCTAAAACTATAGCAGGCGATATGTGGGTATAATTTATTACAATCTATATCATACATACATACATACATTCACGCCTGTTGCCCTGACGTGGGAGCAGAGACTACGGATTTCCATTTGATACGATCCTGACACACTTCTCTGGATTCATTCACTTTCATCACATTCCTCATACACGCTCGTCGATTTAAGGTGCTTTTAACCTGGCCTTTGTCCAGAACGCCTTCGATCTGATTGAGAAACGTTCGCCTAGGTTTTCCTCTTGCAACTGTTCCATTCACACTAGCTTTATAAAAATTGTTAGTTAGTCTTTTCTCGTTCATTCTTTCTACATGCCCGAACCAACTTAACATACCCTTTTATATTCTTGTCAGTATATCCACTTTCATATCAGTCACACCACATATGTTTCTCAGCGCTCTCATTTCTACAGCATTTATTTTGCTCTCATAATCTATATCATAGCTACATAATATGTCCTCGAACGGGTAGACAGAGGTCATGAGCTTATGTGTGTAAAGAATAGGCGACTGAAAAGTGTTAGCAGTGGGTTTCTTGACTGATTCTTCAACCACGAGTTAGTGTGAGAAGTTTTTAAACTTACTTTATAAAATCTTATTAATAATAATAATATTTATTTATAGTTTTGCGCCTTATAGTTTTATTTTAAATTATATTCTCCTAATTTGAGTTAATTCTAGCTATGTAATGTTCAGAATCTCTTCTTTCTTTAATTAACACTGTTGCAATACTTTTATTTGTGCAACTAGTTCTTAATTAATTAATTAATATATATTGTTTGTAAATTGTGGAGAATGATATGAATGTAATTGGTTGTACTTTTTTATAAGTTACTATATAAGTACCAATGATCCTATATATATTGTAATGTACAATCGCTTATCGTCCCAAAATTTAAAATTTAAAATCTTACCAGCCGCTTGCCAGGCGGGCTATTCTCTTTTTTTAAATTTCTCTTCTTAGAATTATGCCTGTGTCTCCAAGCTATTTAAGTAAACACACTCTGAACAAAAATTTGTGGATCACATAAATATTTGCCTATGTCGAGATCGAACTCACAACACATAGCGTACTCTAAGTAGCGAAGTAACCGCTTGTTCGCAGCACCATCCGAGTATCATTTAACCTCGTTTTAGTATTAACTAGCACTTTGCCGTGACTACGAGCTGCGAGACAACCACTTAAACCATTACGTTAACATGTCATCCGTATTTCATCTCACCTCAAATGTTACAATTCTTTGGTAACCTTATTACGAATCAATCTTTGAACCCAGTGAAAATGTGTGATTCTGTTACTAAGTACTCACAGACATCGAAGTTCTTCAGATGTCTAAATACTAATTTCTAAGTTCATCTTTTCCTTCTATTCTGGGGACGAATTATTTAAATATCTTTCTTGTTTAGTCACAACTACTTCATGTAAAACTTTACACTTCTACTCAACAGTTCAGCCTGTGGGTAGTTCGTCGGTGTTAATTTTATTAAATTGATATAGTTTTTTTTGGTGGCGCAACGGTAGTTATATAACTGCCGTGCCTGCCTGCCTGCCTGCCAAGATGTCTCAAGTGATTTTCGATTTGGGCAAAGATTATTGGACTTTTTGACAAGTAATTGACAATTCTTACTAGCAGTTCTGAGCCTGGAACTGTGCCCAGAATATACTGAAATTGGCTTGCCCTCTTTTATGTGTGGGCTAAATTCAAAGCTAGGCCCAAAGATACGGGATATAAATGTGGGATATTTATTAATTAATAATTTATATGCAGAATCATGATAGATTTGAAGATAGTTAATAGGACAATTCTGGTACACCAATATTTGCTTTTCTTCCGCACTGCTTTGTGCCTTGCAGGTCTAGCCATGTTCCTTGTAGCCGAATAGTACTTCCATGCCTGCCTTTTGATGCTGCCTGCTTATGGATCCCGCAGTCAATGTACTGGGGACGGAAACGCCTGATCCTATCCGCGGGCAATCTTTTGAAGCCTCACCTTTGACAGCTAATGACGACAACACATTTACACGCTTATCAGCTATCATTAACAATTAATATATAGCCCAAGAATAAGTTATTTTGCGTTGCATAAACACATAGAAAGATTTTATGTACATACATACAATTTGTGTTAATAAAAATTTGCAAACTACAGGGGCTGTTAAAAAATTGCGTGGGTATTTAGCCATTCCCGCTTCCCTTGTCAGCAAAGATAAACACAGCCTTTACTGCCCACTTATGCTTACGGAAGCATCGTTATAATTTCTACATAAAATTGGAACGTTGGTCAAGCACAGACACTTAGAGTGTGTACAATTCAAAATCTACAAAATTTTACAAAAACGACTGGTAGTAAATTATCAAAATACTGCTAACATAATCGCCATTCAAATCCTTCAGCCCCTTATGTCATAAAATACAAAACAAAAACTCTCCCAGCTCTAGCGCTTATGTAATTCTTGAACGACCCCATATGAATAATTACTAAATACTAAATGCATGCGAAATGTGGGTGACGTATTGGTTTACATTTAGCAGAAAACCGAAGTGTTTCTTTGTTTACTCTTAAGGCAATATGTATAGGCGTAAATCTATGTAGATGATGACGTGTTATGTTAGATATTTATTAAAATTAATGATATTGGTACCCTTACCTCTTACCCTTACCCAAGAGGAGGCAACTTCTCTTAGGTTTCTAACCAGGAAATATTTTTACTCCAATATATGGCTACAATATTTTTAACTATCGCCCGATCAGCTCAAAAACATTTAAATGCGACAGTCATTCCAAATATAATTTTTCGGATAGCCATATACAAAATGTTGACGTATATTTAAATGATGACTGTTATTACCAGCCAGTAATACAATAACAAGTGAGAAACGGCCATGAATTGCCGTAAATCTTAGAGATCGAAAAAATTGTATCACGTGACCTTAAGGTATAAGGTACTCTTAAGGTCATAGGTCAAAGGTCATAGTCATTTCGGAGGTATATCGACTATGCTGAGTCGAATGGCGCTAACCACGAGTCTCTAGCTCTTTCGGTTCATGAATTGAAATATGGTATCACGTGACCTTGAGGTCAGAGGTCAAAGGTCATAGTCATTTCGGGTGTATATCGACTATGTTGAGTCGAATGGCGTTGACCGTGAGTCGGACGGACGGACGGACAAAGCTGTTGTATAAGAGTTTTTCGAACTCTAATCTAATATCCGTTTAGTACCTTTACTTGGGATCTAAACATAGTTAGTGAAATGTGTGCAATAGACTGGCTACCTACTCTTGCATGGAGATACAGGCATATGTATAAGTCATAGGTCTATGTATGTATGAATTGTATCGGTTACAATATTAGTATATGTGTGTGTGGACACGTGATAATCAGCGATAGCTTAGTGAAAGATAGTGAAAGACCGATGGTCTGCTAAGCAGAGTTCTCAAGCAGAGATCCAAGGCACGCATCTCTGACTTTTCGAAGTTATGTGCGAATTATTTAGTTAATTGTCGCTTGTTTTAGCAGTGAAGGAAATCATCGTGGCGTTCTGCATGTCTTAGAGTTCTTCCTACGAAATGTTCGTAAAGATATGTGAAGTCTGCCAACCCGCACTGGGTCAGCGTGGTGGGCTAGGTATGGCCTAACCCTTCTCACTGAGAAGAGGCCTTTGCTTAGCAGTGGCAGAGTTTATTAATAGGGCTAATATTATTTTATTATTATTAGTACATGTAGGTAAAAGATTTACGTCATGCCCATTGTTAAAATATGTATGTAAACAAATTGTAGCGTGTTTGCATTTCATCTTACATTGCTACGTTTCGTTTCGCTGTAGGTGTGATTTGAACGAAGGTCCTGTCCCTCTGTATTTCAAACTGTACTTATTTAATGTGTTTATGCTGTATAATATATTAATTCATAAAATAATACTAAAGTAGAAGATGCGACTGCTGCGTGGCGCACTGAATGCGCCTCCTATGTATGGTGTCAGGTTCGATTATAGGCTAAGCATTTATGTCAGTGTTTCAGTCCTAATAGCAGGGCGGAGTCTGGAAACGTTTCCAGTAGACCGCAATAGGCTCTCGATTACGTGAGACGGATTATGGTATTTACCCACGAGGCCTTGTAATCCTGGAGCCAGTATAACCGTCATTGAGATGTTCTGAAAATGTCCAGACCATCTATTCATAAGGAGCGGAGTTTTCAACGCACTAACTTAAATATCAATAAACAAGGTGAATCGATTTGTCATCAGGGCGTCCGTATGTTTATTTGCTGATCAGACACACATCACACACGTCACAGTCTGGTTAAGAAATTACTCCCATGTATTTAGGAAGTAGATTGCAGGCAAATCAATTTATATATGTACATATATTGTTGTCCTATGGTCAGTGTAACCATATTCTTTCTTTTTCTCTATTGAATAGACCGCCTGCTTAAGAAATAATTTCTGTGTCGCGGGGTACTTAACAAACATTCTAACAACTAACAAAAGTACACAGAGACACGGGCAACTGTTTGTGGATCACACAAATTCCGTTAAACTTCACTACCAAACTCACATTCTAGTTGGCTTGTAAAATGTATGTTTTGTACAGTAACCTTGACATTGGTTACTATTGTTACTGTCGAGGCGACAATCACGTTTGCATTGAGTTTATCAGAATAACTCAGCTGGCGGCTGTATGTAATTTTAATTAATAAAAGAAAAATTTGCATGTAAGCAAAGAAACGAAGTCGCAGGGTACCTCCCATAAGGTGAACCGACAACCTGGTAAGGGTCGCGGAAGCGATTGGATGTAGGCGCCCTGATATTGTAAATTATAGGAATGTTTACGTACATCGAATAGTATTGAAACTTTTATAGGCAATTGCCTATAAAAGTAAATATAAGGATTATAAATTGAAGTAAAGTTACTTTATTTATTATTTGACAGCAGAAGTACCTTGAAGATGTTGATGGTCTGGGATAAAGATGTGCCGTTATTGTCTGTTGTTGTTTTGATAATTTAAGATAAACCACACTTTGCCTAAAAACCACCACCTATGCAAGTAAAATATTTTAAAATATTTATTATTGCTTTAGGATTTAGGAAAAATATTAAATAAATAGTGTGTAAACTAAACGACCATAATTTTATATGTATGATTGTCCCAACTGATCGTGATAATCTGTAGTGTTACCGCCCGCAATACCAACATCTTTTCGACAGTAGTACTGTACCATTACAAGAGTGAGAAGTGAGGTCATCGAACATTAAATCTTTAGAAGGTCTCAAGTAGGAGATATAAATTCAATTCAGGCTGTTGAAAGCATTTTGGCGTCGATTTATTGATGATGAATGGATGTCACAGTCATTACGGAAACCTGATTGGACGGACAGGACAGTTTGTTTTATCTGCGGCGGCAAGCGCGTGCGCGGTCGCCATCAGTCACCTGTGGGCACGCGTTAAACTCACGCGCACCGCTCGCTCCGCGCTTGTGCCCTTCGCCGATTATTGCAGAGTATTGAGTGCGCGCGCGCAGCAACCCACCTGACTACCTTACATTAATTACAAGTAAGTAGAAATTTCGTACTTAAAAATGCATCAGGCAAGTACAAATACTCATAATGTGATTGAAAACATGTTTATGCCAACTATGATTTTTCGTTTAAAATTACCTGATGGATTTATTGTTGCAATAAGCCAGTGGCCTTTGCAAAATCGTTTTGTGTACGCTGATACAAATGATGTATGTTAAACTGTTGAAGCCGGCCCCTTTCATTGCTTACATGTATTATATTATTTATTATGTATTTTATGTTAATGCTGTGCGATTTTAATAAGTGCCGATTGTCTGTTTTTTATTATACACTTGAATATTATAGTTACTTATGAAAATCCTTAACGATATTATTTAACTTTTTATCAAATGTAGTAGGTATATTATTATAAATTGAGTAGACCGTTTTAAATATTGCAGAACTACTTTTTTCATACACAATTACTCGCTATTTCAGTAAAAAATTACTAATGATCTTAATGCTAATAGATGTTAGGAGTGGGTTCATGTCGGTAGTGCTTCGGCTTTGAAGCCATGACCTTTCAAGTGTCGGTACTGCCTCTTTAATTATTACATACAAACATACTCCCGCTTCTATCCCCGTATAAGTAGAAAGAGGTGATTTACACCTACATATCGCCAGCTAGAATAATATTTTATTCTATCACATACATACAATACCATCTAGCCCAAACTAAGCAGAGCTTGTCCTATAGGTACTAGACAATGGATAAACATACATATATTTTTTTTTTGTAAATACGTACATAAGAATACCCAGAGCAACATCTGTGTCGAAGCACACAAATGTTTGACGTGTGCGGGAATCAAACCCGCGACCTCGGGCGTGGCAATCGGTTACATTAATCACTATGCCATCGAGGACGCCATGAGTTATGCTTTTAGGTTTCACATACTAGGGGGCTGTGAGGCTAGTGCTAATGATAATTTCTGGACAGAATACCTAAAAAAAATTGGCCAAAACCAGGAATGGATATCGAGACTTTGTGCGCAACAGTTGCATACATTATCGCTGTGCCACCGAGGTTTCAATAAATATTGTCAATACTTAATATTATAAAGCTGAAGAGCCTGTTTGTTTGTCTGTGTGTTTGTTTGGTTGAATGCGCTAATCTCAAAATCGCAGGGGCATCGAATTAATTTTTTTTTTGTGTTGGTTAGCCCATTTATCGAGGAAGGCTATAGGCTATATAACATCATGCTACGACCAAAACGACCGGAGCATCAATGAAAAATGTTGCAAAACGGGATATATTCTCTTATGTGAAGCAGACGAAGTTGCGCGGGTCAGCTAGTATTTTTATTAACGCTTTTGTAATATTGTCTTACATTGAATGTAATTACAATGTAATATGTAATACATTGAAATTAAACTACTTTATGCAGACTTTGTTGCGTTGTTTATTTTAAAACGCTTTTTACATTACATACTTTTTAAATTACATACTTTCATATTTCATACTTTTTACATTACATACTTTTTACACTACTTACTTTTGAATATACACTACTATTGAAAAAAAAAGTATATATGTATGTTTATCCATTGTCTGGAACCCATAGTACAAGCTCTGCTTAGTTTGGGCTAGACGGTGTTGTGTGTCTGTGGTAGAATATTATATTATATATTATATTGAACTTTACTACAACTTAAGCTATGTCTTCTCTCTTAGCCTTTATTATTCCCAAGTCACTTGGAAAGGCTCGGCTTTTCTGGTCTAACCGGATTTGACAGGATATCAGTTTTTACACAGAGCGGCTGCCACCTGACCTCCGCAAACCGAAGGCTAACGATACCCTAAGGCTAGACCAGTGTCAGGATATTAGAGGGTACTGACTTTCCCAATAACGATTGCCATAGATGTTCATGGCAGCCGGGACCGACGGCTTAACGTGCTCTCCGAGGCACGGAGTAGGCGATAATTGTCAATCAATACGCACATAATTTCGAAAAGTCATATAATTTCCGAAAGTCAGAGGTGCGCGATGTGGGTTCGAACCCGAGACCCTCTGCATTGCAATCTGTTGGTTTCCCCACTGAGCTATCGCTGCTAATTTAAGCTATGTATTTAAATTAATTAAAACTATTAAAATTCAAGTTAAATATAAATAGATTTAATTAATTTCTGTTATATTAATATCTGTATATGTAAAGCAAAATTTATAATAGCTGCTATTAATTTCATGTTAAAAATATGACACAAGCTGTAACGTCCTTTATAGCTTTAAAATTGATAATATAATCAATAGTTATTAATATATGTTACTAATTCGAAATTAATTAATAAGCTGTAAATAAATTCTGTTTCACACTGCCTGCTCGTTTGAATGGCACAGTGGTAGCGAACGTGATTGCTGGACATAAGAGCTCAGGTTCGATGCTTGAGCAAAGTGGTTTTCATTACCTTAACAGTTTCTGGTAGGCATTAGGCCTGTCTGCGTTTTTAAGTAGGACTTAAGTCATAAGTCATTTATTTCAGAACAAATTACATTTGTGCTGAAAATAATTTTGCATTTAGCAAAATAAAAACAAAAACAAGCACATTAATATTATGACAAAGTTAAATACAATTGAAATATAATATAATAAGGTCAACAATAATTAAATAATTAAAAAACAAACTCATTCATTTAATGTAAAAAACAAAATAGAATAAAATAATATAAAAACCAGTCGGAACAGTGTTAAAAGTCATAAATAAACGCTAGAATACACAATTTAATTAGCAATGTCAAAGAAATATGCCTTAAATGGATTTTGATGTGAATATAAATTCAGAAATATTAACATTAAAATAAATATATCCCTATAATTACTATTTGTCGGCCTCGATGGCGTAGTGGTTAGTGTAACCTACTGCCACGCCTGAGGTCGCGGGTTCGATTCCCGCACAAGTCAAACATTTGTGTGCATGAACATGGCTGTTTGTCTTGGTCTGGGTATTTCTATGTATAATATGTATGTATTTACAAAAAAAGTATATATGTATGTTTATCCATTGTCTAGAACCCTACTACTGTCTAGAAACTAGTACAAGCTCTGCTTAGTTTGGGCGTCGTTATTATTATTATTTAATACGCACATAAGTTTGAAAAGTCAGATATGGCCTTGGGATCGAACTCGAGACCTCTGCGTGGCAGTCCAACGGTCTCCCACTAAGCTGTATATTTAATTATCATAATGTTAAATACAAGTATTATACAATTATCATTATGTTAGAGCAGCGATAGCTCAGTGTGGAGACCAACAGACTGCAATGCGGAGGGGTTCTCGGGTTCGAACCCACGTCGCGCACCTCTGACTTTCGGAAGTTATATGACTTTTCGAAATTATGTGCGTATTGATTGACAATTATCGCCTGCTCCGTGTCGGAGAGCACGTTAAGCCGTCGGTCCCGGCTGCCATGAACATCTTAACAGTCGTTATTAGGAGAGTGTCGACACAAAAGATCCCACTGGGTCGAAGTGTCGCCGGTCTGCACTGACTGGCACCCACGTAAGATACATACATCATAATGTTATCTTTTCTCCGGTATTGTCTTACAATTTACTTTAGATAAGCTGCACGGATGGTGCAGTGGTTAGGCGGTCGCTTTGCCACTTCCAGTGCGCCAAGTATTGTGGGTTCGATCTCCAAACTGGATGAGGAGCGAGCTGGATGGAAAAGGCTTTAATATACACTATTATTAAAGTAACCATAATTATCGTCGATGGCGTAGTGGTTAGTGTAACCGACTGCCACGCCTGAGGTCGCGGGTTCGATTCCCGCACAAGTGAAGCATTTGTGTGCATGAACATGAATGTTTGTCTTGGTCTGGGTGTTTCTATGTAAAATATGTAAGTATTTACAAAAAAAAAAAGTATATGTATCTTTATCCATTGTCTAGTACCCATAGTACAAGCTCTGCTTAGTTTAGGCTAGATGGTGTTGTGTATGTGATAGAATATTATTATTATTATTATCCATGGTAAACGAAACATATCCGGTCCGATCCGGTCTAAAGATAAAACAAATCTCTGGTTCTGCTTAGTCACACACAAACACACACACACATACACACCAGACATATGTACTTTCACTCATAACCTAACTACTACCGTTTCACAGAATATTGTACACTGTAATTATTATGTACCTAACCTGTGTAATGTATATACGTAATATAGTGATGAGAAAATAAACTTCATATTATTATCACCTTTATTCATCATCAATCAATACATTTTTAAATATATTTATAAAAAAAACACATTTAAAAATATAAAAATTATGGAGATACACCGACGCCGAGACAAGGTCCAAGCTGTCGGTGGTTAGGGGTCCAGAGAAAGGCACCTCCTCACTATGCGTGCCGTATCTAGGAGGACCGCCTTCAGCATCTGACCCTTGACCCAGGCACCTAACGTGAGCCTCTTAAGATGTTGGTCGAGGCTCTTGGCTATTAAACCGTTAAAATTATTATTATTTTCTTTCGCCTACTTGTATACTGTTAGTGTTTATTAACAAAGGGCACGGGATATGTTATTGGGGTGCAGGCTTATCTTTATGTACGTATATAATTCTGTACGTGTGTATGTCACTGAACTCCTCCTAAACGGCTGAACCGATATTAAAAAGCTTGAACAATGGGGAAGCACTAAAATAGAAAACCGAGCGATATCGCGAGTAACAGCTAGGTATATGATCAAATCAGTATTTGATTCACGTAAAAACATGAAAAGCCGAAAGTAGAATTCTTCTAACCGCCTATGTTGCGAGTGTTTTTAAAAGCATGTTTTCAGTGTATGTATTTGTGGCTCCCTTGATGGTTTTGATTCCCAATTGGACCCGGCAGGAGGCGGAGCAATCAATTCCTTCGAGCAGGACAACATCTCGGGTCAATTACATATAAATATACTGTCAAACAAAATTGTGGCTGCTTCAATATTCTAAAATGCGTTTTCACATATTAAATTAAATCATGTGATTTAGGCTGTATGCTGTTTCTGAGAATTGCCTTTTACAAATATCAATAAAAGGTGACTGACCTCAGGTATCGAGGCCTCATAAGCTTTATATTTTTACTAAAGCTAAACTAGGCCATGGCTCACTGTGGCTCTATCTGATATTTATTATTCACCCGTGCCAGTGGGAAACTCACACAAAAATAAAATAAAACACAGTTTATATAGAACTGCAATGTTGTGTTAAAAAAACGAAGTCTATCCATTGACTACTTTCAAGTTTTACACAAACATTGGAAAGCTGAAAGCTATAATTATAAAGATTGACATTGACTTTTATTTAAAGTTAATTATATCTTAAAACGTATTTTAATTTCTAATATTAATGTAAATATGTTATACTAACTAATAGTTATTATAAATGCGAATGTGAGTTTGTTTGTTTGTTAAGCTTTCACACCTTAACTACTCGACCGATCATCTTGAAATTTCGCATATACGTTGTCAGGGGAACAGATAAGGACATAGGGTACTTTTATCTACAAAAAAGTACTTTCATTAATTTAACCTAACCTAAGTCGAAAGCAACGTGTACCTGTAACAAATACCTATTGGCGGCACCAAAACAGATACAACCTCTATGTCCTAAATTGGAATATATTTTTCTACTTGACCATACACTATATTCTTCAGAGGCGCAGCGGTAATTCCTTTAAGAGTTCGAAAAAACGCTTATACTACGGCTGTGTCCGTCCGTCCACCTGTCTATATCAACTTTGTATACAACTTTCAACTCAAGAACCGTAAGAGCTCGCGGTCAACGCCATTCGACTCAGCATAGTCGATATACCCCCGAAATGACTATGACCTTTGACCTCTGACCTCAAAGTCACGTGGTATCACATGACCTTTGCATATTACTTGAATCATTTTTTCGATTTCTGGGATTTGCGGCAATTCATTGCCGATTTTCACTTGTTTTTATTGATGTCCTGGTCGTCCTGTTTTCGGACCGGGAAATCACAGTAGCAGCGTCTGCGCTGCAGGTCTCGTACTGTGCTCAATAGACCTCAGTAGGCTCGCTTGCCAATCAATAAATAAATACTTTATTGCCTTTAATAGAACTTTACATCAACTTGCATATATTGGACTCACTTTTAAGTATAGAAATACTTGTTCCAGGTGGGCCCACCCTACTAGGCATATCCAAGATTGCCAATATACTTATAGATAGAACATTAAACTATAACTGGTAAAATGTGCGTCTAATAAAATTTTGCTAGCTCCTTTAGGGACACAGGTATGATACTACACATATACGTATTTGTGTATTTGAATACTGGCTTAGTTTACAAACAATTGATCAGAATCTGATTGTTCCTTGTGTTTGAATATATGAAAAGTCATCACTGATATTGGAACTATAGGTATCTAGAGCGTATCTTATCTTATGTGGGCCAGTCTGTACAGACCGGCGATACTTCGACCCAGTGGGATCTTTTGTGTCGACACTCTCCCAATAACGACTGCCATAGATGTTCATGGCAGCCGGGACCGACGGCTTAAGGTGCTCTCCGAGGCACGGAGCAGGTGATAATTGTCAATCAATACGCACATAATTTCGAAAAGTCATACAACTTTCGATAGTCAGATGTGCGCGACGTGGGTTCGAATCCAAGATCCTCTGCATTGCAGTCTGTTGGTCTCCCCACTGAGCTATCGCTGATCTATCTGGAGCGTAAAACGTAATTTAAAAAGTGGATAGTAAGACTATCTATGCGTAAACCGAACTTACTACACATGTGCGGGTTAGCACATTAAAACTACGTCTTTAAAAAATATTAATAACAATCTTCCTTCACGTCAAAATGTAGCGATGGTAGGCTTAAATTTATTTTTCCTTTGTTTGATTGATTGATTGATTTATTTATTTGCTCAAACACGTGTATAAATACAGTAATAAATAATGCATGCAAGTTGTTACATTTTTTTTCGTACATATTTGCCTTTTAGTGGCGTGCAAATATAATTATAGAATTTAATAAAATGTAATAAAGATAATAACAATGACAAGGATAATAATTAAAAATGATAATTCAAATTAATATTTAAAAATAATTGTCAGAATAAGTAAGTAAAGAAAAATAAAATAAAAAAATATAAAAGTCAAACGTAAATATAAAATCATAATCAATTAAAATTAATTCATGCAATTAAATTATTATACAGTCAGTCAAAAATTCTGAAATGTTATAGTACACTTTGTCTTGTAGCAGTGACTACAAAGTAATACTAACTAGTATTACTAATGCGCATAATATAAGTTTGTTTGTTACGCTTTCACGCCTTAACTACTCGACCGATCATCATGATATTACGCATAGGTACACGTGGTCAGGGGCGAGAAGAAATGCATAGGGCATATAGCATAAGAAATTCATTAAGAAAATTACCGAGCAGAACATCGGGCAAAAGCTAGTAATAAATAAAGTAAATACATTCACGTGACATAGTATTTCAAGTTTGCGGTTAAACCTGAGTCACCTGTGATGATGCCTAGAGAAAAAGTGTTACTCAATGGAAGAAATGCCTAATACGTAATTACGTGCGTTCGAAATTTTAGCTGCGGAGACGTAAGTATATCTATGCCTTCAGTGATGTAGGCCTGAGTAAATATTTGTAAGCATAAGATAAGTCATAGCATTAAGATTGACATAGATTTGCCAATTATGGGGTTAATTACTATTGATTGCGTGCAATAAGGCTTCACGCGAAGACCGACCGATTCAACCAATCCTAGATATTCTGGTGACAATTAGCACGGTACAAAAGTTTAGTCTTACGCCGCGGTAACTTGCAATAGATGGCACCTCGGCACAGATTCTACCATGGCATGTATCGTCTAAACAAAGACACGAGCCGCTTGCGCAGGTAACTCCTATATTGATTGACTCGCACGCAAGTAGGTGTCTTGCGTATGGTGCGCTAGATATTTGTGCCGTGTACCAGCATTTAAACTGAGATTACAAGCACAAATCTTAAACAATATACAGACATAATTAATTTAAAGTATAAAATGAAATCATTTTTAGGAGAAAATAATTAGAATTATCATGCGAAGAGGTCGCTTAGGATACAAAACACAAAAATTCGTTCGATTTTATGAATACTACAGGATACAGTCGGTACAATTTTAGTCGTGGGCACTTTCATAAATATTTCAACAAGGGATACTAATAGATATTATTTCAAGACAAATAAACGAGTAAAACAGTTGAGAGAAACGTACGTTACCTGCTAGTATCGATCTTCCAAAAATTAGAGCACAGTGACCTTTTTAACTCTTGCACTAAGCCAGCATTTTATGTTTATTATGTTATTATAACGCGTATATACAAAAGTAACTTCGTCTGTTTGTTATGTTATAACCGATTAACAGCTGATTCAATATTAATAAACTTTGATAAAGATTGCGAAGGATAAGAAACCAAAGTAATATCGCGTGTAACAGCTAGTTAATTATAAAATCAGTATTGTAATTAGCGTTGAAACACGACAAGCCGAGAGCGACGTTCATCTAACCAACCATATTGCGGGTGTATTTGAAAGCAGTTAACCTTAAGAGGTTGGGCAGGTCGATATCTACGACCTTCACCATACAGTCTTATCAATATATATTTTTAAGCATTTAATATAATAGCATTCGGTTGTCATATGCCTTGAGCTTTGGCTAGCACTTCTGACTGCTAGAAGTTTTGTGGGTTGTATTCGGATTACTTTTGTGTTACTATGTCATATCGTCTATGAATTCAACATTTAATACCAATAAAAGGCTAAATTTGCCAAATTAACGTACAAATACAATAGCAATCGTTTATCTATGTATGTATCTTATGTGGGAGCCAGTCAGTGCAGACCGGCGACACTTCGACCCAGTTGGATTTTTTGTGTCGACACTCTCCCAATAACGACTGCCATAGATGTTTATGGCAGCCAGGACCGATGGCTTAACGTGCTCTCCGAGGCACGGAGCAGGCGATAATTGTCAATCAATACGCACATAATTTCGAAAAGTCATATAACTTCCGAAAGTCAGAGGTGCGCGACGTGGGTTCGAAACCGAGACCCTCTGCATTGCAGTCTGTTGGTCTGAGCAACTGAGCAGCGATAGCTCAGTGGGGAGATATGTATCTATGTATACTAATATTATAAAGAGGAAATTAAATAAAGAAAAAGAAACACAATTCACATATATTTTTAGATAGCAAGATGAACGCATATAGTGATTTTTCAGCAGAGTGATGTCCCCAGGTAGGCCCATGGTGGGCCCTATTTAATATAATTATGCACCCCTAGCAAAGATACGAAATATTCGAACTCCTTCATAAACAACTGCTACTTGCTTTAACAATAGTTGAAATACGTGTTTTAGAAAAATGCTGTTTTATGAGTAATAATTTATTAAGGTATCTATGAATCAAAATAAATGTCTGATGTATTATATTTATAAGTAATTTTATTGTTTCGATAAAATGCCATTAGCATGCAATTGTTTTCTGATAATTACAATGACGAATAATAGAAGGCATCTTTTTAATGGAGGCATAGCAGAAAAACTTGCTTTATTGTGACTTAATGGATTATTCACATTGTTTATAGTGACTTTTGTGTTATTGAAGCATTGCTATATAAAAATGGAGGTATTTATATCGTGTGCACGGCTGACGCAGTGCTGTTAGAAGTCACCTTGCCACTGCCCACGACTCGAGCCTTAGGTTCTTTCCCCACACATACAATATTATTATGTGATATGTTTGTGATAGCCGATTTTATACGAGTAATGCCGATTATTGTACTAAAGATTATATATTTTTATACTACTTAAAGCGGCGATTTCAGAATAAGGCAAGTGCGATGTATTAACTTTTGTTACAGTAAATAAATTACATCCACCTACCTTTAAGTTTACTATTCAATATTTTTCTTTTTAAAAAGACTATTGCGCGTTAGGAATACGTCCTGTGTCGTGGGGCTTTATAAACACTTAAACAATGGCCATAAAGAACATCCAGACTCGGAAGAACCATTTGTGGATCACACAAATTTTTGTCTCGTGTGGGATTCAAACCCGTAACACTCGTCTTAGTAGCATTGGTTGTTAATACGACTGCAGAATATAACGTTTCGAGAACGATATTTGGGTCGAATTAAGTGATAATCGGTTTGCCTTAGCTACTAAGAATTTGACTAATTCTTAGTAGCTCCACTAGGCTTAGAACCCAGCTTGATAGACGGTAATGGGTAATAGGCTCGTCCTTTTTCAGTGGGTCTGAAAACCATAAATGGCGAAATGTGTGTTTAAAACATTTATAATTCATTTATTGATTTGCGAATATAGGTATATATTTCTAGATCTTATAAGCTAATACAACTTTAGGTTCTTTTACCATATTCAACCATTAGGCATGCAAATTTTACTTGACTATAATATTTAATATATGTAATTACTATGTTGTAATCTAGAGATCTTAATTATACACAGTTACGCATGTTATTTTTCTTAATTTTTTTTTATATACGAACTCGTAGCCCGGGCATTGGGGCTAGATACTACGTCCCATACAAACACCGCAAGGTTGCAAGATTGCGACTACACTTTCTTACAAAGTAACGTTGTATTTCGAGTGCGTCACGTGACTGATGTGCATCGTATCGTTTTCGATCCTCGGTTCTGTTAAGGGATCCTCAGTAGCAAAATGAAGGCTGAAGGTATGACCGCGGCTCGTTTTACGCGCCACTAATAGTCCTTGCTCGCGAAATGTAGGTTTTAAACACTACTGCCTATTCTCTCGCGGATATTAGCGTGAGAAATTTATATAGTTGTAGGCAAGTCAGCAACTCGAGATCTGTGATATTCTATAGGTGTTATGTTAAATTAAAAAATATATGATTATAACTGTGATTTAATTGTCTTTCTATTGTTTATTTTATAATTGTAATGTTGTGGGCAAATCATCTACTTAATCTTTCTTGAACTGTGATTTTTACGTAGATGTAAGGTAAATTATTAAACTTAGGGTAGTATTTAACTGCACAGCAAAAAATACTAATTGCACAGAAAAATATATATAAAGAGATCAAACTAAGTCGACGTCTATTTTTGGGTGGGTTTAAGAAAGAACCTAACATAACTTAACCCTACCGAGACGAAATGCAGTGATTTGAGGTATATAGGTGCTCGTTATGCTGTGCAATTAGTATTTTTGATGGCCATTGTTTTTAATGAATATATTTAATACAATAAACTTACTGTAATTATGAAAAATATACAACAATTTTATTCTACTAGCTGTTTTCTTTTTTTTAGTTTCTGTGCGGCTAAAAACCATGTGGCAAAATTACGATAAACAAAATTAATATATTGAAAATTTATTGCTTAAATTAATAATAATAATAATATTCTACCACATACACACAACACCATCTAGCCCAAACTAAGCAGAGCTTGTACTATGGGTACTAGACAATGGATAAACATACATACATACTTTTTTTTTTGTAAATACATACATATTATACATAGAAACACCCAGACCAAGACAAATATCCATGTTCATGCACACAAATGTTTGACTTGTGCGGGAATCGAACCCGCTACCTCAGGCGTGGCAGTCGGTTACATTAACCACTACGCCATCGAGGCCGACGAATTAGAATTGTGACGAATGTACAACAAACCATTTTGTACCCCTTTTTACGAAAATTGCGCGGACGGAGGAGTATGAAATTTAGCACAGTTGGTCAGTGGATACGAAACGGGCACTATAAAAAAAGATTAGAAAATTTTAACAAAAAATATCGAAGTTAGAAGGAAGTGGGAGTATTAGGGGGGAACATCCATGGTCAGTGATAAGGTTCAGTGACCTTGACCTTTGGGTCAGTGACCTTGACATCATCGTCAGTTACATTGACTCCAAGGGCAGTGAACTTGATCTAAAGGTCAGTGACCTTGACCTCAAGTTTAGTATCGTTTAGTATCGTCTCTTGTAATGTGTCGACGGAGCCGCGCTAAGCGGGGCTCCTATTTCTGAGTGGTCACAAAAAAAATAACCACGACGCCTTCTAACCTAACCAATCCAAGTCGGCGTCCTAAGAGACGGAACTCGGAGCGTTTATCTTCCGAAAGAAAATCTGACCTTGATCTCAAGTTCTGTTAACTTGACTACAAGTTCAGGGTCAGAGTGTAGCAAAGCGTGTGTAACTTTTTGGGAATTGTTCTGTAGCGTCACCCGCGTATTGCAAAAATAATATTTTCTTCAGTGTTTCGAAAATTTGGTAAGTTAAGATTTTAAGTATTCTATTGTATTGAGGGGTAACAAATAACCATCTTTCTCTCGTGTAAATTTTTCGCTATTTCTAATAGTTCCACGGCAAAATTGATTCAAAGTTTAATCGTCGTACTAAAAACGCCGATTATCTCACAAGACAAAAAGTGACAAGATGACTCTCAGCTTATTTTTAGTCGTCTTAAACGATAGAATTAAAATAGCAATGATTTTACGAACTAAAATTTTCACAACAGTTTTGAAGTCCTTAGGACTTAAAAATATTTATCTTAGTGTTTTGAAAATTTAGTAAATTTATTTTTTTGGGTATTCTATCGTATAGAGGATTGAGAAAAACCATCTTATAATTTGTTTGCTATCTTTTATAGTTTCACGGCAAAAGCGATTCAAAATTTTATCATCGTATTATAAAAGCCGATCATCTCACAAACCACTCATCATAGACAAAAAGTTCCAAAATGACTTTTGGTTTATTTTTAGTCGTTTATTAGGATAGAATAAAATAAACAACAATTTAAGAACATTTTAATTTTTGCAAAAAAAATATTTTGCCTCAGTGCCCCGTTTCGTACACTCCAACCCAATAAAACCTTAATAACGATCGAACTTCAAATATAAATCAATTATGGTCGAATTTCGACTACTTAGCGACCGCTAGTATCTTATAAAAGGAGCAGATGTATCATCACTCATCATTTATCATAAAACTAAATATTTGAAAAACGTATGTAATTATCACATAAACTGAGTAACATAAAAAAATTAACATTAATTAAAATTAAAATATTAAAATTTTACTAGTGACTCTTAGACTTAGACATATAATTATCACTTTTATGTTCCATTTTTCTATTTATCTGTTTTTCTTTGATCCATTTTTACAGACCTATTTTCATACTGTACTATTAAAACCAACCTGTTCCTTTAAAGTTCATAGTGTCGCAACTAATGTGATCTATGATAAAAGTCTTTAAGGTTTACATCTGTATGTAGCGTGTGAAGAGATAATGTAGCGATAGTTGTGATAAATAGATGCATACTGCTTATCCGCGCAGTTAACGGGTTGGGTGGCTTCTGCGCTCAACCAAAGCACAGTTCATTAATGTACTATGCCCATAGTCCGCGTAAAGTTGTCAAGGCTATCTTAGGACAGCAATTCAAACAACACAAAAGAAAAATATCCCGCGCTGTCCCACTCGAAGAATAGCAAAGCTTTTCATATTGTTAACTGTCTTATTAATTAAACTAATTTGTAAACTAAAATAAATCACATACCTAGTAAATATGTACAATAAAATACACTCGAGTGCATATATGCTACATACGATATGTAATAAAAATATACATAGACACATTAACAAAGTGATTCACAAAATCTTTTCACCAAAATTATGGACAATGCATAGTCTGTACGCTCGCAGATATTATAAATGTATGACAACCTTGTTTGTTACGTTTTACTACTGTATAACACAAATTGCTGTACGTTAAAATGTCGTAGTGTGTAGATATTTCCTCAAGACGTATAAATATCAAACAATATTTTTATACTTGTTTTTAATTTGGGTTTAAAACATCCTTCGTAGAAATTGTATTGGCTTGTTACTTGTTATAGTTACTCATATACAATGCACAACGCTTTGGTAACACGTGATTGTGGTTGTAACGTTAGTAAATTACACATGATTATTATAAGGAGATGCCATTGCTCACGGATAAAGCAAGTCGTTTTAGTATTCATTTTATTTTATATTGTATACTATATAAATACACACAGGGGTATAAATAAAAGCAAAGCTCAATATGAGGCAGAAGATATTGGACCTGAATGTGTAGTACCTCAAATAGATCCCTATTCAAAAGAAGCGGCCAAGAAATATAAAGTACGTAAGCCTATACCTGAAATTATATGCTATGGAGAAGATTGGGTTAAGTGTTATCACTCGAAGTGCAAGGTGGTGGAAAATAGATTGAATATTATGACTGATATTAAATGTATATACCAAGATATCATATATAAAAGTGATCAAGAATACGTTTTCGGAAAACCTGCTATTATTAAAGACGACGAAGAATATACACTCGTAAATAGCGACCATGTTAAAGTAGAATGCGACGGGCTGTTTAAAGATGGTATAGCATGGAACTGGACGTATTACTGTACAGGCTTTCGTGATTTGGTAAAACTAAAATCTTCTTCGCCAGGGCGACAGAACAATTTAAATGTACTCATACTAATGTTCGATTCCACATCAAGAATCGGTTTCATAAGAAATTTGCCAAAAACTTACGAATATTTAATTAAAATCCTTAACGGAACGGTACTCAACGGATACAACATTGTTGGTGACGGCACCTCCGGAGCGTTGTTTCCTATTCTAAGCGGACACACGGAGTACGAGCTCCCCAATGTAAGAAAAAATTCAAATAATAACCGTACCTTGGATTCTTTTCCTTTTATATTTTACAATCTCAAGGAAGAGGGATATCGTACAGCTTACTTAGAAGACATGCCATGGATAGGTAGCTTTCAGTACAAATATAACGGTTTCCTACATCAGCCGACTGACCATTATCTTAGACCCTTTTTTATGGAGGAGGCTTTAGTAAATTATCGTGCTTGGTTACGACAAAACACCGATAAATACTGCGTTGGAGACACACCGCAGTACCAACTGATGCTCAATTTAACAGATCAATTCCTTCTCCTAGACGGAATGCGATTCTGCCACACAATTATATCGGATCTCACTCATGATGACCTTAATATGCTCTCAGTAGCAGATACGTCAGTGTTGAAACTCCTAAAGACTTTGTATGACCGCCACCAATTTCAGGATACATTGGTCCTAGTTATGGCAGATCATGGACCTAGATTTGGTAACATCAGAAACACATTTTTAGGTAGATTGGAGGAACGACTTCCATTTGTATGTGTTATATTACCCGAAGAGTTAAAGCGGCGACGACCTGCTGCACAAGCTGCTCTAGAGGTGAACGCAAATAGGTGGACGACTCCATTTGATGTTCACACCACTATATTAGACGCTCTAGATATGCCAGAACATATGAACACATACGAAGTGTCAGGTGCGAATATACCGAGGGCTCTGAGTTTCTTGAAGCCGATACCCAAGAACAGGTCATGCTGGGCTGCAGGGATAGAGCCGCACTGGTGTACTTGCTTAAGTTGGCGCAATGTATCGGCAAATGATCCTCTATATCAAAAGGCTGCTCATTTTGTAATGCGTTATATTAACTTGCTGACAGCTGCTTGCAGAAATAAGTGTGCAGTTCGCACCATCTCTGTCATACACTGGGTGAAGCGATTTCGGGCGAACAAACGGATGTTAGCTTTAAGCGACGATCTTGTAAGAATTGTTAAGGATAATTATCAAGTAAGAATTGTTATGAGTCCAGGTAAAGCTATCTACGAGGCTTCAATGACGTACGAGATTGGAAAGAAAAAGTTTTTGTTGGAGGCAAGGCATATATCGAGAATTGATTCTTATGGCAAGGAACCCATTTGCATTAGCCATGTACGACCTAATTTAAATATGTTTTGTTATTGCATCAACAAAAATCAAACGTTATAGGTAGATATTAACAAAACTTCTTTCTAAAGAATTTTAATGCAAAATCATCAGGTTGCAAAGAGTGCGTGATTACTAACGCGAAATCGAGATATTGGAGTAATCGATGCGTACGTAGAAGTACGACAAAAACGTATGTACGAAACTACTTAGGTGCGATTGAACTAATAGACAAATTCAACGTCAGTTCGAGGATTAAAATTCTTATCGTAATAAGAAGTCTACCAACTCGCACTGGGCCAGCGTGGTGGACTATGGCCTAACCCTTCTCACACAAAGAAGAGGCTCGTGCCCAGCAGTGGGACAGTTTAATACAGGGCTGATATTATTATTTATTATTAATATTCCTTTTATTTTGTGAATAAAGTCCATTAAAAACACAAAAAAATATAAAAATGTAACATAAAGTAAATTCTTGTTTGGTTTACTCAATCCTTTTTGAAATATAGTATGGTGCTGTGCCTGTGTTTGGTTTTTAACCTTATAGATATTGACTTGAAGTACTTTTGCTCTACAATATTTTTGAAAAAACTACACAAACATACATGTTTATGTTTATTATTTATTTATTTTGTATATTTCTGTCTTGTGCGAGAATAAAAAGATGTTATTTCTTCTTTTCCGATAAAGTGGATAAATACTCTCTGGATTTGTGGGAAGATCGTGCACATCCTATCCTTGGTAGAAGTTTGTTTTTTAAACCACAACCAGTGTACATCAAAAGATTGCTTTGAAGATTATGCGTAACCCTCAATAAAATACCTATACACATATATATATATAGAAATAGAACTCTTAGACAAGTAGACTGCCTCACGATGTTTTCCCTTCACCGTTAAATCAAGCGATTATTAACAATTGAATATGCACATTACTTCGAAAAGTCAGCAGTGCGTGCCCTGGGATAGAACTCGAGACCTCTGAGTGGCTGTCCAACGGTCTCCCATCGCTTCTAGCACATAAAAAAGAACATACCTCTTTAGATATAAAACATTTATACTTGTTTTTTTAAGAGGTATGCTATAATACTGGATACATAATATAATCCGAGTGCGGGAGTAAGCGTTTATAAAAGAAATAGTTATATAAATGTTATATGAGTTTGTATTCACGTAGTCGCCGCCGCATCTCTGACGTTGTACCAGTGCGGCCTCAGCCTAAAAGAGCGTGATCCAAACAATTTTTCCTCTAATGTTTGATTTAAGGTGACTTTGCATTTCCAATGCGTCACGTTAAGTGACGGGAAATTTTTGTGACGGTCTTGATAAACAGGATAATTTATACTAATATGACTGGCAATAGGGTTGTCTCTTTTTACGTGGGACTAAATCCAATCGTCGTTGGTGAAATGTAGATTTTAAAGACCTCTGCTTATCCTCTCGCAGATATAAGCGTAAGACTATCTCCGGTAAACTTACTCTTAACACGATTATCTTATGTTGTTGTTTTATCAGTTGGCTCGTTCGTTAGGAATGACACGTGTAATGTTGAACCATGATACAACTATAAAACTATACACGCGCACATAATTTATAAAATATAGTATTTATTAGAAAACTTGTGAAATGACAAATCAAAGACAAAGACAAAAATGATAACAATAATTATTTTGGGTTCTATTGCATTGATAAAGGCCCTCAAGAATACATTTGCTCACATATCTTCCATGTACAGACATCGATAGGTAAAACTTTTATTATATGTATAGATATCGATTAATTCCTATAATTTACTGCCTCTTTGCTACCGCGTTTGTTCTAATGTTTACGTGCGATCCTTTGATCGCTGAGTCGTGTCCTGGGTCTCAAGCGTAGTATATTGGCAGTATCAGCACGAAGTCTTACAAAGTGTCTGGCAGACAATAAGCTCTACCACTTGAGACCTCAAATATATGATGAGATATGCAGGCGGGCACCTGCATATATGTGTTTACTGCCTTTTTTCAAAGTCAAAGTCATATATCATTTACTCATTTAGTCACAAAGTAACACTTATGAATGTCAAAATATATAGGTTAGTAAGTTAACTAAGTTCCTAAACTTTCAACTGACTGTCTAGTTGGTTTTATACTAAGTTTGAATTACCTACACCTGGGTAGATTAATGTTGCGATAATAATAACGCCGTGATAAGATTAATGCTGCTATAAGATTAACGCCTTGATAAAAAGACCATTTGTGATTGCTAATTTGTTCAACAGGCCTATCAGACGCCTAAAAGAGACACTCGGCTCAGCTTTTTATTAGCATACATTATTGACCTATAGAGATTTTTTTTATATGTTTGGTTGAAACGAATTAATATAAAAACTACAGAGCCGTTTTTAAAAACCATTTTCCTTATTAGAAAGCTGCTTTAGCCAGAAGCAACGTTAGCTCTATAACATCACGCTATGAGCCACGGGAAACAGGCGCGGAGCAGTAATCTTAAAAGTGGCCGAAACAGCGCGGGATAGCCAGTAATATTATACATTTTCTGCTTGTTTTATATATATTATGGCACTACTGAAGAAATGCCAATTTTCTTAAAATACGCGTGTCTCGCGGTTTTAGGATTTAAGACAAACTAAGTCCATCCAACTAGAACCAACGTTTACTAGGTTGGTTTAGTAAACAGGCAGACTAAGTCGAAGAGCCTATGAGATAAATAAATAAATCGTTTATTGGACACATGAATTACATACATTAGTCTTAAAGGTAAATACAAATCGTTTGAATTTTTTTTTAGGATTGGTACTGAAGCTAGAATCCCAAACTAGGCAAATTGTCTATATCTTGGGAAACAGTGTTAAGTCGTGCAAGAGGTGACGGTACAGTCTGTACATTGTGGCGCTGTTTTTCGTGTCAATCATTTGTATTGTTTGTTGGTACTCTAATAAGTGAGTGTGTGTGTCTGTGTGTGTATGGGTGTACACATACACCCGTGTATGTGTGTGTATGTGTGTCTGTGAGCATGTGTGTAAAATTTAATTGATCCAAGTTAATAGTAAAAGGCTAAGAAAAGTCATCGAATACTCAGTACACATATTCCTACCAGGGATGTTGCGCATGCAGATTTTTTGACATCTCATTTCCTTGAAGTGTAGTTATTTTAAAGTACCCGAACATAATTTAATTACTGGTATTATTATTTACACGGCAGTTAGAATTTATGAAACTTTGAGCTCATTCTACGTAAATATACAGGAAGTGTAAATCTAAATAATTAATAGATTTAAATAGTTTCAATAATTATGAACGTAGTGGTTTTAAACAAAGATAAAATCCGATCAAGTTACGTTTAAATTGCTGTACGCTTTAAAATGTTGTAGTGGTAGATATTTCCTCCAAACGTATGAATATCAAACAATAATATCAAATAATAAATAACAAACAAGTGTAATAAACAGTTGTTTGTATTTGCGTTAAAAACATCCTTCGTGTAAATTACATTTGTTTTTTACTTGTTGATTACTCATTTACAATGCACGAGGCTTTGGTAACACGTGAATATGGTTTTAACGTTAGTAAATTACGTATGATTATTATAAAGAGATGCCATTGCTCACGGATAAAGCAAGTCGCGTTAGTGTTAATTTTATTTTGTGTTGTTTACTACATTAATATACACTGGGATATAAATAGAAGTAAATCTCAATATGAGGCAGAAGATATTGGACCTGAATGTGTAGTACCTCAAATAGATCCCTATTCAAAAGAAGCGGCCAAGAAATATAAAGTACGTAAGCCTATACCTGAAATTATATGCTATGGAGAAGATTGGGTTAAGTGTTATCACTCGAAGTGCAAGGTGGTGGAAAATAGATTGAATATTATGACTGATATTAAATGTATATACCGAGATATTATATACAAAAGTGATCAAGAATATGTTTTCGGCAAACCTACTCTTATTAAAGACGATGAAGAATATACACTCGTAAACAGTGACCATGTTGAAGTAGAATGTGACGGGCTGTTTAAAGATGGTAAAGCATGGAACTGGACGTATTACTGTACAGGCTTTCGTGATTTGGTAAAACTAAAATCTTCTTCGCCAGGGCGACAGAACAATTTAAATGTACTCATACTAATGTTCGATTCCACATCAAGAATCGGTTTCATAAGAAATTTGCCAAAAACTTACGAATATTTAATTAAAATCCTTAACGGAACGGTACTCAACGGATACAACATTGTTGGTGACGGCACCTCCGGAGCGTTGTTTCCTATTCTAAGCGGACACACTGAGTACGAGCTCCCCAATGCAAGAAAAGATTCAAAGAATAACCGTACCCTGGATTCTTTTCCTTTTATATTTTATAAACTCAAGGAGGAAGGATATCGAACAGCTTACTTAGAAGACATGCCATGGATAGGTACATTTCAGTACAAATATAACGGTTTCCTACATCAACCGACTGACCATTATCTTAGACCCTTTTTTATGGAGGAGGCTTTAGTAACTTATCGTGCGTGGTTACCACAACGCACCGATAGATTCTGCGTTGGAGACACGCCGCAGTACCAACTGATGCTTAATTTAACAGACCAATTCCTACTCCTAGACGGAATGCGATTCTGCCTCACAGTTATATCGGATCTCTCACATACTAACCTCAATATGCTTTCGGTAGCAGACAATTCGGTGTTAAACTTTCTAAAGACGTTGTCGGAGCGCAATCAATTTCAAAATACACTGGTCCTGGTCATGGCAAACCATGGACCCAGTTTCGGCAAATACAGTGACACAATTCAAGGTAGATTAGAGGAACGACTTCCATTTGTATGTGTTATATTACCCGAAATGTTGAAGATGAGTCGGCCTTATGCACAAGCTGCTTTGGAAGTAAACGCGAATAGATGGACAACGCCATTCGACGTTCATACGACTATATTGGATGCTATAAATATGCCAGAGCATACAAACCCTTACAAAGTACCAGGTGCAAATATTCCTAGAGCCCTAAGTTTCTTGAAGCCGATACCGAAAAACAGGTCGTGTTGGGATGCGGGGATAGAGCCGCATTGGTGCACTTGCCTCAGTTGGAGAAATATGTCGATAGATAATCCTTTCTATCAGAAAGCTGCTAATATTGTCGTGCGGTATATTAATTTACTAACGGACGCCGTGAGAAATAAATGCGCAGTTCGCATTATCACCGATATAGCCTGGGTAAGGCGATATCGAGCAAATAGTCAAATGTTAGGTGACGGCTTTGTAAAATTTGTAAAGGACTATTATCAAGTGAGAATTGTTACGGGACCTGGCAGCGCTGTCTACGAGGCTTCGATGACGTACGTGTATGAAACTAAAAGATTCTTGTTGGATGCCCGGAATATAGATAGGATTAATTCGTTTGGCAATGAATCCAGATGCATTAGCTATGAACGACCAAATTTAAATATGTTTTGTTATTGTGTTGTTGAGAATCATACGTAGATACAAATTGCATTTCTAACCAAGAGGTTTGAAGTAGACGCCTGACTATTTGTAAGCTCTTTTAACGAACTCCACCAACATTTGACATTATTAGGCTGACGATAAAGATGCGCGAAGGAAAAATTAGTACCTAATTATAATATTTTTGATATATAATTCGTTTTTGTTTTCTTTATTAGCAAAGTAATCATATACATTACTTCACCTTGTGACTTACATGAAATGAATACTATGTCTAACTAATTGTGTATATAATGTTTGTAACAAATTTAAATATGATGAATTCATAGGTTTCTTAAATTGGTGTTATTAAATTCAGCAAATAAACAATCCTGTTTGGTTCAAAGTTAAAATATCCAATAATAATCTATATATTAATACGTGAAGCAAAAACTTTGTACCCTTTTTTACGAAAATTGCGCATACGGTGGAGTATGAAATTTGGCACAGTTAAAGTTTATATGGAGAAAGAGTGGCAAATGCTAATATTTTTATAAAATATGCATTAAAATACATTAAATTAATAAAAAAAACACATATGCACACAACCATGCATTTGACACACGCGTTCGTAATATTTCGGCATTGTTCGTCTGACGTCGTACTAGACTTCGTAACTATGGTTACATAATATACCTTATTTATATGTAATAAGGAAAAAATAAAACAAAGTAGGAAGCTTAGCAATATCGTCAATGAAAGTGTATAGTAAAGTAAATAATAATTCATTTAATTAAAGTTATCTTTATATATATAAACCTTCTGTGGGTGTGTTTGTAATTAAACTCCTCCTAAACAACCGAACCGATTTTGATGAAATTGATTGTGTGTTCAAGTGGATTCGAGAATGGTATACATGTGCTTTTCTTTTTTTTGTGTGTATATGACAACGTCTTTTGGGACAGCTGGTAAACAATGAAACCCAACCTTAAAATTAAAATTAATTAAGGTCGAATTTTGACCGCTAGTTACTATTAATCCGCATTTGTAGTCAATATGTAATACCAATATAAGTATGAATAATGTGATGATGTATTTAATACTGACTGCAAGGATGTTGTAATGGTTTAAGTGGTTTAAGTTGTCGTCTCTGCCCTTGCGCCGAGTGTTGTGGATTCGATTCCCACACGGGACAAAATTTTATGTAATCTGCAAATGGTTGTTCCGTGTCTGGATGTTCTTTGATGCCTCTCTTAGAGAACATTTAAATTGGATGATACGGAACCGATATATTAGAACCTTTAGTCCAGTACCTACTTTGAAACTGCACCAAACCGAAACCGGATCCGTACAGATAAAGAGGAACTGGACCATCGGATGGCGTAGTGGTTTAAATGTCGCCCCGCCACTAACCCTGCGCCGAGTGTTGTGGGTTCGATCCCCACATGAGATAATTATTTGTGTGATCCAAAGATAGCTGTTCCAAGTCAGGGTGTTCTTTGTATCCGTTGTTTGAATGTTTGTAAAGTCCCCCGCGATATAGGAATTATGCCTAGGGCAGGAGATGTCTTTAAAAAAAAACACTAGAAGTACTTTTCTTTTTAATTAATAACTTGTGTCAAATATTGTATCTTGTATCTTATGTGGGGGCCAGTCAGTGCAGACCGGCGACACTTCGACCCAGTGGGATCTTTTGTGTCGACACTCTCCCAATAACGACTGCCATAGATGCTCATGGCAGGCGGGGCCGACGGCTTAACGTGCTCTCCAAGGCACGGAGCAGGCGATAATTGTCAATCAATACGCACATAATTTCGAAAAGTCATATATCTTCCGAAAGTCAGAGGTGCGCGACGTGGGTTCGAACCCGAGACTCTCTGCATTGCAGTCTGTTGGTCTCCCCACTGAGCTATCGCTGCTCTTGTGTCAAATATTACTTGCTATCTAAATTATCGTATACATCATAATAACATTTTACGAAGAACCCTTTATACCTAAACTCTATTTTGAAATACTTTTGGTGATGATGTTTGTGAGGTATATTGTTAGGTATTTTGATTGTTTCTGAAGATCTTGCTGGATGTTCTGAATGAGATCGAGCAGTCCTTAGTAACCTTTCCTTGTCGAACCATGCGATTACGGGGGAACGTGGGTGCACAAGTTTATAACAAACAGTCGGAGTACCCCAGTGTTTTGTTTAAAGAGTAAAGCTGGCGTAATCTTCACTGGTACTGTCCTCTCGGCGTGTGCCATTTTCCTGCTAACGATCATGTCGGTGTACTTGAGTAAACCTAAAATTATAATACATTTGTATGCAAACATTGAGAACAAGGTCGGTGAGGCTGCCGTGACGTTAAAACGTGCGGCCTGAACCCGTATGCAATAACAGACCAAACCTCAACCGATTGAGTCGCAATGGCACACCGGCGGCCAATATATTTACAATTATGTCTGGCATACCAAGTATTCACAGGTTAATGTTATGTTCAGTAATATTGACTTATTATAAATGCGAATGTGAGTTTGTTTGTAACGCTTTCACGCCTTAACTACCCGACCGATCATTATAAATTTTGGTGTACATGTTATCAGAGGAACAGAAAAGAACAGAGAACTTGTCATCTAGAAAAAGTACTGTAGCTAAACCAATCTACATTTACGCAAGCGAAGCCGCGGGAAAAACTAGTAGGTAATAAAATCGTTAAGGAGTCATGTTGTTATTGTTTTTTTAAATAGACTTTTCAAGCCTGACAGCCAACTGGAGAGTATGCCTGCTCCGTGCCTCGGAGAGCACGTTAAGCCGTCGGTCCCGGCTGCCATGAACATCTATGGCAGTCGTTATTGGGAGAGTGTCGGCACAAAAGATCCCACTGGGTCGAAGTGTCGTCGGTCTGCACTGACTGGCCCCCACATAAGATAGATACATATCCATCTTACAGAAGATCGTAGCCAAAAACCTTGTGTTGTATCCCTGCAGTAAGTTCCTACTTACTGCAGGAACATGACACGAAGTTGAAGGAATGTAGGATAATCATATCTACTAAGTGCCTAGTGCGAGTTTGTTTTACGTTAACGCGATCGACATGTTTATGACGTTCGACGCTTTGATTGGCCCGCTCCAAGCTCTTAACCAATCAGAAAGCCAAACGCAGTAAACGTTACGATCGCGTTATCGTAAAAATAACTCACACTAGGCAACCAGATTAAGAAGACGCTGTTTTCTCAGTAGGTCATTCTTTTACCTTATGTCCTATTAGTGCAGCAATATAGTGCCATGGATCCTGATTTCAGCCTTAACGCAGTTATCAAAACACTACATATCAAAACAAAAGTAGACCAAGTGTCTGATTAGTTTACTTTTTCTTTTTTCGTGTGGTTAGTGGCCAACCTGTTGTCAAGAGTTATTCAAGCCGCCCGTAGGCCTCTGACATGGCTTAACGACTGCTGTCAATTTGACAACAACTGGGACCGACTTTTTACGTGCGCTCCGAAGAACGGAGACGCGCAGATGAAATACCACTAAGCGGTCACCCATCTACAGACTGACCGCACCCAACGTTGCTTAACCTCGCTAATCGTTTACCGGTTAGTGATTGCAACTGGCTATGAGCGCCTCCATTAGTTAATTATGTAGGTGCCTTCTTCGCACTATGGAAAGTTATTGAAATCTAGCATAATATTAAAAAAGCGTGATATTTATCATATTTTATTTGCCTCGTAGCATCTCTTAGACCCAATAGTTAAATAGTATCTTTATTAAACTTAAAGAAGGCATTGCTGATCCTAGCAACTGAGAAGTCGAGCCGACTGTTCGTACTGTGCAATTTATTTATTCCGGAACAAGCTTTTGCTTCGCTCCCATAAAAGTAGTTTAAGTTAGGTTACATGTATCAGTACTTTTTAGAGTTCGAAAAATCTCTTATGCAACAGCTTTGTCCGTCCGTCCGTCTGTCTGTTATACAACTTTCAACTCAAGTACCGTAAGACCGTAAGAGCTAGATTCGCGATTAACGCCTTTCGACTCAGCATAGTCGATATATACCTGAAATGACTATGACCTTTGACCTCTGACCTCAAGGTCACATGATACCATCTTTCAACTCAAGAATCGTAACAGCTAGAGACTCGCGGTCAACGCCATTCGATTTAGCATAGTTGACATACCCCGAAATAACTATGACCTTTGACCTCTGACCTCAAGGCCACGTAATACCATTTTTTCGAACTGTAAGATTTACGGCAATTCATGGCCGTTTCTTACTTGTATTTAAATGAAATATACCTACTCAGTGATAATTATTAATTGACTATGGTGATGTGTGTTACTATGACCTGACTGCAGATCTACTCAATAAATATGACCGACTTCTAAATAACTACATTCGACTCATCTAACAATCTTCGTAAATATGACCATATTTCATCTCATAGATCCACTTTAAAATGGTTACCCATTCGTCAATGCCGTAGTTTGCGTGCCTTTATAGTATTATTTTCTGTTCTAACCTCAGCAAATGCCCCACTTATTTAACCTGCCTTTTCCAATACCTATGTTCTAATCATGACAGAAGTCTTCGTTCTTCCAATAATAATGAAGGAAACCAGAAGTATGAGAGGGACAAAGTAAGAGCAGGTGCTCATACTTTGTCCCTCTCATACTTCTGGTTTTCTTCATTCTTCTTTCTTTGTCCAGTATGTTGATGATTGCTCATGAAGTCAGGATGCCCACAAACCGTTACGCTTTCAAGGTAAAGTGCTCTCCTCTTCGACAGTTTATCAGATTCTTCTCGTCATTAATATAATACGTATGTATGTATATACATACATTTCATATAGATACATATATATATATATATATATGAGTATATATTTTATTTTGTGTCTATAATATGTTTATTGGTATGTATTTATTATGTACAAGTATGTTCCATGCTGTATGCACATACTTCATTTTATCTCTGCATCACCCTACGGTTGACTGGTAGAGAATACCCTTGGCATTAAGTCCGCCGATGTATTGTTTTATGTATAAATTCAAAACAAAATAAATAAATAAAATTTAATAAATAATATATATAGCTTTATAACAGTTAAAGAATGTTTAAAATCGGTTGAGTAGTTTTTGTGTTAAATCATAACAAACAAACAAACATACAAACAAAAAACCTTCTTCTTTATAATATAAGTATAGATTCGTCCTTAATTTCGGCACGTAACCTCTCGATTATCCTACACCCGTTTGTGGAGTAGTCCGAACAAAAGGGTCACGTCATTTAGAAAGAAATAATTCAAATCTTATATGGAGAAGGAGGGGCGAATCCTAATATTTATATAAAATATACATTAGAAATACATTAAATTAATGGAAAAACACTACACGCGCACAATTATGCATATGACACACGCAAGCGAACCGCGTAACTATGGTTACATATATCAATATAATATAATGACATATATCAGCAATATCTTACAGGCGAAATTAGGTCGAATTTCGAGCACTAGGCGACCGCTAGTAATATTTAATTTGGGTTTATGTTTTATAATACGTGGTAGGTAGGAATGCAAACGGCATGTATCTGTACTTGTGGCTGGATTGTAGTGCCTTCGATGCATATTTAGCGCGGTTTGTAAATATTTGTGTGCCTGAATCGACAAACACGAGTAGAAGACCACTCTGGTAAGCTTTTGACGTTGTTTGTAGCAATAAATAGCTTAATATGAAAACACATTTATTAGATTGCAAATGTACGTATTCATCAAAAATGTTGTCATGCGTAGATTCCTTTAGCAGTGCGACTAGTAAACAATATTATTACATTTGTTTGTAATTTACGTTTAAAACATCCTTCATGAAATGATACTTGCTTCTAAGTAGTTAGTTGCTCAGTTACAGCGATGGACGGGTATTTAGTTCGTCGTGAACGTTGTTTTAAAATCAGTCAATACCGCATGATCATTACAAAAATATTTCATTTCTCACGAATAAAGTCAATTGTCGTAGTGTTAATTTTATTGTGTCTTGTATACTATAGAAATATAGAGACGAATGAAACGGCAAGTAAATTTCTAAATGAACAAAATATTGACCTCCAATGCGAAATACCTCAACTGGATCCCTTCTCGAAAGAAGCAGCTATGCAATATAAAATACGTAAGGAAATCCCTAATATTTATTGCGACAGCGACAATTGGGTTAAGTGTTATCATTCGAAGTGCAAGGTGGTGGATAATAGATTGAATCTTATGCGTGATATTATATGTACATATAGAGATATTATATACACAAGCGATAAAGAATACGTTTTCAGTAAACCTACTTACATTAAAGATGATCAAGAATATACACTCATAGACAGCGATCATGCTAAAGTAGAATGTACCGGGCTGTTTAATGAAGGTCTAGTATGGAATTGGACGTATTACTGTACAGGCTTTCGTAAGTTAGTCAAACCAGAATCATCAAAATCAGGTCGAGAGAACAATTTAAATGTACTCATACTAATGTTTCATTCTACCTCAAGAACCAGTTTCATAAGAAATTTGCCAAGAACTTACGAATATTTACTTAAAACCCTTAATGGAACGGTACTCAATGGATACAACATTGTTGGTGACGGCAGCTCCGGAGCGTTGTTTCCTATTCTAAGCGGACACACTGAGTACGAGTTGCCCAATGTAACAAAAGATTCAAAGAATAATCGTACCTTGGATTCTATTCCTTTTATATTTTATAAACTCAAGGAGGAGGGCTATCGTACAGCTTTCTTAGAAGACATGCCATGGATAGGTAACATTCAGTCCAAATATAACGGTTTCCGCCACCAGCCGACTGACCACTACCTTAGATCCCTTTTCATGAAGGCAGCTTTGACACAAACTCCCTCGTGGCAACAAGATGGTACCGATAGATTCTGCGTTGGAGATACGCCGCAATACCAATTGATGCTCAATTTATCAGACCAATTTTTACTCCTAGATGGAAAACGATTCTGCCACACTATTATATCGGATCTCACTCATGATAACCTTAATATGCTCTCGGTAGCAGACACGTCGGTGTTGAAACTCCTAGAGAATTTGTATGACCGCCGCCAATTTCAGGATACATTGATCCTAGTTATGGCAGACCATGGACCTAGATTGGGTAACATCAGAAACACATTTCTAGGTAGATTGGAGGAACGACTTCCATTTCTATGTGTTATATTACCCGAAGAGTTAAAGCGGCGACGACCTGGTGCACAAGCTGCTCTGGAGGTGAATGCAAATAGATGGACAACTCCATTTGATGTTCACACCACTATATTAGACGCTCTAGATATGCCAGAGCATATGAACCCATACAAAGTGTCAGGTGCGAATATACCGAGAGCTCTGAGTTTCTTGAAGCCGATACCCAAAAACCGGTCATGCTGGGCTGCGGGGATAGAACCGCACTGGTGTACTTGCTTGAGTTGGCACAATGTTTCGACAGATGATCCCCTATATCAAAAGGCTACCCAGTTTGTTAGGCGTTATATTAACTTGCTGACAGCTGTTGTCAGAAATAAGTGCGCGGTTCGCACCATCTCTGTCATACACTGGGTGAAGAGATTGCGAGCGAACAAACAGATGTTGACTCTAAGCGACGGTCTTGTAAGAATTGAGAAGGACAATTACCAAGTAAGAATTGTTATGAGTCCAGGTAAAGCAATTTACGAGGCTTTAATGATGTACGAGAATGAAAAGAAAAAGTTTTTGTTAAAGGCAAGGCATATATCGAGAATCGATCCATATAGCAAGGAACCTAGTTGCATTAGCCATGTACGACCAAACTTAAATAAGTTTTGTTATTGCATTGATAAAAATCAAACTTTATAGTTAGATATTATTAAACAAAGACATCTTACAAAAAAATTTAAGCAAATTCATTAGGTTGCAAAGAGTGAGTGATAGCTGATAACTAACGCGATGCAAAATTGAGATACCTATAGGTTATAGACAAAGCCATAGTCAGTTCGAGGAGTAAAACTCTAATCATAAAAAGAGATGTGAAAATTAATTTTAGTTATTAAGGACATTATATTATTATCCGAAATTCTGTATGCCTGTATGAATGAAGTCCATTGAACGTATCAAATTAACATAAAAACTAAAATCTTGCTTGGTTTACTTAATCCTTTTTGAAATATAGCTTGGTGTTGTGCTCTAGAAATTTGCAAATTATTTTGTCGTTTCATTTGATGTAATTTTCTCTACATTATTATTATATATTTTTTCATTTTATTATATTTCTCTTTTGTGCAAGAATAAATAGATGTTTTTATTTCTTATTTTCTGATATAGTGGATAATACCTCCTTGATTCGTTTTCTGGGAGATCGTGCATATCCAGTATCCTTGGTAACAAGTATGTTTTTAAACAATAACCATGGTGCATGTTTACTTTAAAGATAAGACATATATACTTATAAATAGGAATAGTTCTAAGTCTGCATAACTAGGTATTCTATTATGATAATAAGTGAAAAAGCTTTACATTAATGTCTACGAGTACTTAAGTAGTCTATGAAGCAGGACGCGACCGTCATACTTACCTTTTACAGTTTGGCAGATCTTGAATCATATGTTTTAGTACTATTCTGAAAGAAGAAGAAAATATCTCATTATAAAACAGTTTTCTTGTTTTTTAAGAGGTATTTTTAATAGTGGCACCTATGATCAAATTTTCAAAGTTCAAAGATCAGCTTGTTTCTATTCGTCCAATTATATAGCGAGAAGAACTAGTTTCACACTACAAAGGATCGTGACCAGGAATTTAGAAACAGAGTATTGCGTTCTAACGTAGACTTACTACAGCTCCTTAAAGAGAAGCTGTTCTTAGTTCTTTTTCCAGAAAGACATGTCTTTGTCTCTGTGCTGTTAACTCACGCAATCGTTTTTGCCGCTGGTAATGTGCGATTAGTGCTGATGAATTGTATCCGAAGGATAATGTTATGTAGCCTGCGCGAGCTATTTGCGCAAGAAGCTATAGATATAGGTCAAGGCCGCACTACTACATCGTAGGCGACCAGAGACAAAACATATCATTGTCTTATCTGTCGACAGTGCGGCTACGATCTTAATATTGACTGCACGAAAGGCGAAGTGGCTTAAATGGTCGCCTCGCTATTGCCACTGACCCGTGTGTTGTGGGTTTGATCGACATGAGACAAAAAATTGTGTGATCTACAAATGGTTGAAGTTCTTACGTCTGTTGTTTGAAAACATTGTATAGGTAGATTTAATACAAGTGAAGAAGTTGCCTTTAATAAAAAAGAAAAACGGTGTATGTATGTTATATGAGTTTGTTTTTACGTAGTCGCCGCTGCGGCCTCAGCCTTATATTGCGTGTTCTAAATATTTTTTCCTCAAATGTTGTATAAGGTGACATTGCATTTTTAATGCGTCACGTGAAGTGACGAGAAATTGTAGTGACGGTCTAGAATCTAGATAAACAGGATAAATACTAATATGACCGCTAGATATACGTTGGCTTGTTTTGTTGGTATATAATTGAACAATGAAAATAACATCGATATTGAGGGAGTCTTTTGAAACTGTGGCTGATGTTTGTGCCCACATTTCTGAGGTCTGAGGTCTTTCGTTCAATCCCAGATTGACCCAAGATGTCGGGCAAACTAGTGCTATCGGCGTTTTCTTTTAGGGAATCCTCAGAAGCAGTACAGAGTAGGGACTTTGGGAAATGGGCAAGGTCTTAATATATAAAAGCGAAAGCTCTCTCACTCACTGATTAAACTTGATATCCTTAAAATACTTTGATCTATGAAACTGTAATGTTGCAGGTGAATAGTTCATAGCTGGAGACGTCCGCTAAGAACGTATTTTTCGAAATTCAACGTCTAAGTGCTACATATGTAGGAACATTGTACTTCTAGAACTGGTGTAAAATATCATAAAAATTAAGGTGGGTGTTGTTATTGACGTTAATGGGAGGCGAATTATATAATATAATATAATATTCTATCACATACACAGAACACGATCTAGCCCAAACTGCGCAAAGCTTGTACTATGGGTACTTACTAGACAATGGATAAACATACATATATCCTTTTTTTTTTGTAAATACCTACATTTTATAAATAGAAACATCCAGACCATGACAAACATCCATGTTCACGCACACAAATGTTTGACTTGTGCGGGAATCGAACCCGCGGCCTCAGGCGTGGCAGTCGGTTACACTAACCAATACGCCATCGAGACCGACTTGTCGACGAATTACGAAAGTAGCATTTCTTTGAAAGCCCAATTTGGCAGACATAGCATAATGTTATAATAAAGTTGAAGAGTATGTTTTTTTTGTTGCAAATTGGTAATTCTTGGCACTCATTAGCTTTAAACAAATAAATGCTTTCGACCCTATTATGTGCAACTTGAACCTAAAACCATAGCTGGCAAAATATAGGTGTAATACGCATTTAGGTACATAACCTTTTGGGGATATAGTTATAAGACTACATAATTGTGTATGTGAAGCTCTCAGTTCGCGAGATGTATGAAAATGTTTCTAGTAAACGTCAATATTCTCGCCTTCTACGCCGTGGAACTGAAAACAGCTGGCGAAATGTAGGTGAAACACATCTAGTTTTAGTTTTAGAGTTCAAAAAATCTCTTATACAACAGCTTCGTCCGTCCATCCGTCCGTCCGCCCGTCTGTCTGTTAAACAACTTTCAACTCAAGAAACGTAAGAGCTAGAGACTCGCGGTCGACGCCATTCGACTCAGCATAGTTGATATACCCCCGAAACGACTATGACCTTTGACCTCTGACCTCATGGTCACGTGGTTATCACTCGAACTCTAAGATCTCGACACTAGAACTCGAACTCTAAGACTTACGGCAGTTCATTGCCGATTCTGTTCCTAGCACTGTACTTCTTTAAAATACTATTTTTTTTGTTGTTCTATTGTTACGCTAATTACTTGTGCATTTTTTATTTTAGCTTATAGCTTTATATATTTTTTGGCGCTATTGTATATTTATATGTGGAAACTGCTTTGGATTAAGTGTAGTTAATTTGAACATTAATTATTTTCGAATTGTATCTGTTTGTTTCCCAAATAAAATAAAAATAAAAATAAAAAATAAAATTCTCACTGGTTTTTTTAAGAAGACTACTCTCGCTCCAGCAGTAAATACTGTTTTGCGGGGGACTGTACGAACATTCAAACAACGAACATACAGAACATCCAGACTCGGAACAACAATTTGTGGTTACACAAATTTTAGTCGCGTGTGGGATTCGAACCCACACGCACAGGCGTTTACTTAAACCACTATGCCTTCCGTGCAATCATTTTTGCCTCCCATTCGGTAATATAAAGTCGAGAGCCTACATAAGTACCTATACAAAATGTACACTTTAACCTTGATCACGATTGTTGATTATAATGATGGTTTTAAAATTGTACAAATGTTATTTCACGGACGCCGAACGCGGAATATGCAATTGCGCAATTAACTTGTTTGATTTTTAACATCAACACGTATATCGCTTCAACGTCATTTTATTGTATCCATGTAACGTCACGGTGATAAAATTATTTTATTATAATAATAGAGCCTGCCTCGGTGGCGCAGCGGTTGTGTGTAAGAATGAATAAAATAAGACAATATTATGAAAAGAGTAGATCGATGGTTAAATCAAACATAAAATCTTTCTTTTCGATGTAGCATTTCTTGGACAAGTCGATAACATATGATTATTATAAAATAAATGAGCAGCGATAGCTCAGTGGGGAGACCAACAGACTGCAATGCAGAGGGTCTCGGGTTCGAACCCACGTCGCGCACGTCTGACTTTCGGAAGTTATATGACGTTTCGAAATTATGTGCGTATTGATTGACAATTATCGCCTGCTCTGTGCCTCGGAGAGCACGTTAAGCCGTCGGTCCCGGCTGCCATGAACATCTATGGCAGTCATTATTGGGAGAGTGTCGGCACAAAAGATCCCACTGGGTCGAAGTGTTGCCGGTCTGCACTGACTGGCCCCCACATAAGATACATACATACATTATAAAATAAAACGGTATTAAAAATTGTGCATTATAAATAATGGAGTGGATAGAGATGAAAAATAGGCTGTCTTGCTATTTCATGGGATCTAAAACCTTATATGGAGCTATATGGTGTAGTATAATTCTTTATCCCTTCGAGGATATACGCGTGAGATTAAGATGAATTTCAAGTCTTGAAATGTCACACATGATTAAAAACCCATTGTGTTTGACTGCCGGTGTACCGTTGCATGAAGAGATGATATAAGTTGTGACTCGGTACTAATATAATTTAGTCAAGTAATGACGCCTAATACGAACAAAATAATAATTTACTAGCGATAAGTTATATACAAACTTTTGAGAGCTAATGCGAACTATCCAGATCTAACACACACATTCCAGAAACCCTCGCGTAACTCGATACGACTAGTTTTAGATAAACTCATGTAAAACCAATATAGGAATTTTTCGCCCGCTTATTATAACATATTTGCCCACAAAGGACCCACATTTTCTAAAAAGTTGTTTGGTGTATTAATTCGAAATTCTTAGGAGCAGCATTAGGTCTAGAATAACATTAGCGATATTATATATTGGATTTATTATTTAATTACATTTATCTTACTCTGCTACACATCAATTAATTATATAATGTAATCCTAAAACGATTTAATGGGGGTAATTTCATGTTCCAGTACAGTACAATACAGGAGAACCACATGGTTAGCTACGTTTATAATTTACATAAAACAATTACATCTGCTGCTATGCAAACTGTGTATGTCCTGAGTTCGGTATTCGGATTAAGCAACATTTTATTGCGTCTTCTGGCAAAGAATTTTCAGTTAGCAGAACTGACTAGAACAGTGCAGCAATATTTAATACTCTCGCCCCTCATTCCGTGAGTGGTGAGACCTTAGCCGGCGAAATGTGTATGTAATACATACATACATAGATTCACGCCTGTTTTCCAGAGGGGTAGGCAGAGACTACGAATTTCCATTTCATTTCCACTTCTCTGGCTTCATTCACTTTTATCACATTCCTTACATGCCCGTCGCTTCAAGGTGCTCTTAACCTGGCCTTTGTCAAGAACACCTCCAATCTGATCGAGAAACGTTCGCCTAGGTCTTCCTCTTGGGACTGTTCTATTCACACTAGCCTTATAAACTTTCTTAGTCAGCCCTTCCTCGTCCATTCTTTCTACATGCCCAAACCAGCTTAACATACCCTTTTCTATTCTTGTCACTATATCCACTTTCATGCTGTATCTCTCTCTAATCACACTATTCCTTATTCTATCTTTCAGAGTCACACCACATATATTTCTCAGCGCTCTCATTTCTACAGCATTTATTCTGCTCTCATGCTTTTTTGCCATACACAACTTTCACTTCCATACATAAGAGTGGGCATTAATAGTCCTCTATGAATTAATGAGATGATGATATTAATGAGATGAAATCATTTATGTTATGATATTAATGATGATATTAATGAGATTAATGAGATAAAATCATTTATGTTAATTTGTAATACAAATTAACATAAATGATTTTATCTCATTAATATTATTAAGAGATTATTTTTATTATTAGATTTTACAGTAAATATATAGTATAATGGCTGTAACACCTTGTTGAGATGTTTCTATACAGAAATTATAACAAATATGCGTTTTAAAAGAATGACCGTGAGTTTCTTGCAGGTATCTTCTCATAGGCACAGCCAGCTTTAGTAATTTAGTAAATAACTCATTAACCTATATACATATTTTGTCGTTCATAAGTACATATTACTTGTGCACCTAAATGTATTTTGACTTGACTACGTATTTGGCTACCTTATCAGGGATATAGACGTGATTTTATATATGTATGTACGTATATAATTCAAAACTAATTATATTTTATTACGCTAACGAAGAAGGCTAGTTTTTGTTAATGATATCTATAATATACGCGATAAAAGTTTCAATAACAGTTATGAATCTAAGTGAACCTGTGTAATGTAAATATGTGAGATATTTTCTATAATATTGTTAATAATAGGGATTTAAATATGAAGCTGGTACTCAAAACCTGATACCTAACCGAATCGGTTTAGACTAAAAAGCAAATCTTGATATTATTCTAACTAAAATAAAACAAAATGAAGAGTAACAAAATGTGAGTTTGTTTGTTACGCTTTCACGCCTTAACTACTTAACCGATCACCATACAATGTTGCATACCGACTGTCAGGGATAAAAAAGGACTTTTCTCCTTTTTCATAACTGACCTTTGCCAAAGTATCTTTTACCAAGAATAAAGGTACTGTTCCCGAGGAATAGAAATTCATTTACAATATATTCTACAATGCAAGCTAAGCAGTGGGCAAAATCTAGCACTACATTGTAAAGCTTACGAAGTGTCTGCTGTGCTTCCTTAATGGTAAGTTTACGCCCTATCTAAGCCTTAGTTTATCAAGTGTCCATCCATTACAACGACTACTAGTCAACGGGTAGGCTTCTTTGTTTGATAAAATGCAGCATCAAATACCAGCTAGCTGCAAATAGGTATTAAAACAGATGTTTATGGCTACGTGGATGCATTCAAACAATATTGCGTACTATAGCGGTCAAGTGCAGGTCGGACTTACACTTTGTATCTAAGTATATTTAATTATTTATATACACTTGGTAAGCAAAACGTATTAATTGAGTTGTGCGGTAGGGCAAGACGGTTAGTCAACCAGTCAGTTATTCAGTCACAGCAGCGAACCGGCGCGCGGCGCGGCGTCCAGACACAATAAGTTTTCAATTAGAATATGTCTGATATTTCTACAGCTGACAGACTAGAATAAATCTTATTGGTAAAGAGTTCAATTCAATTTGTGAGCAACTTTATCAGACTTTATGTTATGATTATCCCAGAAGACGACGTCATGCCGGAATCAGGTAACAGGCTAAGTTATTATAGATAACAGTAAAATATATATAAAAACCTAGCTAGCCCATATTCATAATATGGGCCATAATGGTCCATATTATGATAATACTATATAATTATAATAATACATAACGTAGGTCTTAAGGCACCTGCCTTAAGACCTACAGCTGTAATCAGTCAATCAGTCATCTAAACAAAGGGGGTTTTCTTGTAATGTTTTATGATTAATGTCTAGTTAATCTGGTTATAGCTATATGGTATCAACTTTAATCAGAAAATAAATTCACAAACCTCATAAATTCAGCTTTGTAGTTTTCAAAAATATTTTAGAATAGATATCAATGCGATTAAAAAAACGAAGGATAGTGATATCAATGCGTTTAAAAAATAGAAAGATATCATTGTGTTGATATTTTATATGCAGCAACGCAGCAGTACTGCCTTATTGCATACCTGTTATTTCGGTTAGATCTACTAAATTGTAAAAATATATACTTTTTGACTTGTATGCCAGGTTGTCGTGGCAATAGATCCGTTAATCACAGCCGGAGAGCGATATTTCGAGAAGAACCAAAGTCACTTGTGCAAGCGAAGTCGTAAATAAAATCGTTTAACACAAAATGTCGCAAAATAAGATATAGGTAGGTACTCAAAGTACACGCGCAAAAAGTACAATGACATTCAACCGATGTTTGAAAAGCAACTGAAAATACAGATAAAATAAAACAATAAATGTGTTTAGTTGACTTGGATCAGTGTTGCCATGCTTGCACTATAGAAAAGCGTATAATACCGACAAAGTGGTATTTATTATGGTCCTTTTTACTAAAACTTATGACTTTTTAAGAAATTGGTCATATCTGTGTTGAAGTTCAATAATGGTATTTATAAAATAGCATTCGTATAAACTACGTAAGAAAAATTACAGACAAGCTAAATAGGCGATAATTTCTCTGATAAAACCGTACACATATTGTAAAAACTGTAGGCATGGCAACACTGCGTCTCTCAGATGTAAACAATGGATGCCGATGTATTTGTAATGGCGAAAATACTTATTAAAACGAAAATAAGATTCGAAAGTGTCCGTGAGTTTGTAATGATTGATTATTAAGTCATAAAATAAAATACAAATTGTTGTTTAGGTGGAATGTGTGTTGATTCATAGGCCAAATTGTTCATTGTCCTTTGTTAGGTTACCGCGGAGTGGCCCAAAAGCCATCCCAGACGGCTAGTTATGACAAAACACAATTTAAAAATTTATATTATATATTATATAGCTGTTATGTGTAAATAATGTAATGCGGATATAATTAGGATAAACAAAAGTATGCTATGTTATATTCTGTCTTAAAATTTTATGCAAATGTATAGGATACCCTTGACGACGCCCTTGATACATGATATATATATTTGTACATAAGGACACATATGTATGTGTTAATTTTCTAAACTCAGCTGTTTGTAAACCTATATTTTTTATTAATAAAGACGAACGGAAAAATATGTGTGTATTTTTCCTTCAATCGACTTTGTTATTCAATTTGTATGTTTTTTAATGGGGAACATAATATACTAGAGGCGTTTGTCTTGTTTGCTTACTTTTACTGGGCTCCGCAAAGTTTATCTTCTTCTTTTTCTTTAATTTAAGACCGTATCTCTTGTCGGTGGAGTAATCGCTACATATATCTGTCTTCTGCTTTCCTTTTAACCTATTGATATTATTCAACGCCGACTTTTTTCTTAAAGGTCCGCCTTTGTCCGACAAGTGAAGGAAAAGTTTTTGACGAACATTTTGACGTATCAAGAACTTCATCGTAGTCTCCTTTCTTAAATTCTTCTTCTAAGAACTCGTAGTGTTTTATAAAGTAGCCAATTCACTTTTATCTGAGTTAGTTACCATAATAGGTACACATCATTATAATATATGCGAGAAGTTCATAAAAAGATAGGTCAGACCCAAGAGCAAAAAGTCGTTTATAAACACTTAAAGTTTTAGCGATATTGCTCACTTTGTTTACTCTGAAGTAATTAGCGCTAGCTGAATGGAAAACCGTTGGACGGCCACGAAAAAATATTAAAAAATATTAATTTCGATTCTACGTCACATATATGTATATCTTTGACTGTTCTAAGACATGTTCGTATTTAATAGTTAGCTCGCGTTTGGTATAATATAGGACTGTTATTATTGATATAGTATGTATGTATGTATGTATCTTATGTGGGGGGGCCAGTCAGTGCAGACCGGCGACACTTCGACCCAGTGGGATCTTTTGTGTCGACACTCTCCCAGTAACGACTGCCATAGATGTTCATGGCAGCCGGGACCGACGGCTTAACGTGCTCTCTGAGGCACGGAGCAGGCGATAATTGTCAATCAATTCGCACATAATTTCGAAAAGTCATATAACTTCCGAAAGTCAGAGTTGCGCGACGTGGGTTCGAATCCGAGACCCTCTGCATTGCAGTCTGTTGGTCTCCGCACTGAGCTATCGCTGGTCAGTATTGTTATAGTAACTACCTATTAGTTCGCTCTGTATATCATTTACGTGCAATACGCTGTACACCATATCTAAAGTTGTACTCCTGTTAACCAATGACATTCTCAAATACAGGCAATGCCACAAAAGTATCGTAACAAAATTTATGTTTAAAGTAGTCTGGACGCCGGCGTCCAAATGTTAAAAGGTATTAGATTAACCTAATTGTGGACTTCTATAAATAAAATTATTAAGGCGAATATAAATGTAAATAATAATAAAAAATAAGTGTATCTTCGTTGTTATTAGTTTGGAGAACAAAGTAAAAATACGTATGCAATATATTTTTCTTATCTAAAAGACGGACTAAAAACTTGACATAGCAGTACCGAATACCCATAACATTTTAAAAACAATTACAGAAAAATTAACAAATACACTGAACTAAAAGACGAAATAGAAAGAATTTGGAAAGTCAACAAAGTTTACATTGTGCCGATTGTTATATCCACCACCGCGCTGGAGTAATCGCAAAATATTTACATCACAGTCTAAAATTGCTCGACCTAACATCAAATATGTACCTATATTAACATCCAAAAAGCACCTATATTAAACACAATGTGGAATTGTACGAAAAAGGAACTACATAGTCGCACTAGTTCCTTCAGTACCTCTGAAGGAACTACAGAGTCTTTTTTGTCTCAGTAGTTCATCCAAAGGATACCACCAAGAGACTCTGTAGTTCCTTCAAAGGAGCTAAAGGAACTACAGAGTCTTTTTTGTCTCAGTAGTTCATCCAAAGGATACCACCAAGAGACTCTGTAGTTCCTTCAAAGGAGCTAAAGGAACTACAGAGTCTTTTTTGTCTCAGTAGTTCATCCAAAGGATACCACCAAGAGACTCTGTAGTTCCTTCAAAGGAGCTAAAGGAACTACAGATTCTTTTTTGTCTCAGTAGTACATCCAAAGGATACCACCAAGAGACTCTGTAGTTCCTTCAAAGGAGCTAAAGGAACTACAGAGTCTTTTTTGTCTCAGTAGTTCATCCAAAGGATACCACCAAGAGACTCTGTAGTTCCTTCAAAGGAGCTAAAGGAACTACAGAGTCTTTTTTGTCTCAGTAGTTCATCCAAAGGATACCACCAAGAGACTCTGTAGTTCCTTCAAAGGAGCTAAAGGAACTACAGAGTCTTTTTTGTCTCAGTAGTTCATCCAAAGGATACCACCAAGAGACTCTGTAGTTCCTTCAAAGGAGCTAAAGGAACTACAGAGTCTTTTTTGTCTCAGTAGTTCATCCAAAGGATACCACCAAGAGACTCTGTAGTTCCTTCAAAGGAGCTAAAGGAACTACAGATTCTTTTTTGTCTCAGTAGTACATCCAAAGGATACCACCAAGAGACTCTGTAGTTCCTTCAAAGGAGCTAAAGGAACTACAGATTCTTTTTTGTCTCAGTAGTACATCCAAAGGATACCACCAAGAGACTCTGTAGTTCCTTCAAAGGAGCTAAAGGAACTACAGATTCTTTTTTGTCTCAGTAGTACATCCAAAGGATACCACCAAGAGACTCTGTAGTTCCTTCAAAGGAGCTAAAGGAACTACAGATTCTTTTTTGTCTCAGTAGTACATCCAAAGGATACCACCAAGAGACTCTGTAGTTCCTTCAAAGGAGCTAAAGGAACTACAGATTCTTTTTTGTCTCAGTAGTACATCCAAAGGATACCACCAAGAGACTCTGTAGTTCCTTCAAAGGAGCTAAAGGAACTACAGATTCTTTTTTGTCTCAGTAGTACATCCAAAGGAACTTACCAAAGGAACAACTGAGAACAAATGGAAAATTTATGCAGAGTGATGAGACCGAACCGAGTGATGAGAGTGTTTTGTTCTGTCTGTTGCACTAAGAACAATACACTCTCATTATATCTTATAGTGCGGTTACTTGGTGTCAACTTGTAACCGTCATCAAAACACCGGCTTACAGCCGAGTAATAATAATAATAATATAATATTCTATCACATACACACAACACCATCTAGCCCAAACTAAGCAGAGCTTGTACTATGGGTACTAGACAATGGATAAACATACATATATACTTTTTTTTTGTAAATACATACATATTATACATAGAAACACCCAGACCAAGACAAACATCCATGTCCATGCACACAAATGTTTGACTTGTGCGGGAATCGAACCCGCGACCTTAAGCGTGGCAGTCGGTTACACTAACCACTACGCCATCGAGTCGTCAAAACTCGAGTATTACAACAGTCCCTATATATATCTAATAATATACTATCACATACACACAACACCATCTAGCCCCAACTAAGCAGAGCTTGTACTATGGGTACTAGACAATGGATAGACATACATAATATACATATATATCTACCTTTTTTTTTTTTGTAAATACGAAAATTTATACATAGAAACACCTAGACCAAGGAAAACATCCATGTTCATGCACACAAATGTTTGACTTGTGCGGGAATCGAAGCCGCGACCTCAGGCGTGGCAGTCGGTTACACTAACCACTACGCCATCGAGGCCGTTAAATGTTTTACAAGGGCTTTTGTTGAACCGATTTCGGTTTGAGACCATCCCCTCTCTCGACGGCTAGTCCAGTTTATGATATAGCGTTCCCCTAAACCAACCGTCAGGTGATATTAGGTGGAGCTGCTGTACCTTCCAGTGCCTGAGAGCACCTTCCGAGACCAGTTATAAACAAGCCTTATCCCAAAATCTTGATTTCTCCATGCTATATATATACAGAGATCCGGTTCTCGTAAGCGAGCTACCTCGTGCCCAAGTGGCACTACCTGTTCTCTAGATAGGTGCCAGAGCAATAAAGCCGCTCACCACTCGCAACTCTGGGAGTAAACAACCAATACATAAACGTTCCGTCACGTATTTGAGTCGTCACTTTGCGTGCGCTAATAACTATAGATTGAACCAGACTAGATCTTTGGTTTGCAGGCAAAACTCTTGGAAGAAAATACAGTGCCTCTCTTCTATATTGACTCTTGGCACACAGCATCAACGTGTATTATATTGCATGTATCCCCTACTCCCCCATATATCACAGTTCGGAGAATTTGTAATCTGCATTAAGTATGTCATCCTGTTATGCATGTATCGTGCGATAGTATATGTTACACAGGTGGGAATTGTCTCGGTGGCGCAGCGATAGGGAATAAAATAATAACATTTTTATTTATTTCTCTCTTCACATAGATTCACAACAATATACATAAAACACAGTTGACACAAAACATATATTTATAGAATTATGAGAGTTTGTGAGAGACTGGAGTCCATACTAGGGCAACCCTGTGTTACGGATCACCAGTCCCTCACGCAGAACTACAGGTACGACTATTATACAATGCAAAACGTAGTTATTCGAGTATTTATAAAATATAATATACTAGAAGGGAATGTGATCACTGTGCTAGTCTCGAGTTCGATTCCTGGGTTGGGCAAGTGTTAATGGGTTTCTTTGTTAAGATTTGTCAGTAGCGGTGCGGAGTATGTAGCTGCGACTGGTAGGCTATAGTTTCGGCCTCTTTTACGTTTACCTAAATAACAGTTGGTGACATGTTAGTGCGATATACCTCAGCTTGCTCCTTTGGGGAGACAGGTGTTATAATTTGTATGTATGTATTTTGGGCCCACGTAATAGCCAGTGAGCCTATCAAGTCGCTTCAGACGCCGTGCTTCTACGGAGAATTTAGTAACAGAAAAAAATATAGCCCTACCCGATCTGGAGGTTGAACCCGAGACCGCATGAACAGCAAATCAATTTACTATCTTCGTGCTATCGAGGCACTTCATAAATAGGTGAAACTGTGTTCACAAAAAAATTGTGTGGTCTAGGAAATAATGAGTTGATAGAAACTATATCTGCTTGTCTCTTCGGCATTATACAGATGAAGATATATGAAGTCTGCCAATCCGCAGTGAGCCAGCGTAGTGATGTATGGCGTAAACCTTTTCTCCCTGAAAGAGGCCCGTGCCCAGCAGTGGAACGGTTTAAATACACTTATACTTACTTATACATACATACTTGGTTCTATAAATGTAGATAAAAATAAAATAGTACTGTTACTGAACAGTACTATTTTTTGTATGAAACGTACGCTATGGCCTGTTCTGTTCACCTGACAACGTTCATGCGAAATTTCGTCATCATCGGTCGAGTAACTACTCGACCGATGATGATGTTTTGTTACGCTTAACTAAGCGTAACAAAATTCTTACATTCGCATTAATGATATTAGTTAGCATTAGTATTACACTATACAGAATACTGAATACTCAATAAATCAATACATCTTTATATATATTTATGCGATAAAGTCAATAAATATCTTGCTAAAGTAAGTTTGTACAGTCTGTTTTGGTACCGGGAAAAGAATTACCGCGTGACCACTTGGTTAGGCGGTACATTACTTATATTATATTCTTTTTGCGTTGGGCGATGCTCCTTATTCATATCCCCTCGCCACAAAGGGAGGCGAGAGGGTTATGTTGGGCTCGTCTGAGACCTTGGGCCTCCCAACTAAAACCCCACGGTGTCCCAACTCGCTGCCTTTATGGTGGGTGGGCCGCCGGACAGTAATTTCAACAGTCAGCCCACCCAGCTGTGCTCTTTGCAGGTTTAACGCCTGTGGCGATAGCTTATGGGCGACGCCCCGGCACAACAAAGGGCGTCGCTCCAACTCAATGGCCTATGGCTGGGCTATCGCGGCATCAGTTGCGAATTACCGCACTGTTTCACCTGGTCTGCCGGCGGCGACCCGGATCCGTGAGAATCACGGATCCTCCCCACCTCCTCCCTCCGCGAGATGATATTGTGAAGGGATGCGGTCGCTATCCAATTCCTCCCTCTGGCGATCACGGAAGCTCATGGCCGGCAGCGACAGGACATTGCCAACGTAGAGATGTAGACACAGGCATGGTACCAGACCATGACTATGTCGACATCTCTTTCAATCGAGAGGGCGGCATCACCCTATGAGGTGGGGCCAGCAATCGTTAGCTGACTATCCGGATTGCCATAAGCTACTATGAATATTACGAAATATAGTGAACATTTTCAAAAATAATTATTTCAGTAACTGTTAGTTACATGATCAAACGTGGTTGTAAAAATACCAGTGCCACGAGACCTATATAATATAGTTTGTAATGCTTGTTTGCAATTGCAAGGCCTCGGTATCGACTCCGGACCGCGTAAAGTATTAGTAGGTTCTCAGAATATTCAGGCTCACCTCATATAATGTCGGGACTAAAACATATAAGCTTATATATCTATATCAGGGATGTTGCGGATGCAGATTTTGTGACATCTGCGGATACGGATGCGGATACGGATTTTTGAAGACTCACATCCGCAGATGCGCATTCCGATGCGGATGTGCAAATCGATGCGGAAGATTCACAATTTCGGATGCGGATGTTGATGTCAATTGTTTATCTTATTTAATAAAAAGTATCTAATATCACCGCCTTCGCAGATTCAAGACTGTTTTGCAAAGGTTCAAAAATTAAACACGTACTACTGAACAAGTGATTTCTTTCTTATTGTAACCTACGCTATCTGGATCTGCATTAACATCCGCGTTGATTATTGCGGATGCGGATGCAAATATCCAAATCGATGCGGAAGCTTTCGCAACATCCCTGATCTATATAAATGCAGACAAAAAAGTTTTGTACATACATTGTTTTCTCTGATTGCCAACAGTTTTCTTTTCTTGTTTTTTTTTTACCTAGTAGCTATTAACGAGCTTAAATGTAACTTCATTTTTTTCTTCAAGTTTGTTAAAATTATTATGCTCCTATTTTGACCACTGTGCGAACCCTAGTCAATGTGAAATCGCAGCTGGCTAAATGTACATGAAGTTTAATTCTGCTTTCCATTTAATGGATATACTAGCTTTTGCCTGCGGCTTCACTCGTGTAAAAGTAGGTTAAGTTAGATAAGGTTATCTATGTTAGTACTAGTATTTTTTTGAATAAAGTGTAGCCTAAAGTGCTCGGTGATAATCTAGCTTTCAAATAGTGAAAGCATTTTTGAAATCGTTTGTGTAGTCATTGAGTTAAATCTTGTCAACCAAACAAACAAAGAATCTAATCTTACCTCATTATATTATTAATATAGATAAGCGTGAATCCACGTATAGAATATTTGCCTAACTATTAAGTCACAGTTGATCTTACAGTGACTGTTCAATTAGATTAGACGATTGCATTCGAATCAAATTCGATTATGCATAACAGCATGCATTGCGGCCTTGACTGCAATGTTCGGTTCACGAAGTACACTAGCAATACTAATAAATAGTAATAGTTCTGTATTCGAATATCGCTCGAATGCAATGATACATTTCATGCATCACGCGTTACTAGTTTAAATGTTGCAATGTGCCATGTGTTATCGGTCGCTACCTATATATAACAACAACCCCACTGCGGTAAATGAACAGAGTAGTCGTGTTATAATTTACTCCACATTCATTAAATCAAAATTATAGTTAAAACTTGTTTACTGAGGTTGATTTTGGGTTTGACTTATAGTTAAACCTTCGACCTTGCCAATAGTGAAAACACCATTTAAAAACTTGCAGTAATTCAAAAGTTATAGTAATTTTAAATTCAAAAGTGTTAAAAAACGGCTTGCGGCCCCTGACCTACGACAACTCCTGCATCGCCCGCTGTGACGTCAACCGTCGCCGCTCACGTACACAGTGTCCACCCGCTCGCGCGCCGCCCGCTACCCGCTGACACCTGTCCCGCCGCGTCCGGTAACATATCGCTGCACGAACTTCGTGCGGTACTGAGCAGAGCTACAACAACAGCAGCAAATAAAAATGGCACACAGCAACTCGTGTGCTCTCGTGGTGGAATGAGGATAGCAACAGAAGAGATAGCAATAGTCAAGTGACTCCGTACCTGGACGTCAAGTGTCAACGATACGTCAATTGTCAGAGGTACGTCAACTGTCATTGCATTTATGATTCATCAGCCATCTGTATTCATCAGCGCTTGCCATTATTCATAAGAGGGCTACCGCTAGGTTGGCAGACTACTTTTTGCTGTGGTCTAAGTCATCGAAGTACGTATATAATACCTACATTCACATCTGATTGCTATATTACTGTATCAGATTGCTACCGAAATGCCATTAAAGCGCACTCCACCTAAAAACGTTCCTCCCAGCGACCCGATATCCCATTACACATCCGAGCCAGATCTCTCCAGTAGTTGCATAAAGGATAGCCAAACTACACAGGCAGATGGTGTCACCTTTCGCAATAAACGCAAGCATGACACAGAATATTGTGAGGAAATTAAGGGACTACGTGTAGATATGATGTCTATGTTTGCTGCTCTTAGGCAGGAACAAAATGAAAAGTTCCAAAAGCTCCAAAGCAATTCAGACGAATTAAAAGCTCTTTTCAGCGACCTGCGCACCGATGTTCAGTTCATGAGTGATAAGTATGATGAACTTCTAGGTAAAATAAAATCCATTGAGTCCGAAAGAAAGAAGAGCGATGAATACGTAAAATCATTAGAAAAGAAGGTGGAGTACTTGGAAAAATCACTCAAATCAGCTAGTGTTGAAATTAGGAACTTACCGAAGAGACAAGGAGAGGTTAAGGAGGACTTGGTGACGAATATTAAAAATATTGGGGAGATCATAAAAATGCCCATTGAAACTCATGATATAAAAGATATTTACCGGCTGACAAGCAAGAAACCAGAGATCAGAGGCTCAATAATTGTGGACTTCAACAGTGTCCTTTTAAAGGACAAACTTCTCGCCAGTGTTAAAAACTTTAACAAATTTAACCCAAACAACAAACTGAACACCTCTCACATAAAACTTGAAGGAAAGTCGCCTGTATACATTGCCGAACACCTCACACATAGGACCAGGAATGTATTTTATCAAGCCCGTGAATTCTCCAAAGCAAACAATTATGCATTTTGCTGGTCCTCTCATGGAAACGTATATATTCGAAAGAAGGAGGGAGACCCGGCAAAGAGAATCGAGAACGAACTGGATTTAGAGAATGTGCAATCAACTGCATGACTAGGATTTAAGACACCTCGATGCTTTTTCTCTTGTTTTTACTTTAATTTTGTTTCTTGTTTATTGTTTTATATCTCAAATCTTTACCTACACACTCACACACACAACCAAAAAATATATATGCAATATAATATACACCTCATCTACACGCCTCAAATATTTAAGTTTTCGTATGTCATCGGCATGAAATTCTGTAATAGCACAACTCACGTACCTACAAGTGTTGTGAAACAAAAGTTCGCAAAATTTATCTCACTTCTAATAAAAAATGAGCAATATTTAACAACAATCCATAGTACATCTCCTTCGAATATAATATATATTTTAAATAATTCGGTCCGCATTACATTGTGCCTCGTTTGTATACTCCGTTAAATTCGATAGTATATCAGATTACATTACGAATGATATTGAGATATCTGGAAAGGTAGAGTGTATCTCACTAAACGATAGTAAATTATGTCCACAAATACTTGCCTATGACACAAAGAACAAAGATCACCTTACAATATTATCAATCAATATCAGAAGTATTAACCATAACTTCGATTTATTGCTAGCATTCATATCTGCCCTTAACATATCGATAGACGTACTAGTGCTGACTGAATGTTGGACAAATACAAACATCACGCCACCTATCCTAAGCAATTATAATATGTTCTGGACTCAAAACAGTTTTAACAAAAATGACGGAATTGTAGTATACGTCAAAAGCGAACTTAGGGTTTCCTCTAATGAACCGGACTTTATGGAAGCTAACTGTCTTATAATTACCATTAATACAGAATATACCGTAATATGCTCATATCGCCCACCCTGCTTCAAAAACATTCAAAATTTTTTAAATTCGCTTGAACAAGTCCTATCTAACATCTCAACTCCTAACATCATTCTTACAGGTGACATAAACATAGATACCCTAAATAATCCAGCTAAAGGTTCTACACAGGACTATCTCAATCTTATAGCGATGTTTGGGCTTAGGCAGGGAATCACTAAGCCCACAAGGTATACCACTTGTATAGATCACTTCATGGTTAAATGTCGTAAAGAGTGGACAACCATTGTCTTCGAACAGCAACTTACTGATCACTCACCAATATTACTGTACATAAAAAACGCTACAATCAAGAGAAACCATGCAATACACCAAAAGGTCATAATGGACTATGAAGGAATCCGGGAAGTACTATGTAATGAAAAATGGGAAGACCTCTATAACTCTACTGATCCTAACATTGCCTGTGAGACACTAACAACCAAACTTCTATCAATAATATCCAATAACACTAATATTAAATGTATTTCTAAACGTTTCCGGCCTCTGAAACCTTGGATCACATACGGTGTTGTTAGATGTATACGTAAAAGAGACAAACTACATAAAAATGTAAATAATCATCCTGATGATATACAATTTCTCGAGAAATATAAAAGTTACAGAAATTGGTGCAATAAGATTATTAAAGACCTTAAAAATAAATACTATCAGACCAAACTTAAAGAAAATAGCGGAAACATAAAAGAGACTTGGAAAACTATAAAGGAAATATGTAACATGAACACAAATAAAGGTACTGCTGAGGAACTGCTTCGAACTAGCGATACACCTGTGAATTCACTTAACACAGTAAACTCCTATTTTACATCCATAGGTAGCGCGCTGGCAAATCGCATCCTGAATCAGCTTCGTGTGAGTGAACGTGAACTAGCAACTCGTGCCAGGGTCACAGCCACCCCGGTGAAATCAATGTCACTTGCTCCTACGGACCCGTACGAGGTGCAGAGTATCGTACTAGGACTCAAAACACACAGCGCTGCGGGATGGGATAGAATACCAACGAGCATCTTAAAACAAAACATAAATTCCCTCGCAACTCCGATTGCACACTTATGTAATTTGAGCTTCGAAACGGGTATATTTCCGGAAATGTTCAAAAAAGCTGTCGTGTGTCCAATTTACAAGTCCGGAGACAAAGATAAGGCATCTAACTATAGACCAATCTCGCTATTATCAAATCTATCAAAAATATTGGAAAAGTTGGTAAACAAAAGAGTGATTCACTACCCAGAAACTAACAATTATCTACATAAAAACCAATACGGTTTCAGAGCGAAAAAGTCTACAGAAGATGCGGTCCTGACCCTCACTACGGCCCTAGCATCTTATTTGGATAATGGAGACAAATGTATAGGCGTTTTCCTTGATCTTCAGAAAGCGTTCGATACCGTTTCTATACCTATAATGCTAACGAGACTTGAGAACATTGGTATTAGGGGAGTGATTCTGAATTGGTTCAGAGACTATCTATCGGGTAGGTCACAACGAGTGCGGGTTGAGAAACATGAAAGTGATACCGCTACCTGTAATTACGGCGTGCCACAGGGAAGTACGATTGCACCGACGCTATTTCTCATATATGTCAATGACCTATGTAGTATTGCATTGCCGGGCCTAGATATACTTATGTTCGCTGACGATACCGTTTTAGTTTTCCATGACAGGAACTGGCAACGAGTTTTCCAACTAGCAGAAGAAGGCTTGGCCGTCGTAAGCACGTGGCTGGAAAATAGCCTACTTTCATTAAACATTAGTAAAACGAAATACATCTGTTTTACCAAATCGGTGAAAACCAAACCCGGATCTGACCACACTCTCAAAATTCATACATACCCATGCAACCTCGTAAAAAAGCGCTCCACCTGTAAATGCACAGTTCTGTCTTGCGTTACACAAATTAAATACCTGGGGGTCATATTGGACGAAAAACTTGCATGGAATTGTCACATAACATCCCTAACGAGCAAGATTAGAAAAATGATTTATGTATTTAAAAATCTACGTGCTGTGGCCGACCAGAATCTCATGATCAAAACTTATGGGGCACTATGTGAATGCCTTATTAGGTACAGCATATCTGTATGGGGGGGAGCGGGTAAAACGCACCTCATCACCGCAGAACGTGCTCAAAGAACGATACTTAAAGTCCTAATGTACTTACCGTTTAGACATCCTACAGTTCAGTTGTATGAAAAAAACCGGTGTTTTAACAATACGTAAAATTTATATCTACGAAGTAGTCAGAAGATACCACAAAAAGAGCGTCTCTAACTCAACAGAACTAGCCAAAAGAAGAACTCGGTGCCCAAAACCTCGAGTTAAAACATCCTTCGCACAAAGACAGTACCAATTTTTAGCACCGTTCTTATACAACAATGTTAATAAAATAATAAAAATTAAAAAGCTCAATAACAATGAAATAAAGAAAGTTCTTGTAACATACCTGAAATCCCTAGATTATGAGGCTACTGAATATCTTTTAAGCATACCACGATGACAATAGAACACACACACACACACACACACACGGACGCACACATACGCACAAACATCTACACACACGCACACACACTTACACGCAAAGACCCACACACACATACAAATTTTTATATTTTAGTTTTTGGTTTTACCTTTTAATTTAAAAGTTTTTACCATGGTCCATTAATACAATATTGACATTATTGTACACTGTGATATGGGGAATAAACTGACCCCTGTAATACAGTATTTAACTAGCTCAGGGGTCAGGGATTCAAATAATTGTAAAACAAACTTATGTCAATAAAGAGATTTTTATTATTATTTATTATTATATAATTATATATATACATTTTTTGTTGTTACTTCTCTTGGGCCAGGTTTCAAGATGTATCATGCACCAAATTTTAATTTAGACCTCCATAAATGCATCTATCAAATCACATTCAATTACGAGCAGTATTTAATGTGACACGCTTAAAAATTTATGTGACACGCGTACAAGACAGCCAAAATATCCAAAAATATTATTTCTGTTTTCTATTAGATCTTATGAAGACTTATTATAAATTTAAATATCTCATATCTCAGACATCGACCAGTTACAATTTAATTTTATGTATAGACTAGCTTTTGCCGCGGTTTCGCTCGCGTGAAAGTAGGTAGTACATAAAAGTACTTTTTAATATAAAATATAGCCTATGTCACGCGGTGATAATAAAACTTACGAATGGTGAAAGCATTTTTAAATAATTTGATTTGTTTTGAGTTAAATACTTACAAACAAAATAAAAAAAAAATATATAAAAAAAATGCCAAATTTCAAATCTTTCCTTTTTATAATATCAAGTATAAATAAATAGATGCTTGCTGTGTACCTACGATATGTATTTGCTTTTCCCGCCGTGAGGTAGTTTCTTACAGTATATATTTCATAGTAGTACTAGTAATCCAGTAAGCATTTTAGGTTTATTTTGTTCAGGTACCTATAGGACCTATATCAAACACTAGTTATTGATTCACGAACAACCGTGGTTTCGATTGGTTTGTGAACACGATATTAAAGAAAAATGACGATATAGTTTTATAATACGCGCTTTAGCCATAAAAAGTGTCTTATTTAGTAAGCAAACATCGAAAATCTCACCATTATCCATTTTATACCCATTTTTCTTAAGTCTTCAAATCTTTATCTACATCCACGATATAACAACGATTATTTTTTAAGAACGTGTGGTATTAAATACGTGTATTACTGCGTTAAAATACTTTAGAAATATCTCGTTTCGCAATACCAGGTTCGCTGATAAACGAAATTACAAATACAAGCAAAAATATTCATTAATATCGATTTTATAACATGTGATTTATAAACATCTTTTTATTACAATACATAGTCGTAACCTGTAACTCGGCCCGTATTTCTACCTTTTAACTTCCACACTAAAAATCCATGTATCGCGGTAGCCATTATATACATTAAAACGATGGACAGAAAATAGTAAAATTACGTTTTGTTCCGTATTGCAATGGAACCCATATGGGTAGTTAGACCTCAGTACATTTAAAATATTTTATGTGTTAAGATAAATAATAATGATAACAATCGTAATAGGCATATGTATCTATTCTAAAATATTTTAGTGTAACATGTACATATGTATGTGCTGTGAGTAGACCTTAATAAATAAATAAATAAGATAACTCCTTCACTGTTTGTAGATGTTGTGTCGCCGGAGACTACAAACTTTCAATCAACGCACACAAAGAACAGACTCGGAAGAACCATTTGGGAATCACACATTTTTGTTTAGGTTATCGATTGAACCCACACCACTCGGTGCACGGGCAGTGGCGAGACGATCATTTAAACCACCGTGCTATGCTTGAAGCATTTACTTGCGTAGCTACTACTCAATATTTTCTGTCACTGCTGTATCACATTCCCACCTAACGCGGCATTACGCATTAGGTAATCAGTTTTTCCTGATCGGCCGCATGTTTTCAAACAATGTCCTTGTTAGTCAAATAACTGTAGTTATTAACGGGAAAGTTTACAATTCGTGTGGTTGGCTGTTTCTCTTGTAGCGACATAAGACCTTACCTATATTTTATGATTACAATCTTGTACTTGGTACTAGCGTCAAGTTGCCGCGATTCTTTTTAAATCTTCTCTTTGTCTGACATCGCTGCTACTGTTATTGGTTATCTTTTATCTTTTATATTGTGTATGGTCACGGGTCTACCGCAGCGACTTAATAGGTTAAGAAAGTCTTAATAACAGTACCGAGCCTACAATTCAGCCTCGTAGATGGCATACGGGGCCGCCTTGTGTTACATAAGACCAGAAAGTATAGTTGGCGAAATGTACCTGCTCCCTGCTTACCCTTCGTGTACAGTGGCGTGAACCTATGAATGTATGTAATAAACAGTCAGTAAAGGCGCGATTCCATTAGGCAACTCTTGCATACAAGTATGACGACACATTTGCGTACAAATCGCTTGCATTGGAAACATGTTTTCGAGAGTGTGCAAATTGCATGCAGGTTTCACTTGCATACAAGCGGAGGTGTTCAACAATTGAGTAGACCATCATGGGTGGAAGACGTGCTCCTCCGTAAAAATGATTATTTTCTCGTGCGTTGGGTGGTCGACATTATGTTTCGATAATTTGTACAACGATAGATATCATGTGCGTACCCGTCTCTTGTTCCAAATTCGAAATGTGCAACTAACGTTTGCGCGTTCAATTTGCAGGTCACTTGAATAAAAATATGTACAAGTTCAAACTACCCCATACAAGTTGCAACTTGTATGCAGGTTTGTACAAGTTGTAAGTAATTTGCAACTTGCATGCAAGTAACTTGCCTAATGGAATCGCGCCTTAAAACTCACTTAGTATGTATGGTTTAAACACGAGGTTGCGCGAGGGAAATGTTCGACACTAACGATGTCGTGCCGAACAGTTAATTATCTAACCGACTGGCCCTAATCACTACAAGATAATATCCAAACAAATTAAACAACATACAATCACGGTGCGGTGAGGTGGAAACGGCGTTAAATATCATTCGTTAGATAGTATAACTTGCAACATAAATGTTAAGAAGGCCGCAGTATTGATGCATATAATTTTATTCGAATGATGTGAGTTGTGAATTCGATTAGTGGTCAAATATAATGTGATATTCGCAAGTAGTTGTTCTCTTGAATCTGGGTGTTTTTTGTGTTCGTTGTTTGAACGGAACTGCGACACAGCAATTATAATTAGAACGGGAGTAGCATTAAAAAAGAGAAAATGATATTCGAATTAAATTATACATTCGTGCTTTGCTTGTCTAAGGACCAAGCACACAGTCCGTATACAGTTGTATATATTTGTATAAGTACGTAAGCGATTTAGTCAGAAATTTGCTAGTACTCTTATTAATTTCTCGAAGTTAATTTCTTGTTAGAAGGGGCTTCAGTTCGGTAGTACAATGATCGAGAATTGAATTGAGGCTATTGTGCTACCGCCAATTCTTTGTTATTGCTGTGAATACATTCGAGTACAACTTGTAATGTACAGCTTTATTTAAAAAAATATGTCAACTAGATTTTGCCTTCCGCTTCGCTGGCGTTAATCTAGATCTGTTAATAAATTTCTATCCCTCGGAAATAGTACTTTTCTCAATATAAATAAACAACAAGCTCATATTCTCCTTTACGGATATCGAGTAATATAGTAAACCGGTGGTTGCCGTCGTCGATTCGATTCCCACCAATGGGTGTAAAACCGGTAGTATAAGCAGTCCGGCTTGGCTAGGGTTACCATATCTCAGAATTCGCCTGAGATTTCAGGATCTTTGGACTCTTCTCAGGATTGCGGTTGGATTTTGCAAATCTCAGGATTTTTTGAATTTTCAATCAAATACAGTTCACATTTTAAAGATCTGTTTAATCAAAAGTTAAACAAACTAAAAATAATCTTCCTTTGTCAATAATTGCACAATTAAAATCAATACTTTTTTAGCCAAGTAGGTACTTAATCAGTTTTATCATACTTAATATGTGAAGATACCTTTTAAGTAAGGTTTTTCCTTTAATTATTGAGAGAGTTTAACATATGGGGCGTTTTATAAATCTTAAAATGCTCCATATTATATAAACTCTTCAAATTATATTGAATTAAAAGTATAGCTCGAACTGAAGACACCGTTAGTCGGTTTCTTTCATCCGACCATTAAGCCCCCATGATAGAAAAACTCTTTCTACGTTTGCATTCTGGGCTGTAATTGCAATATATATTGACAAATACGCATTATCTCTGGTAATCGTAAAATACCTATTGTCTTGAAAATGGTTGCCCACAACGCATGAAGCATTACGTCAAAAAATGCTTCTTCTTGTTTTGTAAAAAATCTATTCAGAGCTGCAGTTTCATCCAATAATTTTACATCATCGATGAGTACTCCTTTTCTATTCAAATAATGAATTGATAAAGCAATCCAGATCAAAGTCGATCATTTCACCCTTTTTCAGCATCAACCAATTAAAGACTTTGAAATCATCTAAAGGCTTCATCCACTTGATCAGATATTCTATGCAAGTCCTATACATATTTTAAAGGTCTTGCTTGAAAACTTCTTGGCCTGCCGCAGTGCACTTAGCCAGCAATTTTCGCACTTTTAGTGACAGGAACTTTGCGTTTGCTCGTGGAACTAAAATTTCATGTATGGATTCGAGAATTCTTTTAATATCTATAATAGAATTGCTTTCTTTTTCGATGTCTTCAATACTCGTCAGAAAGATTGACATCAATGAGTGAGCAAGAAATAAATAAACTTCAATATGTTCATTTTCAAAAAAGTTCTTCATAGTTATTGGTACTCCAGGAGTAGACAAAAAGTACTGCTTCAACGGCTCATACATCTTCAATATTCTTTCGATCACTGGAAAGAGACTAAGCCATCGTGTCTTGCTATGAAACAAGTTTCTGATAATTAACGTCTATATAATAATAATAATAATATCAGCCCCCTATTAAACTCTCCCACTGCTGGGCACGGGCCTCTTCTCACTGTGAGAACTATTTACTCGCTGATATCCTTCAACGCCTCCGTGCGTACGGTGTATACGGAAAAATAATTAAACGTCTTCATTACTACAAATTCTATATCAATATGAAGAATTTATCAGTGCCGCATTGAATACAATTGTATAGAATGTGTGTTGGGCTCTAAACTCCAAGGATATATTTTCCTAGTATGTTTTTTAAATTAGTCCAAACATTTCGTTCCGGTTGCCGATTAACTCCGCCAAAATTAACATTAGTGTTGCAAAGTTTTTAATAGCAAAATAATAACTATTCATAAAACGGGCTAACTTGAGCACGCAATTGAATCTAATTAGAAATTAGTAATTTTTTCCTGGACTTGTCTGACTTATCTCGATGGCGTAGTGGTTAGTGTAACTGACTGCCACGCTTGAGGTCGCGGGTTCGATTCCCGCACAAGTCAAACATTTGTGTGCATGAACATGGATGTTTGTCTTGGTCTGGGTGTTTCTATGTATAATATGTACGTATTTACAAAAAAAAAAGTATATTAGTATGTTTATCCATTGTCTAGTACCCATAGTACGAGCTCTGCTTAGTTTGGGCTAGATAGGTGTTGTGTGTATGTGATAGAATATTATTATTATTATTATTATTATTATCTAATTAAAATCGTAGTGTTTCTTGTTACCTTTTTTATAATTCAATTCGGGTGAATCAAAATTCTTCCATATCTACTGTTACACTACAGTTCAAAACTTTCACTGAATAATAAACAGCTTTGTCATTCAAATATATTTCGTTTTGTACACCATTTCTTATCCCGGATGGCGTAGATTTTAAGTAGTCGCCTCGTCATTGCCACTACTTCGAATGCTGTGGATAGAAATTCTACACGTGACACAAAAACATACGATCCACAAATGCTTACTTCGAAACTGTGTGTTCTTTTGGCTTTGTCCGTTGTTAGAATATTTGTTAAGTCGCCCGTAGGAATTATTACTAGTGCGAGAGTTTTAAAACACAGAGATCAATAACAGCAATGGCTAAATAATGCCTCCATTACTTTTCCATTATGTTGACAGCATCTGAGTACACGTTGTCTATTAGATGTCAACCTGCCATCTCGACAATGAACTTGTTTTTAGATTTCATTATACTGAGGTCATGAACTCGTCGTTTCTGTACCTACGCATTAAATCCGTACGTGCACCGGCAGACACTTCACCCCTTATGCTCTCTCATTATCTTTTGTGAGTAGGTACTATAACGTCAAGGTCACAAAGATGTTTTAAAACATGTCTTAAGTTTATTGGTACGTGTTTTGTATACGTATCAATCGGTACTATTTCAAGAAAACTTCATGCTGGCAATACTATTTGTATAACTTACAGAGTTATATTCAAAGCTTAAAAGCCTTTTTACTTTCTACCCAGATTCTGAATATAGCTTCTTTTGCATCTGCATGATGAATCTGTTTCTAGCGATGTCAGAAAAAGAAAAGAATAAGGCGATATTTCTCGAACTCCACACTATTGCAAAGAAGAAATGGAAGGGTTAAGCTTAACTGACATAAACAATCTCGTACAACAAAATATCGGTCCCTCATTGGCGTCCTTTATCTTTGAATTGATTTCAAGATACATTCAATTTTGGTTTTCTGTTACCATGTCACCTCAAGATGAAGTGTGATTATGTACTTGTTACTATTTCGTTGCTGTAAATGATACACATTTTGTCAACAAGTCGTGCTTTTGCAAGCTTGTTTTAATTATCTCTGTTATAGTGTCAGCAGTTCCATCGGGTGAGCTCAGCACATCCAAGCTTTGTTTTAATGGCTTCTTGCCTGTCAAAAAATTGTATCATAATGGGAAATATTTTTTCTGCGCCGTGATTACTGTGGTGCCACTGTTACCCCCTCTTCCGCCCCTCCCGCTTTGAATGCGATGTGCAACGTGTGAGCGAGATCCACAGTATATAAAAACGATAATATTACGACTTTTTAAATTGTTAAGTACGTTTGTGAGAAAATTCTCCAACTGTAAAAAATCTCAGGATTTTTTAATGGAAATCACGCCTTTTCTCCGGACTTTTGATTTTTTCATCTGGTAACCCTAATGTTATTACCCTGCAGGGATTTTGCTTATCGTCATAGCTTTATTATTGGTAGTTCCAATGAGATCAAGATGAAACAAATCTTGTTAGGTGTGTCTTTTACATAAGATAGTATATGCGCTTTTCGCAGTACCTGTATGCGCAGCAATATTTTTTCCACACAGGAGTTAATAACTTGAAGTTCACCCAGCCGTAATATCATACATTTAAAGCAGTGTTTAGTTTCGCATGCAACACAATGAGACAGGCAGCAACAGTACTCTATACAACATATACAGTAAGTGCTCAAAATATTCTTCTCACAAATCTAACAGGCACTCTATAACAAAAACGAGTGTACGAAAATTAAAATCTACTTACGTTTATGAGTTGCCATTAGCATTGTTCCACTTAGTGTGGGTCAAAGTATTATCAGCATTAGGCTATTTCAATTATATTTTTATAAAGAGTACAAGTGTAATATACAGTTCCACATACAGTGCCAACAATGTTCGTTTGCTGTGAATTATCGAATCAGTCTCGACTCGAGTGTGGGTTGCTTATTGCGCTAGTTCTTGTGACGTGTGTTATTTAGGTAAATGTGTTTTCCGCTGCTGACCTCCGTGTGAACGACAATGCACCGCTTACACAATGTATAACACGCTTTTGTCGCAAAAGTATTTTTAAGCAGGTATAATCTAGTAGGGAGATCCTTGAAATGCCACGCAGACACCTCGAGTTCAATCATACAGCACGCAACCACGCAAAGAGCAGTTCATAGAAAAAGAAGTCATAAATTGTTTTGTATAATTCATAAACTTATTAAAAGCATTTAGCGATTGAAAAGTGTGGCCATGAGTTTCTTCGCGATTTTCTCATGAGTCTTTCTCTCTACTTTTCAATTTTTTTTATATATTTGTTTTAATTGACGTGTCCATTATTTTTCTATGAAAATAAAGATTTTGACCTTTCGGAGTTATACACACATCGCTCACGACGCCTGGTACCCTGAGATGTAGGCAGAGGCTCTTCTACAAATCTGGCATACCTCTCTTGCTTCATTTACTTTCATTATATTTTTCATGCACGGTCGTCCATTTATGGTACCTAGTTAGTACTTTCAGTTTGAGCTGTAGTATATACGATTGCTGTGCATGAGATCCCGGGTTTGATGCCTGGGTTTGGCTGAGTTGTTGGGTTTTCAAAAGAAGAAACTTGTAAGTAGCAACGTGGATTCTGGAACCGTGTCCAATAGATAACAATAAGCTCGCTTTTTAATAAAGGGGATATAAAATCATAGCTCGTGAAATAAAAATGTATTACAGCTATGCCTGCCCTTCGGGGATAGAAGCATGGGACAAAGTATATGTGGTCACCCATATATTAAAATGATGGTTGAACAATGGTGTACCTCGCGGATCAACCGATCAGCGCGCTTAAAAACCGCAACAGTATTACGAGTACACGATTTAATGAACGATATCCAATATACACATAATTGGATAATTGACCAATTACGTAATACGAGAAACAAGGTAACTAAGCTTCAAAATCACAAACAGGTATGTAGCTAATTAATCTCTTGATGAATTTGATTTCATTATCGACAGTTTTCGATTATTAAATTAAATGTGAATTCTATGGATATGTTATATCGCGCGCCCGTATTGTACGTGAAATGATTTTGTACAATGAAAATGTAATTAGGGCAGTTTACTATATAATTCTATTAAAATCAATATGTGTACCTACCAGGTGGGGTTATTCAACATCAGGTAAACCTTCACTATGAAATAAAGATGTGTTGACAATTTTTTTATTTTTACCTAATAGTATAGTTACAGACAACAGATCTGTAATCACACAGTAATAAATTGAACACAATACAGCATCAAATCTGCAGTCCAATTAAAACTATACACTTTATTCACAAATATGGTAACAGAGCTTCAGTTAAATGATGAACAGTAATAAATAATCAGATATAGGCAATATATCTAAACTAATATTATAAAGAGGAAACATTTGTGTTTTTGTATGTATGTTTGTAATGTTTTCACACAAAATCTATGGGTCCGATTTCAAAAATTCTTTCACCATTAGAAAGCTGCCTCTTCACTGAGTGACATAGGCTATATTACATTTTCAAAAAAAATAGGGATCCTTAATAAAAATGCAATAATATAACCCAAGGTGTGAAAAAATTAGTCATAAAAAATCTGTCATCACGTGCGCTGCGGAAACTATTGATAATAGAACAAAAAAATGTTCTACAGTATTATAGAACTTATCAATATCTACAAAAAAGCCTACCTGCCTCTAACTTTTACGTAAACAGAAAATGTTCAATATAATCTTAGAGGCATCTAGTCCAGCACGCTGAATATTTTCATTATATTGCTGTGTTATATACAACGTGTAACAGAAAGATGTGGTCATATTTTAGGACCGTAATGATATATGATAAATAACATAATATGTGTTCTATCCCCGCATCAAAAGATAAATAATATAAACTGTATGACTATTGCAAACAATTTATTTATTTAAACATAACATCGAAACAAACGCATTATATCCCTATCAAAATTGCGCCTGGTCAATTTCGGGTTCACGGAAATCACCTGACTCAGTCTTTAGTGTTGTTTATTAAGTAACGACTAGACTGTATGATATTGATAGATAGAAAAAATAAAATCTCATTGAAAATAATACCTACGTATTTATTTGTCGCTGTTCATTCGTTGTATAGGGCCTATATAATGTGACACTTTAATATGACCACAACTTTCTGTTACACGCTGTATATATATTTTTACACATATAATTTGCCGTTAAGTCTATTGTTAGCCAGATAGACATGGTTTATGCCTGCTTCCAGCAAAAGTCTTGTAGGAGTCCATTAGACTGCTGCGCAGATATCTCGAGTTTGAACCTACTACGGTACACACGTCTGTGTTTTTGAAGGTATGTTTGAATGTACAGAATAGTTTATTTAATTTCTTTATTAGCCTGGCCGTTCTCCAGAATGTCACAGATATGGCCAGAGAACGTTCTTTGATGTTTTACTCACCTAATTGTCCCATTCACAATTGTCTTATTCATTTATTGCTTTTTGTGTATATTCTTTTCAAGTTATGTGCATATTAAAGTAAATATCGCTCTGATTAACAGTAATGGTAAATATAATTTTTAATATCTCACCCCATTAAGAATTTTTAGACATGACGAAAACATCTCATTTGTGTATTTATTATTTTGTATAAAAGACAACTCCCGCCCTAGGCATAATGCCTGTGTCACAGGGAAGTTTACAAACATTCATATAACGGACATAAAGAACACCCAGACTCGGAACTACCATTTGTAGATAATACAAATTTTGTTTGCATGGAATGTTAAACATGAGGGAGATATTGAAAGGAGAACGATTGCTGACAACAAAGTGAATGGAGCTCTACGCGCTTTTATGAACAGTCGAAATGTATCCGAAAAGGCGCGTTTGGCTGTTCATAGAGGACTATTAGTGCCCACATTTATGTATGGAAGTGAAAGTTGTGCATGGCAAAAAAGCATGAGAGCAGAATAAATGCTGTAGAAATGAGAACGCTGAGAAGCATATCTGGTGTGACTCTGAAAGATAGAATAAGGAATAGTGTGATTAAAGAGAGATGCGGCATGAAAGTGGATATAGTGACAAGAATTGAAAAGGGTATGTTAAGCCTAACCAAACCAGCTGGTTTGGGCATGTAGAAAGAATGGACGAGGAAAGACTGACTAAGAAAGTTTATAAGGCTATTGTGAATAGAACAGTCGGAAGAGGAAGAACTACGCGAACGTTTCTCGATCAGATCGGAGGCGTTCTGGACAAAGGCCAGGTTAAGAGCACCTTAAACTGACGGGCGTGTATGTGGAATGTGATGAAATTGAATGAAGCCAGAGAAGTGTGTCAGGATCGTAGCAAATGGAAATCCGTAGTCTCTGCCTATCCTTCTGGGAAACAGGCGCGTCTCTATGTACATATGTGTGTATAAATCATTGTGTCGTGTGGTATTCAAACTCACTACACTCGGTGCAGTGGCGGCGGCGAGGCTATCATTTAAAGCACTACGCCATCCGTGCAAGTTATATTGAAGTTGCCACATACTCGGCCTGTGTGGTAGATAAATATAAAGGTCGTAAAAGAGTTAAGGTTGTAAGATGTTTGGATGTTAATCTCTCTATTACTCGTAAACCATTGATAAAATTTGAATAAAACTTGGCTATGTCCTGAACTGTCACATAAAACATTTTTATCCTGGTAAACGTTCTAGTGGAAATCACAAGGGCGAGATTACCAATAGAAGCTATGGTATAGTATCTATGGATTAAATTATTTTTAGATAGGCATAGGTATTATATCGTAAAACTCTTATATTGCCATAATATTTTTATATCAAAACTCGTTTCAAATAACTGTTTGAGTATATAAAAAGAATTTGTGATTGTTACGTTAATTTGTATAAGGGGAAAACCACAGATAATTATACATACTAATGTAAGTCATAGACACGGTGATTAAAATAGCTCGTGGTCGGTCTCGCAGTAATTGTATTCTGAACAGCAATGTGTTAAATAAAAGAAACTCTTTTCAAAAATCTTGAATACCTACAAAGAAACAATGTTCTAATTTGTATCCATCCATCCAGGAAGACGCTGGCGACTGTAACACAGTTTACACTAGTACAATCGTCAACGCATTTCTCTAAGCTTAAAAACATCATTGTTATGTGTATATATGTAAATGTAGATTAAGAGAAAAATTGTAACTACGGATTTGATAAAATAAATTATTCTAATTCTAATTCTAATAACCTAGACATAGTTAGATGTTAGGGATTCATGGGTACTAATAATATGGGTCGCGACTGCATGCGCATGTGTTTCGCCCTTTCTCTCTCTTCTCTCTTCGATAGAAAGAATTGGACCGCCAGCGTTCTCAGTTTACGTCGAGATTCTGTGAGGGGGTAGTATACATCTGGTTGAGCCAGCCATTCATACTAAAATCAATATTCCTCTTCTACTCAAGACAATCCAGTGGCAGTGAGCTTGTTAAGAGATATGCTTGGAAATTCAGCGCTGCCACTTTACGCCGAGAGTAGCTAGTACAACCTTAACCCCCATTAGTTTCCTCCCAAAGGTTGATTTGGGAGGAAAGAGGGGAGGCATGGCATCTTAAAAAAAATCATTGGCATTCCGTGCAATAGACCTTGGTAACATGTTTACTTTACAATTAAATACTTATCCTATAAAATATAGTATTTAACCGCCGTCGCCTTGAAACTAAGTACGTACGATATTTACTAGCTGTCATTTACTCTGTCATTTCAGAATGTAGCATTAGGTTTGTTTATCTCGAGGGTTAATGTAGATACGTTTCACGTCACAGACGGTTTAAAACCAAGTTGTATAAAGCACCAGAGATCGCTGCAACTGCTGCAAGGTTTAAACATACGTCAATGGTTGCTCCATCAACGTATTCTTAAGTCTTCTTGGCCTTGTACCCGTACGAAATTGCAATTTTATCAATGCATATGCACTGTTAAGCTTGGACCGCCTGTCAGTATTAGGAGAGTTACGTAATAATCAACTACACCGATCCAATACCATCTATCGAATCCGCTTGCAGGTGTGTTGTAACTGTGAATATTCTTATAAAAAAATATATACGTAGTCTCACGCCTATGCTCCTGAAGAGATAGACAAATATGTAATGTAATACTACATTCACATTTATCCAGCTAAGGTTTTAGGGTTCCCGTTGGGGACGAACCTATTGCAGTACCGTGAAGAGTTCCAGACTCTTTGGTGCTTCTGAAAATTTCTTGACGAAAAAGCCAATACGTTGCCCGACTCCTAAATCAAATCGGGACTTTACAAAGATTCAAACAACGAACACAAAGAACTACTGTTTGTGGATCAGACAATTTTCTGTCCTGTGTGGGTATAAAACTACCCCAATCATTTGATTTGGTTCATGTCATGACGCAGTTGCGGTAGCGAGGCGACCGTTTGACACTACGGTCGGGAAAAGTGTTATTGGTTTTTCTGTCAAGAAATACTCACTAGCAGCACTGAGTCTTGATCTATATAGCTGGCGAAATGAGGGTGACTCTACCTCTACTTATTCCTTCAGAGATATGTATAGGCGTAAGATGATTATGTATTCATTTTTATTGATTCGTCTTCGCCGTCACGACGGAATACGTAATCAACGGAAAAAGAGTTGGAATTACTTTCTTGCATGTCATATTGGCACACGATTTGAAAATATTACGTATGCAACCTTAATTCCAAATTTGCTGCTATCAGTAAACATGTTCTCTGGTTCTAATTTAATGTAATCACTAATTACATGAATACAGAACTCGTCTTAATTACCAATTATTTAAATGAAGACCATAAGAGGAAGATTTAGGTAAAATCCTTAGAGCAGGCATACTACAATCCGCAGAAAGAACGTGTTAAGAGTACCATGATAATATCAGACCTCAATATAAGCTGTTTCGAGCTTCTTCCCAGTGTTAGAATAGTTAGGCCATAGCTATATCCACTACGTTGGTACCGGCATGGCAGACTTCAGATATCTACGAGAACTTTATGGAAAACTCTCCGACATACAGATGTTTTTCTTCACCGTTAAGGCAATCAGTATTTGTATAATTAATACGCACATAACTCCGAAAGGTCAGAAGTGCGTGCTTTGCGATCTAACTTAAGATCTCTGTGTGGCAGTCCAACGGTTGCCAACTGGGCTATCGCTGCTATACATGCATAATCTCACGACTATATTTCCGAACGGGCAGGCAGAAGTTTATTACATCTGCATATATTTCACCAGTTATAAATAGGTTCCATGCGAGGTGAAGTCTTTTACGTATCGGTTAAAGTGCAAATGGACGATTGAACATGGTGCGACCACGAACTCGGTCTGACGTCGGACGATATCCGATCGTTTGGCGCACAGTGCGACAAACATTATTAATAATATCAGTGGTTCGACATCGATCTTGGTGCGGTACCGAAAATATATAACGGTCCTTGGTGCGGTGGTGCTACGATGAGGTAAAAATTGCACCGTAGCACTGTACCATGCTTTGCTTTGACCGCACCATGTTCGAGACTATTTGTCCTTTAAAAAAAGACTTATTGCCAGTATTTTTACATTTAATATTAAAATAATGGTAGGTACGTCTATTGTTACTGATTCCAAATACATAAAAATCTTAATCTCGAAAACAATTTTAGATACCTACGTCTTTTTTCTTATGATGGCAGAGTTTACATTCCGTGGTTCTCCTGATAAACTCAATAGTATTCTACCTACCATTTCCGTGTTATAAGTCTGAGTATGTATTTATAATTTCTTTATACAAGAAGCGGTATATTTAAACATGTAATGAGATAAAGTTCAACACTACAGCACGTGTTCAGTATGTGTGACATCATCGGCTCGACGCAGTTCCGCTTTACACATGCACGTATTAAACGCGTATGAATAAAATAAATTATAATTAGATTTTCCGACTCTGGGTATTTTGTGTTCATTGTTTGCAAAACAAACGTGGGAATTAAAAAAAATTCGCTCTTGAGCATACGCTTATGTACAGAGTTAATTGAAATATACTAATAATCTTTTAGGCGTGACAAATTATACATTTCCGTATTGTATTGTTTGATTTCCCATACAAATATTGAAATCGGTTGCTTTAATTGCATGACTAAGATTTACGACTGCGCGATCGCAACTGAAAGCCAAACAACTTACCGCGGGGGTATGTGCGGGAGGCGGGGCACTTGAAATTTTAAACGAATTAAAATATATTTTATAAGTATGCGGGAAATGGTTGGCTACGGGTGGCCCAAGACCGGTGTAGAAAATCTTAAGGGAGGCCTGTGTCCCGCAGGGGACAAATTTTGGCTGAGATGATGATGATGATGAAAATATGTGTTTTTGAAAATGTATTTAGTTTTGTACAAAATTTGTGGAGCATAATGCAAAGACAACGCGGGTAAAAGGTTACGACTAATTTAACCTTGTATTTCAAACTGTTATTGTTAATTGGCTTACTCTGTTAGAAAATGTTCCTTTAGTTTGCCCTGTAAAATAGATCTTGTGACATACTACAACTGTATTAAACTGTCCCACTTCCGGGCACGGGCATCTTCTCTTCTCAGTGTGAGAAGGGTAAGGTCATAGTCAACCCCGATGGCGCAGTGCGAAAACTCCTTACGATGTTTACCTTTACCGGATGATAATTAACAAACTAATATGCACATATAACTTCGAAAAGTCAGATATGCGCGCATTAGGATCAAACTCCTCCACTCCTCTTCGTGGTAGTCCAACGGTATGTCACTAGACTATCGCTGCTTACAACAAACACTAATAATACCTTACAATTATAAACAAGTACTTACAATTATTACAGGTTCATGATCAGATAGTACAGTATATAGGAAGAACCAGTTATTTGATAATATGGTTATCACAGAGCTTCCTACACTAGGCTTGGCCTGTCACTTAAGAAAACTTATAAATACTCTTAATTTTTTTCAATTATTTGAACATTGAACAGTATTTTGTATGTATACCGCTGTGAATTACTCAGTAGATTGCAGCACTAAAACCTTTTTGCAAATAGGTCAATGACCGCGTTCACCGTTGCTGGTGACCTCGGTTTTATAATACAGCCGAATATAAAAGGCCTCATATTTTGGTCGCTGTTTTATCACTGCTATCTTGCTATGTAAATAAACTGTACCTACATTGATACATATAAGCTCATATCTCACATTTCTATCCCGGAAGGAGTGAGTAGAATTGTAAACGAAAGAAACTCTGTCTTTTCCTTATTTGATTATCTTATTGAATCGCAGCGGCACACCGGTGGTCAGACAGAATGAAAAAATAGACATTAATCATTTTGTATATATTTCTTATAACTTTTATTTACATAATTATTTTATCGCTTGTATTTACAACTCTTATAAAACGTTAGTTAAATACTATAAAGAACGATACACTGTGCTTACACCTGTACGTTTTCACGAATTTGTTAATACTGTTACTTATCATTGACGGTATGAAAATCAAATGCATTCGAATCGTCCAATATTCGAATTATATTCGAGCGTCTTGGTACTTTAGTATGTAGTACCTTAGTACTTACTTACTTAGTAGTATCTTGGGCGCAAGGCGAAATACACATTGTACTTATACAATGTGTATTTTGCCTTGCGCCCAAGATCATGCGAAGTAAGCATCGTAACGTGTTGTGCCCATATACAGGCTGATTTTGAAATCGTGTAATTCCTTTTAACCACGCATTCTACTAGTGATATAGAATACCATTTTTATTTTAATAGAATTATCTATTTGGAAAAATTAATCTACCGTTGTTTTTCGTGAAATGGTTTCAGATAGTCATATGTTAACTACCAGAAGCAATTTTAAATTTATACTAATTAAAAAAATTGTTTGTTATCTTAACTTTCGAACTAATATTATAAATGCGAATGTAAATTTGTTTGTTCCGTTTTCACACTTTGACTACACGACCGATCATCATGAAATTTCGCATACACATTGTCAAGAGAACAAAAAAGGACAAAGGCTACCTGTCATTCAGAAAATAGTAGGTACTATTGACTAATCTAACCTTACATACATTTACGCAAGCACAGCTAAATCTAGCATATCTATACTAATGTCACACGCGTCAAGGAGACCAACGCCGACGTATCAGAGGACGGGATTGAAGAGGCTTTTGAGGTACAACATCAACATCCATTATTTATACTAATATTATAAAGCTGAAGAGTTTGTTTGTTTGAACGCGCTAATCTCAGGAACTACTGGCCTAAATTGATAAATTCTTTTAGTGTTGGATAGCCCCTTTATCGAGGAAGGCTATAGGCTATATAACATCACGCTACGACCAATAGGAGCGGAGCAGCAATGAAAAATGTTGCAGAAACGGGGAAATTTCTGTTATGTGAAGCAGACAAAGTTGCGCGAGTCAGCTAGTAGCAGATATTTCTCGCTCTCCAGAGAGGTAAAGAGAGATTTATCATTGACACACTGAGCAGAGCTACAGAGCCTTAACCTTGACATATTAAGCAGAAGCTTACACTGTCAAGGATAAGACTTGTATCGTAATTACTTATGTACTTATTTACTTCATCATATATGTATCAGTTCTGTGGCACATACTATCGTGTGGTTCCGAGTTTAATTCTTGTGTCCATTCAGTCCAGCATTCCGAGTTTAATTCGTTATACGGGTTTCCTGTTAAAAATTCTTAATAGCAACGCGGTATCCTAATCTATACTAATATTATAAAGCTGAAGAGTTTGTTTGTTTGTTTGGTTGAACGCGCAAATCTCAGGAAATATTAGTCCGAATTGAAAAATTATTTTAATGTTGGATAGTCCAGTTATCGTGGAAGGCTATAGGCTATATAACACACGCTACGATCAATACGAGCGTAGCATCAATGAAAAATGTTGCAAAAACGGGGAAAATTCACTTATGTGAAGCAGATGAAGTTGCGCGGGTCAGCTAGTTAATACTATAAATGCGAATATGAGTTTGTTTGTTACGTTTTTACGCCTTAACTATTCAGCCAATCATCATGAAATTTCACATACACTTTGTCAGGGGTATAGAAAGAGACATAAGTTACCTTTCATTAAGCAGCGATAGCTCAGCGGGTAGACCAACAGACTGCAATGCAGAGGATCTCGGGTTCGAACCCACGTCGCGCACCTCTGACTTTCGAAATTATGTTTGTATTGATGTACAATTATCGCCTGCTCCGTGCCTCGAAGAGCACGTTAAGCCGTCGGTCCCGGCTGCCATGAACATCTATGGCAGTCGTTATTGGGAGAGTGTCGACACAAAAGATCCCACTGGGTCGAAGTGTCGCCGGTCTGCACTGACTGGCCCCCACATAAGATACATACATATGTACATACCTTTCATTCAGAAAAAAACTGTACTGTTACTGGCATAATCTAGTCTACACATAAGATATTGGCATATTCCTATAATTGCAAATACATAATAATTATAACGACGAGTAATATCAATAGATGAATAAGGAAGAATTACTCCAGTTAATCCTCCTACAGTAAATAAAAATACAAATCCTAATCTTCATAAAATTGAAGAAGAATAATTAATTTGAGATCCATGGCAAGTAGCTAATCAACTAAATATTTTAATTTCGGTAGGAACAGCAATAATTATTGTTGCTGAAGTGAAATATTCCAGTCTACAAAAATCTGTGGTCGGTAATACGAGTAATACTCAATCGAAATCTAGGTGTAGGTAAATCTGTTTACCTCTGACGACCCCTTCTGCGCATATCAAGGCGCATGATATGTTTACGAATACGACGAATGATGCCAACACTCAATTGGATAGTAACAGATTGCATCCCAGATCATTGTGTGTTCAATGTGCACTGATCTCGCCACGGTTATACAATTGGTTTGACAATGCTCTTGAACGTGGCTCCTTGGGAGAATGAACTTGCAATAACAGGTCTCGGTCAGCACTAACAATCATCTACACTACAATATATATACGAGGCATGTTTTTGCGTAGTATGAGGCTAGCGTAACACAGCTATCTAGACTGTATAATTAAGACGTAGAAGTCAAAAAGAGGATGCATTGATTATTTGAAATAGGTACGATTACTAAAAATACAAAAGTACGGTTTTGTATTTTAGAATTTTCGTGTCTGTCTATATCCTTGATCTCTTAAAACTTGATAATGGCTGGGCGGTTTTTCAATACACTTATGCTAACATACAGTTGCAATTCTAATTAAAACTGAGGCATATGTTATCACAACCGGTTCAGTAGTCCCTGTATATATTTAATGCAAGTGCTATACAATGCAGAGATCATGATTAACTGGTTTTAAATGTTCGTTTGCTAGAATTTGATATTAATATATTTTACATTTTTGAAGTATATTGCGTGTACTACTTTAGATTCAGCATAGTTAATTTTATACGAAGGAGGACTACAGAATGCTAAAATTAATGTACGTGAATAAAATATGCCTTATTTTCCATTTTATGACCGATAACCGTCGACTAGGCCCTTACTAGTTCATATAATTCGTAACGGGAATTGACGCCATCATGTATATTTCTTGCCTTTAGTTACTTGACGTTTCTACTTAGTAACACCGACCGTGAGCACTAGCTGACTGAGACCCCGTTACGAATTTTATATGTAATTATGTATACAGTATGTTAATTATCGAAAGGCGTTCCCTTAAACCCGTTAATCTACATCATTAAAAGATTAACAAACAGTTATCAGCATAGTAAAATCAGTAGATATAATAAATACATATATACACAAAAAATAAATAATAATTATTAAACAATTCAGGACGGCTTATTCACAACCAAAATGTTGGGCATAAAATATATTAGATTATGCCCGCAGCATCGCTTGCGTTAGTCTAGATTTTGTTAGTAATGTTTACGTCCTTTTCTGTACTCCTGACAACGGCATGGTAAATTTCATGATGTTCAATCGAGAATTTAAGGCGTGAAAGTGTTACAAACAAACAAACTCACATTCGCATTTAAAATATTAGTTAGGTGTATGTATGTTGTAAACTGTCTCGGTGGCGCAGCAATAGTGAATGCTATGCATGAGGTTTCAGGTTCAAATATTCTTAGTGCAGGAGATTGATTAATTGATTTAAAAAGATAAGTAAATGGACACCACTCGACAGATTTATAGGTTCTCTTCGACACTTACCGGTTCTACGACTGATATGATCAGTCCACTGCCACTTCAGAATTCTAATCTTTTTAGGCTATTTGCTGTCGTTCTCTATCAGTAACAAATGTAAGATAAATCCTTTTGTGTTTATTATAGTGCTAGCTTTTCCCGCGACTTCGTATGCGTGGAATTATGAAGTAGATACCTATGTATTTTCTTCTTATTGTGCATGTAAGAAGAAGCTGATCTACTCACATATTACTCGAGTTTAAGCCGGCGTATTATGATGAAACAAGTACGCAATTTTAAGTTAGGTCTTCTCATATCTTCGATAATATTATGGCATTTTCTCAGACATACAGGTTTCCTCACGATAATTTCCTTGACTTGTAAAGCGTGCATTGATTAACTATTAAATACTTACATAACTTCAAAAATGTCAAATGTACGTGCTTTAACATCTAACTCAAGACGTCTGCGTGGCAGTTCAAAGATATCTTACTAGGTAATCGCTTTTGCCTTTAAATTATGAGACTATGTATGTTGGTCATTATTTTCTAAAACACTGACAATTGATGAAAAGATTAGATGTGTTTCTACGTATAGTGTGATCTAGCGTTGAGGTCCCAAAGGGGGAAGACGTCGGCGAGCTGGCACGTGACGAGGACATGCTGGTTAAACGCCAAACAGATTAGCATGCGTCACGCCTGTGACGGAAGAGAATCGACAGAATACTATGTTACTTGAGACCAAAGAAATATGCCTAGCTATATTTATTTTCAATTGCTTAGGTTACAAGATAGCATACTCAACATATTACATATAATAATATCAGCACAGTATTAAACTGTCCCACTGCTGGGCACGGGCCTCTTCCCAGTGTGAGAAGGGTTAGGCCTTAGTCCACCACGCTGGCCCAGTGCGGGTTGGCAGACTTCACATATCTTTGAGAGCATTATGAAGAACTCTTAGACATGCAGATTTCCTCACGATGTTTTCCTTCGCCGTTAAAGAGAGCGATAATTAACTATTTAATACGCACATAACTTCGAAAAGACAGAGATGCGCTCCTTGAGATTGAACTCGAGACCTCTGCAAGGCAGTCCAACGGTTTCCCACTAGGCTATCTCTGCTAAGATTTATAAACAAATATAAATATGTATGTAATATGTCATGTATGCAGTATTCCTTATAGTGTAATCCTAACTTCATATCATAAATGCGAAACTGACTTTGTTACGCTTTCATGTCTTAACTGCTCGACCGATCATCATGAAATTTTGCATGCACGTAATCAGGGTAACCGAAAAGGATATAGGTTACCTTTTATCCAAGAATAAGTATTGTGTCCTGAGGGATAGAAACATCACATAACCTCCATTTACGCGAGCGAAGCCGCGGACAAAATCTAGTAAATAATATACGCATCCTTTGATTAAAGGCGCCGAGCGCAAACCACAACGTCAGTACGACAATACAAGTGTCATATTTGCATACTGCCTGTGTCGTTATCATTAATAAGCGGGTAGTTTACAATATGACAAGCTGGGCTTCTATGTTGCTATCACATAACCACATCCGTGCCGTGAATTTCTATACGAACGTGCTAAAATATTGTCTTACGGTTACGCTAATGGTATACATTGAAATTAAACTATTTTATATGAATTTTATGCCATGGTCACGTGGAAACCGTCTCCCTGTGAAAGAGAAAGTGTGAACATAAATCAATATATTTAGTTTAATAATGTAAATAGCTTAAACGAGTAGTACATTTCAATAGTAGAAGTTTAATATTTCAACATTATGTAATAATAGCATTTCTGAACCAAACGAAGAAATCAGTATAAAATATGTAGGTTAATTTTAATGATATTATACTGTTTGTACTATCATCCAAACATATCAGGGATGTTGCGGATTCAGATTATTTGACATCCGCGGATGCGTATACGGATATTTTAAGGTTTACATCCGTAAATGCGGATGCAGATGCGGATGTCCAAATCGATGCAGAAGCTCCGCAATTGCGGATGCGGATGTTGATGAAAATTGTGCATCTCATTTATTAAAAAGTATCTAATATCACCTCCGCAGGTTCAAGCCTGTTTTGCAAAGGTTCATAAATGTAGCTATACCATTTTCTAGTGTTTCTTGATTCTCATCTTCACTTGAAGAATCATCGCGCCATTTATCGGCCCACCCATTTTATTTCTTGTCGCAACCTGCGCTATATCTGGGTCCGCATTAACATCCGCGCTGATTATTGCGGATGCGAATGTCGAAATCGATGCGGAAGCTCCGCAATTACGGATGCGGATGCGATTATACGCAACATCCCTGCTACATATGCAGCTAATAAAGTGATACATTAAGTAAACAAACCTTATTACTGCGCACGCAGATTATTTATTAACTATGCAACGGTAATGCGATTCTCGTGATGGCCATACCACTTACACTAATGAGCTATCACACTTATTTACAACAATGCTAACTTACATTATGTTGTTGTATGTTGTGGGTAAGAGCAGCGTTAGCTCAGTGGGGAGACCAACAGACTGCAATGCAGAGGTTTTCGGGTTCGAACCCACGTCGCGCACCTCTGACTTTCGGAAGTTATATGACTTTTTGAAATTATGTGCGTATTGATTGACAATTCTCGCCTTCTCCGTGCCTCGGAGAGCACGTTAAGCCGACGGACTTACTACTAGATACTATTAAACATTACTAATTTTTAAGCTAATTAAATTATTAAAACTATTAAAACTATTTATATTTAAGTTTACACTATCCCCGACGTTTCGGTTGCTCTTCAGCAGCCATGGTCATTGATAACACTAAAACATATTATAATTTTATGTTGACAGACAGAGAAGATAATGATACTCAACTGCCTATTTATATATAGATGACGGAATAATGTGTTGACGGATGTAATATAATTTGATGCCTAATACAAGCAAATGCGATTTTAATGAGGTAACATGTAAGTCTATATTACCAAGCATTTTTACGTTGAAATCATAATATGCTGTCAGGGTACGTCAACATTCTGCTAAATTGTATTTGGCCATTTATTATACTACTAGCTTTGCGAGCGGCTCCGCCCGCTTGGTACCTACATCAATAAAATGTAGCCTACGTCCCCAGGTTTTAAAATATATCTGTACCTGTAAATTTCATCTAAATCGGTTGAGTGATTTAGCCGTGGAACGGTAACATACAGACAGATAGACTGACAGACAGTAAGAGTTACGTTCGAATTTATAATATTAGTAAGAAGTAAGGATATTCAATTCCCAGTCAGACAAAGTACTATGTGAAATCAGCAGCACAGAGTCTGAAACTGTGTCCGATAGATGACAAGAGACTTACTTTCTATTAAGTGGAAACTAAAACCATATCTAACGAAATATGGGTTTTCAATTAACCTCTTCATACTCGGGGATATAGACCATTTAAAACCATTTAAACCATTTATTTTCGTTACACATATATAAAAAAAATTACATATTCATAGAATTAAGACAGCATTTACCGACAAAAAATATTAGTAGCGGCAAGGAGACTGGGGACGTAGTATACTCTTCCTTCCTGTTCGGAGATATAGGTGAATTTAACACATATGTGTTAGTTTTCCATTTTTCCTATAATAAAATATCCTACGTTACTCCTTATAACATCAGCTATCTGCCAGTGAAAGTCCCGTCAAAATCGGTCCAGCCGTTTCAGACATAAGCCTCAACAAACAGAGGGACAGACAAACAAAAATATTAAAATTGATTTTTGATTATGTAAGTACCGTATATGCTCATATGCATTTAGTAAAAAGCTGTTATTATGCCATTTTAAATAAACACTTCTATTATTATTTAATAATAGAAGTGCCTCGCCTGCTCCTTGCCTCGGAGAGCACGTTAAGCCGTCGGTCCCGGCTGCCATGAACATCTATGGCAGTCGTTATTTCGTTATTGGGAGAGTGTCGACACAAATGATCCCACTGGGTCGAAGTGTCGCCGGTCTGCACTGACTGGTCCCCACATATGATATATATATGATACATTATGTAGCTCGAAAGCACTGATTTGGCTATATCATAGCATTAACCTGCGATTTCTTGAGTAAACGGGCTGGGAGTCTTCTGCGCTCACCCACAGTCCGCGTAAAGTTGTAAAACCCATCTGAGGCCAACAAGTATCACACACACAAAAAAAGATGTCTTGAGTCATTAATGTTTGATGTGTACTGGCTGGCGAGAATTGAAATTCATCGAGCTCTGCATCGCGATGGACTTGGTTAATAAGATAGTTACTATAAACGGCTACAAATTCAAACTCAGACCAATTATAAAGATCATCATACAACAGAAGATTATTATTATATTATCCTTTATTGAAATCATTAGTACCATTTTTTAAATATTTTTATAATTAATTCTTATGTGGTTCCTACCACATAAGAATGTGTAATGTCGGTATTATTATTATATTACATATTTATATATAGAATAATATTTACACATTCAGCAATATATAAAGTATGAGGATCCACTGGCATCCTGTCAGTGATTAGGATTCCAGAGGCTGGAACCTTTCTTTCTCTGGAATGCTAACCACCGGCAGGCTAAACCTTATTCACGTGAGGATGTCCTCACAATGCGTACTAGCTGCACTGTCTTCCGCATCATTTCTTTGACCCAAGCACCAAACGCTAGACACACATCACATGGTCAAGACTTCTGGGTATAAGGGACTTTCCGGCACAATGATTGCTGAGTCCGTACTAGGTAAATGTCGACACTCTTGTGAGATAAGTCTAGGTATTTGACAAGTTAATTTGTCTCAGCTTTCGTGATTGATAGTAATATTTTGTTCTCATTATTATCATTTGTGGATCATGATAAATAATTGTCTTGCGAGGGACGACGGCCCACCTGATGGTAAGTGGTCACTGTAGCCTATAGACGCTCTGACGCAGAGGCATCATTTGCGCGTTGCCAACCCTCTAGGAAAGGAAGTGGGAAGGAGAAGGAGCATGAAGTGGGCAAGAGGGTGATTGGGCCTCCGATACTCTCACTCACCGAACGAAACACAACAGTAGGAATACTGCTATTTCACGTCGATATTCTGTGAGAGGGTAGTCCTTCCCCGGTCGGGCCGGTCCATACATGCTGAAATCAACAAGGCTCTTCTAACCCACAACAGTCAGCAGCGGTGTGGTGATTTCTTATCAACTGCGCCATCGCCATCCGTGAAGTCATATCCTCGCGGAACCTCACATTTAAATTGTACCTGTCATTATAAGTATTATGTTAGTGATAAGCGTTTGTTGTATCTAACTACTCCTTAGTCACTGTTACGTAGCCTTGTTAGATATCTCAACGTTCGCAATGGCTTCGGATATATTTATTAGAAGATGTGATATCGATAACGTATGTTTAGGATTGTGATGTTAATACTGATACTGATCTGTTGACATCACCTTGAGTACTTACGTGATGTATGTATTTGCGTGATAGCTTGTTACGTATAGAAATAATCGATGGAAAGTTTTATTTTTTGTCTTATTTGTATTTATTTAATTCCTATTGGCTATAATCCATATCAATTCTATTTCTATTTAAAAAAGACAAATCCCGCTCTAGGAATAAATCCTGTGTCGCGGGGTACTTTGTAAACAATCAAACAATGGACACAACAAACACCCACACTCGGAACAACTATTTGTAGATCACACAGTTTTGTCCCGTCTAGGATTTGAACCCACAACACTCGGCGCAGTGGCAATGGCGAGGCGACCACTAAACCACTACGCCATCTGTGCATATTATATGTAAATTCGAACGTCACTCTGTCTGTTATCTCTTTACAGCTAAACCACTCAACCGATTTGGATTTTGTACAGAGATAGGACACTAACCAGGGAAGGGACAAAGGCTACTTTTCAATGAGAATTTTTTCAAAAAGCAAGTGTTAGAATACCGAAGCAGCTCTGTGTGTTTGTTACATTTTCAATGCCAAACAAATGATCCTATTTTGCTAAAATATATACTTACATAGGAATTATTTAGAATTATACTAAGTTCCCTAAAGAGAGAAAAGAGTCGATAAGCAGCAGTGGTAATATAAAATAAACAGCTGTTAAAGTACTAGCAGTCGTAAACATTAAAAGTAATGTTAATAACATTTAAAGAGTTGCACCGACAAGTTCTGATTCAATTATATACTCGTTTTATTGTTGTTGTTTTTCCTTGTCAAAATTTGTCTTCATTGGCTTGCCTGAAAAATACTAGAAACCGATCTCAGCGCCACCTACCGGATCCAATCTAAACCATTCAGAGCCCCAGACAAACAACACACAAATTTTTATTAAAATTAGTTCAGCAGTTTTGGAGGAGTTCAGTGACACGCACGTACTGCTGCACGTATGGCGCAGTGGTTTACGTGGCCTCGCCACTAACACTGCGCCGAGTGTTGTGGGTTCGAATCCCACACGGGGCAAACATTTGTGTGATCCACAAATAGTTATTGCGAGTCTGGGTGTTCTTTGTGTCAGTTTTGTAAATGTTAGCAAAGTCAGCAACACAGAATTTAAACCTAAAGCAGTTGTCAAATTAAGAAAATATTAAATATAATACATATTTGGAACGAGATTCTATTACTTAAGAACCTCCTTCAGAATTATGTCCGTCGTTAAAGCAGTCATGCGTTATTATTGGTAACGAGAATTAAAGCGATCAAGCATTATTTCCCTGGTATACATATCGCACTCTTAATAAAACAGCGACATAACTCGAAATTTGAAAGTAAGGCAATTTGAACTCTTATTGTATATGTTAAATTCTAATATTATATTTGTGTTAAATCTTTGCAATAGAGTTCAAATTTGTTTAATCCAAAATACTGAGATAGGTCTCTGTTTTATTAAGGGTGCGAATGTATAATTGCATGACGTTTCGACCAAGTTACACCGGCTGTGAAATCTAATTTCGTCGTGTCGCCAATTAATCCGATCATGCATATTGCGGTCATAGTCCAACTCCCAGCTTGGTATTACGATATGCATCTTAGCATCAATTCCCTTTGCGAATAATTCTGTAGAGATATTTACATTCTATATTGCCTCAAGTTATATCTAGTTCACTCGTGTGTTTGAAGCCAAGAACATTTTGTCGACTGAAGTTTAAGCTATCCTTCCACCATGTTATTTTTCATAACTATGTTTATTAACCTCTGAGTCTTCTTCGAAGAGGTTAATAAACACACAACACTTTGTGGGTCTGTGTGTCTGTTAGTGACAGGCATAGCTCACGAACCACTAGACCGGTAACTTGGTGTACAGACACTTTGGGGTCATCCCTCGGTCGAGTTTGAATATGGGCCCTGGGGGTCAAAGGACCCCCGAGATACAGAGGTCACATATTTTGAATGGAAAAATATTGACTTATAACTTGGTGTGCAGACACCTTGGGGTCATACCTCAGTCAAGTACGAATATGGGCCCTGTGGGTCAAAAGACCCTCGAGGTATAGAGGTCACAAGGTCACATGTATTTTAAATGGCAAAATGCCTTCGTTTATATATGTATGCAGAGTGGTGGTGTGCTGATTCGAGTTGGTTGCTGCTGTTTGCTGTCGAGTTTTGTCTTGTGCTGCGTTTTGCAAGTTGCAACATGACATGCCCAACAGTGGGCATGATGCCCAACAATGGACATGATACCCAACAATGGTCATAATGCCTAACGGTTAGTATGACGCCTAACAGTAGGCAAGATGCCGAAAAGTGGACATAAGGCCCAACTGTGAGCATTATGCCCAGCATTATGATTGAAAATTACGTTAATTATTTATTATTAAAACATGTACATACTATACAATTATATATACAACATTAACTTAAGTAAATGTTTAAATATAATTGAAACAAGGTCACATGAATATGGGCCCTGTGGGTCAAAAGACCCCCGAGATGTAGGGATCATTTCTTTTCATTACTTTTATATTTAAGACGAAGAGGTTGAATCCTGGGTTTTTCCACCCATCTCGTTTAAAATATCTTTGATCTTTATGAACTGGCTGTCTTGTTTTCGTTTGCTATCCTTGAGTTTATTAAAGTTAAGCACAGCTACGTGGACACATCATGAGAGCATGATGTGATTACATAGTACCTGTTTTGTTTGATATTCATATACTCACATAGCTGTAATTGGTAAAGCTGGTGGTAAATTTTTATTGCCGTGTAATTACCTGAATTAACTCTTAGGATTGTTTATATGTATTTACACGATCACGAGCAGAAGCAAGCTTACACAAGTTTAATAGACATATTTTAGTAACGAAAATCGAATATCCGTGGACGTAAGTATACTCGGCAATATCAGATGATCGATTTTCGTTCCTATAAGCAGTCTATTCAACTTGATTGCGAACAAAAAATCCTTTGAGTTAATTTAGGATGTAGTTTATCTAAATCCAAATCCATTACGAATTATCCGATCTATTTTTATTAACATCGGTTTACGCGTGATTGATTAAGAAACATACAAATGACTTTACAAATTTTCACAGTTAGGTTTATAGTCTTTATTTATATATAATATAGATATATGAAACTAAAGCTAAAACGAAAACAAAATACTAAAATATATCGCTCAACAAACAGAAGAGGAAAAGGTACGGAACTGTTTGTCATTACCTATTTAAAAAATTGATTACTAGGATTAGCTGTTAAGCTTAAGTCTTGTAATAGTATAAAATATAATTTGTTAGTGGCCACGAGAGTGACTCGTTATCATTTGGAATAAAACCTGTCCATATTTTATTAAAATGCAAATACTCTCGGCGATAATAACTGTTTGAGGAAAAGTAAACAGGCTTACGACTCAGCAGCTTGTAAAACATCTTTATTTTATACGATCTGCTAAACAATCGCTGTGATTATTAATAAATTATTGTACGGCGTTAAATAAAGATATCTATACAAAATAATATATCTTATGTGGGGGCCAGTCAGTGCAGACCGGCGACACTTCGACCCAGTGGGATTTTTGTGTCGACACTGTCCCAATAACGACTGCCATAGATGTTCATGGCAGCCGGGACCGACGGCTTAACGTGCTCTCCGAGGCACGGAGCAGGCGAGGCACTTCTATTATTAAATAATAATAGAAGTGTTTATTTAAAATGGCATAATAACAGCTTTTTACTAAATGCATATGAACATATACGCTACTTACATTATCAAAAATCAATTTTATTATTTTTGTTTGTCTGTCCCTCTGTTTGTTGAGGCTTATGTCTGAAACGGCTGCACCGATTTTGACGGGACTTTCACTGGCAGATAGCTGATGTTATAAGGAGTAACGTAGGATATTTTATTATAGGAAAAATGGAAAACTAACACATATGTGTTAAATTCACCTATATCTCCGAACAGGAAGGAAGAGTATACTACGTCCCCAGTCTCCTTGCCGCTACTAATATTTTTTGTCGGTAAATGCTGTCTTAATTCTATAAATATGTAATTTTTTGTATATATGTGTAACGAAAATAAATGGTTTAAATGGTTTTAAATGGTCTATATCCCCGAGTATGAAGAGGTTAATTGAAAACCCATATTTCGTTAGATATGGTTTTAGTTTCCACTTAATAGAAAGTAAGTCTCTTGTCATCTATCGGACACAGTTTCAGACTCTGTGCTGCTGATTTCACATAGTACTTTGTCTGACTGGGAATTGAATATCCTTACTTCTTACTAATATTTTAAATTCGAACGTAACTCTTACTGTCTGTCAGTCTATCTGTCTGTATGTTACCGTTCCACGGCTAAATCACTCAACCGATTTAGATGAAATTTACAGGTACAGATATATTTTAAAACCTGGGGACGTAGGCTACATTTTATTGATGTAGATACCAAGCGGGCGGAGCCGCTCGCAAAGCTAGTAGTATAATAAATGGCCAAATACAATTTAGCAGAATGTTGACGTACCCTGACAGCATATTATGATTTCAACGTAAAAATGCTTGGTAATATAGACTCACATGCTACCTCATTAAAATCGCATTTGCTTGTATTAGGCATCGAATTATATTACATCCGTCAACACATTATTCCGTCATCTATATATAAATAGGCAGTTGAGTATCATTATCTCCTCTGTCTGTCAACATAAAATTATAATATGTTTTAGTGTTATCAATGACCATGGCTGCTGAAGAGCAACTGAAACGTCGGGGATAGTGTAAACTTAAATATAAATAGTTTTAATAGTTTTAATAATTGAATTAGCTTAAAAATTAGTAATGTTTAATAGTATCTAGTAGTGTTATTATAGTTTCTAAATTATGTAATAAAGTGTAAAATAAACAACGCGATAAAATCCGTGTATAGTAGTTTAATTTTAATGAATAACATTCGCGTAAACAGAAGACATTATTATATTTTGAATACAGTTAATTATTTTAAAATGTAATTATATATACGTATAGGTTTTGCCGGCGGGTTCGCTCTTGTAAAGTACTTTTTCTGGAATAAAGGTCGTTTTCTGTTCTCCCGACAAAGTGTATCCGAAATTTCATGATGATCGGTCGAGTAGTTAAGGCGTGAATTCGTAACAAACAAAAAACTCACATTCGCATTTAAAATATTATTGTTAGGATGGTCAGGATTCCTCAAATTTTCAACACTGACTATGGTCGACTTTCGACCGAAAACGCGAACTTTTGTTATATTTATAACACTGAGAAGAGGCCCGTGTCCAGCAGTGGGACATTTTATATACAGGGCTGGTATTATTATTTATATATTATATTTTAATGAGATTCTTGTTGACGCTGCCTTTTAAAGGCAATACAAGGTCTTTTCCTGCTAAGCATTAACTGATTGAAGGTTTTACATAATATGTGTGTTACTACGCCTATGTCGAATCCATTTACTGTGGAGCTTATTGAGTCGCAGCGGCACACCGGCGGTGGCTAGATACAATCGATTTTTATAATAAAGTGTCAAATAAACAACGCGATAAAATCCGTATATAAAAGTTTAATTTCAGAGAACTAATTCGTTAAATTACAATATTTAAGTACATAAGAGTAACATTTTAATGATTATATTATTATTACGATTTAATAATCTAATTGGGGTGTTTGAGGTTGTGCGTTATATCTGTGACATGTTGTATGTATAACTATTCCAGATCTGGAAATTTAACCCAATAAGTTACACAGCTCTGTAAGTTCCCAACCTCGATGCCTAGGTGGCGGTAGTATTATACACCGGTGCGCCATCACCACCGAATATCATTATAAACATATTTATATTTGTTATATTGATGTGTTATTATATGCATCAACGTGCAAACGTCAAATATCGAATTAAATGGCAGTATTAAAGAATCGCAACATGAAAATGCTGTTTAATATAACTGTCTGTGTGTTTATGCTATAACTTGAAATAAGACTTAAAGTATACTAGACATATTTAATGAGGAATTTTCGCAGTCGGATTCTTAGTTCGTCTGTTGAATTGTCTTTGTTGACCAAAAGCTAGACAATGGGTTAATAATAATGGGGTCAGGCTAGTCGTAAAAAAAGTGATAAGTTGTTGACAAGATTTTTTGCTATTCCAAGAACGTATCACCGTTAAAGAAAAATTTAAATAAATATGTTTTTAAAACGATTAATAATATGCCAACAATTCGCACTCTTAATAAAACAGCGACTTAACTCGAAATTTGAAAGTAAGGCAATTTGAACTCTAATTGTATATGTTAAATTCTAATATTATATTTGTGTTAAATCTTTGCAATAGAGTTCAAATTTGTTTAATCCAAAATACTGAAATAAGTCACTGTTTTATTAAGGGTGCGAATTGTAAACTATTCCAATTCATACACTAGAAATGCTTTTATAGAAGTTAAGTTATTAAACTGCACATACTTGCTATAGAGATGTATAACCAGTATTTATATAGCCTGCGATGTTTTTAGTAATCAATATGAAACAAAAAATAATAGCATCAATAAAACTGGATCAAGTAAGATTATATCTCACCTCTAGAGGGACAGCATACAAGACTAGGAGACAGTACTATTGTACTATACTGTCTGTAATCTGGTATCTAGTGCCTTTAGTATTTTAAATGCAGTCCTGTTTTACCAATTCGTGATTAATTAAAAACCAATGGTATCTCGAAGTCTAGTTGTAGTCGGTAACTGCCAGGTATTTACGGTCTCTTGTCATTTCGCTCTACTAGGAACTTGGCCCAATGAGACATCATAGCGAAATTAAAAATAATATTATTTCTCCTTCGTCAACTCGACTCACGACATACATTTTTTTATAATATATAATATTCTACCACATACACACAACACCATCTAGCCCAAACTAAGCAAAGCTTGTACTATGAGTACTAGACAATGGATAAACATACATATATACTTTTTTTTTTGTAAATACATACTTATTATACCTATAAACACCCAGACCAAGACAAACATCCATGTTCATGCACACAAATGTTTGACTTGTGCGGGAATCGAACCCGCGACCTCAGGCGTGGCAGTCGGTTACACTAACCACTACGCCATCGAGGTGGTCTACTACATACATGTATTATGTAATTTTTTATGTTAATTAATACAGCCAGGCAGACAATGGTTGCTATGTAATCTATTTAATTAGCCTGTTACATACCTATGTAATGCCTTTACTGCATTACATACTGATTTCTTATACCTAATAACGAGAAGATATTAAGGTTTAAGGTATGAAATTGCTGATATGTTCTAAAAATTGAAACTCGTTTTTTCTGAGATGTAGGTACCATATTTATTTAATCGAAATATTTACCCTCATTATCTATACATTGCTGCCATCTAAACGGAAGTTAATTTATGCCTTTACGATAGAACTCCGTGGATCTAGATTCGACAAACTGTGTGAAAGCATTTTGTACTGCCACATGGGAAGAAAATTTTTTATCACTTAGAAAATTGTCAAAGTCACGAATAAAATGGTAGTCCGTTGGAGCAAGGTCTGGCGAGTACGGAGGATGACGTATGGTTTCTAACCACAGCTTCTGTAGAGTTACACCGGTTTCTTGTGCAGTGTGAGGACTTGCGTTATCATGGAACAAGAATAAATGGTGAAGATAGATTTACGAGTCGGGGCTGTTTCACTGCCAGTTTCACAATAATTGTTCGAAGTTCGGCACAGTAAACATCTGCTGTTATTGCTTGACCAGTCCTGAGAAAGTTATAGTGAATAACACCATGAAGAGACTACCAAACAGGTACCATTACCTTTTTTTAGGTATGCTTTGCTTTAGGGCACTGTTGCGGCGTTTGACTTGGGGCAGCCACTGCATTTTTGCTTATGATTATCGTAAAGAATCCACTTTTCGTCACATGTCGCAATTCGATCCAATATTCCTTTATTTCTGTACTGATTCAACAAGGCAACTCAAGTTTCAACACGCATTTCTTTCTGCAGATCAGTCAAATCATGAGGCACCCATTTTTCATATTTTTTATCTTATTGATTTGATGCAAATCAGCCAATATTGTAGGTAACGTTAAACCATATCGCTAATTCCTGGGTAGTTTGACCGGATTGGCTTTCACCAATCCTTCAATTCAGCGTTATTTACCTGTGTGGGCGGTCTTCCACGTGGTTCGTTCTTCAAGTCGAAGTTTTCATTATGAAAGCGTTTAAACCAAAAGCGCACGGTGCGTTCATTAGCAGTCTCCTCTCCAAACGCAGCGTTGATATTGCGAGCCGTTTCTGCCGCGTTAGTTTCGTGTCGGAACTCGTATTAAAAAAGACTCGGATTTTCGAAGTATCCATCTTTCCCGTCTAAGCAGAATAAAAAAAACAATTGAAAGTCGAAAATCGATTGATGCACATTTTGTAAAAGAAATATCTTATAGGTATCACGTGAAAAAGTTTCACTCAAAAATCTCACACCATGGAGGTTTTATGTCAATTCAAAGTATCTATTACTTTACAACGGCAACTTCATACTTTAATCCCTATTATTTACCCGTCTATATGAACACAAAAGATTCAAAGGTGAATCTAGAAAGACTATTATTAAAATTAAAAGCCAACTATTTTTATTTTTCATGTTATTTCTTAGTGAGACCTCTTTGGTGCACAGTAGTTAATCTTTCTAATATAAATACAAAGAGTCAAAAATATAAAGTGATTAAATTTGATAGCTAGTCCTGCTGAGCCTTTTCACATTTCGTAAAGAAATTACTCAAATCACCAGCTTACATCTGTAAAATAAATAATTTATATAATATATCAACCCGAAGAATAGTTAAAGTTTGTAGGTATATGAAGGCACGTTATGTATTATGTTTAAACTTAATTACTAGCTATATAGATCTTGAAATATTTGAATAACAACATGTGTTTTTACTAATACATGTCAAATCAGTTTAAGTATTTCTCGTGCTAATTAAGAATAAAAACGAGGAAAAGGGCTACCCATAAAATTTTGTTTCCTACTTATCAGCTAGATGGCGCTACGCACCGTGTAAGATGCTTTAATAGAACAAGAAACATTTATTCTATCTACAATCATAATTATATTTTTATCGTGGGGACTTTACAAACATTAAAAAAAGGACATTTAAACTTGGAACAAATACTTATTGCCACAAATGCTTTGTCTTGTGTTGGATTCAAACTGACAACAATCAGAGCTGTGTAAGTGGCGAGGGAACTTCTTACACTACACTGTCTTTGAACTCATAGCGAAAATTAATAATTCAGTTGGTAAAGTGACGACACACTTTGTCGATGTCACATAATTAAGTACCTTCTTATGTCATTTTCTTCATTTAAAATTATATTATCTAATATAATAATCTAACAATTTTATTTTTCATTATAATTAGTCCTTTATATACAATATGCATGTAACCTATATTTACAAATGTACTAAAAAAGATAACATAATTAACATAATTACAAAAACACAAATAATTATAATACTAAATATTTACAAAAATGGTTTAGGCATCGTAGAATTATCGTATAATCTAACTAGTGTACAAGATAAGACATTTTATAATTATTATTATGATGATTGATGATGCGCTGTATATAACTGACATCTACCAATTTTTCTCTCTCTTTTATATCTATATCTGCCTTGGCTACGGCCGATTTTAATAATTCGAATAATCAGTGATACGCCTAATTATATTCGAATAATATTCGAATGCAGTTGTCTAAAACGCAGACTGCTTTATATGGTCAACGATGCAACGAACACACTTGTATGTAGTGCTGTTAGTACATTGGAATATAATTCGTATACAACTTTGAAATCAATAATCAAGATATAATAATAAAAATTGCTTATTTACCAAATAAACCTACTCAAATAATACAAAAAGTTTGTATATAATTATATATGTTACTAGCTGAACCGACAGTCGTTTTCTTGTCAATCTATACAAAAATACATTAATTTACGTTAATAAATTCAAAATCAAACCGCCAATTATTCTTTAATACAATTTAAATTTTCAAAATTGCCCGTGGCATTTTCGCTCATACAAACCTTTGAAATTATACTACTATATACGGATTTTATAGCGTTGTTTATTTTTTATGAAACAATATTATTACATAATTTAAAAACATAAATTTTACTATTGTGAAACACGGGGAGACTCTCTGTGTCCATGGCTGCTGAAAGGAACCGAAACGTCGCGGAAAGTGTAAAATTAAATCTAAATAGTTTTAATAATTTAATGAGCTTAAAAAATTAGTAAAGTTTAATAGTAGTTTTATATACAAAGAATAATGTTTTACAAGAATTGTTTTAGAATTTATATCTATATTATACAGTATGTGCCCTTAATGCCTGTGGCACAGGTTTACTCTAGTGCAGGCACCCCTTATACATAATATATAACCTTTACGATGTAACCTAAGCTCTGTATTAATTTGTACCAATTTAATTCATTGAAATTAAACTGCTATATACGGATTTTATCGCGTTGTTTATTTGACACTTTACTACAAAATTTTGAAAATTTTTACACTACTTCTACTATTCTACTGTTAAACGTTACTAATTTTTAAGCTAATTAAATTATTATTAAACTATTTAGATTTAATTTATTTTTACACTTTCCCCGACGTTTCGGTTGCTTTTCAGCAGCCATGGTCACGGGGAGATTGGGGAGAATCCGTATATAGCAGTTTAATTTCAATGAATAATATTCGCGTAAATAGAAGACAATATTATGTACCAATTTAAGTTGAATAAAGTATTATTAAGTTACTGTATCTAAATTATGTAAAAAAGTGTAAAATAAACAACGCGATAAAATCCGTATATAGTAGTTTAATTACAATGAATAACATTCGCGTAAACAGAAGACAATATTAACTATAGTGTCTCCACTGAAATTGAATACAATCTTCAATACGTCACCGTAGTAGCACTGCGAACCATATCCATTAGGTTTTCTAATTACTGTATGATAAATTATCTATTAAAATAAACATAACGAACGACTCATTCTTTAATTAACGTACACGTTAGCAACCTCGTGATTGCTTCTATCGTTTTAGTAAGTTGTCGGTGACGACACTCCATAATTTTTGTACAATATTTTCTGGTTTTGGGTTGTAACAGTGCATCGTTATAACTATCTGACATTTATACAATGAACAACGCAATTATTTATTACCTACTATACCATACATAAATAAATATAAGTAATCACGATGCATAAATAAAAATAATTAATTATTTCTAATTAATAATGGAAAATTGATTTATTTATTTATTGTCTTATTTTATTACGTAGTACTACTGTCATCGTGGTTCAACTCGCTTGTATGATTATTGATTAGGTACTCTATATGATGTTATAACGTTCCCCGAGAAACAGGCTTTCAAATGTATGGTTTTTTTTATTTGACTGGATGTTCCACAGGCTAGCGTGTTTAAACAAAGCACAAGTCGTCACCTAATATAAGGCTTAAGGAAGGGGTTTTAGTAAACTATCATTTCTTTATGATACAATATTCGGCTTTTTCAATATGTGAATTGCAATCACAGAAAGGAATAAAGTTTCTCTATTCTGTGGTTTTAACTAGCAAAGATATGTAGGAAGTGAGTTAAACAGTGCATTTATAATATAAATGAAAGCCTCGGTCGCGCATCGGTAGATTATGTGCCTGCTTTGCATGCGCTCTTGGCATTGATAGCCGGGTCAAGCGAAGTGTGTGTAGCTCGGAGTCTGGAACTGGTTTCAGTAAATACCGCTGGCTAGCATTCTGTGGGATCTAAACCCATAGCAGCAAAATTCTTGTGTAATACACTGCTGTCCTAGTCCTACGTATGAAGTCCTACGTGTGAATTGCTTGCGTGCGACTAAGTACATTTAACTCTTAAACGGGCACAGTGAACTATTTTCCCACCATCAATCTAGCTAACTACACGAATATTTTAAAAATAACAACTCTATAGACTCAATTTTTTACCCCAATATAATCTTAGATAATTACTGATTAATTTTATTGACAACCATTCAAATAAAAATGTAAAGAAATGTTATGAAATTCATGGACTTAATTGGGCAAAGAGAAATTATTTCATTATTTATTAGAGAAATTATTTCATTCATTATTTCATATTATAAGTGAATAATTTTCCACCTGAAAAAAAACCTTTGTTTTTCAGTTTCAGTAATTTATACTTTATTTTATTTAGACTTCCACCTAACACGGCACAAGATATTACAGTTAAATCTATTTTAATTTTTTTGTCCTGCCCGATTAAGGGTTAAAAGCAAGTTGTGCATTAAGCAATTTAGCATAACATTTAGTACCTAAACGTTATATTATCTGGAAATTGAATTCTTTACAATCAACTAAATGTAAATAATCAACATTTTTATGGAATATTTTTCTTGGCGAACGATCGCATAAGTGGTTTAAATGTTTTACAATATTTACTTAGAACAAACATGGTATTATTCCAATTATGGTCCGTACGAGCGTCGTGTAATTAAATTCCATTAATTACTTAGCTTTACTATTATCCATACTATTATAATTCTTAGTAATTTAAATCGTTATTTTATACCTGATACTTGCTTTTCACGATGTGAGATAATGTTAATAAGTGGTTACTGCCACGTGATATGTATACTCTTTGATTTCACGGAACCCGCCGTGGTAGTTCAAAGGGTTATTTGGTTTTTTTTTAAATACACCTCCGACACTTGTGAGTTGAGTAAATTCCGTGGCACGGGTACTTAACATTCAATCAATGGAATTTGAATGGTAATGTATGTAACATTCAATCAACGGACACAAAGAACCACATTGGATAATTTTTAATGTCCTCAGTAATAGTATGGGTATTTTTAGGGTCTCTTGGACATAAAATATATAAATATAAATAAATAAAGTGAACCAACTGATTAAGTAACTGTAACCCGAAATTATCTTTCATTAGCGACCCGCTCCGGCTTCGCTAGGGATAGTGCAAAGTCTTAACGAATTATACACTCAAACTTTCCTCATAAATCACTCTGTCTATTGGTGAAAATCGCATGAAAATCCGTTCAGTAGTTTTTGAGTTTATTGCGAACAGACAGACTGAAAGACAGGGTCTTTGTTTTATAATATGTAGTGATATACTGATATTAAATTTATAAGGCTAGTGTGAATGGAACAGTCGCTAGAGGAAGACCTAGGCTAACGTTTCTCGATCAGATCGGAGGCGTTCTGGACAAAGGCTAGGTTAAGAGCACCTTGAACCGACGGGCGTGTATAAGGAATGTAATGAAAGTGAATGAAGCCAGAGAAGTGTGTCAGTATCGTAGCAAATGGAAATCCGTAGTCTCGGCCTACCCCTCTGGGAAACAGGCGTGAATCTATGCATGTACGTATACTGATGTTCTTTGTACTGAAGTCTCGCTTCTGTGTTGCCTAGCAGTTAGCCTAAATGTAACGTTACCAAACTCACTAACAAATAAACTTTGATGTTCATAAGTGTTACTTACTTTGTAACCTAAATGAATTAATAAATTATTGTCATTGACCTTATAAGCGAGTTGAGAGTAATATTTTTACCATATATGTTATTTTTTGTTCTATGGCTTTAATAATAATCATCATTTATTTACCGAACCATGATTTTTTTACATTTCCTTAAGATCTATAACACTAATTAATTCAATACTAGCTAATACATATATTGATTGAAAACATAAATCTGTTTTACTTGTGGAATCCACACTAGGTCGAGCCTGTCTCATGGAGTCCTTGAGTGATGTTGCTAGTTAAAAAACAATCTGGGTCGATTCGTGTGTGTCGATTATATGATAACTGTGATTTTAAAATACAAAAGAACTATAAAACAATTAAGGAAAAAAAATAAACGACCTTATTAATAACAACTGATATTGAAATTGTGCGCAACGTATGTAAAGTATTTAGTATACAATATAATTATACGGTGGGCTATCATATCATTATAGTCGCATTGTCAGCAAGACGAATATGTAACTATTGCGCAGATATGTGTAAAATAAATCGCAGTATGAAGTAGCAATGTGTAACTACTATGTTTTCGAAAACACTATGAACCCGCATCCGAATATTAATTAATTCGGTATTAAATACTTACTATAATTCGAATGCTAATGGAATATTCGAAACTTGATTTCACTATGGCACGATTGATGTCGATCGTGCTGATGACGACAGTAACAGTAGACCTATGGTTTCACGCGAAACCCGTCACGAAATCTCATACAGTTCCTATGTCCTGGCAATCGTTAATTTTGATGGTTGAGAGTTTAATGTCCAAAGTAATATGGAAATTTATATCTACATACACATAATCGAGGTTATAATCTGTAAAGTGCAAATAGATGATCGAACATGGTGCGGTCGAACCACGAACGCAGTCCGCCGTCACCATATTCAATTGTGTGGCGCACAGTGCGTCGCACATTATATATACGTTGGTTCGATAGATTGAAAATAATATGACGGTCCATAGTGCGGACTGGCGGTGTGATGTGAAGAGCGCACCCTAGCACCGTACCGTGTGGTAGTTCGGCCGCACCATGTTCGATCGACTATTTGTACCTTTATAGATTACTGAAGCCAAACACTACCTACTTGGAAAACTGATACTCAACGGAATTCAGTTGAATAAGAAAGCCAATGTCATACACTTAAGACTGCGCCGAGCGAAATGTGGCAAAACAGGCGGTCACAGTTAAGTGAATAAAATCAACACTTTTTGTTTAATACAAATATCAAATATACATTTACCATAACAATGAATGTGTTTACAATTACTCCGTGTAAAATTTAAAATAATTTATATTTTCACCTACAAAATTACGTAAATTTGCACGAAAAATGCAATAACGCAAGCTCGTGTTACGTGATTTTTAGATTATAACAGTAGAAATCTATCCTATTTTACAGCTTAAACGAAACATAAATAGTTATATTACAATTTGTCCGTCCCAAATATTTAAGTTATTGGTTGACAATAAAGATACATATTTAGCAAAAAAGCACTTCAAATCCTCCATACAATTTTACTATGGCAGCCGCGCGCCGATTTGAATATGTGCCGTACGAGTGCTGTCATTATCTGTCTTCGCTCGGCGCAGTCTTAAGAATAATAAAGGTTGGTTGATAAAATTCTGACCCAAAATCCTACTTTCTCAAGAGCCCTTCAATGATATGATGAAAATTGTTTATTGTTATATTGTAAGAGATTCCAACATAATTAGCAACTTGACAAATCCTCTAATAGTTGTTTACCATGAGTATGTATGACTAGATGGGGCCGCGGTTTCACCCGCGTTTATCGTTACTGCGTCCCTGTAGCCTATAGCCTTCCTCGATAAACAGGCTATCCAACACTAAAAGAATTTTCAATTCGAATTAGTAGTTACTGAGATTAGCGCATTCAACCAAACAAACAAGTAAACTCTACAGCTTTATAATATTAGTATAGATGAGAGAGAGAGAGGGGAGTGGGGTAAGATCATTTTTATCTGTGTTTTGTGTCTATTATATAATACTAGCTGACTCGCGAGCAAATTGGTCTGCTTCACATAAAAGAAATTCCCCGCTTTTGCCACATATTTCATTGATGCTCCGCTCCTATTGGTCGTAGCGTGATGTTATATAGCCTATAGCCTTCCTCGATAAATGGGATATCCAACACTCAAATAATTAACCAATTCGAACCAGTAGTTCCTGAAATTAGCGCGTTCAACCAAACGAACAAACTAACAAACTCTTCAGCTTCATAAAATAAGTATGGATGCTTATGTAGGTAATATATTTCTTTTAATTGTATATTTTAGATTAAGTATTATAATAATAATATCAAAAGCTGACATTATTATTATAATATAAATTGTCCCACTGCTAGGCACAGGCCTCTTCTTAGTTTGAGAATAATATAATAATAATAATAATAATAATATTCTACCACATACACATAACACCATCTAGCCCAAACTAAGCAGAGCTTGTACTATGGGTACTTGACAATGGATAAACATACATATATACTTTTTTTTTTGTAAATACATACATTCTATACATAGAAACACCCAGACCAAGACAAACATCCATGTTCATGCACACAAATGTTTGACTTGTGCGGGAATCGAACTCGCGACCTCAGGTGTGGCAGTCGGTTACACTAACCACTACGATGAGACGTATACAAATGATTAAGTCATGTTTCACCACACTGACTACGTGAAGGTTGGCAGGCTTCACACCTTATAAGACAACATTATCAAGAACTCTCAGACAGCTGATTTCCTCTGCACCCTCAAAGCAAGCTATACTTAACTATTTAATATAACTTCGAAAAGTCAGTGTTGCCTTGGTTTTGAACTCGAGACCTCTGCGAGGCAGCCCAATGGATTCCTATTAAATGCTATTTTGAACTAAATAGAATACAATTTTTTATAGCAGCTGTCATCAGTGTCATCTAGCGTTCGATAACAGAATTGTATACACAAGATTGCTCAGATATGACTAAAAAGTGAGAATCAGCAATGAATTGCCGTAAATCTTAGAGTTCGAAAAAATGGTTCAAGTAATATGCAAAGGTCACGTGATACCACGTGACCTTTGCATATTACTTGAACCATTTTTCAGAGGTCAAATGTCATAGTAATTTCGGGGTATATCGACTATGCTGAGTCTAATGGCGTTGACCGCGAGTTTCTAGCTCTTACGGTTCTTGAGTTGAAAGATGGTATCACGTGACCTTGAAGTCAGAGGTCAAAGGTCATAGTCATTTCGGAGGTATATCGACTATGCTGAGTCGAATGGCCTTGACTGCGAGTATCTAGATCTTACGGTTCTTGAGTTGAAAGTTGTATATCATACGGACGGACGGACGGACAAAGCTGTTGTATAAGAAATATTCGAACTCTAAAAATCAAATCTTCGCTGATAGTCTAATACAGCGTAACTTATATGTACAGTCCTATATGATATACAAAATATCTAAATTGAGATTTCGCGGCTGCAGGTAACTGATACTGATTTTTATAATCATTGCTTAAGGTCAATAAATATAAAATGTGCCCAAATCAGATTTCGTTTGAAATCAGAGGAATAGTGCTCTACAAAAAAAGTTTATCCCTCTTAATTTGCGAAAAGAATGTACGCGATATTTGACAATGTATGTTACGCAGTGCTGAACTATCAACGACGAAACACGGTTTCATTTCAATTATCAGATATACTTCACAGACTGATATCCAAGAGCCTTCAGAGCTATGTCATATTAGTAAGGCTGATATGTTAAGAGTACATGCGTAATATTAAGTAAACAAAATATGTATATCTGTTAGTTTGTAAGTGGAACCATGTATTCATTACTCAGCTGTTTAATTGGTTCTTATCGGTCTATAGGTTCAGGTTATCCACTTAGTTAGCACTTATATGTAATAATCACCAAAATGCCTTGTAACTTAGCATAATATGCAATTGTTTGTAACCTGTATGACTGAGTTAGTGATGCAGCATTATACTCCATTTGGTTCGGTACTTAATTAAAGGTGAACAATCTTGCAGTGCCTTTTTATCTAAAAACTCAGTTAAAAATAAAATGCTGCTTAAGATCAATGTAAATACAACAGTAACGATTACTAAATCAATTGAACCGTTAGTTTAAGCAGTAGTTTATTTGTTTAATATGTGTTTGTGTAAAAAGTCACATCACGATTGTTTACATTTAGTTAAGTACCTAACCAAATGGAGCATAGTAAATCCGATACCTGTACTTTAGGTATATTCTCAGTAGCAGACTAATAGAGAAACCGAATAAGACTCTTCGACGTTGGAATCGAATATACCATTAATACATAATGAAAAGTAGTCACATATGTACATAACGATACCTAATGTACATTTTTCATTCACTCCTGCTGCAACCACCAAGACAATCTGGAACTAAAGAGGTACGCGAGAATTCTTTTATATTCATTCTTTATACAAGTTTCAACGATTTATCTGACGATGTGTTACAAATTATTATCTCAAAGGACATCAGGCAGTATCCATAAAAGTTAATCTAAAAAAAAAATTGCGCGGCCATACCTAGGATTATTTCCAATAGCTAGTTCATATTAAGACCTACAAAAAAATATATAAACTTAACCCTATAACTGCATTTTCTAAGTAGTTATTCAGTTTAGAAAGAAAAAAATGATTTATAAATGTCTAAATGCATTTAAAAAGAAACTAATACGGGTATGATAACTATGGGTCGTACTGGGAATGGGGTCGTACAGGGAATGAGGTCGTACTGGAAATGGGGTCGTGCTGGGAATGGTGTCGTACTAGTAACGGGGTCGTACTGGGAATGGGCTCATAATCCCTTCATTTTTAATTTTTTTTTACTACTCAGTAATCGTTTGTTACCGAGTTAAATCCATAGTAGTAGTTTAACGTGTACATGACTAGCCATAAGAAATATTCCAACGTCTGGCTGCGCATTTTTTTATTTTTCAGACCAGAATGCCTGATTTCCTTTAAGTGTTTTGTAACAATAAATAAAATTACGTTAGTTTCACCATACTTAGAGCATAAATATGGAGTTATCGCTTTGTATCAAGAAAATCGATAACGTCGTGGTTATCATTATTAATAACATAATATATGTAGTTATTTATAACATGTATTATTAATAAAAAATATATGCATATTTTTTTGGTATCACCGTGTCATTTTGTACACAAGTATACCACGAACTTTGTTGTAGGACACAAACGGCAATTTCATAGTTCAAGACCTTATTAGGTCTATTAATATTTGCGGCAATACCGTTTTCGTCCTTAATTATAAGTTGCCAGACACACTATCATGTCGTCTGGCGTGCAGTATAGTACGTGGTTACACCATAGCATGCTATTTCACATCACTCACATAAATTTTGTTCGTAATAAAAATGGGATAGAAAAACGTCCTCGCTACGTCAGTGCCTTGCGCCATTTCTGTGTGGCTTAAGTGTCAAGCCACTAGAGCTAGACCTTCTACTATCCCAAGGCTTTTTCAATACGTGCGTACTCTACCAATGAGTGGAAAATCTGTACTAATCTATACAAATAAATAAAATTTAAATGTCTGTTTGAAATGTCAAAAGAACAGCTTTTTACTAAATGCATATGAAAGTACGGTATATTGCACTTTTTTCAAAAAACAATCATTGTTTGTTTGTTTGTCTCTTCAGCTTTATAATATTACTAGCTGACCCGCGCAACTTCATCTGCTTCACATAAGAATTTGCCCCGTTTCTGCAACATTCTTCATTGATTCTCCGCTCCCATTAGTCGTAGCGTGATGTTATATATAGCCTTCCTCGATAAATAGGCTATCGAACACTAAACAATTATATCAATTCGAACCAGTAGTTCCTGAGATTAGCGCGTTTAACCAAACAAACAAACTCTTCAGCTTTATAATATTAGTATAGATAGTGTAGATTAATCTTGATATTATCAAGATTGTAATATTAAGCGCCTGTCAAAAAATCTTCGCAATACGCTTTGTTACTTATTAACATCTATCGTAAATCAGTTTACAAAAAGCAAGGATAGTTAACTCCTATTTTCATATTATTTCAGTTGAATAGTTACACTACAAAAACTCTAAATACAAATGCTATAAACTTTCGGAATGACAATTACTAAACGTTTTCTCTTTAAATTGCAGGCTGTTACTATAACATTTTGATATTAACAAAATATTTATATTATAAATGCGCCTTACTACGATTAAGTATGGTCACCTTTCCTTTACTGGATGTTAATTTGTCATCTGACACGCGATACCAACATGATGTCTGATTAATAAATTTAATATTTAACGTTCACTCATATTGCAAATTGTACACTCTGCTCTCTATCTAATTTGTGAGCTTACTCTTTTTAGAATTGAACTTTTTTCTTGCGTTCTAAGTACGGTGTGTGCACATCTATAATAATAATAATAATATAATATAATATTCTACCACATACACACAACACCATCTAGCCCAAACTAAGCAGAGCTTGTACTATGGGTACTAGACAATGGATAAACATACTTATATACTTTTTTTTTTGTAAATACATACATATTATACATAGAAACACCCAGACCAAGATAAACATCCATGTTCATGCACACAAATATTTGACTTGTGCGGGAATCGAACCCGCGACCTCAAGCGTGGCGTTCGGTTACACTAACCACTACTCCATCGAGGCCGACTATGATTATATCTATGATTTAAAACTTTCAGAATATCAGCCTGCAGGTTTGTGAAATAACAAAACTCTCGTTTGATAAGTGGATTTTACACGTGTTTAGAATATACCTGTGCGACCCTGATTTTAATCTCAATACGTTTGTCAAATGTTGTCTTATCATATATTGTATAATTTCGTAGGTATATGTATATACAAACACAGTGCGTGACGCATTCTGAAGGGTTGTGCGAATCTTCTTCTCATCTACAGCCCGTGTAAAATTATGAAGGCTTTCTCTGAATCGGATGTTCTACACAAAATGATTATAAGTAACCGGAATTTCACCAATCTCAAAATTAATAAGAAAATTCGTAGAATATTCTTAAGAAAATGATAATATGGGCTCGCATTTAGCCGATACTGATAATATCTTGAAATATAATTATCTAAATCTAAAAGAATTTATCTTGGAAAATTTACAGAATTTTCCATTATCTATTAAAGGTACTTGATAATATAAAAAAGCAACTTGGGTCGCGAAATCGTAGAAAATGTGCTACTTATTTAGTCTCGGGCTCCTATACGCACTAAATTTTATTAAGTGTTTCGGCTAAGAAATTTTCTTTAGCAGGACTCTGGAGACTCCTATAGACTCGCTCGCTCCCTATTACGTGGTATCTCAAACCATAGACGGCAGAGTGTGGGTACAATCATTTTATTCCCATCCCTTCGCGGATATTATAGATATAAGGCTATGTGTATTTTAGACAGTTGATAGCTTTATATTAAATTGTCCAATCGGTGAAATTGTTGTCTTTCCTAAACACTAAGTTTATTAGAGTTCGAAAAAACTGTTATACAACAGCTTTGTCCGTCCGTCCGTCTGTCTGTTATACAACTTTCAACTCAAGATCCGTAAGAGCTAAAGACGCCATTCGACTCAGCATAGTCGATATACCCCCGAAATGACTATGAATTTTGACCTCTGACCATCACGTGGTATCAAGTGACCTTTGCATATTACTTGAACTATTTTTTCGAACTCTAAGATTTACGGCAATTCATTTCCGATTCTCACTTGTTTATGTTCTAGTTTACTTCCAATTTTATATACGTCTAATTATTAGCTTCTGGTTACTACCTATTCGTTGCTTTGTGCAGTATATTTCATCAAAACATGTCTGAGTGTATGAAGGCTTGTTATTAAGTACAATTCGCGACATCAGGAGTTTATTATTGGTTATAAGAAAACAACCTCCTTTTACCTCTTTGTAATATTATTCTTGAAGGCTTGCAGACATGAAAGAATCTGATGTTTCCTATCATTATACTTATAAGGCATCAGCAGTAAGAGTTGTTATAAAAACGGCCAATTACATACATCAATAATATTACTTGTCTACGTTAAAGTAAATCGTCTTTCAAAGGATACTAGATTCATCTAAGCCCACATAATCTAATATTAGCCCTGTATATAAACTATCTCACTACTGGGCACGGGCATCTGCCCAGTGTAAGTCGGATCATAGTCGACACTAATACACTGGACCAGTGCAGGTTGGCAGATTTGACATATTGCCGAGAACGTTACGGTGAACACTCAGACATGCAGGTTTCATTGGAATGTATTCCTTCAACTTTAAAGCGAGCAAAGAATTACTGTTTAATAACTACGAAAGGTCAGAGTAGGCATGTAGTCAGTCCAATGGTCACTAGGTTATTAGGCCATCGCGCCGTTAACTTTGCAATTCAGAATAAATTATTATAATCGATTTTGATACTAAAACCAGGTTGCCTTTAAGCGTCTTTTGGTGAGCTTATGCATAACATGCAAGTGGAATTGAAGAAAGAACCAGATAGCTTTCACTTGATTTATGGTTAAAATATATTGAAAGCATAAGTACAGTGATGTATATATACGCAAAATAATACTGCGCTCCTTTTATCTGCTGACACCATTTCGGAAGTCTATGAATATGCACAGTGCGGTTTTAATATAGTAAACGAATGGCTTCAATATAACCTGCTCAACTTAAATACTGCTAAAACAAAATGTATTAAATATTGTATGCGTAGACACCAACCTCATTTAAGTCACATTCATTTATATGCACATTACTTTAATAACATTACCGCTTGTACTTGTCCTGTTATCTCTAACACTACTAATATTAAATATTCAGGTGTCATATTAGACGACACACTTTCTATTAAAGAACACATATCTGCTTTAACTAATAGAGTACGCAAATTAATATTTGTTTTCAAAAGATTGCGCCTTATTGCAGATCACAAAGTCATCATACAGATCTATAAACCATTGTGCCAGTCTTTAAGTCAATATTGCATTACTTCATGGGGCGGTAGCGCAAAATTCTATATGTTAAATATTGAACGAGCACAAAGAGTGCTTCTAAAAGTAGCAACCCGCCGATCCTACCGCTTTCCACACATCTTTTGTATGAAAATTGTAATGTATTAACTGTCCGACAGCTTTTTATAATGTACACCGTACTTAAACAGCACGCAACGCTTACGTATAACATCAACCTTACTAACAGTAAAAGACTGAAAGATATAGTCTGTACCACACTTTCTGAATCAAAGTTTGTTTTTACAAATAGATTTTTCGCATTCTTAGGGCCTTTTCTTTATAATGTAAGATCTAAGCGGATAGACTATCGGTACTTACAAACTTTAAATTTTGAGGATACTGAAAAAAAGTATACATGTATGTTTATCCATTGTCTAGAACCCATAGTACAATCTCTGCTTACTTTGGACTAGATGGTGTTGTGTGTATGTGGTAGAATATTATATTATTATTATATATATATTATATTACACTGAAGATTTGTTGATTGTTGTTAAATAAGTAATATCAAGTTCCATGATAATAACTAATTATAATCTTGGCCTATTTTTGCATATATTTATATAATAAGTATAGTTAATCCTAGTTGTATACTGTAAGTGCCCTTAACGCCTGTGGCACAGGTTTACCCTAGTACAGGCAGCCATATTATATTACCTATATTAAGTACTTTATGGACTGTATTCATTTTTTACCATCGTAATCAATAAATAAATTATTAATAAATTATATTTATATGATATAAGGGACAAACACATATTTTTTTAAACAATTAAATAGAGCAATTATATGTATCTATGTATAGGTATATATAAATCTTTTATCTACGGCAGCAGCCTACTGTTATTTTTTACTTTTGTGCATATTGATTTGAAATATAGGTACTTAAGAAAATAATAATTTTAAATAAAATATGAGCGTATAGAATGTATGATTAAATTCAATATCGCACGTTTGTAAACGGATTACTAACGTAGAGAAAACAATGATAAAACTGTGCATGACAAAAGGCCGTGACGCAGTGCCAATCGCGAAGACTGTACGGTCCGTGAGGTAAAGCGACGTTGTCGCTGTCTGGCTTGTAGATGGGTGTACATTTGCAACACTGTCAACATCTGTACCAAGTTAATTTCGTGAAAAGCAACCGAAACGTCGGGGAAAGTGTAAAATTAAATTAAATCTAAATAGTTTTAATAATAATTTAATTAGCTTAAAAGTTAGTAAAGTTTAATAGTAGTATAGTGTAACAGTTTTCAAAATTTTGTAATAAAGTGTAATAAGATCGTGAGGTGATTTACATGTCTGAGAGTTCACCGTAATATTCTCAAAGATATGTGATGTCTGCTATCCTCGCACTGGGGCAGCGTGGTGGTGGTGGTGGTGGTGGTGGAAATAGTCAAGCCCTTATCATATTAAAAACAGTCTGAGTCTAGCAGTGGTATCCCACTGCTAGATAGGACTAATACTATAAATCCCCCCTAACCTGGACTCTCGGTGAGGTCATCAGATCTCGGGTTTGTTTTGAGTGTGTTGAAGCATCTATTAACAATGATGCACTAAAACAAAATGTTAAATAGGAGTCCTAACTAATCTTATAAACTAGATTTTACCCGCGGCTTCGCCCGCATAAATGTAGGTTAGGAAGCACATCAAATGCTACCACAGAAATCATCATGCAATTACAAGTGAAGAACCGTGATTCAAGGATCTAAAAATGTATCAAAGTATAAAAAGTGGTTTTCTAAAAGTTGCATTTCTTAAATTAAACTTTCAGTCTTCTTCTAATTAAAGGTATTTTTTGGACGTCAGTCGGTGAAGTTTGGGCTGTGGTTTCGGTGAAGCGAACGTTGAGAAACATGATGACACGTGTACCTTTAGGTTTACTCGTAACATGCCACGTGTTATTTGCAATTTTTATTTATCAACGTGGCAACGTTGTAGTTTGATAAACAACCTCAAGTCAGCTATATTAAATCTCCGTGAAATATAGCTTGGTCCTGTTACACTTAGGAATGGCAAGGGCTGGGACGATTATGATCATATTCGATTATAAATTATCGGTTAATGTTATTATGTAATAATAATAAAATTGATTGCGTCAAATATGGTATGGTTACAATTATTTAGTTTCACATATTTCAACATATTTTGAATTAAAATACACAACTGTTTATATATTATTAATGGTTATATTTCAATGAACGTTCCAATTATAAAACCTGCACGAATAATAACTTCCTTCGTAACTAGCTACGTAATACGTATTAGGCAAGGTGTTGTAAATTAAAGGGACTATGTAAACGCAACTTTTTCTGAATAACTTATTGGATTTGATTAGTTTCTCTTGTTTGTATTGTTTCTCCAATCAAAAAAGGTATTTGTCAAATTTTCCTTGACATATGTATAATTTTTGTAATTTAATGTATTATAATATATCAAACAAGAGGAATAGAAAACAATATACTTTTAAACAATTACAATGACATATCTTTATGACAAATAAAATTTTTGTCAGCTGGAAACGTCCTCAAAACGTCTTTCTCCAAATTAAGAATTACATTGAAAGAATCATATTTTTGGAGCCTCAAATCCATTTTTCGCAGGAAACATATTTGTCGATTAGACTATTGTATTATATTACGACTTATATTTTTTCGTGTCTTATGTATTTCTTTATTTTTGATAATTACAATATCCAAAAAAAAACTACTGACAGCAATCCTCGTTGACAGCCTATCTTGGCAAATGTCTATTTGCTTTAGGGATAACCCACCACCGCCACTTATAGCAAATTTATCAGCTATAAGTGCCAATAGAAACAGAAACACCTTTCTGGATGTTAAATTGTTATTTTTAATGTAAATTGTAAACATTGGGTAAATGTCACCATGTATACTCATCGCTGTTTTGTGCATATACCTATGTATATTCGTATGTATAAACAGTGATAACGCTGGATTTTATAGCTCAGTGATACATCGCCCAGGAATCGATACACAATATTCACTGACATACAGTGTGTCCCAGAAGTCGACGTCAAGCCGGACTTAGGTAACAGGCTAAGTAATAGTAGAAAACAGAAAAATTAAAAAAATGTAGTTTACGTATTTTAAAATGAAAGGCATTCAAAAAAACTACGTGAACGTCACCCTGTGACGGTCTTTTCACACCTGTTACTAAAGATATTTACTTTTTGAATATTTTTTTTGTTATGTAGTTAATCTCAAACAATCGAAAAAAATCGAGAGATTAAATAAGCATTATTCGAGATAAAATATCAAGATGAAATATGTGTATGCTCACACAGTTATTCAATGATGAAACATTATGCTTATATATAGTTAAAGCCACAGCAAATTTATTATTACAAATATCTATAATAGTAATGTCGTATGATACCTACCAGCTAACAGCGATCGATCGCTGTGATAATAATATGTCTATGATACCGAAGCATGCTGAGTTCTCCGGCACCCGCTCCTCCCTTGGCGTGTGGTCAAAAATTTGGTTACATACAAATTTATTATTTATAGGTATACTCTACTAATATATTATATATAACGTTTACAAAGGATTTTTGTATTTCTTTTTGTTCATTATGTATGTTCATATTATACGTTATTTTAAAAATTGTTATACAATAGCAAATATTAGCTTTAATGCAGACACCAAAAGCATCTAGTTAAAATCAGCGCCATGTTTACGTAGCGTCGCATACACCGAAATAGATCAAATTGGGAAAATATAGCCTCTTATTATATTTATTACTGTTGCTCAAATAAATTTATGTTCTTACTTTTTCTACTATTGCTGCTGTTATTTTATATATACATAGATACTTTAAAGTAAATACATTAATATAAAATGTTTTGTTTCTGTTACAGGTTGCTTATAAAGATGCAGAATCAGAACTCGGTGCAACCCGCCCACGGCGGTGGCAACACCAACCTGGCATTCACCCCGGACGAGACGTAAGTCTTTATGTCTCTCACTCAGTATATACTACGGCTCTGCCTTTATTAGGTTGGTAGGTTCAAAGAAAGGAGTTCTTTGAATATATAGTGATAAAATTAGTGCTATAAATAGATTTATTTCATTCTTCATTCACTTTGGAACACACAGTGGACACGGAATATGTATCTATAATAATTCCCACTCCTTTTTAGAAGGTTAGTCTTGATGTTGCAAGCATCCAACAAATTAGTTAATTATTATTACTTTAAATAGCTTTATGAGTAATGCCAAGGATACTCTACTAAAAGTTTTCAGTAGCAGCTAATAATCTAAACACTTCGCGATCTATCTAGACCACAAAAAGTCTTTTAGGGTTAGTCGATCTTGATATCAGTAACAACTTTGTATACATGTTGAAGAAACGACCAACGAGCTTGTTGATGTCTACCAAGCCGAGTATGTCCAGGTTCAGTGCTGCTAGTGAATGTGTTGTGTCAGACCAAACTAAGTCAATCAAACAGCCGATCGAATCATCCACCGTTGGACAAAAGTATTGTATGCTACAGCGTCCCGTGTTCTGCTCTTCGCATCGTGCCAAACTCAGCCACGTTTTTATAGGTTTTCTACCTGGCCGGAGGGCTGATGTTACGTTTACCTAAGTAATAAATCTTAATCGGGCTTTAATTTTATTACCCTTTTTATTATTGTTATTACACTACTTACACATATGTATATATTTAATAATAATAATAATAGCTGTAAATTTGAATGGTGACACTGTCGGTCCTGAATGCCTCAGAGAGTCGGTTAGGGCCTCGTCCCCGGCTTGCCGTTACTGGTTGGCTGGGGAGGAATTTCAAGAGCGCCCGTAGGACTCTCAACTCTGGCTTGCCTTAGTCGGCCTGTCATAGGGGGGCCGCTAGAGATATATGCTTGGGGGTGGAAGTGTCATTTTCAAGGATATAACTACGGGGAAATCCGCTCGTGGTCTCCGTTGTCACGAGACCCGTGATGGCTCACCGCACCGCTCGACACCCTTAGCCGCTCGCACTGGTGTTGCTCTCTGCTACTGGCTTGTATGCCTATGGTGGCTATTCAGAAGGCCCATCTAGTGAGTTGGCGAGTCACCGTCTGCCCATTGCATTGATGCTATTAGAGTATTCAGGGCAGACGTCGTTTTTCATTCATAGTTAGCAATATACCAGTCCACCAAACACACATACATATAGCCCATATATTAGAATCCATACGTAGCAATAGTCCTACACCTGCTGCGGCTAGTGCCGCTGTAGGTGTTCCATCCCACCTTTGATTAAAACTCTCGAAGGGCCTCTTCACGTTGGACCTATGTCTCCGTGTAAGCCTCCCAAAGGGTCAGGTATTTTCATAGTATAATATGTTAGAAAAGATAAGAGAAACATAATAATCTTATATATAAAATTCTCGTGTCACAATGTTAGTTACCATACTCCTCCGAAACGGCTTGATCGATTTTTATGAAATTTTATATGCATATTTAGTAGGTCTGAGAATCGGCTACTATCTATTTTTCATACCTCTTAGTGATAAAGTAAACATAAAAAAGAAAAATTACTTTTGTCAGAACGAAGTCTGTCCGGGCAGCTAGTAATAATATACATATATTAAATTAGTATTTGAAGACTATTATCAATTAGGGTTTATTATGATTTACTATAGATTTTTTACATATAGATTTTTTATGTAATTGTTAGCATTTACCATATTCATTGGCACGTAAAATTATGAGGTCTGAAAGTAATAGTTTTTATTCTTTGGTAGGTATAGTGGACATTATACCAAAGAATAAAAACTATGTCAAGTGCTAAATTGGGTTCGACATGGGACATCCAAGTAGTTCCGAGTAGATCCGAGTCAGGTTTTTGTTTGAACGTTTGTAAAGTCCTTCGTGGCACAGGATTTATCATAGTCTGTCTGGAGTCAGTGTCTATGATCTGGAGGCCCTATGAGAGTACATACGTATTACTTCTCGAGAAAATTAAAAAATGATTATATCGCTTCTTTTATAAAATACTATATTGTTATTATCCTTTCCTCTATCCAACAAAATGTTTACTCGGAATGTCATGCTTTAATTCTCTGCAAGTTACGCGTAATTACCACTTACTTACCTTTGTTTGCCAGGCTTTGCGTGGTAAATGTGACTGACCGGAACTAGTAACACAGATGATCAGGTTATTTGTCCCCATTGTACCTAAAATACAACTTAGATCACGAAAAGTCCAGTTACTAGTTGAACCTCGTACAGTGGCGCAAGCCAACTCGTCCCTTATTCGTGCACTAACTTTATTAATTAATATGCTTCTGACATCAGAATCGGAGTGTGATCTATTTGCTTCGGGATGGATAGGTGTGTGTTGTAGTTGTTTATGATTTTGTGAGATGTTGGATGTTTAGTTAGTAACGATGTTACGAATATTTTATTGTAGTAAGCAGATGTAATAATAATTTATACATATATATCTTGTATATTATGTCTCGTAATATTAATGTATATAAAGTTAGATATATTTTTTAACTTGTACAACGATTTGGTGTATATTGTTATGTTCTTCTTCTCCCAAGCCTTTATTATTCCCAAGTCACTTGGGGTCAGGTTTTCTGGTCTAACCGGATTTTACTGGATATCAGTTTTTACACGGAGCGGCTGCCACCTGACCTCCGCAACCCGAAGGCTAACGATACCCTAAGGCAAGACGACCAGTGTTAAGATATTATAGGGCACTGACTTCCCAATAACGACTGCCATAGATCTTCATGGCAGCCGGGCCCGACGGCTTAACGTGCTCTCCGAGGCACGAAGCAGGCGATAATTGTCAATCAATACGCACATAGTTTCGAAAAGTCGTATAGCTTCCGAAAGTCAGAGGTGCGTGACGTGGGTTCAAACCCGAGACCCTGTGCATTGTAGTCTGTTGGTCTCCTCACTGAGCTATCGCTGCTTATGTATACTGTAATGTTGTCCATTTGCTTAAAATAGCGCGGAAAAAGGATTATATGATAATATTTTCCGGATAAGTGATATTTTTCATAAAATCATACTGACGGTAGTATGATATTATGAAAAATATTAAGCGATGGAAAATTGCATAATAAAATTGCGAGCTAAACGAATCAGTGTCAGGGCAGCGTGTATTGGTTCAATCTACTGCCATCGTACGATGGCGTAACTGAGTTTATCGCATGTTAGTCCTTCCTCTGACCCCGCTGTCTAGTTACCAAGGGAAACATTTTATGTACGTTATGTAGCAAACATTTCATTACTGGGAAGCTAGCAGCGAATTATTTTTAATATTTCATCTTAAAATTGGTGAAAACTTTAAATTCCTGGAATCGGAAAACAGGTAGACCGCTTTTTTAAAAAGCTTGCAATATTGTGCGCTCTGCTTCAGTTAGAACTAGGAATACTAATATTTGTGCTGATCATAGATTATACACGTGTAAAGGACAGCATTAAGCGTAGATAGTAAGCCATCATTACAACAATGTCAGTTTGTTTATTTGTATAGAATACTAGCTTTTGTCCGGACCCGCACGTTCTGCAACAGTACTTTTTTCTGGATGAACGTCGCCTTATGTCCTATTTGTACCCCTGAAAGCGTGTATGCAGAATTTAATAATTATTGGTCAAGTAGTTGAAGCGTGAAAGCATAACAAACGAACTGAAAAGTCACTTTCATATTTATAATATTAGTTGGGACGACGAGAGGCGTGTGTTTAATAGCACGCTAGAGCGCCTACAATATATATTTTTCAGATTTATATGGCAACTAGGAATAATTCCTATGTTGCGTGGGACTTTACAAACACTCAAACAACGGACACAAGGAACACCCAGAGTCATGACAATAATTTTAGGTTCACACAAATTTTTGTCTCGTGTGGGATTCGAAGCCACAACACTTGGCGCAGTAGCAGCGGCGAGGCGACCACTTAAACCACTACGCCATCGTGCAGTCTATATGAGAGCTTCCCTGCTAGAAAATTGTAGCACGTATATTATGCGTCCAGTATAGTTTGGCGCTCATAGCCAGTTGCACTCACTGATCGGTAAACCATTAGCGACGTTAAGCAATGTTGGGTGCGGTCTGTCTATAGATGGGTGACCGGTTAGTGGTAGTTCATTTGAGCGTCTCCGTGCTTCAGAGGGCACGTAAAACGTCGGTCCCGGCTGTTGCCAAATTGATAGTAGCAGTCGTTAAGCCATGTCAGAGGCCTACGGGCGTCTTGAACATCTCTTAACAAAAGGTAAGCAAAGAAGAAAAACAAAAAAAAATTTTGTTGTAATGGCTACCATACCAAGAATATGTAAAGCTGAATTTATATATTTTAAATTGTGTTTGCCACGCTATTATATTATTAAATTAATACGCTTATACCATGACTTCTGCGCCAACCGTGGTGTGCACGGTTGATTTAATATAATTAACAACATTAACAGTATGTATTTCATTTACGTGAGTTATATGGGCCCTGGAACAATATAATGGTTTTACACTGACTGACACTTGAATTTTCATTCATACATGTACCTACATACATATATACCTACATACATAATATTTTAAATTAGTGTCGCATTAATTTCTTTCATTTTTAATATGTAACTTATCACAATCGAAACGAAGATCGTTGCCAATGGATTTTCTAGTTCGATCCCCTGGCGCGCATCTCTGACTTTATCGAAGATATGTGCGTTTCAAATAGTCAATTATCTCTAAGCGAAGGAATATGTTTAATAGTTCATTAAAATGTTCTCAAAGATATGTTAAGTCTGCCTACCCTCACTGTACCAGCGTAGTGGACTATGGCCCAACCTTTCTTACACTGAGAAGAGGCCTGCAGTGAGACAGTTTAATACAGGGCTGGTATTATTATTATAACATAATAAACAGTTATATCACATTAAGCTGATATGTACTATATACACAAGAAGACATCTCAAGTATAGTTATACTTGAGATGCCGATTATTGCAACCAGTGATTGCAACGACCACATTTAAGTGCAAAATTTTAATATACATACAGGGTGTCCCAGAATATGTGAATCAAATTGTAACGCAAGATTCCTTAGGGAAGAAACTTTCAAATGTGCTATATAAAAAATGATGACCCTTGTGTAAAAATAAAAATATCAAAGTTTTTGAAAGAGTACGTCTTTTCCAGTCTTTCAACTACAGGTGGTCTTTTATGGGTAATTTTAATGTTTTTCCTCTATTATTATTTGTGAACGATTGATTCGGCAAAACACAAACGATTTTTTTTAAACTGACTTAGTTTTGCACCTAAGAAAATCTTGTTTGTTTTTTTATTTTGACATATCTTTTTTATTTAGCACGTTTTCAAGATCCTTACCGAAGGAATCTCCCGTTACAATTTGGTTCACATATTCCGGGACATCCTGTATATGTCATGCCAATGTATGTATTAGGTACCTACGCTACTACTAATTTAAAATTGCACTCAAATATGTCTGCAATAATCGACTGCCTGAGATTGAGTTACGAAGCGTAGCATGCAAAAAATTACTTGAGATGTCTTTTATACATTATTTGCAGTAGATAGTAACTTAAGTGTGTGGGTCAAAGGACAGTGGTTACCACTGATCTCCAAGTGCGCCGCTAGCTCGTCTGTCGCTAAAGGCAATAAAAATCTGAGAAGCTTTTACTTAAGAGAACCAGCCTAAATTTGCCTTATACGTGCATTGAACAGTTATTCACCCCTTTGAGAATTAATTCTGAACAACCTTTCTCGGTAGATGAATGATGTTTAAAATACAAATAGAAACATGTTATATTAAAAGTAAAAAGGTATTAAATTATAAGTTTACCGGCCACTGCTACCATTAACAAGTAAAAGTTACCCAAAAAGATAAATCTCATGCTGTCTCACTCATGTTAGGTTAAAGAAGGCAAGACTTGTATCTTATAGATAAATTAGTAGTAGGTGCAAGCCCTATGATTTTTATAAATAAATCAAATTTCTAGAAACAATTTCTTGAGCTATAAATTAATAGTTTTCCCAAAGTTATTTATTGAATTATTACTGTTTTAATTTATATAAATAGTGTATGTAGGTATGTTTTCATCGAATTAGCCATGCAGTTTAGCAAGACGAAACATTTTATAATAATACACATTATCTTTTAATTAATCTGACCATGTTAATATTACGGGTGGTGCCACAAAAATGTACGTTAAATATTTACTCGTTATATTGTGCCTAGAACGAGTGTTGACTTTTTTAATTAACAGTATTTTAAGGAATCTTGTGAACTTCATACTCATTTGTAAACATATCACAAGTGACTTAAATGATAATTAAAAGACAAATATTATGTTACCTTAGTTTCACACCTAGAGGAGTCTGCCTGTCGAGTATTCAGTATGTTAATTCACTATTGACTAAGAATTATCTGTTACTTAAAGCAAATATTATTCGTATTGACGGAGGTCTAAATAAGCGGTTACTTTATTAAACAGGCTTAAGTTCACGACGCGGGATTCTCGATATGACGCAGTTGCGCGGGTTGAATGCCACGTGCAAAATATTAAAATATGAATAGGTCTCGTGAAAATGAATATAATTGACTCGTGCCACCCACGCAAGTAACTCGTATTTAGATCAATCATAGCGTGGGCGAGGCACTAGTGCACGTAGCCCGCACCAGTTTGCGATGTGTACAATTACCATTGCCTCCCTTGTGGTACCACACTGTCCTGTAGTATTACTTTAGAGCACTTTGTTAACGGTAACCCTGCAATAATAAATGGCTATAACTAGCAAAAATAATTTGCCAAATCTGACTGTAAGTTCCAATTCTTTCTGCGTTCAAACAAACAAACAATCTGTTTAGGTTTTTATATTAGCATCTTATAATACCTACTAAAATATTTTTGGAACCTTTGAAGGCTTCTAATAAAATCGTGTCTGATTCTTGTAATAATATATTTATAATAATTTTCATAATTTTCCATGGAATAGTAAGCGTAAAGTGATGAATATTTAATTGGCCACTGTTCATATAGTTGGTGCTAATATTGTCTTACGTTTACGCAAATGTTATACATTGAGCATAATATAATTTTGACGCATTAAACTACTATTGTTAAACACTGTTACTCGTTACTACGAGTAGCATCTTCTAGCAAAGCCTATTAAGTCAAAGTTGCATGCGTTACCACACAAAACTAATGCTAGCGTAATAGTCAACAAAGATTTGTTTTTAGGATTGACATTCTATTTTAGCTCTTCGATAAGGTAAGCTGCAGACGCCGCGTTGCACGCTGGCTTGATCCGGTTCAGATTGAAAGTAAAGTTTGCACAATACGCGAGTATCATTGTAACATTGCATATTCCCACGGACCGGTATTGACAGAATTCATATTATTATGCTAATCAGGCTGATTTGCAAATGTGAGTACAGAATAATAGCAGATGCGGTCAAAAACATTTATGTGTTATTTAAATAACGGCCAGACACACAGTCAGCTGAAAATTATATTACGTAGGTTTTTAAAAAGTGTTGAACCGTAGCGCCCTTTTATAACCGATGCGATGGCGAGGTCCCAGATTCCTGATGTCGGTCTTTTTGGCTAAATTATATCAGTGTGAGACAAATCTGTTCATTCATATAGTGCAAGACGTATCGTTGTGAATTTTTTGTCATGTGTTATGAAGTTACAACGTAGTGAAAATATTCCAGGTCTATGAGTATCAATGTTAATTACAATACGCCAATAATAATATTCGTAAAATTTTGATAGACACGAATATTTTTAATTGAAGTGCTACATTGACCTGATGGAAATATTTAATTATAAGACTGACTCTTATAATTAAATATTTGTGTTCTCTTTGCCAAGCATGGTTTTCCGTGTTTGGCAAAAAGTACAAATAAATCAGTTAAAAACTGATTTGCCAAGGAGTTTGTTAATATAAATTAGATGACATTGTAAAAATATGATACTTAGATATGTTTCTAAAATATAACAAATAATAACATAATAAATATATTTTTTTTATGCTTAGACAACATGCGTTATCTCTCAAGATATTTTGAACTTAAATATATTATATACAATGTACCTGCCTTATTATGCCTTAGCATCAGATTTAGGCGTTAGTAAATGGGCAAATATTGTAGCGTAATTTCTTAAGGTATTGACAAGAGTTTACACATTTCCATTGTACGATCCGAACATATCGCTCATCCAATAGAACAACGACGTAATTGCAAAATAGTCGAAAATGACATTTAAATGTCATAAGTTCACGTCTCGAAAGTTCTATCTATGACAAAAACGACAAAATTATTCTTACGGTATTTTTATAAGTTTTCTTGAGTTATCTCATGAAGTTATTATAAATAATTATTGATAGTAAACTAACATACATTAATATTAAAAGATTTCATCAAAATGATTGGAAATATATTATATTATATTTATAATATAATATAATATATTTTATATTTATAATATATAAAATATATTATAAATTATATTTTCAATTTCAAACATTTAAAACGTTCTCCTGAAAAATAGTCAAAACGTAATTACGTAATTGTTCTATTGGATGAGCGATATGAGTTTTGCTTCACTAGCTCGCATTACATTAACTAGATGAAACGTAGCTTATTCACAACATACGTACATGATTTCAATAAAGTTACGTTAAAGTTGTTTGTTAGCATGGTAGATATGGATTAATATTTAATCATCTTAGTTACAAAAGTCGTACTTCGCTCATTTAGTTATTTTATTGTATGTTATTTATTTATTTATATTTTCACATAATATACAGTATCATAAAATTAGAGAAACGATTGCATGTAGCAGAGATTACGATGGATGTGTGGAGTGACCAGAATGGACAGAATTAGAAATTACGTAAGAGGTAGTCTGAAAGTGGTGCCCATAGATGAGAAGGTGAAAGGAAATCGTTTGGCTTGGTATGGACATGTTATGCGAAGAGATGATACGTATGTAGGTAAGCAAGTGATGGATATGAGGGTAGATGGACGAAAAGGGAGAGGAAGGCCAAGGAAAAGATGTATGGACTGTGTGAGGATGGATATGAAAGGAAAAGGGGTAAATGATCAGATGACGGGTGACAGAGAAGTATGGAAGCGAAGGACATACTGCGCCGACCCCAAATAAATTGGGACCAGGGTAACAGAATGATGATTTTGAATGAAGATTTGATATCATAAAATTACGACCATTAGGTTACTCTACGTTTTCTCATTTAAAGGAGACTGCTGCTTACGAATAGAGCCTAGAAAAGTTAGCAGAAATCTATTTAAAGGATAGTTAGGACATGTGAACTAGCTTAATGATTCAACTTAATCATAATATGTGGAATTTTAACAAAAAGGATTTTGTTTTTATACAACTAAGGTGGCAAACAGTCATACGGCCCACCTGATGGTAAGTGGTTACCGTAGCCTATGGACGCCTGCAACACCAGAGGCATCACTTGCGCGTTGCCGACCCTTTAGGAAAGGAAGTGGGCGGTAGAAGTAGCGGGAAGGGGGAAAGAGGGTGATTGAGCCTCCGGCACTCTGACTTATTGAACGAAACACAACAGTAGGAATACTGTTATTTCATGTCGATATTCTATGAGAGGTTAGTCCTTACCCAGTCGAGCCGGCCCATTCATGGTGAAATCAGCGAGGCTCTACTACTCGAAATATTTACGAAATTGATCTTTTCGTTCATCACATTAGTTATTATGGTGATATTTTTAGCATCGCTTGGTGTGTGCGCAGCGCATATTTATGTTATGGTCGTTCAAGGCCGCACCTCACGACCGCCTTTACTACGAGCTGCGCTTGCGCACGTGTAGGCGCTCGCTTCTTGTGCAATATATAGTAACAATATTTTTACGAAAGCAAACGGGCAAAAAATGTGGGAATTCCCATTTAGCAATGCTGATTGAATTTCTCAATCTGTATGGCATCGCTTAAGGTGCAGGTAGCGACAGAAGCAATAATTTGATTCTATCTTATTTTTATCTTGTATTACTGAATACTACTATCTTTATTATTGATACCATTGGACGCATGATCGATATTGTACACCGTAACTTAATATAACATGGAGAACATCTTTTAGTAAAAGGTTAGAGGTTCACCAATCTGGTTAACCTACGTTTCTTCAGATATATTCTAGGCTAAATGTATTAGGTAATCTACTTATTGCTTGCCTTTTACGTAAATCAGGTACTAGATTGGATTTAGATGTAATCTAGCTTTGATTTGTTTTTAAACTTAATGCTACCAAATCTTGAAAACTACACATATCCGTTCAATGATTTTCAAGCGATGCCGCATAAGATGCATATTCCAAATACCTAGTGGCCATTATTTTTTATTCAGATACCAACAAATTGGACTTCACATAAAAAATATTTCCAATGTTTAGCTTCATTCCCATTTTATAATAATTATTTAGTTGTACATTTAGATCCAATCAAGAAACTGACAAGATGAACAAACAGATTTTGATGACATTTAAAAAATTAGATATATCGAAATAGTTTGCACCGTCGAGTCAATTTAGAAAGTCTACTTATAATGATAATATCATAGATCTCTTCTAAGTGCGCTTTTCCCATCTCAATCACTAATACATTAGTGACCGAAAGCTTCGTGGCATTATTTTATTGCATAAATGGCGCAGTGGCTGTAATAATAAGTTGACAACTATTCTACTAACCTATAGAGATATGGTTTCGTAGATAGGTTTGTATAAGTTCGTTGTTTTCGCTATAACATAGGGATAGCATTTATAGTTACATTTTTTTTACAATTCTGACTAGTTTAGTATCGCATACTAATACAAATACGAAAGACTTTTTCCTCCTTCTTTTTTCATGACTTATCCATTAGTCGAGTTTGTTATAATATGGTACCTATGGAGATAATTTGAGTCAAGGAAGCCCAAGCAAGCTTTAAACATTAATTATTTTATATGCAGTTTTATTCAAATACAACAATGATTGCACTTAAAACATACATTGATTGTAAGCGGTTATCATAGCCTTGATTTACCAGCAGTGTATTTCGCGCATCGCCGATCTTACAAAATGGAATAAAAGATGGAAGAAAGGGAGTAGAAGAGGTCGATATGTAAGCTTCCAGCGGGTGAAATATAATAAACTATTATTATATTGCCCCCGCTGAGTATAAGTGTCCTTATAGAAAACCAGCGTAGTAGTAATAACACTTACTACCCTGACTTGTTGTGAGGGAATGAAATGAAACAAATGTCTTATATTATTCGTGACGTCACCAAATAATTCGATTGCTCCTCCAATCGAGAATGTATATGTAAATAGCACGCAATCAAATGATATGAAAACAAAATAAACTATTTCTTCCTTATTATCAACAGGTAACTTAGACCGTATTGCATTATTTTGAAAGTTGCTCTCGATTTGATTAAGAGCAAGCTATCTGTGCATACACCGCGTATAAACCAGTCTCCCGGTTGCAACACAAGCTCACCGGTTTAGCAATCATGCCAACTAAGTATCCTAAGTACTAGAATTGAATATAGAAGGTACCGGTGCGCGATTCCGGATACCCTGCCCAACGTAGCCCACTATTGCAACTATCATACAACTAAATAACCAAGTATGTTTGTAACAGTTGCGTTAATATTATATTGTTAGCTGGGAATCGGTAACACACTTTCACTTTTCAACATCGGATTCTCCCAATTTGGACAGAGGCAGAGTCAGTCGGAGGCTAACCACAGGGCTTAGCAGCCGGACTCAATACTCAAGTAAATAAACAACAAAAATGGTAAGTGTTGAACGTTCTTCGTAACTTTTGTTTTAACATCCTAGTTTTAGTATTCCCGAGTATGTAGCTTAATAATGTTTTGAATACAAATATTTACACTCTGTGAACCTTCTGTAAATATAAATCCATTAGTAGTTAGTCTTAAAAGTGTGCTAACATTAGTTTCTTCCGCTTCCAGAAGACTATCCTGATCGTACTACTTCTGTATTGTGCGGTTCTTCTCGTGATAGCTGAAGGAGAAACGAAAGATTTACCAGCTGATATAGACCCTGAGGATTTGGAAAGGAAACATCGTAAACGAAAGAAACATGGCAATCAGGGTGGTGGACCCTGCGGTGGTTATGGCGGTTTCGGGAAGACTTTCGGTTCTCATGACACTTTTGTATCGGCTCCAGTCATGAACTACTTCTTGTGTGGAGTGGCACCTGTTCCTGTACCAGTTGCGCCTCAATTCATACCGGTACAGTCTTACCCACTGCAAGGGGGCTACGGTCACGGAGGCCATGGTGGATTCGGTCAGGGAGGTTATGGTGGTCCCAGCGGCTTCGGCGGTCCCGGAGGCTTTGGAGGTTTTGGAGGGTCAGGTCCTTACGGAGGTCCCGGTGGGTCAGGATACTACGGAGGCCAAGGATTTAACCAACGACCTGGATATCAACAGGGTTATAATCAGAACTTCCAGGGTCAATTCAACCGACCATTCCAGAGTGCTGTTTCAGCGGCAGCATCAGGGTTTAGCAACGTGTTGGCAGATTACTTAACTAGGCCGAGAAAAACACAGAAACAAATAAATCAGTTACTAAGGCCAATCTACAAACTGTTTTAAAGTGTTCAAGTGGTATAAGAAGTTACAAACTTGTGATATCATAGCAAATAATTATGTACAAACTGTTCAGGTAGGTGCGGCGTGTGGTGAGAGTACGCTTTAAATTTATTAGTTAGTAATTTATTTTGCAAGTGCAGATGCTACTAGATAATGAGTGTACCTACAGTCCTAATATCTAAAATATTAAATGTATATAAAGATCTAATTACAATGCGTGGCCATTTTGATCGTAGATTCTGGATGATTCCATTTCTCATATCAGACGACAATAAAATTCCTTTATTTTTATTATAATAGCAGTTTGAGTAGTTAAGTCGAAAATATTAAGATTGCGATAGTAACGATATATTTGATTACGCGAATGGCGCAGTGGTTTAATCGGTGACCTTGCCACTGCCAGTGTGCTGAGCGTCGCCGGTTCAATCCAACATTGGACATCTGTTATTGCAATACACAAATAGTTGTATTAAATCTGTGTTATTCTAGTGTTTGTTGTTGGAATAGTATAGAGATATCCGCGGGTTTTATCCCTACTGCGAAACGAGTTATTTTAAGATAGATTGATTGGGATAAACAATTGCATAATATCATCGATCAGTGTAGAACAAAACAGTGATATGGATACTTCTAGACTCGAGTCCCATGCATTATACTAGATATATTTAAATGTATCGATATTTCAAATTGATAAAACGTATATTATGTAGTCGATTGACATAGATCGGTCGCAATCTAGTTGTTATCTGGTTATTTCGAAAATCTTGAAGGCGTGTTTCAACAAATCTTTATAGTAGGGCAAGGACGAATCGCGCTGACATGACTCGTATGCGTCATGCTTATGTATCTTTTAAGTATTTTGTAATACATTTCTGTTACTATTTATGTGTACGTTGGCAATAGACTGTTTGATCGTTCAATGGATACATATATTGCTCTTTACTTCGACATTAAATGTGACCAGAGAAAAATATTTTGTGGTAGGTATTTTATCTGCTAATATAAATGCTGAAGTAACTCTTTATTACCTTTTTATTTGTTTTCTATCTTGTTTTGTTACGTCGTATGGCTGAAATTTTAAACCGAGTTAAAAAAAGTTTTATATCCACGGAAAATAAACATTTTCCGTAGTCCGGTTGAACGGACAACTGAACTATACTACGGGTAATAAATCGTTTTATATAGAGCGGGATTAAAAGAGACCACGTATTAAAAAGCAGCTCTTGTCCTTAAAATTATTACTTTATAAACGGGATGATCGATTATCGGTATAAAAAAGAACTCGATGAACAGCCAAACGAGAGTTAAAAATTTTAATATTCACATTCCGTTTGTTACATGTTGTATTTTATATAATACTAGCTGACCCGACAGTCGTTATCCTGTCAATCTATACAAAAATACATTTCACGTAATTAAATTCAATATCAAAACGTTAATCAATTTGCTTTTCATAAAAAAATAACGTTTAAATTTTCGACATTTGTAGCGGATTTATAGCAAATTTTGGTCCATACAAACCCTTGTCCAGATAATTACAAACACAACAAAAAAGAGCCAAATCGGTTGAGCCGTTCTTAAGTGATGCTCCGTCATAAATGTGGCAATTGATTTTTATTTATATAGATTATATTTGTATATACTAATGTCTGTCTAACTAATGTCTAGTTATATGTATGTAAGATTCTGTTCTCTTATATGTGTGTAACGTAAATTACATATAACAAAATATTATACATATTGACCAAATCTAGCCAGCTCCGGATATTTAAACCGTCAGTATTTTATCAAAGCTAATATTAATAGTGAGGTTATTAAAAAACATAAATGTTTAATTGATTTCAACAATCAATGCTAATACATATTTGTTCATAGTAATATAACAAAATAACAATTATGTATAGTGGATATAGAATGAAAAACAAGATGATAATATTTATAATTATTACCTTATTGTGGATATTCATAACTGTAAACAAAGAAACGAGAGCGAATGAAAAGAGAGGTAACTTTTTAAAATTTTATAGGTAACACAGATATCAATGTCCCGACTCCCGCCCCTTATTTGGTACTAAAAAAGGTTAAGTGACCACTTATGTATACCAGTACACCATTAGAGAAGTCATTTAAAGTATTAATGTATTAGATATAAAATGTATAAAGTATTAGATTGTAAGCTGTTTAGTTGTATATGTAATAAATGTTTAATAATGTCATGTTGTATTATTTAAAGATGTTTTTTCCACTTATTGAATGGTCGAATTATACACACAAAATCTAATGTACCAGCGTTATTCATACTACAGATTCCATATTATTTAGTATACTTACCGTTAGTACATAGCTATGCATTGTTTATACCGATATTTCAAAAACTGCAGTGACTTCAAATTAGTTTATATATAAGTTATGTTTATCTTTACAGGGTTTCGTCTGTTTAATTAGAACTTTATAACTCTGTGCGAGCTATTGATCCTGGTGTAGTTTCCTAGTAGGTACCTAAATTATTGATTCTATTATGTGACATTCAATTTAATTAATAATGGATAAATATTTCACAAATGTGAAAGTAACTTGGTTTATTGGTTTTATTATTTTATTTATTGGGTTCGATTCCCGCACAAGTCAAACATTTGTGTGCGTGAACATGGATTTTTGTCTTGGTCTGGGTGTTTCTATGTATAATATGTATGTATTTACAAAAAAAAGATATATACTTTTTTATGTTTATCCATTGTCTACCACCCATAGGACAAGCTCTGCTTAGTTTGGGCTAGATGGTGTTGTGTGTATGTGATAGAATATTATTATATTATTATTATTATTGTTTGTAATCAGCTGTGACATGAATGCATTTAGTTTTGAGTATAAGCTTTCTGAGGAAGGCAACAGATTATAATTAAATTAAAGAAACAGCAACCCGCTGTTTCTTGTTTATGTTTTATTGTGCGAGATAGATTATTAAAATTGCTATGCGATATGCCCATACATTTAATTTATTCATATAACACCATAGTATATTATTTCAGATTACAAAGTATCACTCATAAACATTAAAGTATTTTAAGAAATATTTGATTTAAGTATATTCAATATAAAAAATGAGTATTTAGTATTTTATATATATTTTTGATGATTTTATATATATTTACATATATAAATATAGTAGGTATACTAAATAAATGTATAAGTATAATATATCTGGCTGTTGCGATTTTGTTTAACTATGCCACAGCAGTGCAGCGAATTGTTAAATCAATACTAATATTATAAAGCTGAAGAGTTCCTTTGTTTGTTTGAACGCAGTAATCTCAGGAACTACTGGTCCGAATTGAAAAAATATTTTAGTGTTGGATAGCTCATTTATCGAGGAGGATAAAGGTTATATAACATCGCGCTATGACCTAGGGGGGCGGCGCAGTAATCATAAACGCGGGTGAAACCGCGGGCACATCTAGTAAAGCATATATCGGGATTAAATGTCTGATATAACTTTTCATCACATAATAATTATATGTGTGCTTTTATATGCTACGCGATTGTCTATGCCATGCTTATGACTCTAGATAGTACGAGTAGTAGCGATAATTTAGTGGGAAATTGTTGGACTGCCACGCAGAGTTCTCAAGTTCGATCCCCAGGCACGCATCTCTGACTTTTCGAAGTTATGTGCGTATTAAATAGTTAATTATTGCTCGCTTTAACGGTGAAGGTAAACATCGCGAGGAAACCCTCATGTCTCAGAGTACTCCATAATGTTCTCGAAGATATGTGAAGTCTGCCATTCCGCACTGACCAGCGTGATGGACTATGGCCTAATCCTTCTCACACTAAGAAGAGGCCCGTGCCCAGCAGTGGGACTGTTTAGTACTGGGCTGATATTATTATTATAAATAGTCCCATGCTAAACCGATGCATCTTGCTTTCAAGAATTGAGTTAGATTCTACAAAATATAGTTATATAAAATCCTTGTTATTCAAATGGAATCCAGTTAGAAGCAAGCAGTACGAGTCTTATAACACGTGCCTGCAAATAATATTTCAATATATTGCCTATCGCTATTCGCACCTATGCCGTATATTAAAATTTTTTATTACTCTCAGCACGATATTTTACAGGCAAATTCATTCAACAATTTTTATTCATGATTCAAGACATGAATTTAATACGGCGATAATGCAATCCTACTTCTACTCTCTGTTTTGGTAAATGTAACCTGTAAAATTTACTTGAATAATAATAACATACGTTTATTTCGGACTAAGTCCATATCGTGTTAGTAACAATTCGCTTAAAATTCTTATTTTAGTAGACAATACATAGGTACCTTATATGCATGATTTAATCCCAGCATATAGCTGCATCTATCTCCGCAACATCGGAGTCTCCCACCGATCCGCGAACACACTCAGGATGGTTTTGGTGCTGCCGCGGAGGCGCGCCATCAAGGATGCGCGATACCTTTTTCTCATGATAGCGGCGAAGTCGTCAGTCTATGTCTCTGCAAACATCCCTGACGCACTGCACCTCCACGGCAGCCCCAGTAGCATCCCGAGTGCATTATTGTACTGGACACGTAGGTCGCTGTATGCCTGCTGACTATAACAGACCCACAGGCTGCATGTAAGAAGTCTCTGACTCTTTAAGTCCAAGACATCTGAAGTGTTCGCAAACTGAAAAGAAAGTGCTTCGTCCATCGGCGTATAGACCAAATACTTTATCATTACGTCTTGTTACGGTTAAGCTTAAGCCGAACATCGGAGCGTATTTGTTTTTAACGTATTGAGTCACCGTACACCGGTGGCTAGACACAATAGATTTTAATTATTTCTGGTATTTTAAGACTTGACAGACTACTGGTACGCTTTTCTAAGACCTAAGTCTATAGAGGACTATCTGATGGTGATGTGCATAGAGTATTTTATTATTAAACGTGTGATTTAATACATGTCTGCACCGTCCGCAGTGACGGGTCATGATCATGTTAATGGTTAATGACTTAAGCGTAGGTAACAACTGACTATGCATGTTTTTGGTAAGGTAGAGTACTCTTTCTTACTTAACGTTTTGTATTTTGAATATGCCTTGCTTACTATCAACGAAAATCAGGAACCTTTTAAAATACGGCCTTATTTTTATTGTATATGATGAATATGCTGCTTCAGCTCTAAAGCCTTTTTAATAACACCTCACCTAGCGGCAATGACTGTCTGTTGTTTTTATAAATAAGCAATTTTTCTTTGTGTGCCACACTTGTTGTTTATTTATTTATAGTTTATATTTGCGCATTATATTTTTATTTTTAAATTGTATTGTGATAACTTTAGTTAACTCTATGTAAGTATTGTTGTGAATCTCTTCCTCCTTTAAATAACATTGCTGCAATACATAATAATATCTTATTTTTTGTATATTGTGGAAAATGTGGTTGGCTGTACTTTTTATAAGATATTTTATAAGTACCAATGTTCTTATATTTTGTAATGTAGAATTGTTTTATCCCCTAAATTTAAAATAAAATATATCTCTGTAACAGAATGGATTCTGGCGCACACCTACCATTACGTGGCAATTAAACCATAGTTGTCATAATGTGGCTGTGGTACATCTCTGCCGATAGCTTCGAGGATTTTAGTATTATTCGTTAGGTACAAATTGTTAATAAGCATGTTGATTGAAGCCACTATTCATTACCTTGCGATAGCGTAGCTACCAGTGCGTAAATAATATTGCCCGAATATAACTCTGCGTACGATAAATTTCCAATAAAACTATTTCATTGATATATCCACAGAACATATAAGAGTTGTTATAATGCTCTGTGGGCTACCTATGGGCTTGTCGGTCCTGTGTTAAAAGGTGCCGCCTGTTTGCCACTGATAACAGATTTTCAGTAATACTGGTAGTATTAAGTCAAAAAATTTGCTCGGCGCATAGCAATAGGCTTGCTTTCCATTCAGAAAGACCTAACAGCATGGTACGTTATTTGGCTGTAAAACACATCTGCATATACTTTTGAAAACATTTATGCCTGTGTATGATCGTGCACTAGACATCTAACGAAGAATTGAACATTTTACAAAACATTGCTTGTTACAACAAATAAACATTTACAATGAGAATGGAATATGTAGCCAGATGCTCGAAGGTTAAAGCATGTTGTGACGAGTCTTCTCTCTTAGCCTATATTATTCCCAAGTCACTTGGGGTCGGCTTTTCTGGTCTAACCGGATTTGACTGGATATCAGTTTTTACACGGAGCGGCTGCCACCTGACCTCCGCAACCCGAAGGCTAACAATACCCTAAGGCTAGACCAGTGTCAGGATATTAGAGGGTAATGACTTTCCCAATAACGACTGCCATAAATGTTCATGGCAGCCGGGACCAACGGCTTAACGTGCTCTCCGAGGCACGGAGCAGGCGATAATTGTCAATCCATACGCACATAATTTCGAAAAATCATATAACTTCCGAAAGTCAGAGGTGCGCGACGTGGGTTCGAACTCGAGACCCTCTGCATTGCAGTCTGTTGGTCTTCCCACTGAGCTATCACTGCACTAACGAGTGTACAATATTTAAAAATTAAAAGTTTATTCTCTTAAGTTATCAACTTATCACTCCGGTTTTACAGACGTTGATCACTAAATTCTTTGCCCTGTTTGTAGGCCGAAGCTTCAGCAAATTGGCAATAGCCAGTGAATCACTTTGCATCATCTATGTGTGCAGTGAACGTTTACAAATATGCACTTATTATAGGTACATATTCAACCCATCAATGCATCGTCTGCACGTGTCATAGTCGGTAAGCCACCCCATCGTCGTATCGATCGTTTAATAATGTTACGCAGACAGGGGCCGTTGAGAGGGGGTCTAGGTTTCCACGTTACTTGATTGTCCTACCTAGCAACATACGCCGAGGTACCAGACGCGATTAGAGATGTGCCCAAACTGTAAAATATTTTGTTTGTAAATATTTAGCAGCTGTTCGGAGTTTGTTACTCTGACTGTTAGAAGAAATTCTTAACTAATTAACCACCGTTCGGATGCCGATGACAAGTGGGTTAAGGAAAAGAATGGTAGAGGTAGGTACATGACCCACCAAAATTCACTCGCCGATTTTACCGATCGGGAAAACAGGAAAGTATTGTTAATGTTCCCATTCTTACGCCGACGGTTTTCTGTAAGAAGATGGTTCGTCCACAGTAAGGGGTTTACTTGCACCGTTTTCAAATATAATATGCATTTGATAACGGTATTACAACACGATTAAAAATCACGCCGTTGCGAATTAGTAATGGCTAACTCTTTCATTAGAAAATATTTTAATTACATTACGACTGTTGTGATCGTTAAATTAAGCAGCCGATGTTTAATTGTGAATTGAGTAATAAAGATGGATATTACTTTGTTAGCTATTACGTTCATGCTGTCTGTGCTAACGGCGGCATTAAGGTTTTGTTCTTTCACTCTCTTCAGATGGGACAGAGGGCAGGGACCTTTTTCTTCTTGTCTTTTTTTTTTGATCCAGTAAAATCCTTTATGGATACCCCCTCCCCCGGGGGAGGAAGGGTGGTTATATGAGACTCTCCGCCCCTGAAGGGGGTCGGTATACACACTAAAAACCTGGGGTGAGCAGTCCCTCCGCCGACGGAGTGGGGCGGGATGGGGTCGCGTTAGCAATCACCATCCCGTCCCGGCGGTTAGCCCGGCTGATGGTGACCGGGCCACAGCAGCTGTGGAGGGAAGGCCTTGCTCACCAAGGCCATCCCCCAGACGTGTGGAGCCGTGCAAGCCGGTAGAGAGTCCCCCGACTCTGTACCAGTGACCCCACTATACAGGAGCGAAAAGGCGGGCAAATCGCCTCCTTCTCGCTCCCGTCCGTCTGCGCCGGAGAGGGTCAGCGAGAGGGCAGGGACTTGTCTTAACTGCTGTTCACGTGCTTACTTTTAGCTTAAAGAGTAAGGCAACTTAGCTGGCCAAGTTGTGGTTCAGACATATTTGGTTCATACAAAAGGTTTACCTGTCTGGCCCAGATTGTGACTCATACTCATTCGAGAACATTATGAAAGCTTCAGATATGTAATTTCTTATGAGTCTTATGATTTCGCTTGCACAGTTAAAGTGAGCAGTATTAAGTTCTTTTCTTTTTCTTTTTAATTTATATATCGGATACAACTTTACAAAAGGCATTGATACTACTATCAATGTTGCGATGATGCAGTTAAATGGAGTTTAGTTTTATGGGGCACAAAAGCAATTAATATGTTAAAATTTGTTAAAATCGACATGGAAATATTTTTCAATCAGTGTCGCCTCTCTAGTATGGTTTAATCTATGGAAGCATATTTGTTTTTATAAAGTTCCCTCAATACCGTTTTATTTGATCTGCGAGGGAGAGACCGAGTAGGGATACTGACTGGACCACCGCTCACCTTTCCACACCCCGGTGTGGTCCGTCTGGCCGCATCTCCACCCTCCCTGCACCTGTACTTACCTACCGACTAATAACTCTATACATGTGCATACACAATAAATCAATAAATGCGCGTGATGAAAAGTTGCCGGTGTACTCTGTGCTCCCTAAAATCTAGACATCCCTTTTTAGATTTATATTACCGGCCTTCTCGTACCTTGTCAAAGTTTTAAATTAGGATCTATTGTTGTAGTTATGAAAGTTGGCGGATAGTTTGTGAATATCCCAATATTACCACTAGTGGAATTACCGAATAACGTGACTGCAGATACGCGATGCGCAATTGTTAAGAAAAGAAGTTGAACGACTTGAACATTTTATGACTCTGTACTCGAACGTCGATTCAATTAATTTTCTTAAATGGTTACGTTAGTCTATGAGAGATAGTTATACAAAGACAATTCGCGCATTGCAGTCACGAAACAATTCCGAAAGACAATTTTTTTCATTCGCTGAATATTCGCGACTGTTGTTACGAATCGAATACTGAAATTACGAAATAGGCAGGCATTTATAAGCTGCCATTTTCCTGTGGCTAATATGTGCTGAAGAATTTTTTTTGCTAGTCTTTGTATGTTGTCTTTTGTCTTGTATGTATCTATGAAGAAGTTGTGAAATTACCAATTACGTTTATGTAAAAATGACAATTAAAATCTTCTACCTTCCTACTATCGCGTATCGTTCTCCATTAAGTGTGAGAAGTTCGCGAGCTTAATTTCTTGCACTACGACTATACAGATTGAATTAACGGGTAATGGAATTATTAGCGTTCAGAAATCTGAATACTATCGAAACACTTCATCATAAAAATTGCAACTCGCTCATAGCCAGTTGCACTCACTGATCGGTAAACGATTAGCGAGGTTAAGCAACGTTGAGTGCGGTCAGTCTATAGATGGATGACCGCTTAGTGGTATTTCATCTGAGTATCTCCGTGTTTCGGAGGGCACGTAAAATGTCGGTCCCGGTTGTTGTCAATTTGATAGCAGTCGTTAAGCCATGTCAGAGGCCTACGGGCGGCTTGAACAACTCTTGACAACATGTTGGCTACTAACCACACGAAAAGAAAAAAAGATCATAAAAAGAATATCTACTTAATAGTATAGTAGTTGATTATCGATTTATAATGAGGCATTGTACAAACAGGCCTATGTTCTGCAATGGATGTCTTTCCGCTGAGATGATGATGATGATTACACAAAAATGTTTCATTTACTATTTATATTATAAATATGAATCGTGCAATCCGATTACCTAAATATATGTCGACAATGTAATCGAATGTACAGTGATTTAAAATAAACTACAGAATTAAATAGGAATACATTATAATTGATAATTATTCGTGTGTTGTGGTTCTCTGGTTAATTGACGTAATATGTGTGCTTATATTAATGGTACTTGAATAAGTGATGTTTTGAATATATATCTCTTTTTGCTACAGCAGTGTGCCAGAGAAAAATGGCACGTTTTCCATAAGGGAGAAGCGCGAGAGTAATATACCGGATGGCAAGAAAGAAAAATCTAATGACTTGGAAGCCTGTGGCGATGACGTCGATGGACATCATCAAGTGACGCATCCAACATCGTGAGTATCGTTCAATTATATTTGACTAGATTTTGCCTGTGGCTTCGTTTGCCTAAATGTAGACTAGGTTAGGACCTAGCCTAGCCATTTACGCGAGCGAACCTAACCTGTTAGGTTAGGTAAATAATAGTACTTTTTATTTTACTTACTTTTTTCTGGACGAAAGGTACCCAATATCCTTTTCTGTTCCTCTAACAACGTGTATGCCAAATTTAAGAATGATCGGTCGAGTAGTTAAGACTTGAAAGCGTAACAAACAAACAAACTCACATTTGCGTTTATAATAGTTTATTCGGATTACAGTTATGAAATCACATGTCTTGGAATTCCTTGTTTTACTTCTAGTACTGTTTTGTAATTTGATAGTTGGAATTGAACTTAAGTCTAAGTTAATTCGTTTCAATATATGTAGAAATGTAGTACATGGTGCTATGACGATGACAACGATACTTATAAATTGCTCTATTTAGTGTAAAATATACGATGCAATCTCACGGCTTGGTCCGCGCCGATGGCAAGAGACCAGGTGCCCAAGTCTGCTACTTTTATAAATTCGTCATTCCGACACGACGTAACTGTAATCCCATTGTATTTTGCTAAAAGTTCGTAATCTGCTAAATTCATGATGGTCAAACATCGTCGGTCAATGGTCTCGTAGTAGGTTTGTGGTAGAATGACATTCCGTATTGCCATTATTATAAAACCCGTTAGTAGAAGTGGTTTTCGAAAAACTACTCTTAAATTTGAACTTTTATTCATGCCAGATTTCGTTGATATATATTTTTGCATATTATTTATTAATTTTAAAAGCAATCTGATTACAGGAACAGTCTAAATTTTTGCAGATTACCGCATACGTCAGTCATTTGTCATTTTCTACGAGATTACCATTCTATGCCATTTTTTTAATGGAGAGTTAGTGGTTGACCATCCGAAAGTCATAATGACGCCATTATATTAGTAGGTTACCAAACTTGTCAAAATCAACAATTATGAAATCAATGATAGACCATTCTAACACTATTGTAATAGCAGACTTGGGTCCCTGATGGTATGTTATTACTGGCATGGAAAATGGGTGGGCCTTTGGTGTGGGACGCAACTTGTGTCGAAACCCTTGCGCCATCACATCTTTCTAGCACAGCGGATTGTGCTGGTGCTACTGCTGCATCAGCGGAGACGCTCAAACGTCGTAAATATCAAGACCATATTAGCGAGTACATATTTGAGCCGTTTGGTGTCGAAACGCTAGGGCCATGGGGTCCAAGTGCTAGGTCTGTTTATAGAGATCTAGCTAAGCGGCTCATCGACACTTCGCGTAACCAGAGGCTGGTATTTTTTTGCACAAAGTATAAGTATTGCCAGTCAACGTGGCAATGCTGCCAGTCTTCTGGGCACGTTGCCAATTGACGACGATGCGGAGGAATATTATGACGCTATATTTCTTGTAAATAATTAGTGTATATATTATGTTAATTATTTAATTATCTTATTAAAATACTATGCTGAATATATTGGGCAGAAATATACTAAACAAGCCATTTATTGATAGTGTCATTGGTTGGCAAAAGTATGTCTACTAGCCTTCTGTTATTACTAAGCCGAGCTCCCGAGTTCTATTATTATGTTAGACAAAGCGTTTGTTTTAGTTTTACTAATAGTACAACTTTTCAATAGTCCTTCTTCGAAAATCAATATGCAACTGTCTACATGAGGCTAGCTTAGTTAATATTATATGAATGTGCTGGCTACACCAATACTCAACCTTCATTTAAAGTCTGTATTATGTAAATCTATAGAAGTAGCAATATCTTCATCACATTTTGTATTCAATATAGTACTATTGGTTTCAATGTGTTTTGCAAATCTCATAAAAGTCAAAGTCAAAAATGTTTATTACTATAAAATGTGTTTTTGGACACGTCAGTAAACTAATATATTATTAAAAATATAATAATTAAAAATAATATCATTTGAAGAAGCCTGTACGAAGAGTAAATTTCTCATGATGACTCTCTTTTCAATCGCCAAATATTTACAATAAGCTCATTACAAATCAATTTATTACTTGATTTTCTTATATGAGCTGCTGTGTGTGGTTGTCACAATGATTTATTACAAGACTTTAAAAGGTACAAGTTTATCTAATCTGGGATACCTATTAATAAAGATATGTAAAATAAACAATACCGTAAACGTGCTTATTAATAAGAATTACAGTGAGTTTCTTGCCAGTCCTTCTCATTGGTTCTACGCCTTTGCTTTGCTGAACATTGCAACAGGTAAATGTAAATTCACATTAATAAGTACACTTACTTTGGCGTTCGTAAGTGTTACTTAAAACATATTTTTGATTTGACTTTGATTAAATAAATATTATAGTTAATTCAAGCTCGTTCAAGCTCACCCGAGACATGCAAAGCATTGCTTGCACTGCACATGTTATCAAAAAACATTGCCTCTTTAAAGATAGTCACGACGACAGGTAGCTAAAGAAAAAATTACATCAACCACACCTATATTGCCACAATATCTTCGTGTTACAGATACGCCGACACGATGTTGCACTTGTTTAGAGGAAACATCGGCTCTGGCCTTCTCGCGATGGGCGACGCTTTCAAGAACGGAGGCATTATCTTCGCGCCCATCATGACAGCTATTCTCGGAGTACTGTGTGTCCATGCACAACATTTGCTGGTAACCTTCTTACAAAAGTATTGGAATATTTGTAATGACTACTCTTACTTTTAAATGAGTGATGACCATACATGCGTCAAATTTCTTTTCAAATTGACGTCAGTGGCATCCAACTAATAATAGTAAAGTGAAGGTTTGAAACCCTCCTAGCAAAATGATTCAACAAAATATTGATATATTGAGTATTTACCTATAAAATAGCTGTACGGCAATATTGTGTTTTTCATACAAACTATTTCATCAATACTTTTACAGCGATGAAGCAGATACGATAATATTTTATTTAACTTTAAGCAAAGCATGGTTTGCCTTAAATTATATTATCATTAGCAAATACCATTATGATATTTTAGGGAATTGAAGAAACTGAAGAAACCAATTGAAAATGTTGAAATTGAAGAAACAAATTTCGGATGACAGAAAAGGATTAACATTGATACAGGAGAATATTGAACACGAATTGGACAATAATTATACTGATTATTAATAATAGATTATATGATATTTTATATAAAATCACAAAATTAGATGCTTAATGAATGAATAAATACCTATACTTTATTTTTAGTTGAACTGTTCGGATGAAATGCATCGTCAGACCAAGATCAGTAAGCCGCCAGGGTTCGCGCAGACGGTATACCTGGCGTTCGCACACGGTCCTGCCAAGCTGCGCAAGTTCGCCACCTTCGTGAAGATCCTCGTAGACTTGTTCCTGTGCATCACACAGCTCGGCTTCTGTTGCATCTACATCGTGTTCATTGCAGAAAATGTTAAAAGTGTAAGTTCTCGTGTTATTATAACACCTGGTTAACATCTGGTTCTATATTCTATACAAGTTTATAGAGCAGTTGATAGCCAAGATGACATCCCACAATCAAGCTATCCACCAAGGTAGCATCTGACGAAGAGCTTGAATAGTAAAATGGGATTCTCACCGCACAAAAACCTGATCTTTGTGGCCTACAGAAAGATTGGTCGAGTCGTATGCACTATAACTATACATATATATTGCTTTAATAACTATAATGGAGAATACTGTTCGTATAAATAAGCAAAAGTAATAGAGGTTTTGGTAACTATTTTAACATATAACACAGCCTCATAACTCTATATCTCCGAAACTTTATGCATGGGAAATTTATACCAACTAAAGATCCTTATTTGTTCGTAAAACTAGTGTAAAACTATTGTAGTGTTTTACCGAGTAAGTCACCTTTCCTTTCTTCCCATAAAAGTTCATTTCCCTATGGTCAGCAATAACAAAGCAGAGTGGTGATAGATATTGCTTACCATAAGACATCGTATGCTTACTTGCCAATTTTTACATATAAATAAGCAAACCTACATTTTTCCAGTAGTGTTGTAGATCGCCAGTATAATAGTGATTCTCTAAGGTTAAGCTACTGCTTAACCGCTTAAAATAATGTTCCCAGTTCCTGAATTAAGGACAGTAGCAATTCTCAACTGCGTATTTACAAACAATTTTACAGAAACAAAATTCATCAAACTGCTATCAATTGAGCATTTACTTAATCATAAGACGCTCAAACTTAATAATTATTACGCTAAAAGGAATGTTGATATAGAAGCAAAAAAGTAATACTTAAGTAGGGTTTGAAACGTTCTCGTTGGTTCTTACCTAAGCGATAGACTACAACACATTGAAATCAACGGACTTAGATCTTCTGGACTACCAGTAATAATGGGCGTGCCACAGGGCTCAATTTTAGAACCCTTTCTGTTTTTATTGAATTTACAGGGTGTTAATTCTTCACTCGCGCAAGTCCTGGACTGCTTCACGGCAAATAATGTACAACTCAATTCTAAAAAAACAAAATGTATTAAGTTTATGTTGCCTAAAGAGTCCTAGCATAAACATTAATTTAAATAATGAAACAGTAATATTTGTACAATCCACAGTTTTCCTAGGCATTACTTTAGATGATAAAGTTCAGTGGAGCGCTCAAATATCGTGTCTTGCAGGGAGACTAAGTTCAGCCGCATTCGCGGTTCAGAAAGTAAGACAGTTTACTGATGTAGATATTTCGAGACTATTACTACAACTATTTTAGTTATTTTCACTGCGTCATGTACTATGGCACACTGTTGTGAGGTAGGCCAGCTGATATTGATACAGTTTTCAGTCTTCAAAAGCGTGCAGCACGTAGCATTTATAATTTAGGCCCACGAGTTTTACTTTAAGAGCGTCTTAAAGAAATTGGTATACTTACCGTTGCGTCGCAATATATATTTACGAATTTTATGTTCATAAAATATAATATTCACTTATATAATAAGAATAGTAATATTCACAACTTAAACACTAGAAATAAGCAAAAGTTAGTTGGTCCGTATCATCGTTTACATTAAGTTCACAATTCATTTGCGGTACTCAGTATACGCTTTTTTAATAAACTACCGATTGATATTATAAATGTACCTTTACTCAAATTTAAAAGTGCTGTTAAAAGTCAGCTTATCCGGAAGGGGTATTATTAAATCAATGATAACTTAAATGATAAAATCTCATGGAACTAGTTGCTTGTTTCATACAGGATTCAAACAATGTATCTATTATACACCTAAGTCAATTTAGTTATGTGAAAGTACTTCGTGTTTATTTTGTGATGTTAAAGTATCTTTCTTTTCTTTTAAACAAACGTTGTAAGTATTAAAGTACATTTTGTTTTAACTACATTTAGTCACGAACTACCTTTTCATATGTCACAAAGTTTAATTGAATGCGTCCTCATGCCATACTACTATCTATTACAAATGATTACTGATAAATATTATATCAAAACTTAATTGCTTCTTACATAATATTATTAACATTCCCTTTATTTTTAGAATTAAGTTTTTATGGACAGTGACATATGGCATAATAACTGCAACACCTGGTACATAAATGAGTTGAAAAACTGAAATTATAATTTGATGGCGATTTAAAAGAGTGGCCTTGAGTTTCTTGCAGGTATCTTCTCATAGGCATTTTTAGGCTCCTTTTGCCTGAACCTTGCAATTAACATAAATGTAAATTCAATAAATGTAATAAACTCATTAACCCCCTTTGACGTTCATATGTGTTACTTTGTGACCTAAGTGAATAAATGTTTTTTGACTTTGACGTTTGACTTTCTGATAATATAATTCTCAATTCAGAAACCGGGGGTACGCCTTCAATAATAAAATGTTATATTACCAGATCTGTGATGCATACGATGTACACATCGAGCTTTCGGTCCACATGATATTTGTAATGGTGCCGGTGCTACTGTCGTGTATGGTGCGCAACCTCAAGTACCTGACGCCATTCTCCACGATCGCCAACATCTTCATGGCGTGTGGCCTGGCCGTCGTCATGTACAAAGCTACAGAAGACTTACCTTCAATTACTACGAGAAACTACATTGCGGAGTATCATCAGTTGCCCTTATATTTTGGAACAGCTGTTTACGCCTTCGAGGGTATCGGACTGGTAAGATCGATTAATTTATTGCCAAATATCTTAGTGACTTTGATTCCGATGGTCAATTAGTATGCTTAAGTCCGTATTAAACGTGCCTTTGCTGTGTAGGTATTCGTGCTTTTTATACGGATATGACTATTTAGGTACCAGGTATACAGCAGTCAGAAAGTATCAAAATGCGGTTAAACTCTACAATTTCCCTTTTAAGGTAGCAACATACTGCCTCTAACTGAATGAGGTCTTCAGCTATTTGTTGTGTCGTCTCAAAAGAGACAAGTGCTACTTATTTCTCTTATTACTACTACTTATTAACTTACTTCATGCCTGACTGTTAACTATTGTAGATATCGTTTGGAGTGTAGCGAATAATTCATTCGAATAATATTTGAATACAGTTGATCACAACGACGACGCACATGTACTAATAATTATTGTTGTCAATAGATACACTTGAAAATAGTTCAAAAGAAATTGTGCTCATGGTCTAACTCAGTATGTTAGCAATTCACAATATTTATTTACTTAACACAGGTTTTGCCCTTGAAAAACGAGATGAGCAACCGGGCACTGTTCCAAAAACCGCTGGGTGTCCTGAACGTTGGTATGGTGATCGTAGGCAGCATATTCATCATTGTGGGCTTCCTGGGATACCTTAAGTGGGGAGAGGATGTAGCAGGCAGCTTGACTCTCAACTTGGACTCTAAGAATGTGTAAGTACATAAATAAGAGTAAAACACTCCAAACTCGTTAGCCAGTTGTATACCTATCAATAGGGTATCAGTCCCTTGCTTTGTACTGTAAGCAATCCTAGTCTATACTAATTGCTACCCAACACAGCTCGTAAGCTGCATATATTAAACCTCCACATTAAAACGGATACAAAATACACACGCACCCGTCGTTCGGAGATGAATCGAAACGAGTTCAACAGCCATCGGCGCCATTCAAAAGCTTTAATATATAGGTGTAGTCGAGAATAAAAAATTGTTGTTACTAACAATGTATGAACAGCGAGACCGTTGTTCTGCTACAAGATCTCTGCATCGTAAATAAACCTGTTCTGGCAGATGTGTGGTTAGCATTGCTGCACTGAGTTGCTGGGTGCAATTTTCAATAAGTTATTATTCAAAGGGTAATTTTTATGAGCTGGAAATTAAACTTACCTTGCATGTTGCATAAACGAAATTAAATTTATCGATGTCTTATATTGTATAGATAAATGCTGCTACTTGATAACTGATGTTATTGATGATAAGCCATTAAAGATCACACATAGCTCTTATCGAGATATATAATAAATTGTAATTGGTCAATGTTTGTACATATATATAATAGGAGGTTTTAAGAAAAAGAATTTGAGGGTCTTTGTAACAGCTATAAAAGCCAAAACAATTTTAAGATTTTCTGTCTGCCGATATGTTACACGATATTGAATGCGTTTTAACATTTTTATTGCTGGAGATAGTTCTCGATCGCTCGATCTTGAAACGCCGCCTAGGAGTCGAGTATCATTAATAAAAATATTTTACATACCGACTAAATAACGAAAAATAGAGGACCAGAGGAAGACATAGGCATATTTTCCTCCTAAAATGCAAAGAAAGAAAAATATATCGCACTCTTAATAAAACAGCGACTTAACTCGAAATTTGAAAGTAAGGCAATTTGAACTCTAATTGTATATGTTAAATTCTAATATTATATTTGTGTTAAATCTTTGCAATAGAGTTCAATTTGTTTAATCCAAAATACTGAGATAAGTCTCTGTTTTATTAAGGGTGCGATATATAAGCAAGTTTCACAGTGTTGACAATAGAAAACATTGAGTTTGATATTCGTGAAGTCCTGAGGAAAGTTAAACTGTCTTGGGATACGCAGCGAATTTAAACAGAAATATACAAATAGGAGAAGTACGGTAAAGAAATCCGCATGCCGCCTTAGCAAAGCGGAAGACAAACCTTCCTAACATTTGTTTGTTTGTTACGCTTTCACCCCTGAACTAATTTATCGATCATCATGAAATTTCGCCTACACGTTGTCAGAAGTCCAAAAAGGGACATATGGTACCTTTCACCCAGAAAAGAGGTACTGTGCCGAGGGATAGAAAGTTATTAACACAATCTACATTAAGTGAAGCCGCGTGCAAAGACTGTATTACTGAATAACGTAAAATTAGCAGTACTGTGTAATGCTATATATATGGCTATGCGTTGGACCTTCGTTATTGTTTAACATCTATGTACCTACCTACATATCCACAATAAAGAATATTTGATGTAATAGTTGATTGATTCTTGCAGGTTGAGCAAGGTAGTCCAGAGCCTTATACTGCTAGCTATCCTGTTCACGTACCCGCTGCAGTTCTACGTGCCCATCTCCATCACTTGGCCGAGCATTTGCAAGCGCTGGCCCTCCAAATACCCCATCGCCATGGAACTGCTGTACAGGGCCCTATTGGCGCTGATCACATGTACGTACTCTATAATTTGTTTCTAATAATTTAGTATTCTTCGTAACGTCTTGATATCTCTTATTACATTAAACTGTTGCTTATTTTCCGGCTTCGGCCGCTTCGGCAAATGAGCGCTACAACTAGTTACAATGTAAGATATTATTTATCCGGAATTAGCGAACTAAATCAGGATAAAAATGTCTTACTTTGCAACTGGTTGACAAAACGAATAAAAATATGCCTAAGTAACTGGTTTGGATATTTATTTGCCGTGGCGACCAAATACGTCTTTTGTAAGTTAATTAGTTATAATAAGATAACAGTAACACCGCTATAAAAGACAGTAGAACGTCGCGAGAATGGCGATGGTATAATTGAAAAACAATACGAGAAAATCAAGTACTTAATTCACACACACACACACCTACCTACGAATATTACACTTTCACCGAAAATTAAGGACATTTGACGTCTGAGGAGAAAACTGCTCTATACCTTTAGTAATAAACGACGTCTGCATTCTTACACCAAGTAAAAGTCGTGCTAGCGTTAATTGGGCATACTTCTGCAGTGCATAGTTATATTTTTGGCGAACATATCACAGACCGGTATAGACGTAGTACAAAATGGTTAAGCTCTTTGCTCAGAAAGTTCTATACGAAACAAAATACCAGCACATCCAATGAGACGAAATATTATATACATGTATACAATATTTCGTTATTAAACAATAATTGTATACAACGTTTTGGGCTATTAGCGGCATACATACTTATGTAAGATCCTCTGACGCTTAAAGCATTTTGGAACAGATTTTCTTAGAACTGACAAACTACAATAAAAATATCATGTTTGGCCATAATAGATGTAAATGTTAGCAGTATGTTAGTGTATTGGATTTTGATATTTTAATCGAAACTTAGTTATAGGTACGTCTTATTGAGAGTAACTGTGCTGTATATTTTAATTAACCTTCATACGAACTCAATGTTCTAGTAGCGGACACATGTCTTTAAAATATTGACGCCTGTTTATTTTCCACCGCATCATGTTGTCATCCACTATTGCGGTAGACTTTTGAAAGTGAGGACTGTAGGCTTTGATAACGCATACATTACCATGCTACAACTTAAGTCAGTACTAACCATATAAGTTTTGTGCGTATTTAATCTATTGAAATTCAAATTGTAACATTTTCGAGCCTTATAGAATTACAGATATTTTGATGTCGCATTAAAATTATAGTAAATGATATTTTGTTATTATTAAAATACGGAAGGGTGCTGGTAGTGCATAGTAATATGTGGACGGCTAAGGGTCCGACCCTAATATTTGCAAATTAAATCCCCTCATAAAGCATCTATATCTAGATACACTAGGACAGCACATTGATGATTCATCTCGCGATATGTCGGAAAGGACGGCAGACTGTATACAACAAAGGGGTTGCCATCGTGACGTATTACGAGGGGAGTTTCAAGGGCAGCTCTCCCTTGTGTGAAGGGTTTTAATGCACCCTCGACATTGCGAAAACGTTTCTTGTAATGATATGAATATTTTATTTTCGGTAATGTTACGATTTTGCTCACGATTTAACTTTATATTAGTAATAATAAAAAATATTGGCCATAAGCGATTTATCTTTTTTGTAATGCCGATAATGAAGATACTTTTTGGTGTTACCTTTTGATGATTATAATATAAAATAATAAAAACAAACATATTAAATTAGCGTATCGCATTGTTTGGAAAATGTACATACTCACTTAGCAGGTAATCACTGTTCTATTAAATAGATCGATCTATAATATTCAAACTTTAAATAATTAAGTAATTGGTATGTATATTTTGCACTACAATCCCTACTTCCCTACTAATATTATAAATGCGAAAGTAACTCTGTCTGTCTGTCTGTTACGCTTTCAAGGCCACTGAACCGATTTTAATAAAATTTGGTACAGAGATAGACTAGACCTTTGGAAAGGACATAGGCTACCTTTTGTTGTAAAAAAGGGCATGAAGGGGTTGAAATAAGGAATGAAAGTTTGTATGGGAATTGGTCATATTCGCGCCTAAACCACAACCGATTTTGATGAAATTTGCTACAGAGACAAACTAAACCTTGGGAAAGGACACAGGTTACTAGACTACTACTACTACGTAAAATAACTATTCCACGCAGACAAAGTTGCGGGCTAAAGCTAATTTTCTATAAAAGGTTACTTTGGACACATCGAGTTCCGTAATCAGATGTGTTGAAGACTAGCTAAGACTTTAGTCGCAGAAGAATGTTGGTAACAATGTTTGTTAATTAACTCAATGGCGATGACGCGGTCTTGCGCCGAGAATCCCGTAATTACGTATTATTTGCATTTAATACAATTATTTCTAATAATCTGTTATTTATGTGTTTCAGTTGTCCTGGCGGAGACGATACCAAAACTAGGTCTGTTTATCTCCCTGGTCGGAGCCGTTAGCAGCACTGCTCTGGCGCTCGTGTTTCCACCGCTCATCGAACTGGTCTGCAAGTCCTGCAGACCCGAAGGCATTCCAGTGTTCGTTTGGATAAAGAACCTACTAATCATAGCCTTAGGACTGTTCGTTTTCACGACCGGCACGTGGCAAAGTATAGCCGCTATTGTAAAAGCATTTAGTTTATAGATCTGATAATTTAGGTAAGGATGTTGTATAGGGACCAATGTAGAATGTTACCATGACTTTGAATAATGTAGACTTTGCTTGGTCAGACCAACTACTGCTAAACATGGGCTTCATTACAGAAGAACGACGTTGTGATTGTATGTGGCTCCGCTGCATTGGTTATGACATTCAATTCGATATGTGAATTTCGACCGATTTTACAAAAACGCTCATACATATTTTTGTACATACCAAATAATTACGTATTACGTTCAGACAATAAAATTGTGTAATTAAATAATCATTACAAAGTAAATAACGATGTTAAGCATAGAATAGGACAGACATTTATGAATTTTGTTGTTTATTTTTATAAATGTACCTAAATCGATAGACAGTAATAATATAATCGATAAACGACGCATAAATATTTCGCACTTGAATTTAGGTACTGGTCTAGCTTTTGAATGTCTTTTGGTGCATTTGGGTTGCGGTTCTCAGATTACAATAGTACTATTAAAACTGATATTCAGCCTTATCTCTTTAGAATTGAAAGCTGAACTCAATATATTTGGATTATTGAGACTATTATTTATTATTCCTAAGGGTTTATTCTTATAACATTCCGTAATAATGGGACTACACCTAATTATATTATTGCGGCCATTGCTGGGTCTCGGCTATTGACTATTTAACTCTAAGAAAAATATTTTAATCGTTAGGATAAGTTTACATCACATTTTGAATATTGGCTAATTTTAGGACTATAATATAGTTTTTGAATAGAATAGAAACAACAGTGTATTTGCATCCTTTTTAAATTGGGAGGCAAAACTTTTATTATATTTTAGATATGAAATCTTGGGTGAGGATTTTTCAGTGATTATACTTCGTATAGAATCAGATTTTGGTAATTAAACAGTAAGCACTAGATTAATGTAACAAGTAACTAATTGTTAAAACTATCTCTAAATATTATGGACGAATTTTATGTGTCGGCTCTTAAATAGTTATGGTTCGTATGAACTATAAGTATTTAAGAGCCGTACTCTGCTGGGATCACATAATATGTTGCTGACAATATGGGTATTGTGATCGGAAGTCGAATGATGACGTAGCAGATTAGCGGTTAGAAACTAGGTCATTTACTTTCAATCTCAGGGTGTGATCCCAGAGCTTCTTTGAATGTTCCGAATAATTAAAATATGTGACATAAAATTCTAAGCTTTATTAAGAATATTAAAATCCAAAGCTTCATTATGGTGTTAATTCTTTGACCATGTAACGAATATTAAATCCAATTTTTTTTTAATAAACTTTCTTCACTAAACTTTGATATTTATAGTTATAATTAGACTTGAATCGTAAATAATACTAAGATAATAATTTAAATGAAATATAGTCGTAAGTAAATAATTATTATAAGGTTGACAATTTGTGAAATCGAAGTTATATAATAATATTCTGTGATACAAATTATTGATTAAAAATCTATCTCAATAACCTGTGTTTTATTTTATCCAATGGAGCACTAAATTATCGTAATCATGTTCTTCATACCTATAAATTATTATAGGACTAAACTTAATAAGATATTTCAACAATCAAGTCACTGTTAATTTTCAATCGTATCAACAAATATCTTCTTGCTGTAATTCTATCGCAGCGAGTTGACGGGATATACCTAATAGACGGCATCAAATCGAGTGAACTTTTACACAATCGATGTTTCATGATCAATAGCTCAAAAGACCCGACTATATATTTCTACTGCCATGTATCAATGCGAATCAACCTCTGCCCACCATACCTGGTTGTAACGAAGTCGAAATAAATTGACAGGAAGTGAGTTTAGGCATGATTAGAGCAATCAATATCTCTCCATTTAGGTCTGACTATGTTTATGTTTGTTAGCTAGCCGACCGTCAGCTGCGGCATGTAAAGTATTTCCATAAAGGTTACCTTCTTCTCCCTTAGCCTTTATTATTCGCAAGTCACTTGGGGTCGGCTTTCTAGTCTAACCGGATTTGACTAGACATCAGTTTTTACACGGAGAAGCTGCCACCTGACCTCCGCAACCCAAAGGCTAACGATACCCTAAGGCTAGACCAGTGTCAGGATATTAGAGGGTACTGACTTTCCCAATAACGACTGCCATAGATGTGCATGGCAGCCGGGACCGACGGCTTAACGTGCTCTCCGAGGCACGGAGCAGGCGATAATTGTCAATCAATACGCACATAATTTCGAAAAGTCATATAACTTCCGAAAGTCAGAGGTGCGCGACGTGGGTTCGAACCCGAGACCCTCTGCATTGCAGTCTTGGTCTCCCCACTGAGCTATCGCTGCTTACCTACTTCCATAAAGGTTATCAATCCTATTTATTTTAAATATCAGATTTGTCGTTTTAAGCTCATTTCTACTGAGCCAACCGAAGAAACTGATGAAGCTACAAACAACGGGCGAAGTCAGAGACGATATTGGTGACAATGTTTAGCATTTAATATTAATTGATTAATAAAAATACACTAATTAACTATTTATTACTAGTTTAATGACACTCGGCCTCCATGGCGTAGTGGTTAGTGTAACTGACTGCCATGCCTGAGGTCGCGGGTTCGATTCCCGCACAAGTCAAACATTTGTGTGCATGAACATGGATGTTTGTCTTGGTCTGGGTGTTTCTATGTATAATATGTGTGTATTTACAAAAAGAAAGTATCTATGTATCTTTATCCATTGTCTAGAACACACAGTACAAGCTCTGCTTAGTTTGGGCTGGATGGTGTTGCGTGTATGTGGTAGAATATTATATTATTATTTATACATTATAAACTTAGCTAAAAATGGGTATTTGCCAGCCATCTGATTGGTAATCAGATAATAAACTGCCTCCGTGGCGCAGCGGTAGTGAATGCGACTGCTGTGCATGAGGGAGAACCCGAGAGGGTTCGAATCCCGGGTCGGGCCAACAAAAAGTTATTGGGTTTTTCTGTTAAGAAATCTCAATACGAGCCCGGAGTTAGGAAGTTGGCGGTGTTAGACACCCCCGTGCCTCGGAAAGCACGTAAAGCCGTTGGTCCTGCGCCTGATCTCTCTCCGGTCGTGTCGGATTATCCGTCCCATCGGATCATGAGAGTTAGGGAATAGAGAGTGCACTTGTGTTTGCGAACATACTTGTGCACTATAATATTTCCTGCGCAGTTGGCCAATCTCCGTTAAGATTGGCCGCCATGACCGAAATTCGGTCTGGAGGACATTATTAATCAGAATGTCTGTTGTTCGTCTGATCAATGGCCATTTATGTTTTCGTAGTTAAGATAGATTTGGATTTATTCATATCTGCTCGTACCTACAGCGACTGGTACTTACAGGACTTTATATAAAATAAGGCATTATTTATAAAAAAAAAACTTCTGATATTCGCTTAGGTAGAGACAGTTTATATTTTTAGCGCTTTTGAACCTATTTCTTTATATAATATTATCATTCTCCATCTTATTTAAAATGCTAATACCGATTCATGTTATTAAGCAAATAAAGTCCTGACTCGAAGAACTGGACAACCATCGATGCGCTTGGTGATATGCGGTAAGGTTGAGATATCTTTCTAGTTATAACTTTATAATATAACATACCTATTATTCCCATCGAATGTCGGTTGCCTATAAGTAAAGTGTGTGAGTACCTACACAACGCCATCGGGGTGGGTTTTACCGCACTTCCCCATGCACATATATACACTACCTAGCAAATCTTTTACACATAGCATGATAGGTTGGAAATACCGTTTTAATGTTTGCTACACTCAGTAAGTTTTTATATATGTACCTAGTTACCTTTTCTCATCATTGCGGCTGCCGTTGATATCAAATACCCAGAAGAACTTCAGATATTTGATAGTTGTGTCACAGGACAGTAGAGACCAACATACCTAGTGAGATTAGTACTTACTTGATTTGTCAAACTATATTTTGGAGACCACTCTCCAAAATATAGTTTAGTAATTTAGTATCTTTTATTTACTTGTTTATATTCTTATAAAGTTAACTTACCATCGCTTAGTAAGGGTTAAATACATAATGTTAATATTAACTGGTGGACCGGTGGCTGCCAGACAGTTGATTCTCCCTAAACCTGAATCTTAAAAAATCCCCAACTAAAGGATTGATGCCACAGGTTAGTCTGGTTTTGTCAAGGGCAAAGATGATTCTCAGTAGCAGGATCTCACGAAGTTTACAGTTGTGACCCTTAAGCAGTAATAAAGAGCAGTATGTATGGATATGGTAAATGATACAACCGAAATCATATTTATGCATTTATTGACTGATAGTTTCAAAATACAATTAAACTTTGAATAAATTAAATAAGCCGACACAAACTTACGAACTAACATTACAGGGAAATTTATTTACGTCATCATTTGGCTACAAATTTAATTGTAACGTTAATGGTACATACATATATGCGTATATCGACACTGTTGAACACGTTCGTAAATAAACTTCTGTAAACATACAGTGATGTTACCATTTCTACCATTGAATCGCAAACATAACTCATTCTAAAGCATTAAATGTATGCACAAACTTATATAATTATACATCAGTCCATCGCGAATTTCTGCGATTTGTAAACTATTTAAGTTCATATTACATTTCTATTCACACTCTCGTACGTAGGTACTCACATGGTTTATAATAAAATGCAATATTAAAGTGCATTTGTTTTCAATGAAGACAACATTTTAACAATTTTTAATGAAAGGAAAAACACATTTCGCACCCTTAATAAAACAGAGACTTATCTCAGTATTTTGCATTAAGCAAATTTGAACTCTATTGCAAAGATTTAACACAAATATAATATTAGAATTTAACATTTACAATTAGAATTCAAATTGCCTTACTTTCAAATTTCGAGTTAAGTCGCTGTTTTATTAAGAGTGCGATTTGTTACTCCTAGTTCGTAATGTCCAGGGAGTTATTATTGCTGACTACTCTGACGCAAGTTGATATTGTTATTTCAACTGGTAAAAAGCATATTCATAGCAGCGTATGAATATTATCAAACATGACGGTACATAATAATTTAGATGCAATATCGTATAGACTATGAATTATGATATATAAAATTAATTTTCATGTTTGTAATTAAAACTTTACTCATGTTTGTATTTCTTCCACATATAAGAATATGCTTTTTAATCATCATAATAGTTTTTGAAGTTACATAGTAAAAATAATAAGACTGTGTAGAACTACGTAAAAATGTGTGTTTTATATTTACGACGAATATATAGTAGATGGCATTAAATATTGCGTAAATAGATACAATTATTCGGCAATGTCAGAATTTAGTCGCAGATACCATCATCATTTGATATCTTTAGCCAAACAAGACAATGCAGTCTGTTGCACATGCGAAAGCAACGATGTAACCGGTACCCACAAATTATGTTCTGGTATGTTGATTGACGTTTGTTCAAAACGGTTCTATAACAGTCATTACTTGAGGCTGTTCAAATGTCATTAATTTTTACTAAGGACATCAATTAAATAAAGTAAACTTAACAAAATAAATAAATCAACTTATCACAACCGCTCAGTACTTTTGTAAGTTCGTCGGCCTATACATAATTTAGCTAAAAAGGTAAATAAACTTTCCAAGCTAAAAGATAATTATAAATAAAATTGCAATGTGTCTGGGTCTCTACTTAGGAAATAAAAACGCCAATAAAAACATTGCCACTTATTTTATTGTCAGAAATAATTCTTTAGATATTTTTTTATATTTACTAGATTAAAGGCATTCTTAGTGAACCTAAAAGAAACTAATCGATGAAACTCAAACAATGACTAACCATTTATTAGATTACCATAACTCGAATGTTTCAAATATATAGGTGCCACCTTCGATACATTCGTCATTTTACACTTACATAATATGTATTATATATAGTTCTTAATTCTAAATGTAATTCTGTGCCCCCCGTTGGTAATCGACCGTACGCTAGTAAATAAATAATTATGTTATGTTGTAAGTACATACGTTACATACAATATTGACTTATAGCTAATTCATAATAATACTGTTCAAGTGAGCGCTGAGACACACGGTGTGTGTGAAGTGTGTGTACACACTGAATATCGCTTTTCTTTTTTATAAAGGCAATAAATAAATAGTATGGAGATTTTCTCGATAAATATAGGTAATTTACATTGAACAATGTCTGCGTTTGAAAATTTAATTTGGAACTGGAAAATAATACGCTTTTGTCGTTTTTAATTTTATTTTAAACTGTTACATAAAATCTCAATGTTTCGAATACTTTTTCAATTTAGCGACGTGAATACTTTTATTCGAATGTATTGACAATTGAGTACACACGTGCGTGCGCTGCGTGCTTCTTGCAAAGTAGATATCGTTTTGTGCTAAGCCGTATTCGAATATTATGTAAGTATGCACATCGCTATCGTAATTTATTGTCAATGGGAAACTAAATTGAATATCTTTGATAAATCATTCATATGAAAATTAAAGTATAACTGGTTTCATTATGACAAAGAGAGTAAGCAATAGTTCAAGTTTTATTGTAATACCTGCTAAACTTTCATTATGACGATATTTTATAATACACTGTCATTTATTTAATGCCGCTATTAAAAAGTAAGTAACATGTAAAGTATAAAAGTGGCACTACATCAATATCATACAAAGATAAGGTGCGTGGTTATTTTAGGTAAGATTGTTGCTTCAATGGGCATGACGTCATTTATAAGAACTGGCAATGTAAGAGAAATCTATTCAGTTGAATATTTTCCTCGTGAAATTTACAGACGTTATTTTCATAAGCCCTACTTAAGTACCAATCTACATACGTATACATGTTTAACCTTTAATCGTTATAAGTAAGTTAAAAGTCAAAAGTGCAATATCAGCGTCTCTAACGCAAGTTGCAGGCGCACTTTAATCACACAGCGTATACGACCAATTTTTTGTTACATGTAAATATAGCCATAAAATACTAATGAAAAGTTAAACTTTTCATTCGACTTATCATTCAATTTCATTAAATTTCAAATTTATTTGAAATGATACGATTTCTGAGTCGATTAAATTTAAAAAATAATTCACAGCGCTTTTCTCTCACTACATTAAAAAATAAAAACAACTCACGATAGAATAGGAAGCTAATAAGCAAAGCTATAGTAGGAAGCACCCTCGCCTTAATAAAATTAGGACCTATTTACCTCTTAAGCCGATATTTAAAAGATATTTTTCCCTTGAGTCATTATTTAGTTTTATTGAATATTGAATATTGAAAATATAATATGTTATAGGTTGTTACAACATTTTCCTTGCCGCGCAATCAACAATCGTCGAATTTGGATATATTTTTAATATTTAGGTTTACATAATGAATAAATATGTTGATGTTAGAATTTCTGTTTTGCCGAAATGGCGTCAAACGACAGGCCCGATAAATACATGAAGATGAACTTTGGGATAGATTAAAATCTCTTAACATCTTTACAGAGCATTGGACATAGCGTAAGCTTGTGCATTTACTAATAAAAAGAACTAATATGCAAAACGTTTAGACTCAACGAAAGACAATTGCAGTATTATCCCCTATTTATTATCTCTTACCGATCAACTCACCAGCATTGCCGTGGGAGTCTATTTAAAACATATTATATATTATGTACTTAGTGCCGATTTTAATCATCTGCAATATATCAGCATGGTGTATTACGGTTTTAAATAACATAATTATACGTAATTATTCTAATAATTGTATTGTTAAAACACGAGATAATGGAAATTCAACAAAAATATAAATTACATAAAATTCAAAAAGATGCGCATCAATCTTTACATTGACACGATTCATCATAACACATGCGAGGTAGTGTATGGCCGGCAAGGGCCGTCACCCAAGCCTTATTGCGATTGAGATACAGAAAACTAATGAATATCATGAATATAAATTAAGGGTCCTGTTTTATTCAATTTCTATAATATCGGTAGTACATAAAGGTCTAATTCACCTCTTTCCATATTGCGAGTGATTAAGTTTGCACCTTGAAAAGGTGATAACTATACCTATGATATCAGTATCATAGGTATAGAAGACTGTGGAGTAACATAAATTTTCGGAAATATATGTTACACTGTAGTCAATCATACTTTGAATGATAATTATCGTTACAAATAATTATAATTAAAAAAAGGTGTAGTCATAATCACGTAGACGTTAAATTTTGTTTATTTGCATCTTTTCTAAGATAATATCATCCAAGTATTATATTATATCAATATTAATTAAAGTTGTCTTTCTGTGACACTATTGATTACTTAATATGGTCAATATAGTCCGTCAGTAGATAAAAATTCCATTTAGCAATTATCTTACTAAAACAGCTTTAGTAAGATAATTGCTAAATGGAATTTTTATCTGTTTTCCGAGATATATTAATACGTCTCTTTTTAATATGACTACACCTTACACACACGGTATAATTAATAGGAATACTGGGATATATACCTATAGTTAAAAAAAAATAGAATTAAATTTAATAATTTTAATATATTCTTAATAATTTAGGAGAATTTATTTTAACGTATTTTGCTTATCTGATTTGCAAGTCATAGTAATCTTAAAATTCTATATATCTAGACTCACGGCTATTTTCCGGAGGGGAGGCAGAAGACGGATTTCCTTTCATTAAGTATTTCTCTAGCAAAAGTAAATTCAGCTCTCTTTCTCATTATATCCGACATTCTATCTAATTCTTTAAAGTGTGTCTTTAAATAAAAAGATAAAATGTCGGATATAATGAGATAGAGGGCTGAATTTACTTAATATACTAATTTACCCATACTTCTAAATGGGGGAAAAACCAAGTTGATTTGTTTGCTGTCAATTTATATATTGTGAAGAATAATTTTGATAACTCTCCTTTTTTATATAACTCATAATGACCGTATTCTGATTTAACCGATTCGTTGCGACGCCCATTTTCGAACACTTTTATCTGTGGCGGCGAAAAAATATTTCGGGACACGATAGTCGTGTCAAGCGCCATAGAAGTTGATGACACGCCTATTGTGCCATCAGCCATGTACAAAACAAAATGCTCTTTTTATGCTTTTCTACTTGTTTAGTCTTGAATTCTGTTCAGTTGACATCAAACATCGGACGTAAACAGCAGGTTACGTTGTGTAAAGTGGTTTTGAAGTTAATAACTAAGTGTTTTACTGAAAATGGATGGTAAGTAACTTTTTTATTCAGATGTTGTAAACCTTTTGTACTGTTTTTATGATTTAGGTAATATATATCATACTGGGATTGTAAGTTATAAAACATTTTAAGTTTTATTTATAAGCATTTCTTATGCTAAGGATTATTGTCTATTATAATTTTTTGTATTTTGTGTTTTGAATGTAAAATTCAGTTGCAAAAAATATTGTAATCATTTATTATTTATTTAGGCATCTTCTACTTATACTTATAATGGTTAGTACGGTAGTCTAATCGTACACAATTAAAAACTGAGGTACGGTTTAGAACAATTCGAGGTAATGCGTTGCATTATTTGGTACCTTATCGCAGTATTCGTAATGCTACTTATCAAGGTTTTCAACTCCTGAAATTATCTGATTCGCATAATATCCAGAAACGAAGACTATAGGCATGATCTGAATTCAAAACAATTAATGTTTAGTTCAAGAAGCACCTCATAAAAATCAATTTGAGCGAGTTATAAGAAATTTAAAAATGACACGACATTCGTGTCACACGCCATATACGAAAAAATTGAATGGCACGCCTGTCGTGCCATCCGCAACGAATCGGTTAACATCCTATTTTTTATATAATTGAACGCGTAGTTCAATTATGTGTATAACATATATTTACTCAATACACCTATTCATTGCAGACTTTGTCAATCGCCTACAGCAAAACACGTTAAAAATATCATAAGAGGCGGTTATCAAACTCAATACTGTTTAAATTAGGAAATCGATGTTCATAATATGGCCTTACAACTAGTAATTCAAAACATTTATTGACTCTCCAACAGTAGGGCTACTTTTGGGACACTACTTGCGTCCAAAAACACCATCTTCACCTAAAACGAGTTTATACCTACTCAAGTTAGACGAACATAGCGGTTTAGTTTAGGGTTGAGCCCCATTCAGACACGCGTTCGTCGTTCTCACAGATGGCTAACGGTGCAGCTAAATAGGGCTCAATGATTTTGCCAATTCCTCACACCATGTTCCTTATCCACTGATATGTAAATACGTTTGTATCAGATTTTCTTTGATATTCCACCGTCTTGCACTAGAATTCTTTAAAGGAGATTTGTCTGGACGTATGCTTGCCAGACACGTCCTAAATCTACCAGTTCACATAATAGGATTATAGTTTGTTGGATATTCTACCGTTTCTCACATTCATTTCGATTAACCTCTGTCGAATGAATTGGAAGATGATATATCCAGTTTTATATTTAAGTTCATACAATCAGTGGAATAGAAACACCTAGCTTAATCAATCACCTGCATTAACATCCTCCACAAACAATCCATAAAGTAACCGTTCTCACTAACAAAACAGAATGTATTAACTTAACATTAAATTAATATAATTTACTATCTCGAGAACATTAAAACAATATGAGATTATTAGTGAACTTAATAATAGAAAATCAATAAATAAAATTACTTAAGTACAACGTAATAAATTACCATATTAATTAAAATACGGCTGTATGTACAACCCAACGTTGAAGCAGTTTTTATTAAAGCAAAGTACGACAGGTGAGGTTTGCATAAAGTAAAAAATAACACGCGACCGATGAATATAATGGATATTCACGATGAGAAAGAATTGAATAAATCACGATAATGAAAATAAAATAACGTTAATAATTATTATTTGCGCAGTTGTAGAGGGGACACCGTAAGTATTTATTAATGCTAAAATTATCTAAAAGACAATTAGCTATGATTTTAGTACGTCATGAGAACTTAATTTATTTTTTAGTTTGTTATATCAAGACTTGATTTATTAATACACATCGTTTTATTTCATATTAACGGCAATTTAGACTTCATAATAGTGGTAGGTATATTACAAAATTAATTCAGATTTCTTTAAACGCAATTATAGTAGACGTAAGGAAATCATGCTTCCATCTTAGTCTTATGGCCAGTTTCACAATAATCAAGTAAATTATATCCAAAATATAAATCGAATTCTGACTTATTCTTTTATATTATTTATAAATGATACTTGGAGATCGTGAAACATGACCTTAATATAATGTTAATTATCGACTAATATTTGCACATCTTACCTTAAGCTACAGCAGCTGAGCTTAAATAAACACTTCACGATAGTGTAATAATAAGCACAGCTAAATAACATATAATAAACTAATTATTGCCGAGTTCGAATGCAGCGTAGTCGGCCTTAAATATATACGTTAATAATCCTATGTATACAGCTTGCGTCCACCGAGAGGATGAGAGGATATATCTCGCACCGTTGCGGTGGACACCGAGTCTATCCTATCCTGGCTCAGAAAGCTTCGGCTTTTCTGTAGGTAAATTATTAATCCCTAATATTGCTTTTGGAATGCGCGTAGTGCAAGAAATGTACATAATTTAAAACTACCTATTGCTAAATAATGAACGATTCACACCTGATACAAGACAATAATATTTATGTAAATGTTACAACAAGTTATTACTTACACGTTGTTTTTTGGACGCTATTCGTTATAACCGCGATTTGTTCAAAACCTAGTAAATTCCTTAACCAATAGACTTTGACGATCAAGAGTAACTTTATGATCTAAATGTGTAAATGAATTTTGTCTCTAACTTTTAAATTTTTGAACCAATTACATGCGGAGACCGAAGCAGTAAAGCGTGTTAAAAATTCAAGAGAAAGACCTGACATATTTTTTATACATAAAACAGTTAAAATGGGACGTTTGAAATTCGACATTTCCAATGATTGTTTTATCTTGCACGTTACTATTGAAAGTCTAAAATTCGACTACCGATAACCACTTGCAGTTGGTAATTGAATCAAAGCTTGATTTAATTGAATGTTAAATGAAAATGACTGCCTCGTTGGTCCAGTGGTAGTGTATATGACTGCGGATCGTGAGGTCCCGGGTTCGATTCCCGGGTTGGGCAAAGTGTTATTGGGTTTTTCTGTTAGGAAATTCTCAGTACGGAGTCTGAAAATGTGCCCGGGAGACGGCAATAGGCTCGCCCCATATTACGTGGGACCAAGAACATAGTTGGCGACATGTGGATGAGTCATACACCTCTACCACCTAATGGTAAATGATCACCGTAGCCTATGGATGCCTGCAACACCAGTGGCGTCACTTGCGCGTTGCCGACCCATTAGGAAAGGAAGAAGAGAAAAAGGAAGTGGGAAGAAGGTGTGGGAAGAAAGAGGATGATTGGGCCTCCGGCACTCTCACTCACCGAACGAAACACAACAGTAGGAATACTGTTATTTCACGTCGATATTCTGTGAGAGGGTAGTCCTTCCCCGGTCGAGCCGGCCCATTCATGCTGAAATCAGCGAGGCTCTACTACTCTGAAAATTTTATCATAGAAAAGAAGTCATGCTATTCGGCAAGACTACTTTAGAACTTGAAATAAATTAAAAAATGTTGCTAAAAATTAATAAAAAGAAAAACGAATTACGTAATTACCTTTTGTGGTTACTGTACTAGTATTATAAAAATTTGAAGCATTTTATTTTTTGAAAAGTGGTGTGTACAAATATTCATCTTGGTTCAGGTTTGAATCGTCCACAACGTGGGTGTATCCCACACGACGCTACGTGTTATTCGGCAAGAGTATTTAAACTCGCGTTAGCTAGTGTGAAATAATACGAAGTACATGGCTATACAGAGCCGTGTGAGATCCACCTCAGAAGACCAGATTAATAATAACACATAACATTGAATGGAGTAAAGAAACTCCTCATATGAATATCTATTATACAACTTAGAATAATACGGCGTAGCTATGCCCCTATTTACAGTATTATCTATTTATATATATACAAGAACTTATCATAATAAGTTCTTGTAATATAAAGATACATATATCTTTACAATAAATAGCGAATGTCTCCATTTTACGAAAGAAATACTAAAGTTTCTGAATCTGGCTATGATTGATGATCATTAAGTTTTTGAAAAGAAATATCAAGTTCGATTGGTAATTTTGCAAAATGCTTTTACATTGTATTTCTATTATGGAAATTCTAATTAATCCCTAATTAAATTTTGGAGAATTTGATGATAAAACAATAAAGATGTTAAATTGTTTTGTGATTTCTCTCTTTATCCAGATATATTTGCAAATATGACAAAATTTGTCAATGTGTGAATTCAGTTTTATCACTTTTAACATGAGAGGCCACATTACAAAATGCTATGGCTAAGTTTGTTATTCAGTTATTTAAGTTTTAAACGATTTTATATAAGAAACTAGCGTTGCGCCCAGGCTTCGCACTGGTAGCACAAAACGTTAACACATTATATACCTAAACCTTCCTCGTGAATTACTCTGTCTATTGATGAAAACCGCATAAAAACCCGTTCAGTAGTTTTTGAGTTTATCGCGAACAGAGCGGCGGAGGATTTTGTTTCTTAATATGTAATGATGATATTGATACGAGTTATGTGGTATTCAATATTTGAAATTTATATTGATGCAACGTTAATCAATCGAACTTAAATACTTTGGTTTCTAAATATTAATAATATAATCAATTTTATACTATTTAGAAACCAGGTATCAGAATTTTTAAATGACCTGGAAACTGTGAGTTTTACGTACACGTAAGACCGCACGGTCATCATAGGTTCTCTAAGATTGCAATAAGATAGAACTCGCTTTTACTTTCTGAAAAATATATCAAATATTTGTCAGCTTTTTTGTATTAGTATATTTTATTTTCTAACAAAATTTATGAACACTTTGAATGTACTTTCTGTATTAGAACTGGTACAAATTGAGTTTACATAATTATGTAAACTCAATTTGCACCAGGTCATTTAAAAACTCTGATCCCCGGTTTCTATTTAGTGATCCGTTTGTATTTAGTGATTTTACTGATAACCACCGTTTGGAACGCCTGATAGTGAAAGGGAAAGTGAAAGGAAAAAGACCTAGAGGCCGAAGTCTCAAGCGATGGTCAGACCAGATATCCAAACAACTGGCAATCCCGTTTAGTGCTGTCTTACATCAAGCAACGGATCGCACCCGATGGAGACAGCTAGTTGACAGAGTCAGAAGGAGTCACGATCCTCAGCAATGAGGGAAACGACTGAAGAGAGAGAAGTATAGTCAGTACACCGTACTTTTAAAGTTACAGGTTACAAGACGTCAACGCTCTCAAATACGCGTCGAGTATTCAGAGTTACGAAATGACCTGGATAATGTGAGTTTATACGTAAGACCGCACGATCATGATAAGTTCGTTTAGATTGCAATAACATAATAAAACATAGATGATGCAATTAAGAAACTATTTATTTTCAACTGTATGGTAGTGCACTTATACTTAATGTGATCGTATTCCTAATAATATATTAACGTGTACGTATAATCAGTACATCCTATCTCTAAAAGTTAGTATCCTGTTGTCATCGCCTAAATCCACCCTTATGAACTATTTCATTATTAACACATTGAACGCCATGCCGGTCATAAATGATCGCGAGCAATACATTTTCTATTGTATCTGATACATGGCATTTAGTTTGTTAATAATAGGTACTAAGCTAACTTATTTAATTATAGATTAAATATATTTAATATGCTGATATTAACCAAAAACCATGTCATGTGAGGTGAAAAGAGGTCAATTTAAAACATTTTATGTTGTATGAAATTATTGAATATAGGTTTTCATATTTTGTAGTATCTGATTAATTATTTGAATATGTTCTTGTTGCTCTACAAGACGTTTCCATAAATAATAAAATCCAGAGTTTTGATTAGTAAGAAAAATAGAAGCAATGCTTCTTTAGGTTACTAAAACGAAAAAGTTTAAATTTGAATATGTTTCAAATTTAAAATTAGCCAAATTCGCGCAGGTGAGAATTAAAAAACTATAAAACTTACTTTCTATATAAAACTTACTTTTGCGTAGAAATACTAAAAGTTTTCTAAGGATAAAGTAAGATATTAATATGCTGTGTTTTTCTGTTTTCAACAAGATATATTTTCAAATACGATAAATTTTACAAGCGTAAAAAACCAATTCTCACTTTGTATTAGAGTGGAGACGTTGCTATTCAGCATAGGCCAGAAGGCGTCAACGATTTTAAATATGCTCCGAATATTCAGAGTATATCTTATTTTTTGATAATATTATCGAATATTTTAATTGTCACTTTTGGTACTAGATAGACCTGGTACACATTTAGTTTAAATAAATTGTTTATAATTTATGAACAGCTTTTCATTTAAGTGCTTTGAATTCAGCAAAATATTTTTAATTTAAGGGAGTGCCCCTTAAATTAAAAATATTTTGCTGAATTATAAGATTATATCCCGTAAGAGAAACATGATTTCCAAAGACTTTTTTCTATTATCAGGTTAAGATTTCTATAGTATTTACTGATCTCATTGTTCATTATGTTTTATGTACATTTCGAGAAAGAAACATTAGATGATGCAAATGAGATGTTATTTATTTTAATCTGTATGGTAGTGCATTTATGTCTAATGTGCATAATTTTAATTATATATTAACGTGTACATATATCAGTATATCCTACCTCTAAAATTGAGCAAAACCCCGCTGTTTAGACTTCTGTACTGTTTAGCTATTGATAAACTTACTCTTAGCGCTAACTAACGTTTATAAGTAAGATTTATCATGAACGGTCACTATATAGTAGATAACTATCTGTCAAATATTTAAAATGGGTTTATAAGTAAGACGGTAAATGTTCCGAATGCTGGCTATGATTAACGACTTGTATTTTTAGAAGTAGAATTTTCATAAAGCAACCTTTTTTAATTAACGAATTGCTTTTATATTGTGTTATGTTCTCGAAATTATATTTATATCCGTCACTGGTGAATTTTACAGATTTCTTATGATAAACTTAGATACTAATTTGTGTGTGTTTTCTGTTTTTATCTCGATAAAAGATATTTTCCAATACGATAAATTTAACCAGCGTGCGCTCCTCGTATGACGAAGTCTTCTAGGCCATTTCGAAACTTAAGTATTAAATGTTCCGGAATGGCCTAGAAAACTGTGAGTATTATACGTTAGACCAGTCATCATAAGTTCGTTTAGATTGCAATGAGATAGTAGTCTATGATATTTGTCGAGATATTCGATAATAATTATCGAATATTTTAATTGCCACCTTTTTACTAGACCTGGTACTCAATGAGTTTAAACACCGATTTAAAATGTAAGACAAGGTTTTCCTTCAATTCTTTGATTTCTGTTATATATTTATGAGGGAATAGTACCCAAGGGTCAAAAACGAGACTTAAAATTCAAGCGGGATTTATGTAAGAGAAACATGTTTTCCAAAGACACTTTTAACAAAAACGGATCAAATGCTAAGATAAAAGTACACTGACGTTAAGGTTTCTTTGTGATCAAGTTTCATTACTTATCGCAAATTGAACGAAAGAAGCTTTAAATGATCCAATTTAAATACTGTTTATTTTCAACTGCACGGTAGTGCATTTATATTTAATGTGATCATATTCCTAATTATATATTAACGTGTACGTATAATCAGTACATCCTATCTCTAAAAGTCAGTATCCTGTTGTCATCGCCTAAATCCACCCTTATGAACTATTTTATTATTAACACATTGAACGCCATGCCGGTCATAAATGATCGCGAACAATACTTTTTTTCTATATTATCTGCTACATGGCATTCAGTATGATAATAATACTAGGCTAACTTATTTAATTATAGATTAATTATATTTAATGTGCTGATATTAACAAAAAACCAGGTAAAAGAAATCAAATTAAAGATTTTATGTTGTTTAAAATTATTAAATAGAATATAATCATCTTTTGTAGTACCTGATTAATTATTTTATATGTTGTTGTTGTTTTACGAAACCTTTCCATAAATAATAAAACCGTGAATTTGATTACTTAGAAACAGAAGGAATACTTGCAAAGTTTTTTCAATTTAATAAAACAAAAACGTTTTAATTTTGAACATATAACAATATTTGCGAAATGGTGGCTATGATTGGCGACTAAAGATGGTGATCATTAAATATATTCAGAAGTAGAAATAACGGCACAGAATTTTCTGAAATTTACGCAGATTTTTGTATTGTGTTATGTTTACGAAATTATATTTGCATCCTTCTCGGGTGAATATTGCAGATTTCTAATGATGAAATAAGATATACATCAAGTGTTTTTTTTAAATTTTAATCCAAATTACAAATATTTTTAAATACGATACATTTATAGAGAGTGCGTTATTTTTGTCCTTTTCATTTGAGATCCTGTTTTGAATGGCAACGTATCCAACGTTGCCATAAAGTACAGGCCACAAGGCGTCAACGCTCTTAAATACGCCTCAGGTATATTTAGAGCTTATTTCATTTTCTGAAATTATTGTTATTTATATGTTTTAAAATATTATCGAATATTTTGACTATTAGCTTTTTGTGAAGGGTTTTCAACAAGAACTTTAGTTTTTAAATATGGTCACACCAGAACTACATGAGTTTTGAAATTTCGTTTTTTATATATCTATAGTAGAAGCTTGGACAATTGTTACTTTTTTTGATTACCAGTGTATTTAATGTGTTGATATTAACAAAAACCCATGTCGTGTGAGGTCAAATGAGATCAATTTAAAACCATTGTGTTGTTTAAAAATTATTAAAAAGAATATAATCATGTTTTGTAGTATCTGATTAATTATTTGAATATGTTGTTGTTGGTTTACGAGACGTTTCCATAAAAAAATCTAATCCAGTGTTTTGATTAGTAAGAAAAATAGAAGGAATGCTTGTGAAGCTTCTTTAGGTTATTAAAACGAAAAAGTTTATATTTGAAACACATATAACCCTATGTGCACCGGTGAAATTTACTTTAAATTTTTTTTTATCAATTGTACTCTCTATATAATACTTCCTTTTGCGTATAAAAACTAAAACTTCTGAATGCCGGCTATGTTTGAAGACTAAAAAATGATAATAATAATAAATAATATTCTCCCACATACACACAACACCGTCTAGCCCAAACTAAGTAGAACTTGTACTATGGGTTCTGGACAATGGACAATGATAACCATTAGGTATTTCCAGAAGTAGAAATTACTTGATTGAACTTTTTTGATATATTCATTTTGATTTTGTATTGTGTTATGTTTTCGAAATTATATTTATATCCGTCACTGGTGAATATTGCAGATTTCTAATAGTAAGATAAGATATTAATATGCTGTGTTTCTCTGTTTTGAGCCAGATAAGATATATTTTCAAATACAGTAAATTATACCAGAGTGCGATTTGTTTTTGTCACTTTTGATATTAAAGGGTAAACGTTTCTTAATAGGCCACACTGCGTCAACGTTCTTAAATACGCCTCGAATATTCAAAATTTATATCAATTTCTGATTTTTTTTTATTTTTTAGAATATTTTCGAATTCTTTGGCTGTCAACTTTTTGAATTAGACCTCGTGCACATTCAGTTTAAATAATTTGTTAACAATTTAAGTCCAGTTTTTTGCAAGTTATACCTGCAATATATTTTTGAAGGATTCGTACCCAATGGGTGAAATGGGCCTTAAAATTCAATAGGAATCCTGTTAAAGAAACGTGTTTTACAAAGACATTTTAAAAAACGAATCGTATTCTAAGATGAAAGTTATTTCTATTGTATTTACTGTTCATCATGATTTATGTACTTTTCAGAACGAAATAAGCTTCAGATGATGCTATTGAGATGCTATTTACTTTAATCTGTAGGTATGGTAGTGCCCTTATACTTAATGTGATCATATTCGTAATTATATATTAACGTGTACGTATAATCAGTACATCCTATCTCTAAAAGTCAGTATCCTGTTGACATCGCCTAAATCCACCCTTATGAACTATTTCATTATTAACACATTGAATGCCATGCCGGTCATAAATGATCGCGAACAATACTTTTTTTCTATAGTATCTGCTACATGGCATTCAGTATGTTAATAATACTAGGCTAACTTATTTAATTATAGACCAAATTTATTTAACGTGTGATATTAACTAAAAACCATGTCGTGTGAAGTTAAAACGGGACTACTTATAATGTTAAACAACTTGAAACCTTTTATTCAAGTTGTTTAACATTATAAAAAAGAATATAAACAGGTTTCGTAGTATCTGGTATATTATTTGTTGTTGTTGTTTTACGAGACCTTTACATAAATAATAAAAACTGCAACTTCAACCGTTGCATAAATAATAAAAACTGCAACTTCAACCGTTGCATAAATAATAAAAACTGCAACTTCAACCGTTGCATAAATAATAAAAACTGCAACTTTAATAAGTTAGAAACATAGAAGCCTGTGAAGCTTTTTCAGGGTGATAAAACGATAATGTTTTAACATATAATTTAACATATAATTTCTACGCAAAAGTATCGCGTAGAAAAACACAATGCTGACTATGATTGACGACAAAAAGATGATGATCATTAAGTATGTTCTCTCTTATAGCTGTGTGTTTTCTCTTTCCACCTAAGTAAGAGATATTTTTAAATACCTACATCAAAATTTACCAATTGGTGACCAAAGTTTTTTATCACTTTGGATATGACAGTTAAGACGATGCCATTTAAAACAGGCCACAAGGCGCCAATGTTCTTAAATATGCCTCGAATATTCAGAGTTTTGAAATGTCCTGGCAAATGTGAGTATATGCGTAAGACCGCACGGTCAGGTTAAGTTCGTTTCGTTTTATTCATTCTATATTTTCAAAGAATATTATCGATCATTTGAAATGCTACCTTTTTTATTAGAGTTTAAACATTTGTTTACAATTTAAAACCAGCTTTTTATTCAAGTGGTTTGATTTCTGCAATAGATTTTTGAGGGATTCGTATCCAAGAGGAGAAAACGGGATTTGAATTTCAAGGGGAATTCCCGTAAAAAAAACATGATTTCCAAAAAAATTTTCAGTTTCGGTTCAAATGCTAACATTCAAGTATTCTTAGATTAAGATTTTTGTTGTATTTACTGATCTCAATGTTCATCATGTTTTATGTACTTTTCGGAACGAAAGAAGCCTCGTATGATGCAATTGAGATGCTATGGTAGTGCACTTATATATAAAGTGACCATATTTCTAATTATGTATTAATGTGTACGTATATCAATACATCCTACCTCTAAAAGTAAGTATCCTTGTGTCATCGTCTAATTCAACCCTTATAAACTATTTCATCATTAACACATTGAACGCCATGCCGGTTATATAAATGACCGCGGACAATACATTATCTATTGTATCTGTTACATGGCATTCAGTATGTTAATAATACTAGGCTAACCTATTTAATTATAGGTTAAATATATCTACTGTTAACAAAAAGCCATGTCATGTGAGGATAAAAACAGGTTTAGAAAAAGAATAAAATAGATTTTTAGTACCTGCCTAATTATTTGATAGTTTTTTGTATTTTTTGATTTTTCTTGATATAAATCAGAACTGGGACTTTCATTTGTTCGAAATATAGAAGCAATATTTGTGAAGCTTTTCCAAATAAATTATATCTTTAAATGTAAAATATATAACAATGCGACGAAAACATAAATCTAAATGCACTTTGCGTTATAAAATTTATCTGAGTAACAAAATAATAACTGATCAATTTCACACAATGAAATAATACATACTACTTTCATCTATTGCTTTTGAACTGACGTAGGATATATATACATACATATATATATATATATATATATATATATATATATATATATATATATATATACGACATCTAATTAAATCAATATATCTGTTAATCCTATTTACTTTTAACTTATTCCAGCTATGTTATACGCCATGAGTATTTAACGGATACACACGACTTCAGGAGAGTATCTACACATTGATGACGGATAACACTAATAACCAATTTCTGAAAGACTGATCAACGTGTCAAAATCATACTCATGGCAATTGATTTGATTCAGTCAGCCAATCACAGCAGTTGACATTCATTTGACCGTCTGTTAACAAATTTTTCTGTTGACCTGCATTCAGAAAGCGGGTTTAGGTCTCTCCCGAAATGTAATTGTAGGACGTCTAACAGTTACCTAATAATAAAATAAGCTCGGTTATTCGGTATTAGATGTGTTAAGGTAGAACGTTCGTTCCAAGTAAGAATTTGTGTGTCCGTATATCGTCGAAATGTTCAAATTCGTTGGTATGTTGGTAACATTACATACTTTTGACGTTGTTATGGTTGCCTTTTCGCGCAGCATAACTATGATGGTGTTCGACATGGTGTTTTAAACTGTGATCATTTTTTCTAGTGCCCTTTGCGTTGTTTCTTAATTCTAACTACTGGCATAGATGTTTAAATTGAAGAGAACGATATGTAGCCTTGATATTGCCATCTCCCTTCTGTTATGACACGTCAAATGTTTCATACTAAATGGCAGATAGTCGTATCTACGGTCCTCCTGATGGTGATTGGTTACCGTTGCATGTGGATGGGAGTGACATTGCTAGCCGATGTTGCAGCGCTACCAGCCTACAGACTACTGGTTTTCTCACTGGTTATACAGCGTCTCTTTAAGGTGTCTGAAAACCCAACTCACGCTCATGTATGACCAGGGTTCTCACCCAGGATCGTATCCATACGAACTTGTGGTGAGTTCATACTCATCAGAAGTTGGTTTGAATAAGATCGTCTATAGTGTAGAGGTAAGGTATTTCAGGTAAATAAAATCTTTATATTCCACACTAACTAACTCATTAAAGTCTTAAACTTACATATGTGCAACTTGATTAGTTTGGTGACTTTTATTCAGTTGCACATTGTCTCTGGTATTAGTGCAATTTGCCTCAAGATGCCGAAGAGAGATATTGGATAACATCTAGGTATGTAAAAATACCATACCTTTTTCTGTCAAATACAACCTAAAATCGTCATGGTGAAAATTTGGTGCCCTTAATAAGAGTTATTTTTTGTTGAAACTGCAATTCCTGAATGTAGTTTTTAAACTGTATTATGGATAACTATGGACGCTTGCGAAACCAGGATGATTTATTATTGGCGTCTTACATACTCTCTAATTAAAGAAACGTTGTGCTGCTAGCGTAAGAAAAAAGATCACACTGGTTCGCCTGCACAGCACCTTTATTCAGGAGTCTGGCAACCTTCCTAACGGTAGTAAGCCCACGGCGTAGGGGTTGCTAGACTTTTCCACAAAGTTATATGGTCGAGATCTTCAATGGGTCGAGCTAACCCATATTGAAATGAGTAGAGCTCGTATCTCTGTTAAATCTTTGTTCGATAGGCAGTGTAGTGAACGATCTTTTGTTTTGGGATTTACTCAAACCAAACTTACCTAAGTACCTACCTTAATCACGTACCTTACCTCAATATTCTGTTCGTACCCATGGCGCGTATTTAATTTACATAAATTAAAAGTCTATTTACACCTGTATATTATAATTATGTCAGGTATAACTAAGTTGCCTATAATTACGTAGCTTATATAATTAAAATATATTATCATGACCGATGTAAACGCTGTGTACTGAACTATTTATTTACATGCGCCTATACTAAGAAGGTTAATTAGGGCAACGCGTCGATAGTTATAACTAACTTAACATTCGTATATTATTGCAGACCTACGTAACGAATAGCTTAGCTATATATTTACACGTGCCTAGAACTAACAGCCTACCTAAGCTACCGCGTCTGAACCATATATGTATATGGCGACTACGACAGCTGTAGCTACTTATTTACACGTGCCTATAACTAAGAGCTTACCTAAGCTGTCGCGTCTGGACCATGTGTATGGCGACTACGACAGCTGTAGCTACTTATTTACACGTTCCTATAACCAAGAGCCTACCTAAGCTGCCGCGTCTTTACCATGTGTAAGGCGACTGCGGCAGCTGTAGCTACTTATTTACACGTCCCTATAACTAAGAGCCTACCTAAGCTGCCGCGTCTTTACCATGTGTATGGCGTGGCGACTGCGGCAGCTGTAGCTACTTATTTACACGTACTTATAGCTAAGAGCCTACCTAAGCTGCCGCGTCTGGACCATATGTATGGCGACTGCGGCAACTGCATCTACTTATTTACACGTCCCTATAACTAAGAGCCTACCTAAGCTGCCGCGTCTTTACCATGTGTATGGCGACTGCGGCAGCTGTAGCTACTTATTTACACGTGCTTATAGCTAAGAGCCTACCTAAGCTGCCGTGTCTGGACCATATGTATGGCGACTGCGGCAACTGCATCTACTTATTTACACGTCCCTATAACTAAGAGCCTACCTAAGCTGCCGCGTCTTTACCATCTGTATGGCGACTGCGGCAGCTGTAGCTACTTATTTACATGTGCTTATAGCTAAGAGCCTACCTAAGCTGCCGCGTCTGGACCATATGTATGGCGACTGCGGCAACTGCATCTACTTATTTACACGTGCCTATAACTAAAAGCCTACCTAAGCTGCCGCGTCTGGACCATGGGTATGGCGACTGCGGCAACTGTATCTAACTATTTACACGTGCCTATAACTAAGAGCCTACCTAAGCTGCCGCGTCTGGACCATGGGTATGGCGACTGTGGCAACTGTATCTAACTATTTACACGTGCCTATAACTAAGAGCCTACCTAAGCTGCCGCGTCTGGACCATGAGTATGGCGACTGCGGCAACTGTATCTAACTATTTACACGTGCCTATAACTAAGAGCCTACCTAAGCTGCCGCGTCTGGACCATGGGTATGGCGACTGCGGCAACTGTATCTAACTATTTACACGTGCTTATAACTAAGAGCCTACCTAAGCTGCCGCGTCTGGACCATGGGTATGGCGACTGCGGCAACTGTATCTAACTATTTACACGTGCCTATAACTAAGAGCCTTCCTAAGCTGCCGCGTCTAGACCACGTTAATGGCGACTGTGACAACTGTAAACTTACTATTTATTTACACGAACCTATCTAATCATAATATTGAAATACGCAATACCCTAATTAAATCTCTTAGCGAATACATCCGTCTTGACAACTTATTACCACGTGTGGTGAAATCTCGTAAAACACACACTAAAATGATATTAGTATCTTATAACGACGTGATCATACCATGTTAGAATCTATGGCTATCTGTATGATATTCGTCGTGGTGGTGAGAGCTCATATTTTTTGTAGAAATATCTTATTTCATATGGGATACTCCTTGGAACCCCGCATAGCGGTATTCCATCGTCTCGTTTGACAGATCTTGCTGGAAACTACTTGAGTTATGTTTTTAGGAATATTAAAAACAAAATCTTACAATCCATCCATATGCCCAGTTTAAATTTCAAAAATATTATTGGGAAATGGCATTAAGCTTACAAAATATGTCGCTAGGAATAGACCAAAAGCAGAATTGAAAAAAGAAATATTTTATCTATTTTCTCGTGAACATAAATTTTGTGATCAAAAATCACTGAGTAGGAGGAGTATCCCATAAGATGAAAAATTCTTAAAAAAATAGTCTTTCTCGACGAATACAGTACACACGAACCAAACCTATTTACTAGTATAATATGAACATAAAGTAAAATAGGTTAACATTATACTATATTAAATATCTGGAATATTTTGTAGAAATTAATTTAGCCTACATTTAATTATTTATACTCTACCAGTGCAAACCGAAACACAATTGTGTCAGGTAGTCCTATACCTATATTACAATACTATTTATATTACTGGGTGTCTCCTCTGAACTGCGTCTTATAGCGTAACACTAACTATAAACTAAGTATATAATTAGTTTGGTAAGTTATCTTATGAAAAGCGTAATTCATCCGGTATTTAATAATTTTTTGTTCAGATCTAATTATGCATTGGCGAAACGCCTAGAAATGACTGAAACTGGATATAGAGGTATGCTTTAGAATACAGCCGCACGAATTTCGGATTTCATAGGTGGTTGGGTCAAGCGGGGCAAATGAGGACTAGCGCCTAGTACTATTCTCCCCGAAGATGCTTAGTTTTTGAGAAAATTGAATTTTGTTTAAACCTGGACAGAGTCGTAACGTAATGTAATTCACGAAATATAAACATAAATTAATAACATGCAAATACGCTAATTTATATTTAATGTTAATGATTATTTGGCGAAATAGTATTCACATTGTTAAGGCAAAATGTCGTTAAATTCGTTCTATTAAACGTATATAAAGGACGATCCGAAATATCAAACAGGAGAAGTGATTAGACGTGATTAGTTCGCTACTACTTAAGGCTGCCTGTCCATTGAAGCGCAGCGAGGCTGCGGAGCGAAGAAACCGAGAAATATTAACCAAGAGGATTGCATACTGGAGCGGAGCAGAGATTTTATGCAATCCTATTGGTTAATATTTCTCAGTTTCTTCGCTCCGCTTCAATGGACAGGCAGCCTAAGGCAGCTCGTCAGGATCGTTAACAGAATCATATTAGTAAGCTATTTTATATTCAGCCAGTTTCAGTCATTAGTTTAGCAGGTTACGTTGCTTTATAAAATTTCCGCCTAAAAGCTTTTGAAAATTATTTATTATTATTATTTATTATCAGGCAAGCAGTTGTGTACAACTGATCAATGCCTATATCTGGCTACATTTACAACGTAAATAATTTTGGTATAAATTAAATGCCCGACATGGCAGTGAAATATTCCATATGTGAAACAGAAAAACACTTTTAAGAATTATTTACTTTACTTTTAAGATAATTTAGGATATAATTATTAATATCCTAAATTATCCGTAGCAATTAATAATAATGGGGTACAATACTAGAGATGTGGCAACTGTCATATATTAAAAGAACAATCCGTGATTTACTTTAAAAAAAATATTTCCTTAAAATATAGCTTGTTTGGAATGACACGCCAATGTAATAAAATGTGGTTGGCATCTCTGAGATTTCTCGGCACTGTAAGAATAGGTATATCAAATAATCAATTAATGAACTGCAATCAACAAAGAAAGCTATGTTTTTGATTGGATAGATCGAAAATATATGGACAGCAATTATGATATGATAATAATTACCAAACAAAAAAGGGGAACGCCTATTTGAAGCTACGAGTGGACAAGTGGATAGAGAAAATGATTTTGTCGTAAAAAAAATATGTATTTACTTTGATGCCGCTGCAATTTACAAAAATAGTTAAAAAGAGTAAGCCTATTGAAAAAGTAAAAAGTAAATTTGTTAATAGTATATGACAATGAAGAGAATATAGACGTTTAAAATAACAAATGTGGTTTATTTCATACCCTATTAAGTATAACTGGATAAAAATATATTACAAACACACCTCCTATCCTAATTAAATAATAGAGCATTGAGAAAAGAGATGTTTTTGAATTATCTCATGGCCAGGCACATTTTCGTATAGAAAATAAACAAAATTTTTTAAAATAGGTAATTCTATAATAGTGGCGTCAATTTGAATATATTTTTTAGATATGTAATACCGTTAAGATCTTAAAACACTCAATTTTTATAGTAATATTTGATGTCCACCTTTTGCGTAAGACACTATGGAGAAATAGGCATTCCTCTTTGCAAGCAATAAATAAAAAAATATAAAAATACTAATTGCTTTTATGGTATATGACACAATTTAAAAGTGACTGGTGAGTAGTCATTCTAAGTACTTTGTTATGACTTCATAGCTGAATTTGGAAAACTGTGGTTGTATCCCTCCAGATAGCTTACATACCCATAGAAAAGTTAAACCAAACCATATTTTATAGGAGATAAATTGGTGGTTCAGCGTAAAACCATGAATACCAAATGATAAAACGGATTGTTATTTTCTATTAACTGGCCGAATTGCTAGTCTACTAGGATGTTCACGCTTAATATCATAGACTACGGAGAGTGGCAATCGTAGTCGTTATAATAGTGTCACAGAAGCCACATCTCCAGTGCTTGCAAAAAAGCACGTGAATGCCAACAGTACAAATAAGTAATCCTAGAGTAATGTAAATAGGAGCAGCATTTGCGAAAAATAAATAGCATACTACCGACACATATCGCACTCTTAATAAAACAGCGACTTAACTCGAAATTTGAAAGTAAGGCAATTTGGACTCTAATTGTATATGCTAATTTCTAATATTATGTTTGTGTTAAATCATTGCAATAGAGTTCAAATTTGTTTAATCCAAAATACTGAGATAAGTCTCTGTTTTATTAAGGATGCGATTATTATGCGCACTTATAATAAAATTATACTAATAGAAAATTTTACTATTATGTTGCGATCGTATACGTTTTAATTTTAAAACTATTCACAAATTATGTCGGTATTGATATATGTTGAAAATATAAAAAATATATGCGACTGAAATAAAACACATAAACTTGGTCTCTGAAAGGCAGATCACCACAACAATTAGTTAACAGACGGTCAACGCATCTCAACTGCTGTGACTACTGACTAACGAACAGCCAAGTCGAATCACTTGACATGAGTTTGATTGTGACACATCTTTGATCAGCCTTTCAAAAACCGGATGTTATAAATACATTCGAAATATATCAGTAACAAAACATATTCCGTTTATTGAAACGTTCATTGTCCTAGGTTTATTATAAAATTAAAAAATAATACTCCTCCATCACCTAAATAAATATAATTAGATTTTTATATAACGTAGCTTACGTTACATAAAAATGTCACCAACGAGACACTGTACGGCGTAACACAAAAAAACTACAACACCTTTTTGGATAAATAAATCGAATACAAGTGATGGGGGAGTTGCTCCGTAAGTTATTACTCCGAGAATAATAATATATCTACAGAAGATAAAAATAATAGGTATATATGTATGCTGAATATTATACAAACTATAATACCAAGTAGAGGCTAAGGTCTTATTTTAGTACATACAATATGCTGTGGTATTTTAAAGTAGCTGTTTTATTAAAATTGGAATTATAAAGCATTAAATTAGGCTAACGGGTATATTATTTACAGCATTAAGGTGAAATTTTATTTAGCGTCAATCAACTGAGAATTTATGCGATGATTTTTAAAACTAAATAATGCCGGACTTTTTTAAAATACCATTTAATCTAAGGTAATTTTTTTTATATAGGTACGAAGTTTCTTTACTACTTTAATTATACGTTAGGTCTAATAAAATATTGTTGGTATATCAAAAATTCTGCAATCACATCTCTAAGTACAAATCGAATTGTAAAGTCAAAGTTAATGTAGTTGTTTAATAAAACTTCGACTCTCACTATATCACTAGTTAATATGCAGAATTTCATAAAATAACTTAGCCACTGATAGGCTTGCAAACGAAAGGTCGTGAACTTAATCTACAACATATTGATTGAAAGTCAACAATCTTCTGTAGACAAGTGTAGGAAAAATATGAAAAATAATAGACTGACTCAGTAATTTTGAATTGTCAATTGTTTTAAAGAATTTAACTACAAAATAAACTTTGTACGATCATGTGCAGTAAATAAAATATTCTAATTAAACAATTAGATGGAGTCACAGTATGTTATATTATACACGCATTTTATATTTATCAACAAACATTTGGCATATTTTTCGTTTGGCTGCTGTATCGCAATCGTATCATCTGTATTAAAACTTCACCCTAATGCGTCGTTATGGACTAGCAACTAGCTTCGTGCGGTAAAAGACCAGCTTAAACGTTAGTGCAAACGAGGCTTAATAAGGATTATCAAGATAGAACGTATACTTTATCATAACTTTAAAATAGGATGCACCATGTAGGTACATTCAACATATACTTTATATGTAAACAATCCCAGAAGCTTCCAGAATAATAAACACAAGGACGGCAACTGTGCGTGTTCGGTCCAGGTGTCATGACATCCAGTGTTCTGGTTGCATTCACAGACAAATAGCTAGTCAAAGGAACGTCGAAGCGGCTGTGATGCACAATGGAGCTAAAATTTAAATCAATGCAAATTTTCTAAACACGTTTCTGACGTTCCGGATCGCTATCTGTTTGACAATACCCTTAGCTTATTTTTAACCTAGTTGCGTCAGTGATCTGATGGCACAGTGGCATTAGACTTTAAAAATAAACGCTAGCATACACATGTACATTTACCTCCATATGATGGCCACGTTGGCGTCGTCTTCGATGATTTGTTCCAACGTAAGTAGATCAATTTGTCCAAGGCAACAAATTTCATCGGCGCAATTACGTCCGTTGAAAAGTCGTCGGATGCCCATCACTGGGTCCATGCGGTTGTTGAAACCGTTGGGTCGGGGCTGGGTTCGAATGTATACAGGGTACCTAACGAACAACAATAAATCCTAATCAAAACATAGCTCTAATCGTTTTTTATATGGGATTATAGAAATCACTTTTTCAATAACTGCCTATGGGGGCGACATTGTCCACATTAGACCAAGTCAGGGCAGCGAGCCACTATAAATTCTTTGACGCAGAGTTATCTAGTAACCACGAAACTGAAAACATGGTTACGTCATTTTATGTATTCAAGATGCAGAAGATGATAAAGATAATAGATCTCTAGGAGAAGGAAGGCTGAACTGACAATAGGAGCGCACTTACCTTTTCAAACATTTGATAAGGCCGTGTAATTGTGCGTATACAATTAAACGGCGAATATCAAAGTCAGGCCCCGGCAAGTTGGAGAACCTCTCGCAAACAGCGCGCAGTGTGGTACCCTGCTGCAGTGCGCAGAGTATTGCCAACACATCCGAAATTGTAGGCTACCAGAAAATAAAATTATATAAGTGTGAAGTTGACTCTATTACATAAAAAGTCAATTACTCAAAATAATAATAATCTCACTTTATCATTAGTTGCTTCATGTCCTTTTGTGACGTACGCGAGGCATGACTTCTGAAGTTCGAGATCACTGAACAACCGACTGAGATTGGGAGTGGCCCGGTACATGTTGCTGAATTTCATGACGGGAATCAACGTCACCTAGGATAAAAAATAATATCAGCCTTGCTTATAAACTGTACCAATTGCTCTTGTTATTGCAGATACAGAAATAAACAAATACTAACCACACCGTAGTAAACAAGATTCTGTATACAGGATTTGACCAAAGTCTTCTCTACATTGGTGTCGACGGCAATCTTTGAAACGTGATTGTACCCGTCGATGTGCGGCAACAGCTAGAACAATTCACATCACTCACCACACAGTTCAGTAAAGACGACATTTATAGCTAACTAAGCTTTAAAGGGAATTTACCAAATAATAGCTATGGGAAATTATCGATATAAATTCGAATCTTCAAACAAATCGAAATATTCAAATATAAGACTAATTTGAAAAATATTCGAGTGCATTAAATTTTGCTATTGCTTGATTATTTGATTAAGTAGCACTACGTCAGTACGAATACGATATCGGCATTCGATCATTCTCGTGTCGTTGTGTGGGCAATTATGTTTCGAATATTCAATTTCGATTCGAATTATAATATGACAACGAATTCTCCAACATTCGATGCGAATATTTTCAGAGCTGTGGGCGCTTACAATGTTCAAAAATTTGTGTATTTCATTGATAGTTGTTATCCTAATTGGGGGGTTTTTAGTTGCCGATCAATGTTTATTAAGTCTCTGGCAGAAAATTGATACCAAAAGGGAACTGCACTGTGGCTAATTAATTGTACTAGCGGTCGCCTAGTGCTCGAAATTCGAACAAAGTTTGCCTGTAAGATATTGCTGATACATATCATTATATATTGATATATGTATACTCGCTTCGACTGCGTGTGTCAAATGCATGGTTGTGTGCGTGTAGGGTTTTTCATTAATTTAATATATTTCTAATCCATATTTTATATAAATATTAGGATTCGCCCCTCCTTCTTCATATAAACTTTAACTGTGCCAAATTTCATACTCCTTCGCCCGCGCAATTTTCGTAAAAAGGGGTACAAGTTTTTGCTTCACGTATTAATTTAAAGATGAGTGCTCATTATGAGAATACACACGTACAGTAGAGTAATATATATATATATATATCTAAGTAACTTATGCAAAAAAACTAGTCACAATATTACGGCTATTATATTATTTATGGCTGGACTATCTGGGTCAGAAGTAGGGATGTTGCGGATGCAGATATTTTGACATCCGTGGATACGGATGCGGATACGGATATTGGTGAAAAATGTGCATCTTATTTAATAAAAAGTATTTTATCAGCTTTGCAGGTTTAAGCCTGTTTGCCAAGGTTTATACATTTAGCTATACCATTTTCTGGTGTTTCTTGATCTCATTTTCACTTGAAGAATCATCGCGCCATTCATCAGCCCGTTCATTTTCTTTCTTGTTGCAACCTGGGCTAAATGTGGATCGGCATTAACATTCGCGTTGATTATTGCGGATGTCCAAATCAATGCGGAAGCTCCACAATTACGGATGCGAATGCGAATATTCGCAACATCCCTGGTCTGAAGGCGGATTTAATTATCGATATCGAGTACTTCATGTCGAAATAATTATTATAAAGGATACCGCCATCGAATATTTAAATTGCCATATATGCTCGTGACATTTTATGTGAGATCACAATACTACATTCAAAAAGTAAGAGACATACCTGTCTAGTGGTGAGGTCCCAGTCAGCCTCCATATCAACTTCAAACGGCTCCTCGTCTTCTATGTCTAAGTGTTCCTGGCTCTGAATACCTTCTGAGCCTTCCGGGGGAGTAGTCTGCCGGGGACGGCCCGGTCGAGGGAGACCCACAGATGCGATCAGGACTGGTACGTCGTGATCAAACACCGGTGATGGATCTTTGCGTACTTCCAGCACTTTCAAGTGCATTACTGTGTCGCCCTCTGTCGGGGAGTTTGCTAATTTCAGATTTTGAATATAATGATGCAACTAGGTGTCGCACCGCAGACTTGCTGGTGACAATGACGGCATGACGTTGGTGATTTTAGAAGTTTGACATTTTGTCACAATCAATGCACTCGATGTAGTGTATTTGTCACTAGGTTATCGCTATTTAAGACTGCGCCGAGCGAAATGTGCCAAAACAGACGGTCACAGTTAAGTGAATAAAATCAAAACTTTTTGTTTAATACAAATATAAAATATACATTTACCATAACAATGAATGTGTTTACAATTACTCTGTGTAAAAACATAAAACAATTAATATTTTCGCCTACAAAATTACGTAAATTTGTAGGCGAAAAATGCAAAAAAGATAAGTTCGTGTTACGTGATTTTTAGATTATAACAGTAGAAATCTATCATATTTTACAGCTTAAACGAAACATAAATAGTTATATTACAATTTACAAATATTGAAGTTATTGGTTGACAATAAAGATACATATTAATCAAAAAAGCACTTCAAATCCTCCATACAATTTTACTATGGAGGCCGCGTGTCGATTTGAATATGCACCGCACGAGGTCTGTCATTATCTGTCTTACGCTCGGCGCATTCTTAAAGTTCATCAATGAAACAATTGTATCGGCCTGTTCGTGGGAATGCAATGCAAGACTTTTACTGAAATCATGACTTTAATTGCCTTTTACAAGCTAGCATTGCTAAGACAAGATAATGATCTTGTACGCCGATCAATTGTTAATTTTGTTTGTATGCTTAGGCTCGCACTTACATAAAATAGCTCGTTTTTATAATTATCGGTTTTAACGCTTTTTCCGTAGCATAAGCGCTTAAACTGATTATTATAAAAACGAGCTATTTTAAGTTAGATTCTCAAAGCAATGTAATCGAATGACGTATGATGGTGTGACTACCATCATACGCCATTACAAACACATACAAATATCAATCACAAATTAAAATTATATGTAATGTGTGCTGTTGCAGCAGTTGATTCGCTTTGCAACCTACAACATAATACGAGAATATAGAACGGTTGTAGTCACACGTTGTTCAGAGTTGCCGGCAGCATTTGCTGGCTTCTTAGTACTCAACATGGTATTCTAGTCACAAAATATAACAGACTAACCGTTTTATACCCCAAATCTTATAATAATACATAAAGTCTCCGCAAAGCAGCATCAGCAAGTATGTACACGTAAGATAAATAATGGAACAGAACTAAGAGACTTACCAACTAGCGTGGCTCTGCGGTAGGTATTCAGGTCGTGGAGAAGGTGGGCTAGTAGTGTAGGCAGCTTACTTGATCCACCGGATACGAACCGAGTCTCTTCCTCCATAATTGTCTGTTGTACAAAATACCAAATATCATAAGATAGTAATCAAAATAAATACATTAAATGATACATCAAACATGCCTAAGTACAACAATAGACAAAATATGGCTGACATGAAACGATCAACTTAAATGTATGAATTCCAATAACATAATATGAGATAACAGGATGTAAGCTGATATTATTGCAATCCAAAGAGATTCGAGATCTCTTTAGTCGACAGCCGATAATAGTCTGTTATAAAGAGAATAATTTATTGAGCTTGGCGCATAGGATTTGGGTTAGCATTCAAATTCCGTTTCATCAGCGCATCGCATTAGCGTCAAATTGCCAAGTTATTCCATCGCGTCGTGTTGTCGCCGCTATCTTAGCAAAAAGATAATGGTTATTATTCCAAGCCTGAATGTACTTTGTCCATCAAGCTTTGCACTATTTTAAACTAAACTTTTTAGTTTGAAATAGGGCCTTGCGCGATTGTCTTCTTATTCCTTATTCAACATTTAATGATGATATGACATGGTGAGAAGAAGAAAGTAAGAGAAATAATTTCTCGCTTCTTGCCTTCGTTATGATGCTGCTTCAGTAGTCCATGTCCAGTCCTTAGTCTCTCTGCGCTTAAAATATCCCGAGACATTTGCAGCTTTGTTGAACAGTCTCAAGGGATTATTGATGTTTGCAGTATATTACATTTTCCATAAATACATAACATATATATCCGAGCATGTCTTCACATTATATTTGTTTGATGTCGAAGTAATATTCTTTCTAGGCCAGCTTGATTAAGCTTCAGATTATTATTTTTCATTTCTTAGAGGTGATAACCTTTCCATTCCATCAGAACATGTTTACCTCAATTTCTCCCAAACACACGCTGGCGGTGGAGTGCATCGACAAGTTGAGAATCCGATGGAGTCAGATAGTTTAGTCAATTTCTCATAACCGCAATCTCAATATTGCAAGATTGATTGCTGATGGCGATTGCAATTTCGCTTTGGATATAGTCAATTTAACCGCTTCAGAAAAAATAACCTCTTACTGCAGTCAATCCAGTACAATAAAATATTTTAAAGATTAACAGTGAGAATTTGTTTACAACTTCTTAATTAGCGACCAGTTTTAATGAATGGTGTGAGGTATACTTCCTTTAACTGAAGTCAAGCGTTGCAATTGTATGTAGAGGTGGATATAACGTGACATATTTCTATGCCCATTATTCAAAGTAGCGAAGTAAAATCTCTCCTATGACAGAGATCGAATATTGGTTGTGAGCCTGAGATCGTTGCTTCGTACCGAACGAAATACTCAAGCTAGTAGTATCCAAGAATTTTCTTTCTGCGCAGATATTAGAGCAGTTCTCCTTGTGAGCTGAAGTTGCGATTTGTAAAGAAACTGTCTTTGTAGTTAGTAAAATGCTGCTTGCATCGTAAATTGTTGCATTATCCAGCCTGTTTGATTTTAGATAACTAAACAGTATTTTAAATATCGGTACAAAGTACTTTATTAACAAATATAGACTACTATAATGGCAAGTTCACAAAGCAATGCTGGCACTCGATCCCTACTTTCATGAAATTATTAAACTCAAAATGATAAGAATAATATAAACAAGTAGTATCCGCTACGATAACTTGACTGAAACAATAACTCGTTAATTTTTTCTCGGTATAATATTACACTACGCTACGAGTTTGTAAAATGTATTTTTCATCTGATATAACATTGTAGAGACGGACTGCTGACCGAGATATAGCTTCTAAAATATATTTAATATATATAATTCTTAGCTGTCAATTACTGTTTGCATGGTGCTCATACTAACTTACGGAAGGCTGCCAAAAACAAATACACCTGGCGGTATAGCGACAGGTCACTTGGGCTCGATTTCACCGAACTCGAGGTGGAACTAAGTCACATTCACTGGCATATATTGGTAGTCTGAGGTCCGAAGACAGGGGGAGGACACGATGTCCCTCGAGTCAGGCGATTTGTTCTACTTCCGTAAAGGTGATCTGCTCTCCCAGGGCGGCGTCGGTTTCCTGGTCATTAAGGCCCTCGTAAGCAGTGTTGTAGAAGTCAGTAGAGTGTCGACACGGGTAGCGTACCTTGTACTAAAGCTCGCCGCTAGGTATACCCTGAAGGTGATATGGTATATGCGCCGACCTCGACTTACTCTGACGAGACAGTCGAGGCCATGTACGAAGATATTGTAAAAGCAATACATGGTCATGGGCCAAAGCACACAACAACGTTGTGATGGCGGACTTTAATGCCAAAGTGGGAGTACAAGAACGCGGCGAAACGATACTCGGACTCCACGGTCTGGGGCGTAGGAATCAAAGGGGGCAAATGCTAGTCAACCTTCTAGAATCACAGGGGCTCTTCTTAATGAATTCGTTCTTTAAGAAGAAGCCTTAACGAAAGTCGACTTGGCAAAGCCCCGATACTGTGACAAGGAACGAAATAGATTTCATCATTACGGACAGGAAGCATATATTTAGAGATATCTCCGTGATCAATAGTTTCAATACCAGGAGCGATCACCGACTTGTTCGAGGCACTCTAAATTTAGACTTCAAAGTAGAGAGGATTTGAATGATGAAATCTACTCTCCGACGTATACCGCTCCAAATAGATTTGAGCTCCGAAAAGTTACAATTGGAACTTCAAAGTCGTTTCGATTCGCTGGAAACCACAGGCAATGTTGACAAGAAAACCGACACAGTGGTCAGAACGCTACAAGAGCTGTCTCGGAGGTAATTGCCCGCAATGTGTAAGAACAGGGAGTCTAACTCGAACTTATGAGGGAACGACGATAAATGCCATCCACTGAGTCGTCTTCGTCAAATAGGAGAGTCTTGAACTTATGCATCCGAAAGCTGATGCGATGAGGCTCGTCACTTAACTCTCACCTCATCGAGGCAGCGACTGAGCGAAATAGAGGGTCAAAGGATTTCGCTAAGCAGTTAGGGAGACCCCCATCTGACGAAATTCAAGACTACCGATGGCAGAGTCAAAACCTAGTCCAAGATACTCGAGAATTTTTACAGGCAACTGTACACATCACGGATGGCGGAACCTTCGTGACATAGCGGCCCTGACCACAGAGCCCACTAACGCGCCACTTCACCGAGGACATCCCGGATATCGACCAGAGCGAGGTTAGAGCGGCTCTCAAGCAGCTTAATAATAATAAATCTGCTGGCTATTGGATTTGATGAGCCTGTTCAATTGCGTCATCCAACAGGGCTTAACACCTCAGACGTGGAGTAGAAGTGCGGTGGTTCTGTTCTTTAAGAAAGGTGATAAAACCTTACTTAAGAACTATAGACCCATCGCACTCCTAAGCCACGTATACAAGTTGTTCTCAAGAGTTTCGCTAGAAAACTTGACGAGCTCCAGCCTCCAGAACAAGCCAGGTTTCGAAAAGGCTTCAGCACCGTGGACCACATCCACACTGCTCGGCAGATTGTACAGAAGACCGAAGAGTACAATTAGCCGCTGTGTTTGACTTTTGTGGACTACGACAAAGCCTTTGACTCCATCGAAACTTGGGCAGTTTTGGATGCTCTGCAACGATGTCGCATTGACTGACGCTATGTAGAAGTGTTGAGATGCCTGTATGATACCGCTACAAAGACTGTCCAGCTTCAGGATCAGAAAAAAAACCGATAGAGCTGCGTCGAGGAGTGGGACAGGGAGATATAATATCTCCCAAATTGTTCACCAACGCGCTTGAGGATGTTTTTAATACACTGGACTGGACGGGTAATCAATGTGAATGGTGAGTACATCTCACACCTACGGTTCGCCGACGACATCGTCATTATAGCAGAGTCGCTGGAACAACTTAGCGGGATGCTGCACAGCCTAAATGGAGCCTCACGACGAGTTGGTCTCGGCATGAACTTGGATATAACCAAGATCATGTTTATAGACATGTTAAGCCGAGGCCGATTTACGTCGATGGGTGCTCAAAGTTGTTCAAGAGCATGTCTACCTTGGACAAATGATTCAACTTGGTAGGAACAACTTCGGAAAAAAAATCGACAGGAGAATCTAGTTGGGATGGCGTTTCGTAAGCTTCGTCAGGTTTTCTCATCGCCAAACCGACCAAAGTCTTTGACTAGTGCGTCCTACCTGTTATGCGTACACGTACGGTGCCGAAACGTGGACACTCACGGTAGGGCTAGTCCAAAAAATGAAAGTCACGCAGCGGGATATGGAGCGAGCTATGCTTGGAGTTTATTTGAGGGATAAACTTAGAAATGAGGTTATTCGTCAAAGAACCAAGGTTACAGACATAGCTCGCAGAATAAGCAAGCTGATGTGGCAATGGGCTGGCCATATCTGTAGAAGGACTGATTGCCGTTGGAGCAGGCGAGTCCTAGAGTGGAGACCGCGACTTGGTAAACGTAAGGTAGGGCGCCCCCGGCCAGATGGACCGATGACCTGAAAAAGGTAGCTGGGACAGACTGTAAAATGGGAGAGGCCTATGGCCAGCAGTGGACTGCGGTGGGCTGATTGATTGGTGCTCATATGAATTAGGAGCTCATATCTATATCCTATCTTGTCTTGTTGTATTGTAAAAATATAATCGTACTAGGCATTGTAGGGTCATCATATGTCGAATCTGTCATGCACACTGATGCATTGCATAGAGTATACTCCCGATATCCTCTCATAGATACTCTCGACATCCTAGAGTATTGGGATATCCCAATACTCTAGCATATCGTATCTAGCATTTTTTAAATTACTTCGAGTGAGAATTGATCTGCGTCGCAGAATTTTCCCTTCACAGTATGAGATTGAACTATTGATGATCTACTATCGCTATCGTTTTTTCTATCCTTCAACTCAAGAGACATTTCGAGTCCGTGACTTAATTACTCTGTCACTGGAGAGATAATGTGAGATCTCTAGTCGCAATTCGCAAGTCTATCAATGTAATATTTTCGTATAGAGATATAGATTTACGAGCCGGAATATTCGATTACTATATTTGTCGAAACAGGGTCTAACTAACATTTCGTTTGTCTTTGAGGATTTCAAAATTCGTGATAAAACAAAAATAATTGTGTGAAAATAATCAGAGAAGAGCTAGAAAGAACAAGTCTGGTTCAGGAGAAAATAAATCTATTCAATCAACAGTACACAGATTTTACACTCATTATCATTATAACATAGACAAAGATCTGAGTCTGTGTGCACATGGTCCTCACAAAAGCATTTGAATATAGGAAATGCACTACATTTCATATAATCGTATCTTACCTACCATAAACCGTAGTACAGTATGTCCAAATTATAATAAGAATACACATAAGTTAAACTAAGTATCCAACGAAATACAAAATTCGGACGACTTTTGCTTAAAAATTATGTTTTACATTTATAATGTGTCACTCGTGTCTTAGGCAGCCCAGACATTTGGTAACTAGTAGGAATACTATATGGTCACGTCGCCACTGTTACTGCCCCGCGTGTTGTGAGTTCGATCCCGGGACAAATATTTGAATGTTCCACAAATGGATCTTCCGATTCTGGGTGTTGTTTGCGTCCGTTGTTTGAAAGTTCCCCGTGACGCAGGCAGTTTTCCCTAGTGCAGGCGATTTAAATATTAAGAAGAATAAAAATTAAATAAGTACTTAAATATACTAAAGATATTTAACAAATATTGATTAAAATCACAAACCTTGAACATAATTCCATGATTTTTTATATTTATTGAGCTAGTCCCTGTATTTTTGGATTTATGATAGACAGTAGCCTAAATAGAAAGATAATAATGGAAATTCGATGAAATTATATCAGTCATATGAATTGTAAATCCTTTCTAAAATGATAAATCAGTCTGATATGCTTACAGCTTATCATGGGTATCTACGATCCATCTTAAGATATTATGCTTAATTTTGGAGACATTCTAAAGATAGTGACCATGTGTTTAAAATGCATTTAAAGTGTGCAGGAACCGGTTTTACACTGATAGCTCTGGGCCTATCTTTATAAGCTTTAACATTTTAACATTTATTTTACATATATACGAAGTGACATAAACATGTGACAATTTTAAAAGTGTATGTCACAGCAGCACAGGGATTATTGTCTGCTACGTAAATCTACAACATTTAATAACAATATACTTTGTACGAAGTACGGGACCACAGATATACAATAATTTGCTTAAACACCTATTACAAGTAAGTGGTGGAGGACTATTTCATTACAACATTTATAAGTACATAATTGGATTTCAGTCCAATCTTTGTTAGTTTCACATATAGATTAATTATAAAATGTTAATAATAAGATAATGAGTCTAGTAGGATTTTCCTACTAAACAACATTTAGTTGGCACAAGATCATGCAGACTGGAGAGGCACAGAATAAGATGCTGATCGCATCGCTAACTAGACACTACCCCTGTGTCATCTTACTAAGTTACTTCTCCTCTGTTTATAAATAATTGTATATATATTATAAAACTTAGTTTTAATATTGATATACTAGTTTCTCTTATTTAAGTTTTGGTTTGTATAACTACATCACATTTTTTGTATCGAACAACAATAATGCACCTACATATTATCAGTGTTTTTAATTTAATCTTAAATCTATATACATACATATATATATATATATATATATATATATATATATATATATATATATATATATATATATATATATATATATATATATATATATATGATGATAATGGATTGGACAGTTTTGTTTATAAAGTAATAAATATGGTTTAAAATATTTTCTTTTTATATGGGCTGACTGTCTTATATTAGTTGCAAAACATAATGTTAATTACTACCAATATTATTATTACGAAGTACTTATAAAGGGTTAATTGAAATATACTTATAACCTTTTACCTGTGACTACATACATACATACATAGATTCACGCCTGTTTCCCAGAGGGGTAGGCAGAGACTACGGATTTCCATTTGCTACGATCCTGACACACTTCTCTCGCTTCATTCCCTTTCATCACATTCCTCATACACGCCCGTCGGTTCAAGGTGCTCTTAACCTGGCCTTTGTCCAGAACGCCTCCGATCTGATCAAGAAACGTTCGCCTACCTGTGACTTAATTATATAAATCATTACATTTTATCATAAAAATATTAATTTTGTAATTGGTTGCTCTAATTGAACTAAGACTTAAGACGTGATCGCAAAAAAAGCGACGTTTTCAAATAATACGTTGCGCGAGGATCGGGACTCCTGCAAAATAAACTAAAAAAATATTTTTTTGGGTAACTATTGTCTCACAAATAGTCGTGGCGCATTGTTAAGTATGATGTAAAGAAGACTTGGGTCAAAAGATATTAGTATTTTTCATATAGCCCTATATGTGAATAAAAGTACTTCAGAACATTTTATAAAACATACCTAAATCTCTTTGAGAATTATACATATATTGAGCTTGCATTATTTAAAATTGGAAATGTACTACAGAGTAATTCAATTTTACTGTTCAAAATTTTATAAATTTATAAATATGTTAGGCCTGTCATATTAGGCCATTCAATATACTACATTTTAGGTATTAATACTATTCTTAATTTAAAATATTCAATCAAGTAGGTATAATGGTGTAAAACCTCCAATCAATTTTAAAACATTATATTTTTATATTGGTGAAACACAACACCCTTCTGATGTTCATAAAATAGATCAAATATATAATGTATAATATGTAGGTATTCTACTTTAAGCTCCACACAGTGTTTTGTTAATGTTTACAGTAACAAAAAAACTGTCATTAGAACTGATAATTTATCACAAGTTTATCACAATAACAATAAAATTAATTGGATCAGATAGTTATTATTGAAATTTGTAAAAACGTGATGATTCTATGGCTCATGTGTATCTTTTGTACAATAATGACACAATATAGCTCATAGTCCACAGTGACATAAACTTACTTTACTTGTACCTCCTATTAGTCTGCATCGTTTAAAATCAGAATTTCCTATGACATAAACCTTTCACCTACACAAGATTTATGAATAATGTTGATTTAAAAATATTATATTAATCTCAAATTTTTTACAACAATACTAATAGGAGAATTTTAAAATTGTGACATCAATATTTTAATTTGCACAGATAGTATTATTTAATTTGCACACATTGTATTATGATACAGTTCTATATTTACGAGGATTTTATAACTATGGTTGATACATGTTAATTCTATTACACAATCTACATCTTTGGTGTAAGAGAATTAACAATTCATTTTATGCCTGCTTGCTCAGAATTTCACTTAAGCATGTTGTTCACTGGGTATATCAGTTTTGTTTGAAGACACGGGTTATGTTCTTGTAAGGAATGCATAGCATAATAGAATACAAGATCACCCAAGGTATCAAAAGAATTATTGAGTCCCTTGAATGAGAAACCTTTTTCATCTTGCACAATAAGACAGTGATAGACATTATGGCTACAGCATACCGATAGAGCCAACTTGCCAGTTGAATTTGGCCTTATGAGAAATGTGCCCTGCGGCTTGCCTACAAGCAGGTTTTCTGCCACTTCACGACTACAATTAATTCGCCAAGCTGTCATGTCCGTGACAGCATATAATTTTTCAAGTTCTTTTGCGTCGTGATTGACTTCGTCTATAATACGCATGTATTCCTCATTGTTGGGCCGTCCTTGCAGCCATTGTCGTAAACGCTCCTTTATTTTACACAGAGCCATTGCTTCTGCCTTCTGATTAGTTAACACTCAACAAGCAAAAGTTCCAAC